>CM029359.1:19112541-19230389 GCA_017140985.1 Hormaphis cornu
TTTTATAAAAACGAAGGTGTCGTGACGAGACGAAACTCGCGATGTTGTTAAAAGAACGACGAATTCAGACATAAATGTTTAATATTCAAAAGTTTAATCATTTTGTTAACGAACGAGATCGAGCGTATTCGTATTTTACTACGGATACTTAGCGAGTTTGTGAGTTGAAACGAGTGGAAACTAAACACGCGGTATAGAACTAATAAATGACGATGGGTTTTTCTCTCTAGGATTTAAATGGTGATTTTTTTTTCCCGTTTACTCGGTTTAAACGTGTATAAAATTTCATGAAAATACCGCGGTCAGTTGTTTCGCGCTATAAATTTTATTATAATTTTATAAAATGCGTTTTTCTTGAGATTGGTTTTTTAACAAAATACAGATTCACCGGCTGTTTCGGCGTACTATAAATATTTATACACTGTGTTTCTTTTTTCCCTCGATCGTGCGTAATTCATATCATTGCAGTTTGTACTTCGAGCTGGCACACCGCAGTTCGAATAACGTCGTCATTTTCACGTTTTAAGTGAAAATTAGTGTACCGTTTTGTACACATGCAACTCACAACTAATTATACTGTTTTTGTTTTTATCGGTAGTTTTGTACGCTTCTTATCCGCGTGGTCGGTTTAAAAATAAATTTTCCCGTCCGAATCAACGGGTCGGACGTTTCGTTGTTGCAGAACTACGGACAGGTCATACGACCTAATCGTTGTTTTTGTTTGTTTTGCGAGCACGTGATTAGTTATCGCCGGTCAACACGAAAATGCCGCGTACCAACGCGTTTTTTATTGCATACCAATGAAATCGAATGTTTTAATTTGTAACTATTAATTTTGAACACGATTGATGAACTTGCGATGACTGTAATCGCGGTTAAAACGCGTTACTGTGCAGGCACACATAGATGAAACGAATATAATATACAAAACGGTTGTTGTGTTCGTTTTAATTTTAATCTAAAAAAAAAAAAAAAACGTTGTACAAACAAAAAACGTACCGATGTAAAGCACAAACAATGTTGAATTTCTAATGTTCGAACAAGCTGTGTATAGCGTCTGTAAATTTTTTTTAAAACTAGGAACAATGTATAAAATTGTAATCGTTCAAATTTTCTATAATGTAACACATTACAAGGAAACTAATATTAGGTTCAATAATTGTTTGTCTGTTTTGCCAAAATAATACATCACAAAGCTTTTAACAACGATTTTACAGCGGCACATTTAAAAATAATTAAATTAAGAAAAAAAAAAAACTCGCGAAACATAATATAATAATAGTTTTTATAAAATACTGATATTCCAAAATAAATACTTATCGTAGGTCCGTATATATAAAAAAAAAAAACATGTAATACAAATTCACCTTAAACTTAAACACGTCGATTTTACCAAGATCACAAAACTATTTGAAAAACATCAATACATCGTTAGATCATTTTTAAATACTTTTATTGTTAAATGTCAGTGAAATCGACCGAAATTCGCTTCGCCAGTAACCGACAGAACCGCGTTGGAAAACACCGAAATAAGATGAAAGACGACGGATAGTCTTTTTATATTTGGTCGTGAAAAAATTTAACACATTTTACCCTCGGACGGTGTTCGATTACAATCCATTCGACGGCGGAACGATTTTTTTTATTTTATAAAATCAAACGAAAACACGCGTCTCGTCAACCCGCGTTGAACGTGAATTGACTTTCTAGACTGAATCTTGAAAACGGAATCCAACGTTTTCTCGACTTTTCGACGTTACTAATCGTCGCTGTCGCGTTGAATCGAACCAGAAATGAGTGAGGATCAAGAGGAAAACATTTGAAATGAGCGAAAAATAGTTTAGCTGTCCCGTTAGTTTTTCGTCTGCACCGGAGTGTTCGCGGCACCGGGAATACGCGATTCGGCAGTTACTGCAAGGACGCGTCCTTTGTGGCGATACGATATAATAACGAAAAGCAACTATCGATAACTATCTTATCTACCTAACTTATGATAATGATGATAGCGACGCTGATGAAAACGAACCGTTCACGGCAACAGCCTCGGATTGAACCGTCCCAGGTAGATAATCATGCCGGTGGGGTTGTGCCGCACCAGGTACAGGAACGGCCTGTCGAACCGCAGCCTGGGCACGTCGGGCAGCCTGGCCTGTCTCGGCCTCAAGTTGAGCGGCAAGTGCGAGTACGGGCTGTGCAGCGGCAGGTCGTCGTCGACGGCGGCGTACCGTCTCCTCCTCCGGCGGCGGCGGCGGTCGGCCAGCATCTCGACGCGTCCCATCCGCTGGGGCGACGCCGGGTACGTCTCCACGTGGTGCCGCGCCCCGATCGTGTCCTCGCCGCACGTGCTGAACGTGTTCACCTGCAGCATGTCGGACAGGTACAGGTCGTACAGGCCGTTGACGCCGCGCAGGTCGGCCCTCTGCTCGTTGAACACGTCCTTCAGGCCCATCTTCTGCAGCGCGGCCGTGGTGTTCAGCACGGACCGGTGCGAGAACCGCGGCACCTGCAGCTCGAGCCCGGGCCGCGGCAGCAGGCTGCGCAGGATCCGGGACCAGCCGCCGCGCCGGTACGACGTCTCGATCAGCCGCTGCTCGAGCCGCGTGAGCCCGTCGCCCGGCGCCACCTGGCCCTGTTGCCCCGGCAACACCAGCACGGTGGACAGCGCCGAGTCCGGGCTCAGGCACACCGCGGTCGCGTCCAGTCCGGGCTCGTAGCCGGCCAGGAACCCGCCGCGCCACACGGCCGCCGGCACCGGGACCAGGCGCCGCTGTCTCGTCGACGGTCTCACGACGAAGTACATCTCGCCGTCTCGCCCGTCCGTGGACGCGCTCTCGCAGCTCGTCTGAAAAAAATGAGAAAAATTAAATAAACCAAATCTTTCCAGTTTCGTCCGATCCCGCGTCCCGTATTTTGTCACTCTACTAGAAACCGAGCTCCTTTTTACGTCCTTCTTCACGCTGCTTGAACACATTACGGAAGCTTCGCAGAACGCTTCGTAACTTTAATAAAAACTCTCGATTTACTCGACCGCTAACGCCACAGTTCATTATTTGTTGTTTTCTTTTTTTTTCATCCCTGTACCGTACCTGACTATCTAAGTATTTGTATTTGTCCGGTGTAACTGCAGCTATCGTTATTTTTCATTATGATTATGAACGACAAACATTTTCTTAAATCCTGTTAAACCGCCCGTTTCGGCGTCAAGTGGATCGATAAATAAATGAAAAGTAGACATGATCGTCTCAACGTTATACTACTGATGTTTAAATTTTGATCGAACGAAATCAACGCTTTGATTTTGTCCCGTTTGGTTGTTAGGATCGTTATTTTAACAGTCTATACGTTAATATTAATATTTTCGTTACATTTACAACAGTGTGTGTGTGTGTGAATTAAATACGATTCAATCTGCACACACGCATTATAGAGTTGTAAGTGTGCATACTTGTCGGTTATTTACCTGAAAAACGTTGGCGCTAAACGCGGCGAACGGTGGTGTCAAACTCAATCCGGATCCACGAAGGTATTCTACGACACGCCCCAACGTCTGTCTTTTCACCAACAGGTTCGTTCGTCTCCTGAGCACGTCACCGATCGTATTGAAATCCACTTCTTCCACGTGCCCGTCGTAATACTGCTGTACGCGTTCTCTATAGAATTCTAGTATTTTTCCGTTTCCCTAGAACGATTCCCGAACAGTTATAACGTTTGTATTGATCTCGTCGATCAAAAAATATAAGTTCTCGTTACTAAAACGTTGGTTGTGTAGTGTGTTCAAAACCGTTTTCAAGCATAGTAGTAAAAATTCTTAAAAAGCGCATTTATAAATATGGCAGGATTCGATGTGTACGCAGAAAGTGTTTTTATAAAATATTTTTTGATGAAAGACTAAACAGTTAATAACGAAACGTTGACTTAACAAAACCCAATACCACTTGAATTTTGAACACGAAAAATTGTACGGACAAATATTTTTATTTACCTTGTTGCTGTAGATTTCACGGACGAAAGATGCAGTGGCCACGCCTGGATTGTTGACGTTGGTTATGGAATGTGTTATGTTTCGGAGTACTTGATGGGGATTGAACGTGACCATGTCGTCCAGCCTCAGAACGTCGTTCATCTGCCCCGAAGTGGATCCACGAGCGCCGAGAAAAACCATTGCTAGCATAGCGGTCAGTTCGAACGGAGAGAGCACTAAACTTCTGGAAGCTATTTGACCCTTTCCGGTGACGGCCGTCCACATCTTGAAAGACAACTCATTGCAAAGGTCTGCGAACCGGCGCACGTCGTCACCCAGAAAAGCGATGCTCGCTTCTAGGCCCATGCTCTCGTGCGGAGCTGGGTGAAGTTCGACGGTTGACGGTGATGCGCTATCGACCAGTGCAGGTCGGTACGCGTTCGACGATGGCGTCGGTGATTTGAGTCCCGGGGAAAAAGCCGTGGCAGGCGTTGGTGTTGTCGAATTATTATTGTTATTATTAGGGGTACTTGTGGTGTTCAGGTTATTGCCACTGAGGTCTGTGGTGTTTTGAACTGCAGCCGATACTGCTGGTGCTGCTGCTGTCGTGGTGGTCGTCACCGTTGCCGTAGATATTTTCGCGATTGTCGTTGTATTTGCCGCCGCCGCCGCCGCCGTCGTCGAAGGGACAAATGTAGTGGTCCCTATAGGCTCCTCGGTTACGACGGCCGAATCAGTGGTAGAAACGTGGTCATCAAACGGTGTTGTCGCGTCGAAAACCGTCTGAGATTCTACCGACGGATCAGCTAGCTTCGCCACTTGCCCCGGAACACCGGTAGAGCTGATGTTAAACACGGTCAACAGTTCTGAGCCCGATTCCGAGTTACGCGAAATTTCTTCCGTGCTGTTTGTGCTCATCGACGATTCCATAGCAACGGTATCATTCGGTTCTGAAACCTTAGCGATCGACTCCGCTGAGACTGTGGTGAACTCATACAGTTCTTGCGTCACTATACTGTCGGACGTAGTAGTAATGCCTTCATTTTCGTCCAACTTAACCGTTGATTGCTTTCGGGCTTGTTCTGTGGTTGATTGTTCCCCTACAGCGACTTTATCGTTAGGGCGTTCACCCGTTTCTCGGTGTTCTGCGTTGATCACGGATGGTTTTTGTGTATTTTGTAACATGCTAGCTACTGCAGATATGCCATCTTTAAGCATCAAATCTACACCGGGCGCACTATTGTTGTTTTCGGTTTCCGGTCTGTCTTTGACTTGTAACTCCGGCAGGAAATGAGTTACCGCGACGTATTGTGTTTCCGGTGTCGTTGACGTTACTGGTGTAACAGTAGTTGTTGTTTTTGCGGGTGCCACGGTCGACGTCGAACTGGCAGCGGTCGACGAAGTTGTTGGACTGGTACTTGCCACTGTCGTAGGCACAGTTGTGGGTGCTGCTTCTGACGTCGCTATCGATGATGCTGACGTTGCTGCTGTTTTCCCTGCTGCTGATGACTCGTCTCCTGTTTTCATCATCGCCGACGTTCCCAATGTTGTTGCTATTGTTGTTGTTGTTGTTGTTGTCGTTGTTGTCATTGTGGTTTCTACTTTCGTAGGTTCCGGTGTTGTGTTTGATGGAGTTGTTGTAGGCGTTTCAGCGGTAGACGAAACTAATGAGGCCGGAACTCCGGTCACGAGTTTTAATGGCGTCGGCGATGTGGTTGATATGGCGGCTGGAGTAACAGTTGTTTGTACGGCACTAACAGTTGTAGGAGAAGCGGCACTAGTGGAAGAACTGGAAGCCGCAGTTGTTGCTTTTGTCATCAACGACGATATGAGTTCACGAATAGCGTTTGGATCGGAGAACGCATTTAGCGGCTGATCGCTGCTCGAATAGAAAGACTTTTCAGTACTTACGTATGGGACTGTTGATGGGGAGGCGGTATAATGTTGAGCAGTCGTAGGCCAATCTTCTACTTTTACCGAAACAAACTTATCCGATTCTGTTTTATTACGGATCGTATTCGTAGATGAACCGCCACCGAAGCTAGGCATAGCTGTCGTTTTTAATTCTTGTACGCGATTCGATAAAGTAACGTTTGTCCTGTTTATACCATTCGGTCGAGCAGATGTGACTTTATTTTGAAAAACTTTGTTGGGTTCTTTATTGAATTTATTTTTAATATCTGCAGTAGAGTTCCATACTGCGTCTGTCGGTTGTTTTACGCTTAGAGTAGCATTATTGATGGTTTTGTTTACGACTTTTACAAACGAATCGATCAATTTGTTCGGGTACGCTTGAGTGGTCTGTGTGATTTTTTGCATGTATTTAGTCGACATATTGCTCGGTGGATACTGATAATTATTTCTCGTCGTAGAAGCGACCGTGGTTCCGTTGTATTTACTATACGACGACGGTTTTGTCATATACGAGGCAGTTGCAGTACTCGTACTTATAGATGGTCGAGATTTTGTTGTATTATACTTGGTTGATCCGAATCTTGTTGTTGAAGTGGTAGGAGAAGTTTTTTGTGAAAAAGGAATTTCGGTAGTGGTACTTTTGAATGCACCTGTGATCGGCGGTCTTTTGGCCGATACTAATGCTTCTGTGACGGGTTTCAACGCCGCGCCATTAGTACTCAACGCCATCGCCATCGGGCTGTAGTAACTCAATTCCGGTGAACTCTCTTCCGGTATATAATCTGCAGTGTTATCCTTTTCTATCAAAGTATTAGTCTGCAATGGGTTGTTATTAGACGACTGGTTGTCGGTGACTTGTGACAGCATGTTGGAAATAGAAGCTGACATTTCCTTATTGATATCGATGTTATCGGTCGAAATAGTTGGTTTAGTGGTAGGACGTAAAGTGTACGTGGGTTTTTGTAACGATGGTTTTGGTTTATCGAACGACTGCATTGGACCGAATGGTTTTTTAGTTGTTGGAGTTTTAACCGACGTCAGTTGTGCAAAAGAAAACTTTGTTGTTGATTCCGGCTTAACCGTTGTGTATTTCTGCGTTGACCTCACTTTTTCCGTCGTAGTGCTGGACAGTGTATTTACGGACGAAGATGGCAATCTCGCTGTTGTTAACGACGGTTGAACAGAAGTTAATGGGGTTTTGGAATTCTGTGGTTTTTTCGTCGGTAGCCTATCTAGATGTTCGTTTGTTTTAGACGGGAGCAAGTATCCGGAGAGATGCGCCACATCGTCCGGAGTCTCGATAAGTCCTGGGAATAAGGATGACCATGCAGATGCTGAATCTGGGCGATGCAAAGATGCACTGGGCATTGATGGAGCAGGTTTGCCGGAGTTGGCGGCCATTTCATTTTTTAGTACATTTTGTACGCTTTCCAGGACTTTGTGAACGGCTGGTGCGTCTAGTGACTCAAGATCGGAAGCTGGCAAGTGCATGAGCGCTTCGGATGAATGGCTCGACAGCGCGTCGTGATAGTACGTCGGCGAAGCATCAGCTATCACCGACTCTGGATCAGTTCCAGCGATCAAACCGTGAATTTCTTCCAACGTCATCAGTCGTTTAACCAAGTCTCCCGTTTCGTCGAACGTATAAAACTCGTAACGGTCTGGAGACAGTAAATTACCTGGGCTGCCAATTATGGTGTCGGTTGGCTTTTGTACATTTTTGCTTTGACCGTCGGCAAAATAGGTTTTGGTGCCGTTTCCGTGATCCATTATTACGGAAACTGACGTGACTACGCTGCAAAAAAAAAAAAAAAGTTAAATATTTTTAAATAACCTTTAATACGATTAACGTAAGAGTTATGAAATTTATTTTATCTCATACCTTGATCCGAGAACTCTCCTGGAGTCTTCGGAGTCTGTTTCCGATTGAGATGTGACCATAGTTGGATGGCATTGTGCTGCTGTAAGCAAACACAGGGTCACCAGCCACCGGGTACCGGTACCCTCCATTTCTGGACCTCACATTAGTTTTTGAAACCTAAATAAAATATAAAATTTTTAGAAACATTGATCGAAATATCGAAGAACTTTGTTCAAATTATTAAAACGTTTCGAATAGTAACTTCTCAAGATTTAGAAAAAAAATCAGCATTTCAATAAATGAAAAAAAAAACCGTGTTTAAGTTATTTTATTTTATCAAGATATACACCTAACTAAATACCTTATATTATGCGTTTATTAAATTTTTCACTGCATTCTGCGAATAACTGTCTCGCGTAAGTATAGATACGATAATTTTTATAATTTATAAATCTAATAACAAAAAATACTTTATACCTAAAAACTACTATTCAATAAATATATACTCATTAATATGAAATGTATAAAACAGTAGATGAAAATGCATTCAATTCATTGATTGTCAATAAAATTATATATTTTTATTTCATCTCACAGTGGCAAAAAGTGCAACGAATTGTCCCTATAATTTAGCTATGGATATACCTAAATGATTAAATCGTATACTATTTTCGATATTTACTAAGTTGAAATGTATTCTGTAAAAAAACAAACAAAAATCGTATAAACTATTCTAATGCAGGAGCGCAACTTCAGATTTTAAATAGCGGTGCAAATATTCGGAGCAAACTAATGAATTCTCTTACTCGTCCACTAAGCGTTAAATTTGTGCGGTTAGGGGTTTAACGTCTCAAAAATTGATTTATTCCCAAATTGTATAAAAAATTATCCTATTCAGGCGAAAGGTTCATTTTGTAAATAATTGGTTGGAACGTGGGGAATGACAAAACAAGAACTATTACGAGTGTGAACTTTAAAATTTACTTGAGCAGGAAGGGATGGGGAATAAACAAGACTACCAAGGAGTTTTTGAAAAAAAAGGAGATATCACGAGAGAGACGTCGGTCTGCTAGGGTGGAAAGATTTAAAAAGGAGTATAGTCATGAGGAAGGCAGTTAGTTTTGAAAGTATGCTTCATGAAATTTAAAAATTTGCGCTGGACACGTTCGAGTTGTTTACAAGTTTGCGAGTTCCATACCACCGAGCCATACTCTAGAATTGTTCGGACTAGAGCACAATAAATGGATTATTTTATGTTTGAATCCCCAGACATACTTTTAATAAATCCTAGTACTTTAAGAGCTTTGTACGTGACACTATAGATAAGTGCTGCTTGAGGACAGAGAGAGGAGGTGAAAGTATAAATGGTGGTATTAATAGAAAAGAAATTTACATCATTAATTTCATTTTTATTACATCATTTCGTGCCATCATTGTTTTTTTTTTTTTATTTATCGATTCCTAACTACATCAAAAGATACACGTGATGTGTGCCGCCAAAAACGTAATAACGGACAGACATTTATTCTATAACAACGACTTTATCAGTTCCAAGAGGTTAATGGATATCCATAGGCAACTTGTTGTTATTTTCCATATGACGTACCGTCCTTGTGTCAATGTTAAACCGAAACGGACGTTGGCTCGACCACTGCAGAGAACGCTCTATTAATAATAACAATATTATGACGATAGTACCATTATAAAAATAAAAATATTAATGTTAATGTGATAAAAAAAAATGTGTTGACGAGGTATTCTTACCAAAAAAAAAAAAAAGTTTTCCATAATGAATGCTATAATAGCGATTTCATCACGTTGTACCCGCCTATGTCAAATTTATCCTTGAATTAGGTCTTTGAAATCATTGACAATGTGTAGTAGAATA
The DNA here is from genome assembly GCA_017140985.1 of Hormaphis cornu. Classification (NCBI taxonomy): domain Eukaryota; kingdom Metazoa; phylum Arthropoda; class Insecta; order Hemiptera; family Hormaphididae; genus Hormaphis; species Hormaphis cornu. The sequence continues at coordinate 19,122,166 of CM029359.1, forward strand.
TATTGTGTACCTATTATCTGACCAAATTTTTCAGTTTGATCACCGAAAAAAAAAAATACACGAAAAACCACGAATCATTGTCCGTGTGGCGGTGCGTATAGAAAAGAAAATTGTAATTTTTAAATAAAAATAAAACACAAAAACCAAACGAAACATACACACGTTCATTCACTCATCCTTTTACGTCTACGAGTTTATGTTTTAACAATTGTTTTATCGCATTTGAAGGTTACGAATTTGCTCGGACTGAGTCTTGACGCTTATCAATATTACTACCGTATTGCAACTGTACTATATTAAATTAATTTAAATTTTGAACGCCTTCAACGTATCTATCTAGTGTTTAACGTATTTGTAAGAGTTAAACATTACTTTTACTTTTAATCTACTCGCCGTATGGACGTTAATCGATTAACCGAACACGACACACGTCATGACATTTATTTTAACAGATATCGGCTTACATATAGAAAACACTTTAATCATAATCATTCATTGACGCATATTTTACTTATAAAAAATGTGTGCGTGTGGACGTGTTTTGAGTAAAATTAAACTAGACTCGAGTCACGGGTTTTTTTTTTCGCAAAATATCACCGCCACGCCGAACGACCACGGTGAGAGCGCCTAATGATTTTTTTTTCTTTTTACTAAACACACGTGACTAGTTTTATTGAAAAACTGTAACAATAATTGCGGAATATTCATACAGGAAAAATTAGGTTATGATAATAATAAAAAACGTCGGGCGTGAAATTTTTTTGTTATAAATAAATTGGTAAAAGGATAAAATCGTCTATAATTGCTTAAAATCGACGTCGTGATACCAAACGAAATTCGATTTGTACATCGACGGTTGAAAAATCGAAATCTATACATTTCGTATTTTATACTGACTCGAGGAAAAGTGACATTTTCAACTTTGAATTTATTTCACGTGCCGTTCTATATTTGTACCGGAGAGCGTATGACGACTAAATTCAAGCAAAAATTTTTCGATTTTTATCGCACTGAAAAGAGATTATGCTGGATATTACCTGCTAAGAAATTAAATAGTGTTTAACAGATACGACTTGTTTTAACAGGAGCACCAATCGGTGATGTATTTTGAATGTTAAACGATAACGCAAACTTTCATTTTCAAAGAATGTTGATTCTGCGAGGGAATAAGTATTTGTTTATTGCTTCTACTACGTTTCAGGATTGCAAATTCCGTATAAAAATTTGATTCGCACAGTCGAATACTTCTCTTAAATCCAAACAAAATAAAAACATAGATTGAACGAAGCCAATTTATCGAAGTAGAAGGAAAATTTTAACACTCCAAAATGTATGTTCAAACTAGCGACAAAATTCACAAGATTTATTCAATATAATAACGTCTGGCACATCATATAGATACAAATAATTTGTGTTATGGGTCAGTGATCTCGAGACAGAATTCGTTTTAAACATATTCGCGGAAAACAAAACTGACAGTCGGAAATCGCTTCGTGCAATAAACGTCTCGTGAAAAAACCCGTTATCGAACGGTGCTGTTAGTGCGATTGCATAGCAATATAATTTCATAATTTATATTAAATTTTCAAATGTCAAAAACGGATTCCTTCGAACATAAAAAAAAAAATTAATTTTTTACTCACAAACTGTATCTAATAGGTATGTATTTCTTGTAATAATATTTAATGTTTGTTGAAAATGTGCTATTTAGGAGCCATTAAAGTCACCTTTCTCGGCGTATTATGTTCGTTACGAGTATTTGTGACCAATAATAATTTTTTCCGTGAAAAGTTTTCACCGGCCTAAAATCTGTAGTACCGTATGAATACGTATAATTATTAGTAGTAAATATGTATATTGGGTGTACTCGTGCTGGCCTTATTTCGATTAAAACGACGTTTTCTCTTATTTTCGACTTGGAGGGTTTTTTTTTTTTAACGCTCATAAATAGAGTAATAAAAATATGTCGTGCTTTTGCTCCTTTATGCCTACGGATTATGACGTAAAATCGTGGTGTTCATTGTTTGGTTTACGATAATTTCGAGTAACCGCCGTTCGTACCGTGAGAAAATGTTTCGTACTTTTTTACATAATCATACGCGGCAAAGATTGATCGTACGAACAACGCGCGTCTCTTCACTGAAAACGTGCTTGAAGCCGCGGTTTGACCGTTTTCGTACAGAGAAAGTCGTGTAAAATTCGAATTATTTTTTTTTTTAATTCACGAGCCATCTGGGTTTCGTCCAAAACGACGTGTCGATATGACTCGTCACGCACATTTATCCCCGTTTAAAATGTGATAAAATACCCGAAATCGCTCCGCGCGAATCTACCGGTCGAATATCTTTTTCGAAGATCATTTTATCGCGGGAACGGCGCGCGAGAAAAACACGAGTCGCGTTTTCGTTTGGAAAAAAATGGTCGAAATTCGCGCACAAAAGTCCGAACCATTCCATTTTCGACGGCGGTGATTTCGGACTGAAAGCTGGTTTCGAAAAACGTGCCGTCGGTAAATGCTGCGCGCGATTCGTTATACTGTTCGTCGGCACTCGGAGCCGTCGACCGGTGAGACAGCGAGGAACGGCCGTGAATTATACAATAGTGTCCGACAGAGCGCCGTCGTCACAGCGTATCCCCGATTACACGCGCGTTCTCTTCGCCTCGCCACAGCGTGATTCCGTCGTGGTACCGAGTGAGTAGAAAAGAGAGTAGGAACAACGGGAAAGGATGTACAGTGCGGTAAGGAAAAAAAAAAAATAGTAAAAAAATAGAAACGTAAAAAAAATATTCATCGCGCACGTATCGAGTGGTGAACATTCGAGAACCGCCGCGCGGACAAGGGGCGAACAGGAGCTAATCGTTGTCGTTGTCGTCGTCGCCGCCGCTGGAAAGAACAAAACGTCTTGGACGGCCGAGCAGCAGCAGCAGGCCCGCGGCGGAACAGCGGTTGTCCGCGGCGGCGTGAAATCCGCTCGTTGATATACATAATAACAATAACGTTACTTATTTCGACGTGCTGCAGCTGCCGCATTACGCTTCGTGACGATTGTTGCCACGTTCCGCGCGTCGCGAGAATCCGCTCGGAAAACGCGCCTTTTCGAAGCGATAATAAAAAACATCGATCGGTCGGTCGAATCGATCGATTTTTCCGGTCGTTCGGAGCGTTCCGTGTCCATTCCGATATGCGCGTTGTTGAAACGGCCCCCGTACGACTTCCGTCCGATCACACCCGGCAGGGCCAGACCTTTTCGTCGGCGGGCGTATTGTTATGCTCACGACCTCTCATAAATGACGACCCGATGTGTATCCAACACCGAGGGCGCAGACAGACTGTCCGCGGCCTCGCAAAATATTGTTTGTTTTCACACAACGACAAAAGCGTTCGAAAATTGACGACGTTTTAACAAATCAAAGTCGCGAGAGTTTCTACCGCAACGTGACGGGTCACGTCCGCCGACTAATGTTTTGAAAATACGATAAGCGCATCTGCGCACTCTATACATACATAGACCATATGAATCTCTGTTTTAAGTAACCGTCACCGGTGCAACGCGAGGGCCGACGAATTGATTTTTTATAGTTTTTTTCCACGAAAAACAACGATTTTATCCGGGACGAAGTAATTTTCATTATCTTTTTTCCCCATGAAAAATAACGTTAGGCTAATCGTTGCGTACTTTTCACGGAACAATCGTTTTTCGTCCACGACAGCCCGACGTTTGTTTTGGCGACTCGATTTCGTATCATCTATAGGTTTATAATCGTATGTGTTACGTAGAGGGATCACGTTTAGAGGCACACAAAGTGTGAACGCGATTAAAATTGCCTACGCGAAACTCCTTCATCCGTACATCAACGCGATCTCGGATCTCTGTCGTCAGTAATTAAAAAACGTTTGATTCTTTGATATTTGTCTTCGAGGTTGAATTTTAACTCTATTTTTCGCGGTAATTTGTCAAGAATACGTGTGATGCAGACAATGTTTAAAGTGTTTTTTGTTCATACAGATTAACGTAATTATTATTTAAACAGTGAACTTCTGTAGTAATATTTCAAAACACGTTTTGTGTAATTCGAAATTAGTCTCACGTCGAAACTATAATTTTTAGAGAGAAATCGTGAAAAATCTACATTATTTTAAATTTAGGTAAAACCGTTTTGCGCGGAACGGAACCGTTTTGAAAATGATCGGTACGAATATTTTCGTTTCATTTTAAAGAAAAGTACCGATCGCGCTATTGATGTAGCGCTTTTTCTTTTCTAACAGCTTAACTTTAAACAGTTTTTTAACGTATAACAATTTTCACATACTTTGAAAAGTATTTGACTCTGTATTATAAACGTAGAAACGCTTCATCGCGTCATTTAATTACCTTCAAATGACACAAAATTATCGATTCATCATAATAATTATTACAACACTATGTTTTTACGCTTATATGGGCGTGCCGTGTCGCCTTAAACGATGTTTAAAAAAAAAAATCTAAAAAACTAGGAATAACCGTCGACGTTTTATGTCTGCAATTGAAATATTTGTAGAAATATTTCTCTCATATTCCTATATTAGTTATAGTCGTAAGCAACCCGTCATCGGCCGTATCACTAACAGGCGGTCTTTGAAAAAGACAGTCTTTCTGGAAAATATAATCTTATAAAACGTTATTGTGGTTCGCCATGTATTTTATTGTACACCTCGAGGTAACACTTCCTATATTTTTTAAGTACGTGATACTACTAACCGTGTGATGATGGTTATAACGCACGTGATTATCACGAAGACGTGATTTCGAGAGCGTATTTTATTTATTTTTTGTTCCCATTCGCTAGAACTCCGGACGGGTCGTAAGCGGCCTCCGCGAGCTAATAAAACTCGGTACATGAGAAACTATTTTTTTTTTTCCGATTCGCCGACGGTTAAATACCATCGGAAAACGTACGTGTTTGCGTTTGTATCGCGACCGATGTTGTGAGAACAAAAATTGCTGAGGAAAAGAATTTCGCTGTCCAATCATCGTAACAGCTATATACATCAGCTGTAGTGGCGCGACTGATATGATACTGTACGAATCGCATACGAGGATCAGAAAATATCAAATAATGCCAGGAACCGAGATGAATAACATTATTTATGAAGTCGATATCGTTTCTGTTTTTCAGCGATCAAAGAAAAACTGTTATTGTTGTTTGCATGCGAGCAATCGTACATAGGCGCATAGCTAGGTGGGTACTATTAAATGGAACTCGAAAGTGATTGCGTGCAAAATATACGTTACATTACGAAGATAATTTTTGAAAAAAGAACGGTACCGCGGTAAAAGTGCAGTAGCTTTGGGTCGTTGGTTTCAAAGTCACCGTTTGTCCGTATTGTTTAATATCTGAAAGCAACTCATCGCATTCAGATATTAACGATTCTGAGTGAGCTACGTATGTACTCCAATACTATGTACTGGGTGAAAACAAAAAAAGATTACAATAGCTATTATACGTAGGTGCGTAAAGACAAAAAAAAAAAAATTGTTGAAAAAATCTCTCAAAATATATTTCAGGGACATAAGAAATGATCTCAGTGTCAGATTTAGACTTTTAAAAGCGCGGCCGAGCTAACTGGTTGAGAAAAAAAAAAATTAAAAACTCGGCAGCAGCTTTCCCCGATTTGTTCAAAGAACGGGGGCAACGATATAAAAACGTATTTTATTTGTTAAAGTCGATATACCTTTCCGAAACCGAAGGTAAAAAATATTTTCTTACAGCGTTCGGCATCCGGATGCCCCCCGAACGTCTGCTCCCTTGAAGAAACCATCCGCCGAATCCGGCCCTGTGCGTCCTGCACTTGAATCACGCGCGGGGCCCGCGATGGATTTCGATTCGATGGACTCATTTTTCGGACGTGTTTGAACTGCTTTTTTTTCATTTTTTTACGTTTTGACCGACGGCATAAAAAGCCAGCTGTATTATTATAATATCGCACTACTATATCCGACCGACCGCATCCGGTGACAATAAATTACCCGTGTTTTCGTTTGCGGTGCGCCGGAGAGTTCAACGACTCGCTATAAACATTTCGCACGCTGGTGGTCGACGAGCGGCGAAAAAAGAGAAGAAAAAAAAAGTCCTCAAGGAAAACCGCAGTGTTAAAAAACTTAATCGTTGGCGGCGATAGAGCAGGACAATGGTGACCAAGAACAGTTTTGCACAAGAGCTTAACAGAAAAAAAAACGCCGGGATCAGTCTAGGTCGCGATGGTAGTTTGACGGGGCCTTCGAAGATACGATTCTGAGCGAGCTCAGTTGTCTAGTATACGTCTTGGTAAAAACTAATTTGACAATAAAATCTTTTATCGAATCTGTATCTTTCCTATTTTCGTACTGTGTAAAAGTTTCAGCTCGGTCCAATCTTTATTTCGGATGTTATGATCAAAGAATCTAAATCGACGTGTAAAAAACACGATCCCCGTGATTATTTGTCCCCGTAAGAAGTAACACGGCCGCCTGGAATGACGAGTTTTACGACAAAATAACAACGTGAAATCGCCTATAAACCGAAAATGTGTTAACCAATTTTCTAAATTTTTAACCGCAAACGTAAAACTATCTTGTTTAGATTGTATTAAAGTTTCGAGACTTAAACGTAAAAACTAGAGGAACAATAACTGCGTAAAATTAAAAAAATCAAATATTTCAAAGTTCTATAACTCTCTTAAAAATTATCTAAATATAATAAACTCTTCTAAAGTATATACGTCCTGTAAAAAACCAAATCTAACAAAAATTATCGGTTTTATCAAACTACCCATCATACTACCCGACTTTTTTTTAAAGTAATCGTTACGCCAAACAATTATTTATCGCCGATCTCAAATTTGTTCCCTTTACTTCTATTCTATTCCTTCCTTTCTTTTTTTTTTTTTTATATACAATACTACGTTTACCATGTTATGGTAGGCACTGCATGAAAAGATCGCATCAATACTCGCCTCTCTATTGGAGTTTTTAGTCTAAATTCGTGTGGTTTTAGACCGAAACTCGGCAAATATGTAAGATCTTAATCATTTTTACGAACAACGTCTAAATTAATTGCGCTAACATTTTCGTGCTATAAAGCGAATTGATTAGATCGCTCCATTCACTTGAAAACACGAATCATCAAATTTTGTGGTGATGTTCCAGTTTATGTCGTTTTTGGCATATAACTAAATAAAATAATAAGAAAAACACAAATTTTCAAATAAAATATATCTTTTTTGTATTCCATTTTTCGCCATAAGTCTCAAATTTTTTTGGTTTTTAGGCTAGGTATAACTCAAAAAGTAAGCAAAATTAAAAAAAAAAAAAAAAACGCCGGGATCAGTCTAGGTCGCGATGGTAGTTTGACGGGGGCTACGCTTTGGGCGGGTCACTAGTTCAGAAGTTGTGGTTTAAACGCACTTTTTAATTTCTGAAAGCAACGATCAATCAGTTGATAAATTCAGAGTTCTATACTTGGATCAAATATTTTTTGAAATTCCCTGAAATCAGCGTCAGACCTGTTGTATCTCAACAATAATATGTGAACGTTTCGGCTTGTTTCGTTCATTGGTGAAGAAGTTATGGCCAACAATCCAAACCGATTGTGTCAAAAACACGTTTGCCGCAATCGTTAACGTTTTCTCTTTAAACTTTGCTCAGTTTTTTTTATCGTAACTTTTAAATTCTTTCACGCTTAAACCTGTTATCCCTCAATGTACCATCTGTGTCCATGTACCCTCCCCCTAATCGTTAGAGGTTTCCTAAATCAGAGCGTTACACGGTGGAAAAAAAAGAAATACCGCACGTCGTGCCCAATACATTCTTCGTTACCTACACACTGCGCAGAATCTCAAACTGAGAAAGAAAAATCTCTTTAATCGCACAACTATCTCACCGCGGCATGTAACTATAAAAAAAAAATCTTTTAGCGGACGTTTCAAAAAACACTCGTTCGCCGCCCGTGTAATATCGTTTGTTTTTGTTGACGTTTCTGCACGGTACACGTACCGCAGTAGTCTCGGGGCGAACGACCGGCCGCGTGTCTCCGACAAAGACACTCGTAAAATATCCTGCGATGCAACAATATCGTAAAAATAATTGCTTTACGTCACGGAGAAAAACGGGACGAAATACACGGAATTCGTACGTTGGTGTGTAAAACGAAAAGAATTCACACTCTAAAAATATAGGTTGTACATGACGTGAGTGCAGCGTGTTTTTGGCAAAATAATATTGTTTATATAGGTTACAGTTTTTGTGTATCCGATCGGTTCCGCGATCATTCCACACTGTGCGGCCGCGTTCAGGATAGCGCTCGTATATATTATTATAAAATCGCGCGCGAGACAACAGCGTTGCGGTAGTTTTTACACCTTTTTTTTAAAAAAAAAAACTTTTTATACACCTTTAACGCCGTATAATTAATGTACGTGCTATCTGTGTATGATAGACTGGCACTCGTCGGTTTTTTTGTAACAAAAGACGGTCGTGCGTACGTAGAGAAATATCGTTGTATACAGTTATAACTGCGATCAAAACGGACTGTGGGAAAACGTGCTACGTAATTCCGTCGCGAGTACAACAATAAACACACACACACACCTCTTGTACGAGAGGCTCGTCGTCGTACATATAATAATTATTACATTATAAATACGCCAAAAGCGCCGTACGCGGGCGGAGGTGGCGGAAAGCTCGCGGCGCTGGAGAGAATGCGAAGTGGGTCAGGTCAAAAACGATTTTCTAGGTCGACAAGATGGGTACGAATACTACTATACTGCTGAACCCGAGCGATGTTTCGTAAGTTTTCGAAACGAACGAATATATTTTTGACGTCCCTTGATGCGTTGGCGAAAACCACAGATTGTACACACGAGTGTACAAAATAACTGCTTTTACTGTAAAATTATATCCGCAGTGTTTATAGCAAAAAAAAACCCCCGGGATCAGTCTAAGTCGCGTGGGTAGTTGTGTCGGAGTAGCGACCGCGTTTTGGGCGGGTCACTGGTTTGGAAATTGCGGTTCAAGTGTCTCCGAAAGTCATTTCGACGTATAAAAAAAAGTATCAATTTAAACGGGTCGTGAACATTTAACGGCCTACCGATTACAGTGGTATCGGTTTCGATCAGACAAATACTCCGCCACTCCAGCGGGCTTTTTAGTACAAATTTGTTTGTTTTCGGACTGTTACTCGCAAAATGTGTAAAGAAATTTTTTGACGTCATCACAGACCTGAAAATTCAAGTTTTCGCAGTAAAATTCTTAATTTGTATTTGGTTTTCGGGGTGTTACACAGAGAGGAAACAAATTTTAGCACCAAAATATTACCGCAGTCAACAAACCTATCAGAAAAGTTAAGTTGATTTTAAAAATTGGCCTGTTCTGTCCAAACGAAAAATTCATCAAACATCTAAAAACTTTTTGCTCGAAAATTCTCCAAATTCTCAATTTTTTTTTTTTCTTCCCCAAACGTATCTCCAGAGCGGGGTCTTAAACGGTAATATTACCGACTGAACAAAAAGTCTTAAAACCAACGGACGGCGATTGCAGAGTATAATGAGTATTATTATCTCGTGGTCATCATGATGTATATCATGATTTATTTACTATCGAATAGTACCATATCAAAAATACGACGTATTATAATCCGAGAAAACGAGTTTGCGTACGATTTTTGACGTTTTCGACGCAAGAATCAATGTAAAATTGCAAAATCTGAGATTGAATATTATTATCGCCATTAAAATATATGAAAACACAGTTTTTTGGATTATCCTACTACGCGTATTATGTTCTAGAAAGGTATTTCGAACTCGTCTGTTGATATTACAATATTTATACTACATAACCGCAGTTTTTCTAAAATCTCGTTTTAGAAAGAATTTTTTAATTTATGAATAGAATTTCATACTGCCAAATAGAAAACAGCAGACGTGATACGCGTATTAATTTCGAAAGTTAAACGGGTCAGTAAAACATCGTGTGGTTGCAAGCGTATTTAGTGCATTTCTCATAATTATCATTCATGTGACGTGCATATTTTCATTGACCGCAGGTTCACTGGTATCAAGATGGCAAAAATGACATCACCCAGTCGTTTGCAGCGTCTGCGATAAAAAGAAAAATGACAATCTCGTGAACGAACGTTGTGTTTTCATTGTATACTTACATATCCTTGTGTAAATTATAGTAATTTAATTTTTTTTTTTTTTTTTTCGTATACACTACACATTTATAGACCGAAGAGAATTCACGAAAAGACGTAAATGTAAATGTTCTTACGCGAAAACGTTTTTATAGATACGTTTCAAGTTTCAAGCGAGTAGAGGTATATCGTACAGTAAGAATAGTGAGCGATAGAAATAATAATAAATGGACTGAAAGTAAACGATAATTAAACGTCAAATGAAACAAAACTGACGTATAGGTAATACACGCGGGTCGTGATTCAATCAACGAAAAAATATATTATCATTATTCGTCGCTACGATAAAATGTACCTACGTTTATTTCGTGCTTGACATGATTATTGAACGAAAATAATTATATTTAAAAAAAATATATATATTACATACACGTATTTGACACGTTTGCATATTTTTTTTTTAAAAAATACATCCGTTTTTGTGGTTGACTTAGGTGGAAACGAGGAACATTCGGGTTACTTTTTTTTTTTACCAAGTATTATTGTAATACTGCGTCTGATTTCTATAAAACTTGTTATAATACGTTTATTTTAGAGATAAAGTAATTTGTTATATCAAAGTATTTTTTGAAAAACTCCCAATACTTACCGTTAAAAGTGTAGCAAGTACAAATAGTTAGCTTAATAAGAATGTTTTTTTTTTTTGTGAAGAAACTAAATAGGAAATTTCAAATTTAAATTAAAGTATTAATTTTAAAGCAAAATATAAAAAATGAAAACAACGATAATTCAAAACGACAAAGCGAAGATAATTATTGTTTCAATCAGTTTTATTGTTGAAATATATCAAAAAGATATCGTATTCAACTAAGCAAACAATCAGTTTAACATAAAATAACTTATTGATATACATTTTTTAGAAGTAATAAAAAAAATAGTAAATCTCCAAAAAAATTTTACAAGTTTTAAATCTGATTTTACTCAATTGACGTAAACTATTGTTTAATGAAATTTAGTTCCACGTAATTTGTCCTTAACGTACCACGTGAAAATATTACTAACGTCTTTATGATTGATTATAGTATATCCATAGTAATTAATCCGATTTGCAATGTTATGTTTTTTCCAAAATAATAAAAATAAAAAAAAAATTCTTTTACAGTAAAACTCAATTTAACAACGATAATAATACAGAAAAAAATAATCGGTACCTATAAAAAATTTGACAATGGCTAGCTGTTTGAATGTTTAAACGGAAACATTAAAACGATATTTGTGTTTGTGAAATAAACATAACCGAAAAACCAAATTGCTTTAAAAATATATGTTTTGCGCGCCTAATGTTATAACGATTTAAAGTATCGAATCAAGCCAACGTTAACTTACTAAACCGTTAAGTAAATAGAAGTTCTATGCATCATGACAGTACCAGTTATGGCTGGGAAAATGTTTTTTTCCTCATCAACTAGTTAATTTCTTTTGAATTTAAACGTGGCAAAACGTTGAGGTGGAGAATATAATAAAGTAAGACGATGGCATACTAACACGATGTTTTACAGTTGGCTATTGAGACAGTCCCATTGTTAAAAAAAATAATAAAAATAGTATAATATAAAGACGCAAATGCAATTATTAATAATAGTTTTGAACTGAAACCGATTAAAACGTAAAAAAAAAGACGATGAATACTGTTTTCAAACCAGCTGCAGAAACTTTGCACTCCAACAGTAAATTGTTTGAAAGATAGACGTGTAATTACTCGCGTATCAATACGCACCGCGGAGACATTTTAATTGTAGATTCGTTTTGTATATAATTTGACACACATTTTATTTTTTAGAACTATATAATTCATCGACTTTGCCGAACGCGTTTAAAAGGAATCTTGAATCGTTTTACAGTTACCTTATATTTTACAGAAGCATCTGTTAATAGTTCGATAGTTAATTTATTTCAACGGAAACGTATCGATCTGGTGATCACTGACCCAAAACGTCGTTTTGTTGACCAGCATATATATATATGGATAACTACTCTACGCTATAACACGATATCATTTATAGATGACAAAAAAATAGTATCAGCTGTGGTTCGAGTTAAAAAACATGATAAAATATAAGTAACACGCAAATTAAGTCTTTAGTAAAAATATCAAAATGCGTACAAAACACGCCTTAACTAATATCGAATGGCTTTCAGATATGGACATATTATATTAATATAATATAACAGTCTATTTTCTTCAAAACAATCAACTCGTACAGAATTTTTTTTTTTCAATAATCAAAATCGGTAAAAGGTAAAAACGGTAACCTTTATTTGAATTTGACCGGCGGTGTTGCTGCAGTAGTTGTTATAAAGTATACTTTATAGGTAATATCGTATAAATTACGTGGTTTCATAACAAAATTTCGGTCAATTGACGTATGCTGCACGTATCATAGGATCGGACGATGAAATGTCACGATGAAGGATCACGTCAAAAAGACATTCAAAATCCTCCTGAGTATAATTAATAAAAATATCCATACATAACATAGCGTCCAATACGTTTTGGCGAATGTTTAATGCGGTAATCGTTCTATTTAAATTTTAACGAATTACTAAGATATTATTAATATTCCAAACGAGTACAAGTTTCTAATACGTGTACAACAATAATAATTATTATTGTTAGGCTCAAGTAATTTCAAGAAAATAGGAACTGTCACCCGAGTCACACCATCGGCTGGCAAGATAAAATGAACGTGTTATAATTACTATACACGTTTGTTTTGTAAACGAAAAACACACGCAGACGAGTTTAGTCAGAACGTAATTTGGTAAATGGAAATTATCGTTAAAACCAATTCTTTTCCAATATTGCTTTCTCACCCATTTTAAGCAAGTAGCTGTGAGGTATTTTCATTTTAAGGCGTGTTCTCGTCGGTACAATGAAAATTTAAATAAAATACGCAAATAACTATAGTTCAAATACATATATAATACCTCAATAACGTGTCTAATATAATAATTGTAGGGTTGTAAATTTATTAATATTTTTTTTATTTTAATTTGTCTTATAATTTTTTAGAGTGATCCAACAAAGTGTTAAACTAATTTTTAAACAATATTTTTAGAATATTGTTGAGACATAAAGATTGTAGAGGTTAGGCGTACTCTGTTAAACCCCTTTTTTAACACATTTTTAAACGTTTTCTATTCGATTTAGTATTTTTTTTTTTATGAGATAAACAAATGGGAATGGTCATTATAATATTCACTGAAACTCTTCTTTTAAATGAAGTATAATACCCTCATATTGTAGCAAAATACATCAAACATGTTTGAAAACGCCTAAACAATTTCTATAGGAAAAAAAAAACTAATCAACTGGTGGTAAAAACTTTAAATTACGTTAAATTAAATTTGCAGTGAAGGAAAATTAACGACACGAAATTGGCTTACGCTTCTCAGCAGAAATACGTTTCACAGTAAAATTTTTTCAAAATAATTAACGTTTTAGCGAAGTCCGTTTTAAGTGAATATTAAGATATTTGGATACTAACGTATGTATAAGAATTGAGCTATACACTCGGTCAAAAAAAATACTGAAAATCAATATCGTACGGAGTAATTGATTGACACTTTTTTTTTTTTATCGGAAATATATTGTATTTTACTTCTATGCTCTGCAAAAGATATGATCAGCACTTAATATCCAATAACGATACAGATCGCGATCGAGCGAAACTTCGCAGACGTATAATAAATACGATACAGACGATTCGCGTCCAACGCACTCGGCGTAAGTCTCTTGAATTATTTATAAGATAAAAACTGTGTCATCATAACAGTGACAGTGATTGTTTTACGCGCAACATAATGTAATAGTGTTTTGATGAATAGACCTTACTCGAGCTCTTCTATTTTGTTGTTTGTGATAATTTAAAATCGAATTTTGTTCGACAAAGTGTAAAATTCATTTTTTTTTCAAACCGTAGCCATCGTTTGACACGCCAAAAAGAATTCTGTACGAAAATCTTTCCGGACCGCTAAAGTTGCGTACCTGTATGGTACAGAGTGGTGAAAAAGATTATGAGGACGAAACGATTTACCGGAACAGTGGTGAAAACATATACCGTTTACTCATTTCCACGGCGATATTTTTTTGCATTCCGTGTCATAATATCGAGTGCCTGCCTCGAACGACAAGATAGTTCAGCGAAAATTCAGATAAACTCTAACGAGACGAGTTGAGCGATCGTAATAATAACTTAAACGATTAATACGAGTAAACTCGTTCGTGAACTGGTTCTCGTACAATATTTCTCGCGTACGATTACATAACGCGCAGCACTTATGTGTCCGACAAACGCGCCGAACCGGTCCAGATACGGCGGACGGCCAAACCGCACGCGCGTTCCTGAACTTCCCGGACGAAGAAATCCGACCGGAACATCAAAGACCAGCCGTTAAAAAGTACGAAGTGAACCGTTTTTCTCGAGTACGGATAAAAACGTGCCTGAATAATTGAAAAAAAACGAAAACCCCGGTACACACACATATGATACACGGTTTTTTCGTTTTGGACTCTGGCGACGACGTTCGAAGAAGAGTAGCGGTGGTCCGGAACAGACCGACGACGCCGCCGCCGCGGAACGGCTAAACCGTTCCTAAACCTTTCCGAAGAAATCGGGGACGTTCTACCGAAACGTTTCCAATAGTTTTTCGCACCTCCGGTACGTAATAATACGGGGGTTTTTTTTCTTTTTGTGGGGCGTGGAAGAGCGATCTTTCCGGGACGTTTGTGTCGTTATTATTACACAAATATAACGTAGCGCTACTTACCCAGGTGTGAAGAAAAAAAGCGGTAAACGGACGGGACGAAAACGAGACACAGCTTCTCCGAAACTTTTTTTCCCCGGTACGTTTTACCGTTAACGTAAACGTTAAACGTTTTTTAAACGTTTCGTCCGAAATACCCCTGGAAACGACGCACGACGACAGCAATAAATCGCGGCGGCGGCGATGTGTTGGTCGCGCAGAGAAACCGGTGCGGCGAGGTGGTACGGTGCGCGTTGCTCGACGACGGCGTCTTGTGCGACACTGAACCTGCGGCGGCGGCGGCGAAAGATGAGCTCGGCCGCAGCTCGCGGGCCACCACCAGAACACGAACCGGACGAACCTCGCGGCGGCGGCGGCGGCTGTCTTCGCCGGACGGACCGAACCAGATAGAGATGTTCCGTTATCCCTCCGGCGGCTGCGTGTGACCCCGAACCCGCGCAACGCCCTCATAGACGTCCGTCCGTCCGACGCCGGTCGTATACCGTTGGTTTTAGTTCGGATATTTTTTGTTTTCAAATCGTTCGAAAAACTACAAACACGCGAAAATTGTATAAAAAAAAATCCCCGGATCACTCTAGGTCGCGCGTTAGGTTGCGAGGAGTAGCGACTTTTGGTGGGTTTTCGAAGGTGTCTCGGTCGTCCTGGTAAACGTCGTCGTTTATCATTCGTCGTAAGCGACGAATTTTCAAGCTTATCGCGTTTGAATGCAATGGAAAAAGAAAAAAAAAGACGACAGTATTATTGTTTTCTCGAAATTACGGGGAGATAACTACAACCTATACATGCTACGCGACGTTGATGGAATATCCCGTTAAAAATCGTAAAATCTCAATATCGGATGATCAAAACGTAGGCTGATTTACAAAATTTTCGGAACACAAATAGAATCGTGAACGACTGAAAAACTCAAAATTAACCCATTCATGAATTGGAAAAACTCGAGGTCTAAAAAAAGCCTGTGAAACTTTTTGAAAAACTTTTCGTAGTTACACAGTACGAAGATACATTTCTGTCGAAAATTTCAAGACAAAACGGTGATTATGTACGAAACGACGGAGAAATAACTGTACGAGATTTTAATGATAAGTCGTTAAAAATTTTAAAACCAATATCGGTAGATCAAACGTATTGTGTGCGATTTTCAAAATTTTCGGCGTTTGGTTAGTGTAACGTACGAATCTAAAGATAGCATAAAATTTAACGAAACTTTTTGAAAAATTTTCGTAGTTGTACAAATATACATTATCGGCCGAAATTTCAAGACTCCTCAACGATTATTTTTGAAATTATGGAGAATCGTCTGTACGCGTTATTGACAAAATGCCGTTTTTGGCGTTTTTTCACAATTTTTCGGTGGTTTTTCCCGTCGCGTTAAAAAACTACTGAGAAAATCGAAAAAACTACCCCTCTAAAGTACCATCTTGATTCGATTTGCTAAAACTACTGGTATGTAAAAATCGGTGTACTGTTTCTGGTAGAAATTTTGTAAACAGTATAAAAAAAATAAACATCTCTGTGAAACCACTAGGTGACGCTCAGAATCTAATGCAAAACGCCTTGTCATAACACGTGCCACAAAGACAAGAAGATATCGGAAACGTTTCAAAAATTTCTCAATAAATTATATTATTGCCTATAATGCTTTCGCGTTCATCCGCGCGCTTAAGATGAACAGCCTTAATACCGGCTGAGATTCTCAACCATTAAATAAGAATAATGAAATCAAACTCCTCACACGGTTGCTGCATATAATTACGATTTTGATTATGTACATTTATCGCAATAGTTCAACGTACAATGCTTGTTATTCACACGATGTTTTCATTACTAATAATTTATAATAAATAAACGTAAGATAGTAGTACCACGACGGGCCCGCAAGTCGCAGGGTCGTTCCACTCGGAACGAATTCCGATCGGAGTTTAGGCACTTTACTCATCAAAGTCGTATCATTGTCGTTACCTATAGCGTCGCGTGGTCGTTCGGACTTGGATTTTTCATCCTTTTCACAGTTCTGTTTGTTGTGTGGTTAACATTTTTGGTTCACGATTGGCTTGTAAGAAAATCGACGTAACTTTTCGACTACGGTCAGTTTTCCATCTTTAACGTCTACTCTGCGAACCTCCCGCTTCCAATCTAAAGTCATCACAAATGACTCGGCAAATCACTCGTAAACGGTACCGTACGGTAAACTGTCTGCTCGACGCACGTGTTGAATCGCATATTGGTCCGAAATCAAAGTGATTTCACGCTATTCGTAATAACTGTATGGTATTTACGCGAAGATCGACAGCACAAAGTATAAAGCGTGTACCTACTGTTCGACCGGACGGTAAAATCGGTGTAGTTTTGCCGCACAATCACAACGTGCTTTTACGTTTGATTACACGAACCGGCGTCGGGACGAAATTATCCTAACCAATATATATATATATATAATAGGCTCGGACAGAACTGCATTTAATCATAATTCGGTTACATTATTGTACAGCTTAACGCGGCCGAATCGAGGCGTGCGAAAAAGTTAAAAAAAACACGCTGAATCCGACCTACATTTTCTCGAGCCCGTGTAATACACAATACGCGTGCAATATTACGTCTTTTTTGTCTGTACGAAAACGAAATCTTCTGGCCACGCTGCGTTTCGCACGTCAATTACGCGATCGTAAAAAGACGTTCAAAATGAAAATACGTATATAGTGCCAAGCTTTGTCGAGATTCGGTCATTTCACCGAGTCGTCGTCGTACAAGAAACCGCTCGCGGTATACTTACTACTACTGTAACCACGCCGCACTGCAGTTTTGCGCGAGTCATTTCGAGCCGTCAAATACGAATAAATCCAGCGCGGGCCGCACGGAAACAGACCGTTGAAGCGATCATCATCATCATCGCCGCGTGAGTTTGAACGCACCTAAGTCGTTCAACAATCGCAAGAAAAAAAAAATATAACATTAACAACGCGTAGTATCTTTACGACCCCGTTTCGATCTACACAGGAACGCGTGGCAAATTATGCGCCGTTCAGACTTTGAGAAGAGCTGGTGTACATGAATATGAATGGTCCGAAAACTGCAAAAGACGCGTGTCCAAAAAAATATAAATTTAAATAACTTGTTTAATACGCCCGCAGACCATAACGGTATCGGTATCGGTGTCGACCGGACGTTACTCGTGCCGGCTTTTCAGCGTAAACTTGCGCGTTTCCGGATTGTTATTACTCGCGAAATGTGTAAGCTTTGAAAACACTTTTGCGATAATTCAAAGCGGAAATCTCGAACGTTTGTGTTATTGAAGGTTAACCACTCACTCCTACACAAAAACCAAAAATATTATACAGAAAAATCGCGGTAACGTCATCTCTACATAGTCTCTATACGACGATTCAGCTAACAACGGTGACAAACGACGATTTTCAGCCACAATCGAAACGATACGGAATTATGTGAACATTACGTTCCGCTAAAAACTATGGACTGGAAAAAAAAAAATGTTAACGAAAAGATAAAAACGACTTTGATGGACAAAACGAAAAAAAGGCATGAAATAATTAAACCAGCCGTTTATACATAATATAGGAATACTAATGAAAAAAAAACTCAATTAACAATAAAATAGTACACACGCGATGAAAAAACCGCGTTCCCACGGGACTTTTTAAGTAGCGTTATTCTATAACACTAGATTTATGTGTCCGTTCCTCACACTTCTTTCCGCAGTGTTATAGATTAGTTTATATATACGCTTTATTCTTAGTGCATTCGGTTTGTTTCTGACGTCGGTTTTGTTTATTCGCCGAATTCTTATTTTCTACCGCTTTTAAATTCGGATCGATTCGTTCGAATCGTCGGACAGCACCGTTCAACTGCAACACGTTTCCGCAGTGTTCATAAACGGAATCGTCGCGGCGATGAAATTATAACAAATTAATCAGTCGACACTTCCACGTGAAGTCGGTCGAAACCGTTTCATTGTGCCCCGACGGACGCATCGGCGTGCCATTGCGCGTATCCCGGAACGGTGATTATTCGATGATCGTGGACAAAACGAGTAGAAAACAGTTGTTACAGGTCCCGGTAAAAATCGCATTCAACAGTAGAAATGGTCGAAAAATTCCAAACGTCCACGCGTCTATGTACCTATAATAATAATTTGTTATCGCGCGGCCGTGCTGTGCGGGGATCACCATGCGACCGCGGAGATGAGATCGTTTTGAGAATTTTCCACCGGCACGGGTACTATTATGTATTATAGAGAGTCTAACGAAAACCGTCATAGAAGGCGACGTTGAAGGCCCCATATAAGAAGACCAAGGATGGAGTGTATGAAGCAAGTAGTAATAAGTGACATGGGGAAGAATAGTTATAAAGAATATAATTATAATTGAGTAATGATGGGGAAGCATGGAGAACTGCAGCAAACCAATCTAAGGATTGAAGACTGGAGACTGTATACATGGGGTGCGCGCACGAAAACAGGAACCGTATTTCTCTGGAAAATATTTGTTTGGAACAAAGTTATTACAGACGAACCGTATTTACAAATTAATTAAAGAATCGCGTTAGTTAGGATTTTTTTTTTCGGATCGTACAGAATAAGGATATAAGAAAACGGTGAGAAAAAAAAAAACTAGGAACAATAATTCGCTGGAAGGGTTATAATCAGAATAATATTTCACTGGACTGTACAAGACGGAACAAGACCGTACGGTTCGGGACTATAGTATAAAACCGTGGTACGACGTACGGGACCATCATAATACATAAATCTACCAATTCATAACAGTCCCGAATCATACGGTTTTCGATTTTTTTCTTTCCCGATGTGTACAGTGTCCGACCCACGGCGTCTCGACGTACCGTATCATACAGTTCTGTGAAATATTATTCTCACTATGCCGTGGTTACGGTCTTTTTTTTTTTGTACTTCTTTACAACGTTATCCTAACTATTCGTGTACAGAAAAGTTCTGTCAATCTCGTAAAATAATGTTTGTGCGCCACACTGTTCTTAAATGTTATCATCATTCAATCGAAACGTACGAATAACAGTTAACGTCCCATGTTCACCCGATTCGTGTAGCCCTCCATGTATACGCACACAAGAAAACAGTCTGAAGAAATATGAAATGGTAAGACACTTTTGATGCACGTCGACCAGAACGAGTGCGTTGCACCCAAGGCTCGTGCGACCACACAGTAGGACGCGAACGATTCGACTGTTTGTGGCCGCCCAAACCCGACCGACCGACCTCGCGCCAAAGCGTTCCGTTCCTGGACCCGTTCGGCCGCCTCTTAAAAAACAAAAATGTCGCACGCCTACCACCCTTATTCGCGCCGAGTTCAACCGGATCGTCGTTTCGAACCGTCACACTAACGACGCCGTGACTTCCTCCATTGACCGGTTAGGTGCGAATGAAACGCACTCAAGAACAAAATACAATGCGATAATAAACGTTTGGACACTGACATAACGCGACAACACTGCGAACGGATTAACGTTTTGCGTCCGAGAGGACCGTAAGTGCGCGAGCGAGAGAGGCTCTTTGGACGGTAGACTCCGCAGACGGTTGGGTCAGCAGTTACGTCAACACATAAAGTTGTGGTTCACGTCGAGTCCGCGTAAACTGGGTGCCACGCGGCGAGTAACGGTTGCGAAAATGATTTTGCAGATGTACACTTTATATGTATTCTTTATGTATACTTTTTTGCGACCCCCGGTGTCTCATCAAAATCATTTGTGACGAATACCTTTTTTTACTTTAACTCGAAGATTGGTGCAATCTTTATACTCGAGGAAACTTCGAGGTACGTCTGTTAATCGACCACTAAACAAATCTGCGATGTCCGGACGGTACATTTACAGAATGATAAGTTTTTTATGTTCGTACAAAATTTTCTTCGGCTAAAACTTTTACTCGAGTTAAAAAGTATCAAACTTGAAAGTGCGATCCTAGCAGGTGAACGAATTCAGTGTCTCGTTATTGTTATAGACGTGAAAAGTGGATTCGGAAAATATAATACGAGTCGTTATCGATTATTTAAATTCGATACTCGTTTTAAAACGTACCACGCTCAACGGTCGATTATCTTCAATCTCGTTAAAAACAAATAAAAATTCAAAAAAATCATAGATAGTTCAAAATTATCCAATTACGATGACCTGGCCCGCGATTAATGGGTGATCGAGGTAAATAAAAAACATTGCCGATTTTAATATTAATAATCGGATGAAACTACAACGGAAAGATTTTTTTGACCCAAAAAATATAATGTACCTATAATATAATTAATTAAGTATGTTCTTGACCTATTTTTATAGTGAAAGATGTAGAAAAAATGTTCGATTTTCATACATAATCGACGCTCGATTTGTCAAGGTAACCATGTATAACGATGATGATGATTAATGGGGTGTTCGATAAGTCTTAAATTAAATATAATACACTATAAATTACCATGATATATTTTTTAGGGTGGGTAATTATAACAAAAAAATAATACAAACAACGAAGATTCAACTTACGTCCAAACAGTTACGTATTTTAATTATACTTCTATCCCTCCTAAACAAACAAGTTGTATACTTATGAGTTTTGTATAAGTGTATTATGAATTGACAGAAATTATAAAAACGACCGGTAACTTTGTTAATACAAATATGAGTTGTACGACTGTAATAATTTTCGGTTAAAACGTCTTGAATTTGTTTTGAACAAAAATATGAAAGACATTTTAAGTTTCAAGCTAATGATGCACTGTTTTGAATTTTTATTTGTAACTTAGTTAAGTATATGTTTTGCATACGTGTTATAAAATTGTACATAATTCTAAAGGACAATGGTTTTAACATAAAATTAAAAGTTTGAAAATATTTAACATAGGTTTTCTTAAAATAAAATCGAGGGAAACTTTATTTTTGAATTGAAGTGGTGCAATCTATGTTTTATTGGTCGTGTACTTTAAAGACCAAAATATGACTTCAAAACCAACTTGAGGAAATTATACTTCATTGCATTTACAACATACGATTTTCAAATTTCAAACAACCAAACTCCGTATTTAGGGGGTAACCACGGAGAAAAACTACCCGGGGTGGTGATTTTTGCGTCTGTGTGGGGGGTTGGTAATTTTTTTTGACGTTGGTTTTTATTTATATTGGAGGATCGCGTAAAAAACACATTTTTTTGTTGCCCAAAGGCGGAAAATTCCTAAACACGCCCCTGCCCATACTAGAATGTGTTTTAGAACGTAACTTTTCGTATGTGTAATACAACATGAAACTTATTATGCACTACTAAAATACAAAGAGAGAAGAGTTAACTTGTAAAAATTATGATTTTTATTTAGTCGAGACTGCACAAACAATTTTGTAGAAAATAAACAAGAACTAAATTCCATTTAATTTTCTCTTACAATACTATAAATAACATTAATTTTTGTACTCGGTGCCATTTTATTTGTTTCGTGGATAACTATGAAATAAATCAAGTTTATATTTTGAATCAAAGTTCAGTGGGACGTATCATGTAATTTTCAAGCAGTATAGGTAAATGTGTAGTTATTGTTTTTTAATGCATATTGTGACAAGTACTGCGACTAATACTATACGAAACAAATAGCTCCGTTAAATCGGATATTTTATTAGTTAGGGTTTTTAATTTTTTATTACTAAATAAAATATTGTCTTTTATCGACCTTTATCACGAAGAGTGAAGATGGTTGAACAACTAATACGTATACCTATATAGATTCATAATATGTTCATTTAATTTAAAAGTAAACGACTAAAAAAAGACAGTTTGTACATATATTATGATCACGAACAACTTGGAAACTGTTATACGGTACATTTATTTGAATCATATATCAACTTCTTTTTTTTTTTTCATTATCAACCGCTACTTTTATAATGAGTCGGAAATTACTCGGAACACAAAAAAGTTTAAACTGGATTCCGTTATGAAATACAATTACTGTTTAAAAACAATTAGAAAAATTGTTATAAAGTAGCAAACTGTAATTAACTTAACAACGGTTTCAAATAGAGTTATTAAAAAATAATATAAATTTTAATTAATTACTTACGCAATAAACATCATTTTATTTTTTACCAAGAAGGAAAAATTATTCTGCTGTACAGTTGTTTTATTGATTATTATTACTTCATTTCTCGCTGTTTGTTGAACAAACAGCGAGATCAAAAATGATTGGTAGGTACCATAGTAACATTTTTTCTTTTGTATAGATTTATTTTCTATTTTTAAAAGAGTCCTATGAAGCAGAATAATAACGTTAAAAATAGTGATAACTATAAATAAAAAATCCACCTATAACAACATACAACAACACTGAAGGTTTTAGGTAACTGTCCGCGTAAAGATTTAATGTTGGCTAAAAAAATATTGCGCATGCTTATTACGGTTAGGAAATTTGTTAGCCTTCTGACGTTTTAGAATATTTTAGTGGTAGGAACCCCAAAACTACGTGAAAATTATTTTAGTTCGGTTGAATTTCATTTTGTTGTCGCGCGTTTAACTGAACAGTTAAAAATGTGAAAATTAAAATACAACAAAGTTTAAAAAGTATACAAACAATAACGCATATCATTTTTTTTCCACGTTTGATAGAAAATTCGCTGACGTTCAAAAAAATGACAGTTCATAATAACTCTACACTATTGAGGATTTTAAATTTTAATTTCAAATCGTATCTCAACGCCTATATGAATGCGCGGCGCAAAAACATCGTATACCTTCTACGGCCGCCTTTTCGTTTTAATTCTTTTCAATTAGCGCGCGTGTAATTTTCCTATTATCAATTCCGTGTAAATGTACTACGTGGGTACGTAAAAAGTGTTCGAATAGCGGTATAGCTGCTGTTGCGTAAGAGACAATAGGAGAAAAAAAATTCGTTTAAAATAATATAATACGATTGCAACGAAAGAACAAAAACGTGTGTAGGTAATCTACACGATTGTGCGAAACGCCGACACGTGCGAAGTCGTATTTCCGACCGCGAAAATACTGTCCGAAACGGTGGGCAAAAAAAAAAAAAATACGGAATAATCAAATTGTTCGTTTGCGGGTAACGGTACAAATAAAATAGCGATGCCAACAAACCGATTAATATTATGTTATTGTGTTCGCAGGATGTGACTCGTGTTGTCGCGTAAACACGATCATAATTGAACCGGTAGCGATATCCACGACAATACAACGACGACTGATCACAGGAAAGGTCTCGACAATATAATAACAGCAGTGTAACTATCCGAATGGAAAATCTAAAGGGGTTATCGTGCACGCGTGCCACTCAAAAATACATGGCTGAATTTATCGAGAAAAAATAAAAAAGGACACGTGCCGTTATAAATCGTAACTATAATACACGCCTTATACCTGCGGCGAGTATTTAAACTCGTTTTTGTAATTTTTTTTTTTTTTTTTGTGCTCCGAGTTGAGCAAATCGATTCGCCATAACTATATACGCGCGTTAGTTTCCTATAACATGGCGGCATGGCGCACTGCAGTGATCAAAAACGGAAAAAAATTCAATTTTAGAATTATTATTCGAAAATCCAATATATACATCATAATACCATGTACTTGGTACCCAGGGAACATAAAAATGAAAAAAAAAAATGTTTCTTAATATTTGCGTGAATCACAAGGTTTGAAAAAAATAAAAATGGTACGAAACGAACGCATTTTTGGATGATTTTTGCACCAACACAAATAAAACTCTTGCACGATTGAATAGTTGCATGGATTTGATTTTCTTCTACGTGTATTTTCAGTACTTAATTTTATGAAAATGCTTGAAAAAATTGTGAAAAATGATTTCGTCCAGCTAAAATTACGTTTTGGACCACTGTACGGCGCACAGAAGAAAGATAATTCTGTATTGAACCTTAGAGCAGAATCGAAAAAAAAAAAAATATCCGTTCAGAACTTGTGATCTCTGAAGTATTTAGAAGTATTATAAAGTTTATACAAAATGTGGCATTCAAAAACTAGTACAAAATCGAAAAAGATTTCGTTCTTAACCGCGACATGTAATACTTTTAAGTAATTTAAACTTCATAGTTTATACACTAAAATTTTTGTTGATTTTCGTCAATTTAATCTTGAAACTCAATCGTAAATGCCGTGTGTCAAAACTAAATATAACTGTTATAAACGTTGTTGGTTTGTTTAATTTATGTTACTGTGTTTACATACATAATAAATATGAATAATTATTATAGCTCACCATCGCTATGAATATTCTATAAGTTTGAACAGTAATTTATTACTTTAAATCACGTTCCAAACGGCCTAGTCTGCTGTACTCGTTATTCAAAATTATTGTAAGTATAGGTACCATATTAACTTTACGGTCGTTTATACGTTTCATTTGTACCAAATGGTACAAAAGGTACCGGGGATGAAGAATGTATTCTAATACATTGTTCTATGGGATGTTACGTTTTTTTTATTTTTAATTACGTTGATTTGACGTGACACGTGAGCTTTTTGCGTAAGATCAAAATATTGTCCATTCACCTTTGAGCATTGAATGCGTGATAGTCTGAAATTCAGGTAAGTACACCGAGACCTAGTGCTGAATTTCGGTTTACAGAAAATGTGCATGATGTATTGCGTACACAAAAAAGTGTGTCACACGCGGTTCGTTCGAAAACATGTCTTATTGACTCTTCTGCATTTTTTCTTAGTATTGAGTACCTATATATATATATATATTTAAATACATTGACGACAGGTGGCTTAAGAGTTTTTTGTTTTGTAAAATCAAACTTTAAAATAGGTACACATAGTAAAATTATGGTAATTATTTTCGTCATTCTTGTTATACAGGATATAGCCGCGCATCTGTGTACCTACTGCACACAATAGTGTGTACTGAGTAGGTACATAATGTGTGTCATATTAATAACAGTGAACCCAGGGGTCAAAGCGAGAAAGAACGCAGTAGAAAAATTATCCATCCGAAATCAAAAATGATCTCCGTTTATAACAAAATATACCTAATATACTCAAAATCCAAATTTTTTTTTAAAACTGGGTTTACTAATAACATTAGACTATAGAGGAATTCAGAATGTATCGAAGTTGTTAAAACATTTAAACAACATTTAGAGCCAGTTTAAAAAATAAAAAATAACATAATTGCGTAAAAACTTCTATGACTCGAATTTGTGTAATCCGAAAATTGTTTACCACATATAAGTTTGTATGTATTTCAGTCTCGAGACTGTAAAATGAAATTTAAAGATTAAATTAAAAAAATAATTTTTAAATCCAAAAATTTCAAAGCAATAAAAAAAATTTAGAAAATAGTTAAAAATTTGTCAAAACTGTTTCGATTTCCTACACCGATTCATTTAATCCCCGTCTTGATGATGTGTGAAAATTTCAAGTTATTCGTAGCGTTTTTGAAAATTTTTATTTTTGTATTTTGGTTCGATCTAAACACATCAGAAAATCATCAAAAGTAATATCAAATAAAGTATCATTTATGGTCAAAAATCTATCGTGAGAGGTACCTGCTTAGTGAAAAAAAAAAATCAAAGACGCTCTCAGAAATATTGAGTGGAATGGGGAGACAATTTTAGTTCGTCCTCTCCAAGAGAAGTTTAAAAGCTCGTTCTGAAAATCAGGAACAGCCGAGACGGCACGATATGTAGTGCGGAAAAATTTTTCGATAATACTTTCTGTTAAAAAATACGCACGCACGTAATTCGGTGCAACCTGAATTAATCGTTATTAGACTCTTTATTCGATTGTAGACTCTTGTAGCACTGAAAATAAACGAATCGTGCAAAAACTTATGCCACTAACGCGCTTAAGAATCCTAAAATATGCACTCAAAATACGTCCGTAGGTCTGGATTTTCGGCTGACACTCACCCTCGACCACTCGTCGGCCCTGCGCGTTTACCGCGTGTCACCGCGATCACCGTCTGCAGCTGTACAACGGTAAAATTAATCGATTACGATATTATTAATATTTTCTCCGTCGGTATTTTCGGGCGATCAATCGCAACAGCTTTCCGCGTCGTTTCGTCGACATCCTTTTAAACGAAAATCGACCGGCCGACGCTGTAACACCTATCGTTACTCGCAGAAGAAAAAGTGCACGTACGGAAATGCGCTTCGGACCGATATAAATTAATACAAGACAAACACGGATTTGAACTCTGTGAATTTTAACCGAATTTTGTGGAAAAAGCCGTACTCGGATATTGTGTACTCGAGGCGGTGAACTGCGTAACGATGTCGTTTTGAAACCCGCAAGAACGCTTTTTATCGCGTCGTAAAAACGATGCGTGGCCGGTCTTCCTGCAAAGTCCGGCGCCCCGGCCGTTGCGATTGGTCAAAGGACGGTGACCAGTGCCGCCAACCACGACCGACGCGCGAAAATCCCGTATTCTTCAGGTCGGCTGCACGTCGTTACGACATCGTATACACGCGGAGATACATCGCGCCAAGTGTTTTTCCGGTCGATTGCCGAAACTGTCGCGGTTGGCGGTGTGCCTATAAGCAGACTGCGAAACGAACCAAATCGCTTCTCGTTTTTTTGTTTTTTAAACCTACCTGCACACGCGTCGATCGTAATAACGATTTAACGCGAAACGTTTTGAATCGAGTTTTTTAGCGAACGAACGTTTTTTATTTTCCTCGCCTCGACACACTTTACGGCTCGGTGTGAAATCTCGAACGCGTGTGGTATCCACATGAAAAAAAAATAATTATATAAGCCGATTTGTTACACATAGGTACGATTAAAATAATCGTTTTCGACCGCGTGCTCTATATTGTACTTGAACTGTTATATAGTCCGTCAATGCGATACGTATCACTGTAATAGTTACCGGTTATTGATTTTCTTTAGTCTAACGGTGTAAAATATCGTTGACGAGAAAAGAAAATCCGAGTGTTTTATACATTCCTCCTGAACGGCCGGACCGATTTTCTTATCAAAACGCGTGCGCGCGATCAAGAGCGAACTCGAGGGACGAGGGTTTCGGTTCACGATTCGATCCAAAACACCACCCCCGAGGGTCAACACAATCGAAAATTTGTTGATTTTTTGTTTTGTTCGGTGGCAACGGGTTTCGCGGATTAAAATTTTAACTTTACGGCTTCAAACGTTTTACGGTGAAATGACCGGGATTTTTTTGAAAATTCAACCCCTAAGCTGGCGTCGAAAGGAGCGAATGAGGAAAAATAGAAACAAATCTTCTATGGCCAATACCACTGAACCGTTATGAAGTCTGGTCAGTATATCGTTTTACGGTGTACATCGTCACTGTAAGAAACAGTTTCTCGAATGTCGACCCCTATAAAGGCATTAAAAGGCGTCTAAGAAGGACGAGGACCACTAAGGGGACGGACGGGGTGGAGAAGGTATTTAGTAAAAATATACATAAACAGATTTTGCAGTTTGTTCGCAAAAGCCAAAATATGATCGTTTGCAAACCAAGTACAACTCGCTTCGCATAAAATAGGTAAATATTATCCATCATGCTTGTAAGACATATAATATACATTTCAGTTTTAAACAGACGATTTCATCAAGTAGTTAAAATGTACCTACACTGCGGGTATAAAATAAAAAACGTGTTGAAAACTCTGTAATAACTTTTTTTATTAAATTATAACATACAAGCAAGGCTTGTGACTCGTTAAAAGTTAAAAAGTTAGGTTTATTTAATTTAAGTTAACTAACTCGTTAGCGTTTAACTAAATAAGTTGATTGTTTTAAATTTAACGCGTTAAATTTATTTAAGTTAAACTGTAATAATTTAGAATTTTTGTATCAAAACTTTTAAGAATTATAAAAAAGTATTTGTAAGTAGAAAATTAAAAAAAAAAAAAAAAAATGTTTGAAGCGGAGGAAATGTCATACACACGGTACAAAAACCATGTGAATTAAAAATATGCACTATTATTCTTTATTTAAAGTTAATTTTTTTTCTGTTAGTTAACTTTTAACTTTTTGTTTTTCGATAAACCTAACCAGACGAGTTGAATAGAGCTGTTGACTTGCACATCCCATCAGTGGCGCAACCAGGGGGGGTGTTTTGGGTGTCTGGACACCCCCCTTGGACCGTATTTTTTATTTAATAACTATTGAAATATGTTACGGGGTAAGGTATTTTAATGAGACAGACACCCCCCTCAAAATAATCCTAGTTGCGCTACTGCATCCCATATTACATACCTATACTGGAAATTCATGATAACTAATTTAAATGGACATTAAATGAATAAAATAAGAGAATTCACATTCATCTTTAATGCGCATTAAATATACACCGTGCACATGTTTTTACGGACACTCGTCGTTTAACGGTAAACCTTTCGGTACTTGTAGATTTTTACGAATTGACTATTAAAATTTTTATAGTTACAGCTGTAAACGAGTAATTTGTTCGGGCGCGTGAAATTCGGCCGTAAAAATCGCTTAATAATACGACGATAATCAATTAAAAACGTGCCAGTAATTATTATTATTATTCGGTACCTATATGTACTCTATGGCCTATATGACCTATATTATATTACGGTATCGTCTTGGTCAGAAAAACGCTTTGTTCGAACATAACATCGTGAGCCTAGTTACTGAAAAGGTCCGTCGTCCTGGCGCCCGGATAATGGAATTCTCTTATTGTTTTAATCGTAATGCTTAGTTGGTAAGTAATTTGTTATTTTTTTCTTACCGCAAATTTGGAATTTTGTCACTTAAAAACTTAGACGTTAAATCGATTTTAATTCAAGGTGCTGGATCGACGTCGTCCTGGCGTCGGACCTATACTCAAGAACCGTATTGAGAGACGTAAAAATGTTTTTGATCAAAGACGTTTAAAGCACTCTGTTGCCACCACATCCTAACCATATAAACACAATTATTGAATTGAAACATGTGAATTATCTATAAAAGTAATCGTGAAAAAGAGATCATGATCTTATTTCAAACTCATAATCATACTATGTACGAAAAATAAAATTTACCACGCGTACACAATTTTTTTTTTCTGCACAATACGATTCAATAACACATTTAATGATAACGATTATATAATTATTTTGAATTGACGTTTTATATAAACGTATAACGTTTTCGTCCTTCGTTTAAACGCCAAACTGTTTCGATAAACGAATCGCAATGGACAGTTTTGAAAACAAAGTGTTGTCAACAATGTGTTCTTCCTCTGAAATATAATGACTTGCCGAGTTCGTGCGGTTTTTTCGAGATAAAAACAAAAATTCGAGCGGTTTTGATTTTATTTTACGCGCGTCGAACGTGTTATTTTGTATTTCCAAATTTATTACCGAGCAATTTGTATCGACCGCACATTTATACCTTATAGTTTATTTCACCGTATGTCCGCTGAACCGTGAAGTTGAACTTCTTTGACGTCGTCTATACAGCGTCTGTCTGTATAATAGCTATTATTCGTCCGAATGCGATCGTCACGAGAAACCGGTCCTTCGCGATAAATTTGTGTTCGCCCACCAAACGTTTTTTTTTTTTTCTTGGTCGATGTGTCTGAAACTATACAATTGCAGTTTAGAAACACAATACAATCGACGAAAATAAGCGTACACACTTAACTCGGTAACCCAGTTATCTGGAGCACACTCATTCCCATTCGGATGCATTAAATCTCATTGTTACAACACGTACCTACACAATTATATACGTCTGCAGAGACGGGAAAACAAAAAATTAAACTCGTATATCCGTACTATGTCTTCTCAACGCGTATAGAAATAGTGGTAAACAGTATTATACATTTTAAAGTACCGTCCTACCTATCTTCCGTTCAATGAATAGTGAACGAACAAAGAACATAAAAATATAAAAATAAAACGATTTCGATGGTAAAAATACAATAACGTTAGACCCACATGCAGAGCGGTACGACCATATAGACACGTAAACCTGTGGACTGCGCGTACCTCACTTTTAACACACAAATAAGTACTTGTCGCGTTTTTAGGGCGCTCATGGATGAAAAAGTTTTATGCTTTTTTCCATGAAAAATAATGATTTCACCTTGGATGAAATAATTTTTATCCTTTTTATATGAAAAATCATGAATTTATCAAAATTTAAGCTTTTTTTTTTTTTTTATTGATCAAAACTACATCGACAGCTAGGCCGTTAGTATATATACATTAATGGTATTTACATTTTTAACGAATTAATAGATTCTATATTAAATTATATAATTTAAGCTTATTATTACGTATTTTTCACGGAACAATCATATTATATCATTTTCGATTCGTGACTGCCCAACGTTTATTTTGGCGACTCAATTTGTTATCTAAGCGCAGTTCATAGATTTATATGTCTATAGGTACAACGCGTATTGTAGTACACTGATGGAAAAATTAATATTGATAAATTTACCGACGCGATTAGTTCGATTTTCAATTTTAAATAACATTTATACCAAAACGATGAAGGTTTTTTATGGTAGATATTACAGACATCATTAAATATACCTGCACACCGTTCGAGATTCTCGCGATATCGGTTATTACTATGATTTCTCAGCTATATTTGCTATTTAATTATATTTTTATGTTAGGAACTTAAAAAGAAAATTCTAACTTTAATTAATTTTTCGCGATGACATCAATATTGATTTTATAAAAACCATACTATAATAATATTGTGATTGAAGACAAGAGCTTCATATAAACATTTGATTTTTTTTTCTTTTGTTCTTAAGCTTAACTCAACCGTTTTTGATAAAATACAATTAGTTTATTGTCTATATTTATTTAATTTATCAGTTAATGATCGGATCTTATATGTGTCGTATGCGTCAAACTGTTCAAGTAAAAGTTGACGCTTAAACGCTTTCTTTTTTTTAGAAATGTAACATTTAATTCTGCTGACAAAAAAAAAAAAAAAAATGGTGTAAAATGTTTTGAAAACGTGATAAATGCCCAAAAAATATTTTCCAGAATCTAGATAATTAAACTAGAACCAAACATAAATAGATTAATTCTTTTTATGCAACCGACAATACCAATAATATTGTTTCAAGGAGATTCGTATAGGCAATATAACCAACGTATTTTATTATAAAATATCAAGGCGCCTCTACTTCGACAATCATTATAAAACAGCTCTTCACGATAATTTTGGTACCTAGTAAAAATGATTGTTGTTTTTGGTCCATACACTAATGAAAGTTATACGACATGTTTTAAGTGCCTAAAGGACAAAATATTCTGAATATTTAAAAATTCATCTTTATTTTCAAATGTTAATAATATTATTAATATCGGCTCCTATCCTCATTTCAACGGCCCACGTAGTTACGAATAATTGTTGAGACGATGGCACGTTCTTTTAACTCTTACGTAAATCATATGTAACTTTCTGCTTTCGTAGAAATCGGTTGGGTAGAAAAAGAAAACAAAAATGTATAAAAACTGTAATACTACGATTAATTTTAATAAAACTATTTAATTATACGATATAATCGTATTTATGTACAAACGTGTGATGTTTTTCATTCGAACCGTATAGGAAATCGATATTAGTATACTTCTCTTAAGTACAAACGCAAACATTTTTAACATTATACAAAATTATAAACATGTTAAAGTTAATTTTAAATGTTCGTTTATGATTTAAAAAAAAGAAGTAATTTCGATTCTAGCAAATTACAACTGCAGATGATTAACCTATTCCACCAGTGAAATTGCTGTTATAATATCTACTGTAAGTGGGTGATCGTATTATTTGAAAGTTAATTTTAAAGATAAAAATATTTCCTAATACACGATTTTCTAACTTCAAAGATCTGTTTAGCTATTTAGACGTTTTTCATAGCAAATTTTTAAAAACAGTTAATCATTGTTATACTGTGTTGCATAAAACGTAAACACCTACAACTTCACGCCTACAGGCTATACAATATGATGTCGTATACTAATGCCGTTAAACGTTTTATTTTTTCATAATCAGTATCGCAAAATATTTTTAAAAAAAATCAGTACATTTTTAATCGAGAAAATGACGCTCATGTAATATAGTTTATGACTTATTTAGTTATCGACCATCTACAAAAACGGAAAACGTGTACTTTACGAGTTAAGTTCATTAGTTATCACGCACGGTGTGCATGTTTGGAAATGCAGGTGATAACAATTTTGTTGTTAAAATATAATGCATATTTGTGTAATAAAAAAACCATAATCGTCACGATTGGTTGGGTTTTTCAAATAATTTAGCAATAACCACTCCATTAAAAAAAAATATCATTTGAATACCATTTAGTAGCTACATTTTTATTATGGCGCATTGAGTACGTTCGCTTAAAAGGACGTCTCATACTCCCAAAAATGTCATATAAGAACTCGTTTTACGCGTGATAGTTTCATGCTATATAACTATATACGTAGAAGCCAGAGGCAAAATTTTTTTATTATAAAAAGGATATATACAAAGCAGCGTCTCGCATTTTTGACAATCTAGTATAATATATTATATACTTTAAATCAATCGAAATTAAACTTAAAATTTTACAACGGTTAACAGAGTGATATATTTTTAAAATCGCTAGCAAAAAAAAAAAAAAAAAAGCGATAACGCTTCTTGGTAAATAAAGTTCTATTCTATGAAAACTGATTTGCTCTACTATACAGTTACTTACAACATAACTTTGCCCCGTGCAAATCAGTTTTTACTACACTCGAAAAATAAATTTCGCGATCGCATGATCTTAAATATAATAGTACTTGCGTGGAAACAATTTTAAATCGCCCGAGAAATTGATTAAAATACATTAATAGTATTAAAATATGTTCATTATTCAAAAAAATGTCATTGCGATCGCCTATACAAAACCCGCTGAAACCTGTCGTTAAAACGTTTTCTAAAAAATTTCAAACTAGGCATCTTATCTATAAACCAAAGTCAAAGTTTAACCAAGATGTGCAGTTATATAAACGCGTTCTAACTAAATAGATTAAAAAAATTTTGAAAAATAAATAAACAGAAAGTACCGTGATTCATAAAATGTTAAGAGAGTGCAAAATTACGCACAATCGAGATTGTGTTCGTACACGGGGGTGGACCAAATAATGTTTGTATAGGTAGTCGAAAACACATTTGATAAAATAATAGCTTTTCATAATATTTAAAAATACTACCAATCTACCATTGTTTTGGTAACCTAACTTAATATAGTCGAAAAATCGAAATTACTATGTGTACGGCAACGAATAATAAGCCTTGTTGACACACTTTAGTGAATGTTTCAAACTTTGCGTTTTTTTAGTTTTCATAAAAGAAAATCCTCAATGAATTTAAAAAAAAAAAAACAGTAAATATTTTGTAAAACCTGACAATTAAAAAAATCTTCTATGTCAACGCCCGCGAAATCCATTGTGTTTGTATCGTTATACCTACCGTTTAGTAATATTCAAAGGCAGTAATGTGTTAAAACAATTTTTGGTGTCATTGTATTTTATTGTTATTATTATTATTATTCCACACTCAACGATCGGGGCTTAAAATTTTCTAAAAATAGGTACGAAAGTTGTCTACCGGCCAAATTGCATTTTTTTTTTTTACTATTTGAAAATAAAAATGATTTCAGACGCGTTGAACGGGTCACGCGTTATACTTAATTGCCTATAAACTGCACTTTCGGTCCTCTAATGAATTTTCAAACACCATAATATATACCTACAGGACGATACAAAGTATCATGTTTGGTCACATTTCGCAATAATATAACACAATATAATATAATATAGTATAATACAAACATAATTACAGACGTATTTTTCATTTTGTTCCGCGTAAAACATGCATTTATTACATCTTTCGTAATTAATTAGAACATTCGTAATAATTTTGATAAAAAATGTTCGTGTTTTCAATTATATAGATTATCGTTGTAATTGCCATCACGGAAGTACAATTCGTGTTTGGAAAATGTTGGGAAATTTTTAAATGTGTTCATTGTTCGCTGGAGCATAAATATTATTTTTTAAACATTATTGTATTAAAAAAACTAAGATTGCAACAGGCAAAAAATTATAACATTATATTAATTAGAGAAACCAGAGCGACTTTATACTTTATTTTTGGTTGAAATTATCACAATGTAACTTTAAATTCTTATTAATAATTATATGACACTTAAAAAGTTGATAACATCACATGAAATCATTTTCCTAAACAAATAGTTGACGGATTGCCAAAAATGTTTAAATTGTATTACATTTTTAATTCACTCGAAGTTTTTTTAACCGTACAAGTAAAATAAGCGTAAAATGATTTTCGCATAACGTGTTAGTATGTTTTATAGGTTCAACAGTTTTTATTGCGTGGACATTGTTTCAAAATTCATATAGTCTAGACCGAACCAAATTCGATGTTTCAGTTTAAATTCACAACCATGGTGTGTGAGATTATCAAAATAAACAGAATGGCCAAAATACGTGAATGTACCTAACAATGATCGATTACGTATGCAGCTAGTACAACTGTTCATCTATATTATAGTAGTTTTGTACTCTGTTTTTGTACTCTGAATTATAGTATAATATGTTTGCAAATAATGACGGTTTAACGTGAACTATCCGAATACGGCTGAATCGAGTAAGCCGCGAATTAG
The DNA here is from genome assembly GCA_017140985.1 of Hormaphis cornu. Classification (NCBI taxonomy): domain Eukaryota; kingdom Metazoa; phylum Arthropoda; class Insecta; order Hemiptera; family Hormaphididae; genus Hormaphis; species Hormaphis cornu. The sequence continues at coordinate 19,157,802 of CM029359.1, forward strand.
GCTTTTTGGGATAGAAAAACCTTTTTCGATCGGCTGCGTGTATTCAAAAGTACTCATGCAAAACGAACAGGTCAAATATCTTCGTAATTGCTTGAAATATAATCAACTAAGTATCCAACAAGGATAATTTCGTGCCATGCCGCCCGAGTCGTTGACCCAAGATGTTTACACGGAAATCGCAAAATGTATATTAATTTACTAACGAGTATAATATCATATGTATTTATATATAGACAGTCTTAATGTCGTGTACTTAGTACGGATAGTAAACAAGTATGATGGACTACTTTGAACCGACGTTTTACTACCACTAAATCTCGCGTAAACAGATATAAAAAACATTTTGATTTAGTTTTCGGATAGAATTTCGGATAAGTAGTTGAGTTGTGATCTAAAAACCGAACAATATTTGACAAACATTTCTGATTAAACGACATGAAATTTTCTAATTGTTTGTGATTATTTTTGGGATTAATGGATTGATCTTTACGTTTCATACCGTTAAGAAGTTAGAAATTCAATATTGAATTGTATTTTAACTATAACTATTCTTTTGAATTACGTTTTAAAAACGCATAATTTTGGACGTCAATGGAATCCTTTCGTCATTACACCGACGTTTGTGTAGGTACACTTGTAAAGTACTAAAAACTTCAGCTATTTTTAAATTAAAATTAAAAACTAACCAATACCGAATTCAGCGGGATGATGTATTTTTATTTTCTCAGTAATATTCTTAAACTGCAAAAGCCAATAACATAGACTGTGCACGTCACACACGAGTATTCCTCGTCGTATCGAGTGTTATATGCTTAAATTGTTTTAATCTTCGATTCTATAATTCTATTTTTTCTGCAATATTTCTGCTCACAAGACGTTTGTTTTTCTCGCGACAGAGTTTGTCGGTAAATAAAATCTTTACATTGTAAAAATATTATTAGTTTAACAGCAGAAACTGCAATGACCCAAAATTGGTTTTTCGTGGATTTTTTAGGACTCGATAGGACGCGAAACGACACTTTAAGGAAACATAATTTTCGATGAATTTCCACACGTTCCGGGGACGCCGAGCGTGCGACTGCAGTTTCAATCACGGAACGTTCGCATCGTCATTTATTTTTATAAACAATTTTTTTCCCCCTACGACGGACCCGCGTGTATGGACGACAACGCCCGGTTCAAGTGATAAACCGACAACAGCTCTATCATCCCCTAAGCTTTCCAACCCCGCGCCACCGAATACGAAAAAATCCACAACGTCTTTTTCGCGGAGACGTTTCGCCAAAGCTGCGTTTCGGTTACACGCGCCAGTGCTACATTACATTTCATCCTCACTGGCCGCATATTATTATCGTCCTTGGAACTTTACGCCCATGAATATTTTATAACACCACGAATAACGCACGTGCAGTGTTACATTATTACACTCTCGAGGAGAAACTGCCATTCGCGTCTTTGGATCGGCGGCGTGAAAACTGCTACATTTCCCACGTCAAACCGAAACGACACGTACACGGGACATTCTGCGCGTTCGTCGCAGTCGCGAGTTTTCTCGTCGGTACGCCGGAAAATCGCCTGAGGGTAACGTCGCCCCGTGGCCGTCCGCGGGTTTTCGAGAACCTCCTACGTAAAATACCAATAAATATTTATAGCGATAAATCGCAACAACAATTTATATATATATATGACGTATGTTTCCGACTCGAAGTGATGGGAAAAACTTTTTGATTTTTTTCGCTTTTCTATCCGCTACCCAATTTTTTTTTTTTTATAACATACGGCGTAGGTTTTTTTTTTTTTAAACATTTCAGTTCTTTGACACGGCGAAAATGACGGATGCCAGTATTTTTACGCGTGTTCGTTTTAATCGTATCACATAGGTAATATTATTATTATTATTTGTTGGATATCCAACACGCGAACGGTTAACGCGTGTTTTCGTAAAAAATTTAAATTTAATTCTAAAAAAACATTCGCCCTAAGGTTTACAAGCGTCGATGGATGTTTGACGCTGCAGTTTATGAGGAATTTCGATATACTAACACGCACTGGTAGTTAGTTTTATGTGCGAAAAATTATTATTACTTTATCGTGGAGATTTCAACCCCAAAGAGACAGTGAAATCGTCCATTTTCTAAGTAAAAACGTAAACAATTTGTCAATAATTAGAGAGCGATTCGGTTAACGCATTGTTGAAAATGAAAAGTCAATCAATAATATCGGCTATATTTTACCGTAAAAAAAACCCCTTTTATTTTTCAGCAAATATAGTAAACCTACGAAATGTAAACGAACAACGTAATCCACTTAAAGCTATTGACTTTCCTTATATGGAGTACCAATATAATATTTTAATTAGTTGTAAATATCGTGCTAAACGAGTTGAAACTTCAAAAACAGGTCGTTTTTTTTTTTCATCACATTCAAGATACCCACTCGCTCTTCTACCCTTTTTCACATTCCCTTTTTATCTTCCAACTGTCTTTAAAATTCACCACTATTAATTTGTCTTATGCGTTCTGCCAACGAGTGGTGACCCTCTTCTTCTAAACTGTGCCAGTTTTCTAACACTTAATCTTCTTTTTTTTATTATAACTCGTTATTTGTCTCTGTATCTAATACTGGCGTTTGTTTAATATTTACGTTAATTATTATTCTCGTTCTCTTGTCTCGTGCCTGTACTATATCGATGAAATAAAATAAAAATAATCCGTTTGAGCGTTTGCGTGTATATTTTTTATTTTTTTTTTTCCTACTCATCGCACTTATTCCGTCTGATCTTGATTGCCAGTTTCGTAGATCGTGTAACTCGATTATTTTTTATATTGAACTTGAATTTTGCACGACCGTGCAAGACCTCCAGACGGAAGTGCGAAGAAAATAGACAATTGTCCCCACCGAGATGTTTCAAGATGGGGTCAACTAATATGGGGTTCTTCTACTATTGTTTATTTTTGTTTAGGACGTAAAGGTAGTTAGTTTTGTAATGATAAATTGATAGGAGCCTATTAGTGACCTCACAATGCTAATTAATCTCGATTAACGAGTAACCATTAACAAACTATTGAACTATCGTTGTTTATTTCCACATTCCAGTAACATATTTACAGTTACGCGTTTTGAATATTGATTTTGATCCAAACGAACTAGTAAAAACTAAATTTTGGCTTCAATTCAAAAAGAAAAAAAAAATAGACACTTTACTCTTACTTTTCAATATAGAAAGGATAAAATCCCTAAATTCAATTACTCGCATATAATAATTTTTAGTTGATATATTTTTTTTTTTTTGTTTAAAAAATATTTCGTACAGTGCGATCGACGATCAGTTTTTCAAAACTGTTGTGAAAAGTATAACCAAATAGCACGGTGAATGGATATAAACTGAACGGTTTTCGTGAATAAAATTACACAACACGATCACCAACTTCATACCTAATATTAGCCAAAAAACATTGCAGCGAATTTGACCGCTCGTAAGTTGTTATTTTTTTAAGGCAATAGTTAAATAATTTCGTTTATTATTTCACATTTTTGTAATATTTATGACGTATATATATATAAAATTTAGTATGTTTTTTTTTTATTAGTATTTGAACCAATTTAGCAATTTGATTTAACTTAAAATATTAGGTGGTCATTGATTCTCATTACAGTAGTAAGTAAGTATTATGGATTTAAGGTAAGTTTAGCTGTGTTTTGAGGGTACGATTAATATCGGCATACAATTTTTTCGCTCTCTCTGAGTTTTGACCCGGCAGAAAGTCGAAATAACGTGATATCTGCTTAAAAATACGATTGTTTTCAATCGTGACTCTACGCGGACGGTCTTTCCAGATTTAAATGCGTTTCGAACGGAATAACTTATAAATAATACCTCGAAACCACTTCGTAGATTTACGCACAGCTGATGGTGATGAATCGTCGTCGGGCTCTCACGTCGCGTATACGGTATTTAATGGTTAATTGATACAAAATATCGGAATTCCGAAACTCTCTCCCGACCGTCGGAATAAGCCGCCCCTGCTTTCACCCTAGATTCGCCACTGACTCGCATTAAGCAATCTCCAACATCATACTAGTTAAGGCTAATGCCGTTTTTTTCAACAAAAAAAAAGGTAAGTATACCGATATGTTTATATTCACGTTATATAATTCAAGTGCCTATCTATATTTTTTTTCTGTTCTCTAATGAAAGAAAAAAAAATTAACGAGTCTCGGGACACAGGACCTAAAATTTCAAAGACGTTTTTCCCAACTGTTATACATAAATAATAGCTGTACAAGTGGAAAAGTCACCAAGTATATATTTATTGTTTCCTGATCTATATTATAATCTACGTTGTTGGATATATGCCAGACTCAAAGAAACAATACTTATCGACAATTGTCGTACATTTGATTCCGCGACATTTAAATTATTCTTCCATGTGCCTGGGGCACATCAGCGAATCTGTAGCGATTTCGACATTTTGCTGGCGTGCTTCGTTACATTTTTCGTCGCGGCATCGATACTAGAACATTTACTCCTTTTTCTTTCCGTCCTTCCTTTCTTTTACTACGACACTCGCTTTTTAGTCCGAATTTCTGTGTTTTAAAATCAAAACGCACTAAATATGCGACAATAGTTTCGAATAACAGCAGTTATGATTTCAATCGAATTCCCAATCGTGCTTTAAGACGAATAGATCGCACAGCACAAAATTATAATCGAACGGCGTTTCGTCGGAAACTATAATCAGTATTTCCCCGAGTAGGGTACAACCCGAGTCTACTTTTTCGCGCTACGTCTTTCGACTGGCCGTCAAAGCGTATTCGCAGAAAATAAAAACATCGTTGTGCATTAATTATGTACATTCTTCGCTGCGATCGGACAACCCGCGGATCATACTGTGTGCACCTAGATGGGTGTACAAAAAAAATAAAAAATACAAGGAATGACGGTGTAAAAAAGTGGTTTTTTTTAAAATTTTTTCCCGAAATTGAACTGCGTGCAACCCGTGTCTGGCGCAGTCGCTCCTGCAGCCGTTGCACCCGCGTGCACGCGAATCGTCGTGAATTTATTCGTTTTATTGGCGCGCGCCCCGCCGTCAACGACGCTGCGTCACGAGCGGTCCGCCGCCGCCGCCGCCGTGTGCTCGAGACGACCAGTGCATGCCGGCGCGCGTGTTCGTTACGTTGTCGTTTCGCGGCGGTGCAGCAGCAGCGGTTCGACGCCGTCGCTCTGGAGGAGACGGAAGAAGTCGTAGGTCGCAGGGATTCGCCGCCAAAAGAAGCAAAAAAAGAACCGTTTGAAAACTCGAGAACAGAAACAACAAATGCTCGACATGTGAACGGATTGATTCTGCGGTGCGGCGGGTGTCGATTTTCCACGTTATTGCAACGGCGGGCGAAAACTCGTCCGGACAGCGACCCGAAATCGTTCGGAGGAGACGAGCGGCCGCCGGATTTGTCGGTAAAAAAAAAAATACTTGCGTGATGTGTGTGTGTGTGTCGATCGTTTCTACGGTTTGAGAGTGCTCTTACTCTAACCGGTGCTCAGAACTACTGTCGTAAGCGATAAAGTGAATCCCGAGAAAACCTCTGCCGATATTTTCTCACGGGTTTTAAACGACGCACGCGATTTTAAGAGAGTTAAACCACACACACGCGCGCGCGTTTTCTCGCTTTCCGTGTCTCGAATCCGATTTAAACGGGGTGGCACATCGATCGTGTGACGGTGCGGTGTTCACGAGGCCCCCGAAAGTCCGCAAAAACGTTTACGCACCGGCCGTACCCTTATTTCAGTGGCGGCGCGAGGTAACATTTATACGTGGGCGAAGTGGACTTAAAGAGGCGCTTTTTTGGCCATATTTCTCTATGGTAAGTCCCTTTGGAACGCGAGGCCCTTTGAGGCGCGAGGCCGTGGGCAATAGAGCCGCCACTGCCTTATTTTTGCCGTCGACTGTGCTCGTTCGTAAGTCAGCGTTGTAAATTGCGAATCACGACGGTGTACCACTTACCGTTATACCATTGATTAAGTATACATAATCAATATACTTAATCAATGGTTATACTTTTAAAGTGCGTGCCGTTGAGCGCATAAATGATCAGGCGATTTCAAATCACACGGTAAATCTCGGTAAAATATTCGTCCTTTATCGCGCACTCGTTGTTACGTATTATCAAACGCGCGAACGAAAAATCGCCGGACCCCGTAAAGTCACGACCGCTTATAAAAAAAAAAAAAACACATTCGGCAGCTTTTTCAATTTCGTTTCGAGCGTTTTTTTAATAAGTTTTTATTTTTAACCTAGTAATATTTTTTTTTATCAGCAATAGACGTTTACAAGTTTCGAGTATCAAATCTTCGGGATAAAATCGATCGCTTTTTGTCACACGCTGGTTAAAACAGGTGTCGTTTTTTTTTTCATATACATAGAAACGCGGATTTCGTACGGTATTTCTGTACACGGTACGCCCATCCCCAACTTCGGAAACTGTTCAAACTACATCTACGATTTGCTTCAAAAGCCTTCCGATGTTCGTTTGTTATAGTATATTGTCATGCTAGTTGTTGTGTCATAAATACCGTTTTGTTTTCAATTCTATTGTTTTATTGTAAAATTACGTACGAACATTTTAAAACTGAGTTTTCGTACACGTTAAAGAGTGTTTCGTTCGAATAAGTGTCCAACAAAAATGGTCAAGATCCATCGAATAACGTGTGTTAACGGATACAAAAATATTATGCTTAAAAATTCAAATAATTCGTGACACGAACTTTTTTTTTTTCCCCCTCGTTAGATAGGTACATTTTGTCATATAGCGCGTGTGGTTTTTTGCCGTTTGACAGTATAATATTATAATTCGATTTACGTTCTATTCGATTGATGCTGTAATATACATTGGCAAATCCGGGATTTTATTTTGGGACTGGTCGGTTGATGAAAAATTCCATGGTTCACATCGAGAAAAGTTATAAAAGTTAAGCTTCCCTCCTCGAAAAAAATAAAACATTATAAATTTACGGTTTTCGGCTGCAGCGATCTTCAGGTCTTGACGCACAATGTGCCTCAAAAACGATAGGTTTTCGATAGAACGAGCGCCAAAACCAACTGATTGGTATAATATACTTATATTTACGCATTAATGCATAACGTTTTCTTTTTTCTCAAGTCGATTAAACATAACGTTGTGTATGAATGTAAATACAGATAAAACCGTAGGTATATTTTGTAATACGTACTTTTCGTATAATGAAATAAAAATTCTCAGACGCGTTACTGTAAAATAAATGGTGCACTAATATATATACATTTTATCATAGTTTTGGCCGACGTACCGAGAAATTCCACAAGTTTTAAATAGTAAATAGTTCGTTTGTAATTTTTGGGGCTCCAACCCTCTCAGTCTCTCTACCCCCTGGATACGCCGCTGGTAATATATTGTACGTAAGAAACATTCAAACAGTGTATAAGCATTTGAATGAAAAGAGATTCCTGTATTTTTTTCATGGTATCTCCTAATAATTTTTTTTACTTCTTACTTCGCGTGATTTTGAAATACATCGCTATCGAAAAAAAGAGTTTATTCATTTTACTTAATTTGTTTTAAGAGTTAGTTTTGAACTAAACATTTTAAACCTATATACTTTGCATAGCACATATTATTATCGACGTATAATAAAAGTAAAACGGCCCTCATTTTATAGAAATATATTGGTCAAAGATAGGATGAAACAATTTTATTACTCGTATTCATTATTCTCGATTCAACTTTATACTCGTATTCGTTAAATTTTCAAAATTAATCCGAAATCTAGTTTCTTTTTTATTCTAATACATTTTTATACTACCGACATATTATCATAAGTATTAATGCGCCACTTTCGAAATTCAAACAGCAAACTTATACAAAATATATGTATGCATACGTTTTACCAGCTCTCCAAACTATCAAAAACAGCAATGCTGCTCACTCTGCAACTCTCAACTGCGTATTCAACTGTAAAAAAAATAATACAATTTAGACAAAATGACCTTTTTATTTGCGTTTGATGTAATACAAGAACAAAACTCTGCAGGGATTAAGCAACCATTTCTTTGCAAAAAAAATAAAAACATTTTGTCGGTTAAATTTTGCAATTTCTTCGCCGTTCATTTTTGGCTTTTTAGATTCTGAGCGTAGCAAAACGTGTAATGACTTTTAAATAGTGTTTTTCTATTTCGCTTATTGAACAGAAATGAAATTTGCCGATTTTTACGCATAATCCTCGATCAATAGGTGATACACTTTATGAAATTGTTTTTATTTTTTGGTTACGGGGCAAAATCAAAAAAGTCAAAACATTCAATATTACTAAGTACAATTTTAAAATTACAACAGATTTTGACAGTTCTCAGGCGAAATATAGTCGACTAAAAACACTTTTGGATTTGTTAGTTTTTGCAGATTCTGTTTCATAAAACCTTTCAGTTTAAAGACCCGGGAATATTTCATTCGAGCAACCAAACAATTTTATACGTGACTTCGAAATTTCGAACACCACGATTTGTATTTCAACACATTTTTTCTTACGTTTCGTAATTTTCGTTACATTTTTTCGGCAATAACTCTCCTTGGAGAATCACTAAAATTATTTAGAATATTTACTCATTAAAAAATTTTTTGAAGCATATAAACGTTGTAAATACTATTTCAATAATAATATTATACACTTTTAACATTACCAGTTTTTTTAGCACAATACAATTGACTAAGAACCGTTACTTTTGTACAAACAACGTTATCATTATGCTTTGAAATTCGTATTACATATTTCTTCCATCCAAAAAACAGCGACTGTTGATCCCTACGTTTTTAGAGCGATTGTTCTTGAAAATAAAACTGAATTTTCGTTAAAACACGCTGTGAAAATCACAGAAAATCACCAAAGACATTTTCGTACTAACATGTACGAACCTGTAACGGTTGAAATCAATGTAAATATGCAAAATTTTTTCTCGATCCTTTTGCGCGTGTTGTTTTTCCTAAAGAAAAAAAGATCATCGTAGCGTATTGTTTTCACGGAGCTGGAAGACGAAAAAAAAATAACGACAAAAAAAAAACTGATGTACGTGTGTGTATATCATTCGAGATTTCGGGGAAAACGTTCTGCAGGACGCTGAAAATCATTATCATATAATACGAGCGACTTTCTTTTAAAACGGACGTTTTATGACGTACGCGCACTCGGGGCGAGCGTTCGTTATTTTTCCACGTGTAATACGCGCGTCCGCCGTTGTTTCTGGGGTAAAAAAAAAAAAACCATCGAACAAACATTTTTATTTTGACAAAAACATCGAAACATGTGCGAGTCGGTGTACAACAATATCTTATATGCGCGCCGGAGACGAAAACAAAAACAATGCACCTTTATTCCATTTTTGTTATTGTTTTTTTATTATGTTGTGACGACAACCGTTCGATCATCGATGACGTTTTCGAGAATATGCGGTGCCGTCCTCGACGGATAATTGTTTGTGCGATACGTGTTTGTAACGCACACGCCCCGACACGTATGCCGCCGACGCAGCAAAACACCAATTATTATCGATATCGTAAACAGGAATTCAATAGTAGAGAGAGAGAGTTCGGTCGAAAAAACGAGAAAAAGAAACCGACGTGCAGGGTTTGCATAAAAAATATGCTCGGGTCAAATAATTTAGGATTTTCTTTATTTTTATAAACAGAGCTGAAGCAGCCAATACAACCTGTGGACTGCGCGTATCGCACTTTTAACACACAACAAGTGCTTGTCGCCAATATAATGTTAAAAGGAGCATTGACGGATGAAACAAGTTTTATCCTTTTTCTCTACAAAAAATAATGATTTTATCAAGATTTTAGCTTACGTTCTTTTCACGCGGCACAACCAAATTGAACTATTTTTTTATCCATGATTGCCCTACGTTTATTTTCGTGACTCAACTTATTATCTATAAGCGCAGCCCATAGGTTTATGTGTCATTGTTACCACTGAAATTAATAATGATCCGTAGCGAACGTAATTTAGAAAATCGTGAAAGCTCTTCATACACGATTTCTGTATATTATTTTCCTTAGTAACGGCCATTTAAAGAAATAGAAATAAACATGCGTTTAGTATGAACAAAACGAACAACGCAATGCATTTACCGTAATGAAAAACTGATACACGAGTACACGGAAAAAAAAAATGTCGTTTTCCTAATAAAATTCATAAAGTAGACTGGTTTTGGTTGTATAACCGCTTTTCCGCAAACTTCGGATACTACTAAAACTAACGAAAAAAATGTGTTTTTCGAAGAATTTGGAAATCGTAAAAGCCAAGTATTACGTAAGTTAGTCAACACCGCATAAACTCTATTATACGACTACAAATTACTTTTGAATGTACTTTTCCTAAGAAGAACCCGTTCGAAGTCGATTCTGAGATGTCTATAGCAACTAAAAGAATATTAACGATTGAACTAAATATTTAATAAATTGTAAAAAAAAAATTGTATAATTTAGCGTGTAAATTTCAAGTATTCCGTAATAACTGCAGCTTCTCGTTACCTATATTAATGTCATTAATAAACAATTTAAAACTTTCAATGGAGAAAATAGGTATTTCAGTGTGTCTAATGTGTCTAATGTCTAACGTCTAATTTATGGGTTGTGCGGGTGCCGAGTAGTCAGTATATTCACTTGTAAATCGGTACTAACACAAATTTATAAGAGTTTAAGAATCGGAATGGAAAAATAAACCGTTTTTCAGCTTCTTTAAACATTATAACGTTATAAGTGATAATCGTTTTTGAAACTATTGATTCATCAATTAATAAAATTTTGTTTAATAATAACACGATTTCTGGCCTTCCAAACACAACCAATTATTTATATAGTGATTTGTTTCCTTATAACTTTGCGATTTGTGTGGATTATTTTTTACGAGAAAAATAATGTTTTGGCGATCGGTTCTTCTCGGAAATTAGAATTAATGTTATTTTGCTTGTTGAAAATACTAGTTAAGATTATTATTATTCTTAGAACAGACTCAAACAGAATTAGGTGTTATACACGAAAATTTTGTGCATTCGGGCATTTTCGTGTTTTGATTGTTGATCGTGTTACATGTTATTTGCCAAACAAACACTTTCAACATCATTTTGTTTTTTAATTTACAAAAGTGACTAAAAATAATATGAAAAAAAAAAACGATGAAACGTGCAATTATTTTCTGAAATAAGTTTCCGACAATTTAATGAAAAGCGAAAACTCTCCGCAAATTGTTTGCAAATACGTTTGAACTATTTTTCCATTTTAGAAGTTAAGAAGTCAACATTCCTGGACGATTTTATATTTAATATCGATAACTTTTTCAGAATGAGAAAACATACCGTAAGTTTCACACGCTACAGCTGCTGCAGCTACGATGATGCCACACACTGCAAAAACGATACTCAAATGAAATATTTTAAACCGTTCTGAGATGAATGTTAAAAACAAATTTGAAGTCTTTGTCAAATTAAATCGTAAAACTAGTTCGACACATTATCATTATATTTATAATAACCCATACGGTTTTAGCACGACAGTTTTATGGGAACCGTGATGATGAACGTCCAAAAACATTAGGTATTTTATTGAAATAGTTATGTTATATAAACACTAGTTCTACGCGTTTGTGATCGCCAAAACGCCAAATCGCCAAAACGACGTGTTGTTTTGATCGTATTGAAATATCAAGTCAAATTAGATGAAAAATCGACAAAAATCGGGAAAAATTCGCACACAACTGAATTTCGTTACGCACTTAAAATATGCCTTTCCAACGAACATATTAAAAGTCCTGACCACTGTGTGTATTCCTCCATCCCCCATAAAGGGGTGACATCTACTCTTCCACTATTTTTCTCATCAATTCTTTATAACATGAACCAAGGTCTAGTTACTGAAAATTAAATGTTTCATGGAACAATAATTGATATGAGAATGTTCCGTACTTCGGTCTAAATCTGTTGAGATTTTCGTGTGAAAATTTTAAGCGATATGAAACACTTTTGGAAACTATACCTAAGACTTCTTCGTTTTCGGATCGTCAATCAAAATATTAGAAATCAAAATGCTTTAAATAAAATAATACTGCATCTTCGGGCCGCAAGCAGTCTTCGGAGGGATAAATATATACTGAAAGAACGGAGCAAAAACAAAATTTATAAACATAGTAAAATCAATGCCTGTATTGACTGTTATACAAAAGAACATATATTATTAAGGTCACTCTGTATGTATAATCGGTACGAGGATGTATTACAAAACGAGGAAATATTAATTTATCACCGCAGTTTTTGTGACGATATTGCGCTATATATTAATAATAATGATGAGTTTTAAACACAATAATTATACTTAATACGTAACGAATATATCGTTTTCCTCGTCGAGAAATCGTATCCATTTCATACTCGCGTTTCTATAATATATTATATCGTTCGTTATTTTCGATCTCAATTTCCTCAACTTTACCTACACTTATCACAGCATATAAACGTATGTAATATATGACGTATCTCAACCTTTCCTCCGGATCAGCATTGGGGGTAGATTTCGGTGTCTAATATCGTGTAAACAGTTTCAAATAATTTTGTTTTAGGAAAATCGGTGTAAACTTTTTGAGCAATTAAGAAATCGAAATCCATTTAAACAATTTTTTTTGTTTTTTTAATGTTAACTAATATTTCCTTTTTTGATTATTATAATTCAATCAAAATATCTTCTAAACAACGAACATATCCATGCGCTGGTAACGTATACATTGTATCCGATAAATTAATCTTAACGATTTATCAACGCTTAATCTTTCGAAGTATGAGTTTACGGTTAGTGATTAAAACCACTTGAAAGTTTACACCTGCAGAGGAAACTGAAAATTTTGATTTTTTTTTCAAGGGGGAATATCCAAAAGAGTTACAATCGAATTCCACCAGATCGCGGCGTTATATACTGTATTTCTATATTTATATATGCTATCTTTGTATGGAATCCAAAAGTTCCTTTACAACTGAATCAATAACAAACTAATTATTGTTTTGAAAAATTATTACGATTCAAGCTAATAATTATACCTGTACACTGACGTTGAGATTTTTTTGGAAATATTAAAAAAACAATGTTTATGAAATTTACCTCAAGGTCGATTATTTAAGCCCTAACAACTTTAAAAAAAAAAATTGATTTATAAGAAATTACCGACGACGGCGTAGCGAGAAACGTGCGTGGGTTGTACATCTAAAAGTTACAGACTTCTAACTACGAAACTTATACCAACGAGAAAGAACTTAAAATGCAAAATTTTGACTTTTAAGCTGTTGTAACTGACTAAAAAATTAACGAAAATTCGTTTAAATTTGTCTTAGAGTCGTCGTGACCCTAGTGAGTAGTATTAACTATAGGTGTGTTACTCGACCAAACGATTTAAATAAAAAAGACGCGATATTCCCCCTTAAGTATTTAAACACCAACTCGTGTTTTTGTTTTCCCCCGTTACGGCTTAACGTTTCGAATTTTTTTTTTTTTTTCACTTTTATTCGTTCGACACAATCGTTTTACACACGTGAATATTATACTGTACAAAAAGCGATTTGTGACTCCGAAAGTCACATCGCGCGAGCAACAAATCCCGCGACCAACAATAAATATTATATCCATCTACTCGATTCCGATTTCTGCGGGTTTCCGATCTTCGCGCCGTTTGTGTGTTTTTTACATTTTTACATTCTTCGAGGTCGGCGAGAATTTTTAGAAAGTACACAAAATTCATTGTAACAGTCTCGAGCAATCGATGTCTCGAAATCTCTCGCCGAGCTCCTGTCGTCGTATATTTTGTATTTTACTTTGATTTCGCGAGCTACGTACAGACTGGTGTACATACTAGTTGTCGAAAAAGTGTATACAGCAGGCTCGTCGAGAGGGCTGGGCCGAACGCAAATACACCGTACGTTTCATGCGAGATCCCAATGAAACAAATCAATCAGCGGCGTACGCAAATAGGTAATTCATACTACCGTAGTGAAATGTCGGATGAAAAATATTTTCGAATTTTTTTCACACAATAGTTCCAGTCTGAAATTTACAATTTGGATACGAATATAAAAATCAATGCCTTTAAACTACGTAGAACTTCACGGCGCCTATGATAACTATACGTTGAAAACGATTCCTGTACGCGCCACTGAAACGAATACGGTCTGCGAGTTATAATATTTCCAAACTGGTCGACAGCAAACTCTTGTGGTCCCGCAAAATTCACCGACAGCTCGACGACGACGTGTGTTTTTCGCGTGTGTCTGTCTATGAATATTATGAAAATCGTTCACGATCGCACGATACGTGTTTTCGTGGCGATAACATTCTGATCGCAGTGTTATTTCACTGTTGAAACACGTTCGAAACGTGCGAGTACGAAAAAAAAAAAAATTATAATTTTTATCGTGTTTACATAGGCGCGAAAATGAAAAATTCTTCGTCGCCGAAACGATTGCTTTCGCAAAGTTCAAACATCGGAACAACAGTACATAACAAATAACGAAATGAATATCGAGTAAAAAAAAAAAAACCGTCGTTATATTCTAAAAACAATTTTTTTTTTTATTAGAGTAGGTACAACGCGCGTTTGTCCGCAAAAATGTGTATTGCGACATCGAATGTGAGCGAATTTTTATTATAGTTTCCTAGACTTGAACAACCGTACTGTTATATGTATTATTATAGTTAGATGATCAAACACGGGAAAAATACCGCGACGAACTGCGCAGACGTAAACAACAAAACTCTTGAACACGTTTTTCAAATAATAATAATTTGGCACGTAAACACACGCCGTGTTGTTTATACGGCACAGGCACCTTATACTATATATTATCATTTTTTTTTTTTGGATCGTAAAAACACAAAGTATAATATCGATTCGCTTATTTTAGAATAGATAACGCGCGTTACGTACGTAACGTTTATACTTGTAATTAAATTCGTACGCTCGATGCGTATTTTTGTTTTGTTATAAGACGTTTAGGAAAACATTTTACGCGTTTCAAAATCGAGTGAAACGGTAATTGCAGATTCACAAGAATCGACGAGTAACAATCGACTCGGTCGTGAGGTTGTAAAAAAAACAAAAATCAACGAGGGAAAAGTTGATTAAAATGTTGTGGTCGACTCGCTTTGATTGATTCAATAGGTACAAAAAAAAATTTAGTCGAATTTTCTCTGTCGGTGATCGGCCGTTTGACTTGGTCTACCGCAACATATATTATTTTATTTTCGTATGTTGTAGCAGCGGCGGCTTGCATGGACGTATCATTTTTCATATGTTGAGGATAAACAATAATGCGATTGCCAGAAGGTAAACTGAACCTTACTCGCACGTACTTATTTATGAAACACTATGTATTTCTTGTGGGAATTCTGTTCCCGAAAGTATAAAAATATTAAAAAACAGGTTCACAAAGTTCAACGAATGTGGTCGCATTATTCGTACAGAAATGACAAATTTTTAAAAATATTTTCTTTTTAACTAAACTCTTGTGTTAAATCAGTAATTGTTTCGTAACTCTTTATTATACACCATTTAAATTCGTATACGATTCATCTACATTAACTCGACTTTTATAACTTTTAACTCGTTATCGTAATAAGTCTAACCTTGATCAACGCCGCTCGTTTTCAGTCCCGTTTCAAGGACGGACGATTCTGCAAGTACCTACTATACAATACACTTATTAGTAAATGTAAATTCGTCTTTTGTACCTACTGAAACTTCATGACGTGTATACTTACGTATTAAATGTTAATAATTATTTTTTTGTTTATTTTCTATCCAGAGTTGCGCTGGAAAATGTTTAAAAACTGTTATTATACGTAGTCATATTATTACTACAGTTTGCAGATTCTTTTAAAATATTTAACGGATGTTCGTGAAAAATGTTTACATGTTTTATAAACTTAAAATACAAACTTTTCATTTTATTTTTTACAGTTTTCCATTGTGATAACTATACAGCTTACTCATGCGTTAAGTAATAAAAAACGTTAGAATAATATGTTTGAATACGTCATACGGCAAACTAATCTAAAATCTAATATCTGTGATTAAATTTAAGTGAATTTTAATTTGAAAAAAAAGTATCAATATATACATAGATCTATAGAAGACGATACGCGTGTAATATAATTTACGAGTGATTTAAGCACAAAATCGTAATTCTGAACTAGGTTTACCGTTCATTTCAAAATTTTCGTCGAGTACCTACTGTCTTTTTTAAATAACTACTTAAGTCTTTAACATGTTGTCATCTAACAACAATGAAGTAAACAGTGAAGTAGAAATTTTAACTCTACAACAATAGTATGGATTTGAACTTTATCATTTTATTTATTGGGTACAGTGAACGTAGTATATTAAATATACTTTAACGAACGCAAAAAAAACTCATTTTCATAAGTTGTTGAGTCATGATTATCAATTTTTTGATTATTTTTTAAATATTTGTCGAAGGTTGCTTGCGTAAAACTATTCATAAAAGTGGGACATACTACGTCTTTATTACTTAAACAGTCGGATATTTCGAAAGTTTACGAGATTTTCATTTCACGCATGAATTATTTTTACTGCGTTTCACTAGACGATGTGACGTGATAAACTTTAAATCAAACTACGATGACGAGTTGGAAATGATGATATTATCTAAAAGGGTCTAATAATGCCAACCCGAATTTCAAGTTTAAATCATATTTGTCTTCAATGCGCATACAGAAGAATGCAAGTATCTATTATCTGAAAATTTGATTATTTATTTATAAATAGAATCGTTTTTAATAAATAATTATGGATTCTGAGCGTTAGTAAAGAATGTATTGTTTTTACAATGATGTTTTTTTTTTCCGTTAACATTTTTTAGGGTACGTGTAAGGAATGCTCCGATTTTAACGTATGATAACATAAAATATAGATAATTAATCGAAAATGGTATTTTATCTGAAGCGTTTTTTGAAATTTTGATTATTTTTAAAGTTCTGAGAAAAAAACAAAAATCCTAATTTTCAAAATTTCACCGATCGACTTTAAATTTATATATGTCATTAAAAAAAGTTTTATGAGTTTACCGCTGAAATTTCAATCGATTTCGATCAATATTGACCGAGTTATGGAACTTTGAAATTTTTGTTATTTTGGGTGGCCGTGTATTTCTTATGGGAGGGACAAATAATGAAGGGATACGTGTTTTTTTACACGTTGATTTAGATTTTTTTTCTTTTTTTGTGATCATTTTTTCTAGTAGAAATAATGCTCCGATTTTAACGTATGATACCTCAGAAGGTACCCACGCGACCTAGAGTGATCCCGACTTTTATTATTATTTTTTCTTTTATTAATGTGAAACGTATTTTTTACGTTGAATGTACGCGGACTTTGTTATGCCAATACGTTTAAAAAAAAACTTCAAACATACCTCTTTTAGTTTAAATTATAATTTGTAGTGTCCGTACGTCCACTGAAAAAACAATCCTGAATCGATCGAATTATGTTTGCATGTAGAAAATTATGAAAAGTATTTCATTTTTTAAGTATTATCTTTAGTATAGGTTATTACTTATAGTCTGTTTACATTTTTCGAAAGTGTTGTGTGTTGTGTATGAATTAAGCTTATAATAATATTACGTAATCAATCGTTATAAATATATTAAAACGCGTCAAGTGTTTTTTTATAATAGTCACATTTCTTTATCTTTATTACGGCATATGCAGCTATTTGTTTATTCAATTTAAACAATTTTTTGTGCGAGAATCTATCGAGTTTACAGCCAAGTTAAGTTTAAAAATTAGTGTCAATAAATTGATGTTGTTTTATGTAGACATCTAAACCTCAAGTAATGAATGAATAGCATATTGTGATAAAATATCATGTTAATATGTCACTAGAATTGTTACTACAGTTGCCGCAAATTTTTTTATAATTTTTATGACGTTTTATTCAATTTAGAAATACGAATAACGGGAAAATGCAAACATAATAGAGAGCTACTATGTCTTTGATCGTCATTCATCAGAACTTTAGTACAGGCTCATCCGTGAGACATCGAGAATGATTTATGGCTGATTTTGTGTCACTCACCTCGCGGAAACCATTTGGTACACGCCTAGCTATTTTGTCAGAAACTGTGAAAATGTTGATATGACACTCGCAAACTATTTAGCCAAATTCTTCAAAACTTAAAATACTCTCGTGTACCTTAGCCTAGACTCCGGAGCGGAAGATGTTACAAAAATAAATAGTTTGAAAATAGGACGTCTTAATAACGAGTTTTAACAAAATTTTACGACACTTAAAGATCAGAAGTAAAAAATACGGATGCTATAAAAAGCGTTTCGGTGCATTTTGAATATTGTACACATAAGGAACAGAGTTCTTCGAAAACCCATTAGCGTGAAACTACTGTGGAACTTGTGTAAACCTACAAGTGGTTGTTAAGCCAAAATGGATGTAAATTAAAATGGCACGAAACGGTGTAATTATAGACATTTGTATTTTATGAAAATTTTCAATTTGTTTAACTAAATCGTAAACTGAAATAAATTAACAATTACATCTCATTCTTCCAGAAGAAGGTCGACAATTGTCGATTTTATTCAGTTTGAGTTTAATTTTGTCAAATAGTATAATATTTTAATATGCTGTCATAAATAAGCAAAATTCGAATTCTTCAAATCACACAAAAAGTACGTATATACGAGTATACTAGGTATAGTTGTAATTGCAGCTATACGTCAACGTTTATTTGTTTTAATTTTTAACTTTTTCATACGCAAATTTTTCTTTTTTAAACAAAACAATTTATAATGCGTGCACATTGTAAATTTTGTCGAATTTACAGTTTAATGCGCATTAAAGCTCAAATCTCTCGTGTTTCCCATTCGTCACGATTTTATTAAGTGTTCAAACACACTTTATAATGATAATAATGATAAATCATTGCTTTCGATAAAACGATTCTGAGCGAGCTCAGTTGTCTATACTCTATAGTATACGTGCTGGTAAATTTTACGAGAATTTAAAAGTTCTATACTTAGCTCAAAAATTTTTGAAATCAACTCGAAACTATTATCAAACCTGTAACATGCCTATTTTAATATTATGCAAACGTTTCGGCTTGTTCCGATCATTGTTTTGGATGTTATGGCCAAAAAACTAAATCGATGTGTCAAAAACCCGTTTGTTGTAATTAATGTTTCCCTTAGGTTTCTGTTTAGTTTTATGACTGTTAGTTTTACAATTTTTGAACTTTTTTGTTTAAATAAATAAAATTTGAGTCCCCTATAAGCACCATTAGAGTTTGTAGACCTTTTGTTAGATGACTTTAAAAATTGGAGCATTTATTATACCCTTAAAGTTTTTCACAGAGAAGAAAACATCATTGTAAAAACAAACAATACTTCCTTCGCTGCACTCAGAATCTAAAAAATCTAAGCAAATGTTATACCGAGGGACGCTAATCGGTGGATTTTTTCCTCTACGTAAAGTGTATACGAATCTTTTAAGATGAAAACTTATTGCACCT
This sequence comes from Hormaphis cornu, assembly GCA_017140985.1. Classification (NCBI taxonomy): domain Eukaryota; kingdom Metazoa; phylum Arthropoda; class Insecta; order Hemiptera; family Hormaphididae; genus Hormaphis; species Hormaphis cornu. The sequence goes on from CM029359.1 coordinate 19,177,404, forward strand.
CGTACACTCCGCAGTAGGTACTCTGTGGTATACTTTGTATTTTTTATAAATAAAAAAAAAATTTTTCAAAAAAACTGACCGAACAAAACGTTTCTTTGTCAAATAAATAAAACTAACTAGTCTAAATCGTTTTTATCGTATTATTATGCGAATAATGTGTTTGTCTGAAAATGCTTAAATGCATTTTTAATTTTGATTTTTTTTCTGAGAGAGAGAGAGAGAGAGATTGCATAAACAATAAGAGTCTTTCAATACGCTTGTTTCCTTATTGAATCAGACTTATCAGTATAATGTCTAACTTAACAGTTAGCAGTGTTAGCACGTATAAAGAGAGCATTAATTATTATTAAACAAGTTTAAATATTCCACACGTGCTTAGGTACTGCTTATAATGATTGCGCGGCGAGCCATACAATACTAAAAAAAAAAAACTCCAAAGATTTGTATGTAAATTGTTGTTGAAAATAAAAACTACTCGTTTCCGACCTGTCGGTTCGAATTGTATGGATACGTATCATTATGTTGTGATTTAGGACATAATTATATTTGTTTATTTGTAAATTTTTGAACTCTTCACAACGTAAACAAAATAACTGGAAACGCTATTGAAATATACAACGAACGTATTTTTCTTTTGTCCATCGTCCTACTATAAATAATAAATATAAATATACATAGGATATTTAAACAATGAACGTATTGTATCTGTAATATTTCTTAGAAAATCGTCCGGTTCGATCGTTAAAATCGTCAACAAATTGTGTGCTATTCAGATCATTATAACTATAGTTATATTCGTAAGAGTAAACTCGTTTTATAGCCATAGAATTGATTTTTTTTAAATTGTTGTTTGTAGTTGTACGATATAATTTTCAAAAAACGGTTTACGACCGCACAGAACAATCCGACTATTTCTGTAAAAACGTATTTGTTTTGCAATAACGTTGTTTGCAGAGACTCGACACAATTTCGAAATATTAACCGTAGGACTTTCCATATGCATATACAAATATTTCTTTGAAATTTAAAATGATAAAACTGCAATGTTTCAATTCAATTTCAGTGCGGTGTTATCATTCACACTATTATATAGTGTGAAATGCTTAGAATTGCAAAAAAAAAAAGGGCGTGAACAATTCTAAATAATAAATAATATTCGTTTGTTTTAATATAATAATGTTTATTTTAGAAGCATTTCGACCTATTATCGCTTTTTTCACATATTTTAAGCTTAATGCTTCAACAGCTATAAATTATAAAATAGTATTAATGCGATAGTATACAATATGACTCTAATCACTAAATGTTGGTAAAAACGTATAATTTTTATGGTTGTAACTAATTTTATTTACGTTACAAAGATTTTCGATATTGATTTCCCACCAAAATATCATAATTTTAGAATATAGTAGTAGCGGGTATAATAATTTACCCTGGCCCCTTAATTACTCCCGACTGTACTCTGAATTGAAAAACGTAGGTATAGGTAATACTATGTTCTAGTCTTAAATGAATAGATAGTGAAAATTTTATAAAAAGAAAATGTAAAAACAAATAAAATAAATATTATCGATTTAAATTATTCAAATCCTAATTACCTGGAATACTTTATACACATTTTTAATTTATCGAAATCGTCCAATTACACTAAAAGGTTTAATTTTTCCGATTCGAGAAAATTTAAAGAGGACGGGAATAGTTTAGACGAAATTCCTCGCAACTATTTTGCTGGCTGCCTACAAACTAGAAACCACTTACGGTTTAGTTTTAAAAGTAACACAATTAAGGTACAAAGTTAACAATTGGTTTTTAAATTCTTTACTGCGTTCACAAAACACCATACAGCTTTGTGAAACTATTAAACCGTTATGGGACAAAATGATAGCTCAAAGTCGTTCGCCGTTCGGGTTCTCACAAACTTGCAAAATTTTAAACGACTCAACTCTTCAAGTAAAACCGTGTTCACTTACGCAAGATTTGTTTCTTATCGTGTTTTATTGATTTTATTTTATAACATATTGTACGTACGTTTCGATTCGTTTTCGTAAACGGTAAACTCTGTCCAGTCTAATGACTGGTTACGGCTTACAAGAACGGTATTTTGTTCGTACACGAGCGGCCGTTTGTAATAAATATCTCACTAGTAAATGACACCAAAGTGTTAACGAATTTTCGGTTATAAAAATCTTTGTTTAAAACATTGCTTCCAAGTTACCCTTATGCAAGATCCTTTAATAGCTGTTTCAAACGACAACATGTTCAGAATCCAGCGAGAGCAGTACGTTTCGCTTACGAAATGAAATGCATCCAGTAAAACTTGAATTCCTGAAAAATATCGTACGTACGTGGTTAAAAAATTTAGAAAATTGGTTCACACAATTTTCGGTTTGTAGCCGATTTCACGTCGTTATTTTGTCGTAAGACTCGTCATTCCGGGCGACCGTGTCGTATTTCTTACCGGGGGGGAACGTGTTTTTCCCACATCGGTTTAGACTTTTTTTGATCGTAACATCCAGAATAAAGACCGGACCGAGCCGAAACTCTTATACAACACCAAAATAGGAGTGATACAGACATCTGACAAGAGTGTTTTTGTTGTTAGAACGATGTTTTTACCGCGACGTGTACTATACTATAATTCCCGTTAGACCCGCGCCACCTAGACTGATCCCGGCGCTCTGTTTTTTCTTTTTCATTCCATTACGCGGAATCGCTCTGTTTTTTCACAGCGCTGCCCCTAACCTGACCGCCGCGCCGCGAACCATCCCGATGGAGTTGGCGCGACGGAGCGAGACCCCGCGCAGCAGCGGTTCGGACGAACGGTGAACGGCCCGCAGCGATGAGTAGCCTGTTCAACACCTCGTACCTGATGGGCGACGACACGGTGGCCGGATGGGGCCCGCGGTACTTCTTCACGTTCTACACGGAGTTCGGCGACGACGAGACGGCCGAGTCGGCGGTCGAGGTGACCGTGCTGATGGTGATATTCGCCGCGTCCGTCGCGGCCAACTCGTCCATCGCGTGGGCCGTGCTCCGGTACCGCGAGATGCGCACCGTCACCAACTGTTTCCTGCTCAACCTGACCGTGGCCGACCTGCTGTTCGCCGTCACCACGCCCGCGCTGGCCTACGTGCGCGTCACGCACGACTGGCCGTACGGCGACTTCGTGTGCCGCGTACTGCCCTACTCGCAGGTACGTCGAAAAATTTCAAAAAATTTGAAATGAAAATATGTTTTGTAAAACAAAATTTTCTACGTATTAAAAAAAAATCCATCCGTCAGAGCGTAAAAAAAAAGTGTTGAAAAATTGTACAATTTGATTATGACCACGAAATCACGCATACTATTGCAGTGCTATTGTGACACTAAAATCGTGTTGACTCCTCAAATAATGGTTTGAAATGTACACACGATACTTAATTTAAACATTTATCGTACACGACTTTTGGAATTTTCGGACCAATTTCATATTGTCAGATTTGGTTTTTACCAGGACGTTTACTTGATTACTGAGCTCGCTCGGAATCGTTTTTTCGATGGAAAATAATTGCTTTCGGATACCGAATAATACGCTCGAACCACAACTTCCGAACCAGTGGCCCACCCAAAGCGTATACTCCGTCGCACTACCCACGCGGCCTAGATTGATCTCGGCTTTTTTTTTTTTTTAATTTGAATCTTGTGGACGGACTGTACTATGAGAAAATCCCTAGTCCACAAGCTCGTATAATATTGTGCAACGCTATGATCTCATCGCAACACGTGGTCGTAGCTCTATTGTAATTTTACACTTAACTGTGTCGGGAGATGACGTAATATTCATTACGAGTTCGACTATCTAAGTACTTTAAAATATCGATACACACGCGTCAACTATGGCCGGTCGTTGCCCATAGGTATCTTTATAATTCTAGATTCTGAGCGGAGTGATTTTGCATTGATGTTTATTGTTTTTTTTTATATACTCTACCGATTTCTACGAACAGTACCTTTTCTTTTGGCAAATCGGATCAATATGGTACTTTAGAGTGGTTATTTTTCGATGTTCTCAACAGTTTTTGTAATATACAACTTCAAAAAAATGTTCAAAAAGTTTCATTTGATTTTAGGCTATTTAAAGAAATTTTTAGATTTTGAAGTTTTTCGTTCATAAATGGGTTAATTTTAGATTTTTCGGCTTAAAATTTGAACACAACATCAGTCGTACTAACTATGTACCGACATTTTTGAAAATCGCACAATTATTTGATCTACCGATATTGGTTTTAAGATTTTTAACGACCTGTATTAGATTTCATTAGAACCGCGCATAGTTATTTCTCCGTTTTATTGTTGAACTTAATTTTTACCAGGACGTATACTACTGGATAACGGAGCTCGGTCAGAATCGTTTTTTCGATATCTTAAATGGTACGTTTGAACCACAATTTTCAAACCGGTAACCCACCCAAACCGTTCTCCGTCAAACTACCCACGCGACCTAGACTGATCCCGTGTTTTTATGTTTATGAGTTTTGTGTAAATCTTAGAACAACAATAACTCTGAGGAAAAATGTTGTCTCGTAATTGGCATTCTTTAAAACGCCACGGCGTAATTGAATACAACATGCGTATAGAAAAACTTTTACCACAATTGGTTTTTTGTTTTAAGGGTAAGATAAATTTTAAAATGATAATTGGATTGGTGAAATACCAAAGTTATATTATAGAATGGACCTAAATCGTATAGTTTTCATCCACAAGCGACTGGTTTATAAATTTTAGTATACTACGCAATGCTTAATGAACTTTATTACGCTAATTGTTTTGTTGATTGTCTTGAATGAGTAATGTGGTTTAAATTATTAGCCAATCAGGCTAATAAATTTTGATCATCTATACGCTACAAATAAAAAAATTCTTGTTTCAGATATAATTTATTTCATTTGATTTAACAGCGACAATATCTTCTTTTTTTTTTTATTCTATCATTAACTATACCGTTTCGATCAATCCTTTTGTGTTTAGGTATTGAATTTTCGGTTGTTCAGAGAAAAAATTCGATATTGTATCTCAAATTCATTTCTGATGTTGATTATAATATCATAAGCAAAAACGATGTAACGGTGTGATTGCTCTGTTTGTAAACACAAAATCAAAACACCGATTGTCGGACTCAAATATACATGAGTATAGTTTTCGTGGATAGATTTTTTAATTTTATTTCAATAAATTTCCTTTTAATTACGCGATTTTTCAAAGTTGCGTTCGAATAAAGAATATTTGGCGAAAACAACTAAGTACTCGCACTTACTATATTTTATATAGTTTTGGTAAAAATTGACGAATAATATGAGAAGATTTTTTTACTTATCTGAAACTAATATCCATGCGTCTTCCTTGCGTTATTTCGGTATTGATCAACCGTTAACTAGAAAAGTTTTATGAATATTAAAAGCAAATTTTGCTCAACTTGATCGTTTAACCGGTCGTTGTTGACGTTAAATTTTCAACACTATTGTTGACGTATGAGCATTTTGTTCACAATACGAAAAAAAATAAATATAAAAATTCGGCATTGTCACTTTGGGACAAAATAAAAACTGTCTAATTATTTTAAATCATCATTTTGTTCCGTAATTGTTTTTGTCAACAAGTCGAAATAGCGTATTTTTAATTTTTACACGATAATATGACATTTGAATCAGTGATGGTTCCGAAAATGGCAATTGTGTGAAATGCAGATTGCTCGTAGCGTCTACATCGCGACGGGTTAAAATTACAACAAATTGATATTCGTAAACAATAAACATAGACATAGCGTGTTACGTGGCAGTATTTATTTGTATGGAAAGTAATCAGTTTTAATGCAAGTAACGTGTCTTAAAACAGTGGTATTTTAACTAATTCAGGCTTCAATAAATTTACTTTCAATTAGAAATAGTCTTTTTTAGTATAAACGGTTCTTCTTTTTACGTTCTGTCTACCTATCGTTTTAATTCAAAAGTCGTTTATTTATTTATTTTCATGAATAGTTATTTCGTCGTCATTACCCGTACGAGTAATGCTGACCATACAAAGCAAATAGCTATTAATCTGTAGTAAATTTAAAGATTCCGAAGCACAGTCTACTGCAGTAAATCATTGATTATTTATTGATTCTTAACCGTTCATACGATTACGGATTGAATGCTTGCCATGATTACCACGTCATAGTGGTTTTATATGGGCACATTATACATACAGTAAAATGAACGTTATAATATTATTATGCTATTATGCTCTCGCACTAGACCATTTTAAATATACATTATTAGTACCTACCTATAATAGCGTAATGGATTTTAAATGAGTACAACTGTACTAAAACTTATGAATCTAAAATAGTTTGAAATAGGGTGACACGTAAAACAGGTCAAACGTGAAATTCGGAATAATTTGAAAATACTGCAGGTGAAAAAAAATCGTCCTTCCAGTTTCCATACTCTTTTGCAATACTAAAACATTTTCGAGACAAATAATTTGTTTTAATCCAGTGATCCTAAAACAGTCGAGAATAATAATATTATACACCTATCGCACTACAGTATGAAGAGTAAAAAGACTGCGTTCCTGAAGTTCAGAATACCGCTGAAAACTTTTAATCGCTTTTATTCGTGTGTTGTGTACGTTTGTCGTTTCAATTTAAAATCTTAAATCCAGGATGAAATATTTTTTAGAAATTTTTGTTGCCTCGTGATAATGACAAAAATATGCAGTGCAGTGCAGTTGAGAATGCGCATTAATTTTTTAGTGAATTCACGTCAACGTATGAACGCACACAACAATAAATATCCATGCGAATACTAACTACTTTGTTTGTGAACGCAAATGCAAATTACGTTAATTGTTCGCATCTAAGGCACATTGCAATTTTGAAACATAACCAAACGTTGAAAACGATAAAAGAATTTTTTTTTTCTACGACCACTTATAAAAATATAAGCGCGTTAAAAAAAAAAAATACGAACATCGATTCGTTGATTTTTGCGCTAATAAACGTCCAACAAATTTGTTAAAAATTATTTTCCAGTTCACAGAGGAAAAATCGGTACAAAAACGTTTCGAGAAAAACGTACGATCGCTCACGTCATTTTTGCCTGACCCCGAAACGTTCAAACCAGCAGACTGCGGTTACTCGACACGTAAAAACAATGCATATTATACCTGGTATCGGCAAGGCTGGGCGTTAACTCGTTAAAAATTTAAGTTACTTTACTCGTAATCGAGTTTTTATTTTGTTAACTGAACAAGTTAATTTTCAATTAAACGTGTTAATTATAGGTAATTTTTTTTCTATTAAAAAAAAAAAATATTAAAAAAAAGAAAATTCCAAAAAAAAAGTACGAAAAATATGTTTAGAAGAGCAGGGTACAACTGAGTCCGTATGAATTAAAAATACGAACATCTATTTACCATTTCAAGTCGAGTTGATTTTTTTTTCGTTAACCGAATGAGTTTGATAAACATTCACTTTTTCAACGTTAACTTTTGTTTTCCCGATATTATTTTTACTCGACGGGTGAAAAATTGTTGCCGACTCGCTCGGCCTTGCGGGCAGCAGATATAAATCGCGTCGTTGTGTGCCCCACCCCGCATAAACGACTAATTATTATAAAATATTGTTACGAATTAGAATTTTCAATGAGTCATTTTCTGTGAACAGACCGCCACTTTTGTCGGCGGAAACCTCTCGATAACCGCGAATACGCGCGTTTTCGAGATGTGTGTGCGAGCAGCGTTTTGATGACGCGCGCAGTTCCCGTCGCATTCGCAATCCGGGTCGAGTCGCGGTCGTTATGGCGTTAAATTATCGCGAAATTCGCCTAGTTTTTTCCCGGACTTTTTGTCCACTACTATGCAGACGTATATACGGCGGACTGACGATGTATTACTCACTTTTAACACACACAAGTCGCCTGCCAGTATAGAGCACTCGTGGACGAAACGAGTCCTCTTATTCCCCGTGGAAAAATAATCAAGCATATCGTTTCGCGGAACAATAAAAATAAATCATTCCTACGTTTATTTTGGTAACTCGATTTTTTTCATCTAAACGCGGCCCAACGACAGGTTTATAATCGTACGTCTATGGTGCGCGACGTAATTTTGCGGAAGTTTTATCCGCACGGCAACGACGAGTCTTCCGTGCGAACCGCGGATAATATTTGTCGATAAATACGATATCGTTTCACTGCGTTCATCACGGTTTTGCGAAATTGTTGTTTTTCAGACTGTACAAGAAAAACACGGTCTTTTTTTTTTTAAATTACCTCTCTCTGTTTCCAAAGTTAAAAAGCCCTTTTGTTCTTTTAACGGCACCCGTGTAATTAAAGCACAGACGAATCCGCTAACAATGTACCTTACGACGGATTGATTGTTTCACGTTACGTGTTTATTTAAATTACACTAATTATCGTTTTACTTTATCGTGACGACAATGATGAGTGTAGAATTTTCAGTTTAATTACCGCATTAAAACCGAATTATTTTGAGTTCGATTTCTACGTCGATACACGAGTTAATCGAATAAAAGCAGTCGTCGAGTCAAAGATTTTAGTTCGACTTAAAACGTATAGTTATGAAAAATCTAAATCAATAACTGTTGAACGAAGAAAACAGTTACCAAGATCAAATAGTAAAAAAAAAATTGTAGGAATTCGTCCGAGTGCATATACGACTGTTTTTGTCTCGAGAAACGAACTAATGTGAATTTGATATTTTACATCGTTGACGTCCAGTATACAATTAAGAACGGTATACCTATTTATACTGTTATAGAGACTAATATTTTGAGAATAATTTTTCGTACCGATATTTTAATTTCTAAAGTTGCCGCGTTTTATTTTAAACTCGTAAAACAGATTTTATGCACCTAACGATGTACAAACGATGCAGATAAAATGACGTCATAACGACATTTGAGTACTAATTTTTTTTTTTATCTCGATCGGCGGACTCGTTGGATACGGCCAGTTTTTTACTCTTTTTCCGCAATCACTTTGCTAATTAATTAATTAGTAAAAATACGTATAAACATCTTTTCAAAGCTAAAAAGTATCGTCTTTATAAAATATTCAAACGCTTACAGAGAAACGATGATCAAAATTGTTTTCTGAAATAAATAAAACTGTACGGTATTTACACTCTCACGTCGTGTTTGTTTTGAGGAAAAATAGTAGTAAATTTACCCTCGCGCGACCGTTTAAAAAAAGCCCGTCTACTTCGTTCTTTTTACCGTCACGTTACACGGACATCGTATTGTAAAAAAATAAAAGAAAAAAAATTCGTCTGTTAGCTAGAAAACAATAATAGTAGTTAAAACGACAGAATGCGATAGCGCACGCGCGAAAACGATAAACACGAAGAGTTGTGCATATCGAACCGCTGCGAACGACAACAACACGTGCGCGCTGAATCGCCGATATGGATTGCACATCGATAATTTTAAATCACGAGTTTACATTTCAAAACTCATCGCGTGTGACATTTACCTTGAACTGACACTTTTAATCCGAAAACCAAAGTATATTGAAAGATGAACTCAAACGCGACCTAAAAATTTGTTTTCGCCTACTTCAATAAAAAAAATATGTTGACTCTACGAGGACTTTTCCCGCAAAGCGTGTTTTCGGTGAAAAATGGTATCGGGCCGCTCCCTTGTGGCCAAGGTCGAATTGGAAAACATTTGAACAACAGTGTAGGGTTGAGTAAATTTTCCTTCTCTCCGTCCCCGTATAACAGAGGGTCGTTTTCATTAGCAAGAGTGCGCTTAGAAAATTTAAAAAACACTCGTGTGCATGACCTTCTAAAACACGCCGGGGTAAATTTTCTGGCCGAATTCACGATTAAAAATGGTCGCTCGACTAAGATGGCCCCTACTGCTATACAGTACAGAACGCGCTCTGGTATCGTGTAACTCTTTCGGATATTTCCGCTCAAAACATCAATACCCGTTTAGAACAGCGTAAAAATACCTCGATCGAAATATCGTTTCGTTCCTTGCCGGTTTTTCAGATTTAGTCTCGGCCATTTTACGCACGCGTTTAGAATGTCGCGAGGGTAAATCGAAATCTCCGCCCGTAACGGCACAGGACGATGCGAACGAACTGACGGCAATTTTCAGCATTTGGTGCAGCAGATTTCCGTGATTTCATACAGTTGACCGCAGCTTTATTACCAACAGGAAGATACTTCCGAACAGCGCGGAAGTCGTGTACTCTGCAGTATGATGTATACCGCCGGAATTCGCGTGCACATATACGCGCGATTTTCTGCACACTTCCGGTAGTTGATCCGAGATTAGATCGGTTTCCACAAATCGATATTATACGCTGTAACACAACCACTAAACATTATTAATTATACTCGCACAACCCTAAATAACAAACATACCTATAAATAATAACGAACAATATAAACAGAGAATAGTTAATTAATTCATCCCGGAACATAATAATTTCACCTAGTTGTTTTAGTCTGTAGGTTGACCCGCGGGCCAAAATATTTTTTCGCGTAAAAACGAAGGTAAAAAATCAATGATTTCCAATCACAAATCTCCGTAGAGACCCGCACAAAGGATATTATTATTTCCACCACCCACGCTTCGGATCCCTGAAGAAACATTGAATTAGACTAGTGGGTATGCATGTATCAAAAAAACTTCTTCGCTAGCTATATCATACATGAAAATTAAAAAATGAACATTTTTTATGCGTCCTCGCGCAATCCTTTTGTCGGGCGAACCCGTTCGCATAAAAAACTTTGTACAACATTTCGCAGTTTTAATGTCCCGACGATATTTCACCAAACGACGTTTCACCGCATTCAAACTCGCTCGGCCGACCGTCAAAATTCAATAAATCTGTATTTCAATGGGTAAAAGTGATAACTTTTATTGTTTTACACAATATTCGCTCCTCGAAACTGGTCTGACCGGCAGCCGATTATCGCGGTTTCGTGATGCGATCGCGTCAGAGTTTCTGCTCTCTCTTCGAATTCGCAACAAACACCAAACACGACGTGTGCATCATCACAATAGTGTAATATAGTACCCAGCCAAAGTCAGAAAATATATTTCGTGTTAACTTGACAAAACCGTGTCGTAATCAATATACTGGTTGGAATGATCAATTCTGGACGAGCGTTTGACGCGTTTTTATTTTTATTTTTTCCAGTGTTCGTCGTACCGTATAAAAATATACACCACGTGTCTGTTCTGTCAACACGACGATCGAGTGGGTGTATCTTTTGTTTTTGCCTAAACGGTTGAGTATGCGTTTACAGTTAATACTACGATAACCCTGAAAAACGCTTAAAAAAAATTTATTTTCACGTCGGTTTAAACTTTGCGTTTTATGTTCTCTCGAGTTTCGCGGTTAGCAGTCTGTTACTTTTCGAACGGCGTACGATCTACACGTGTTATTTCTCTCGGTCGTCGGCGAAATTTTTCAAAATCAACTCTTTAAGCTGTTCGACCTGGCCGTTGAAAACTAGAAATTCGCGAGTACGTTTTTAATACGTTTTCACCATTCGCGACGTGTACGAAACGCGTCGTGCGTTATTACTCATCGTTCACGCGGTGTATCGTTAAACTGGCAAACAAGATAGACGCTCGGAATTGCGTTTACACCGAGTATCTCGCTGTATAATACTAATAGTAATAATAACGATAACAAATAATTGATATGGCCGTAATTGACCTCCGGTAATCATCGCGCAGGGCGCATTCACGGCTCGTTGTAGAAAATTAAAAAACACGATCGCCTGCTGCACACTTCAGCGTGCCGCGCGCGTTCAGAAAAAACGCATCCTACTGTTACGCGCAGACGAGTAAAAAAAACTGCTTCGACGCGAAATCGAGTCGACAAAATAAAGGGATAAAGGACCGCGGACGAAAAATGATGATGATAAAATCCGTATTTTTCATGGGAAAAATAAAGGATTAAAAGTATTTCGTCCGTGACTGCCAACGCGTTGTCACATCGGCGACGACAGGTGGTCGTGTGTGAGACGCGCGCAGTCCACATGTGCCGCGTCCGCCACGACGTAATTTTTTTCGGCGCGCGCGAAAACTTCAAACGGACAGATAAATCGCGGAAAACTCGCACATTACGTTCTAGTCCAGCGATAGTCTCGCCCAGGGAATACGTTTTTATCAGTCGAATGTTCGCAACAAATATTTTTGGTAAACTGTTTCCATTTTAATGAGTCGATTTCGGTTTTTCGGTATGTTGTAAATTCAAAACAGCCGTCTCGTCGAAGGCGTTCCTTAAAACTTCCACACCCAAAACTTTCTCGTACGCAGTCGAAATTCAACGAGTCTATTTGTTTATTTTTGACAGTTATTACTGGCCACAAAATGTAAACAATCACAAATCACATTAGTAATTTCAGCTATGGATATAAATGTATAATAAACTCGTTGGTATGTATCGGCTTTAGAGGAGAGTATGGTCGCAGTTGTTAACACGAGGAAAATTTACGTAACATGTTGTACACATTGATACACCGTTTTATTTGAAACCAAAATTTTTGATTAGTGACCAAATTTAACATCTTAAAACGCATACCAATGTATTCGTCGTACAAATCACCCCTGAGAAAATCCTCGTTCGATATTAACGAGACATGACCAACAAGGCGTGGTAATCGTTTTCAAGGGTAAATATTCGAAAATAAAATACTTAAAATGCGTGTTCAAAAATATGAATTTTAAGCGATCTCGGCCATTTTTCACATGAAAGCACTGTCTGTGGGGAGAATGTTCCTGCCTCGTTGGATTAACATGATTTAACGAAAACTAATTTAACTTGTAAGTAATTTGAATACTATGATGACAGTAAAGGTCACACTGAAACCTATTTTATTCTTTTTTTCTAAAAAATAATGCTTCAATATCTTTTAAAAATGTATTAATTTTCGATCTGATTTTAATAATTATTTTTTTTGTTGTCTTAAAAAAAAAAAAATAAAAATCAGTCACAATTTCCGCGTAGAATTTTTTTTTTTTTCGTCAACAAACACATTTATGAAATGAATAATCCTTTTAGTCGTTTTGATTGCTTAAGACAAGATAATTAAAGTTATGACTTTAAATGGAACTCTTTTTTTTTTTTTATACTCAAAATACTCAACGATTTTTAGGGCTTGATTTAGGGGAAAGCGAGCCATTTAAAAATTACGTAATTATAGTAAGAATAATTTTCTTTTTTCAATTTATATCGCTGGAAAACTTTTTTTTTGTTTGTTATAGAAATAAAATATTTAGACAGAATTACTTAGGAAATGGTCATAAATAAATCTTTTTCCTTTTTCATTTTTCATCATACTTCTTACTACTTGCGTGAACTAGCGAAGAATTTTCGAAATCATTAGATACATCGTATCCGTTGTAAACTTTCAAATTTACCTTTCTTCTGCGTACCTTGTATGTACATCATGTTTATACTTATTTTGATGCGCACAAATACCACGTTTTTCAATCATAATCCGTCAGTCAAATAATTTGTAAGCCCCGTGTCTGTACAATGGTTGACGTCGTGGCGCATACATAATAGATATCAAACCAGAAAAATCTAATTTACTTTACAAAAAGTAAAATTGCCATTGAACAACATACGAGGTATACTTCGGCAAAACTCTGTCTGTACTATTATTACATTGCAGTATTGTACACCGCCTTGTACTTCCCGTTTTTCACTATCATTTCGTTTTCATCTTGGAATAATTATTATAGCTTGTACTCGGTAACGCGTTGGTTCTGCATACAATACATTTATTTATTAAAAGGATCAAACTATTTTTAAATTCTGAGCGTAACGATAGTTTGGATTTTTGTTGTAAAATATAATTTATTTGACATTTTTTTTTTTTTATATATGTTGATTATTTTCCGAGAAAACGACAGTAATTTTTGCAAAAACACCAAACCCGACTAGAGGTATTATAGTCTTTTCGGGTAGAAAAAAAGATCTGATCAATGCGCTTTATACCACCAAAAAAAAGTTTGGGGAATTCGATTTAAATCGTATCTTATTAGAAAAGATTTTTAAAAATGTTCGTATTCAGCGAGTTTCGATCAGAAAACGCACAAATTTAGACTGATCACTTCAAGGTCGGCGACACGAATTACTCGTAATCATTAGACGCTAATGTATCTCGTCAACCGCGGAGAAGAGTTATTTTCATTACAATAATGATAAGAAGAAGAATCGCCTATTATAACAGTTCACTTACCACTAGAATTATTCGAATAGTCAAAAAACAATAAGATTTTGATAAAAAAAAAAAAAAAAAACATTTTCCAGCATAAAAATACCATACTATTAAGAAATATTATTGAGAAGTCACAGAAAAATGTTTGTTTCAGTTATATAAACTAAAAGGTACATTAGTAAAAAATATATAAATCAAATCTTCCTAATAACATAATGACGGGACACGTGCATAGTTTATTTCAGTGGCGAGTGACGTTAAGAATACCAGGATACTCGATAATGATGTTGAATCAGTGGTGACTATATTATAGTAGATAACCTTGTATCTGGTAAATTTTTCGAGAATTTCAAAGTTCTACATAGTTCTAGGTATACAAATATATATATATATATATATTCTTTACAAAAACATCGGACTGCGTTCAAACTGTTTTAATTAGAATTCATTAGCCCCGGGTAATAATGGAAAATGACTATTTTTTTAGTTATAAAAACATTTTTGTATTTTGATTATTAGTACGTATAAGATACATTTTGAGGAACAAATCTATTGGATTCATATTTTAACTCGTTCCAGAAAAAAATGCATATAATAATAAAGACAATTGAAATATTAATTACTAAATATTAGCAAGTATAAAAATTATTTGTTGGACTTTTGGTAAAATCCGACGCGTTAAAAAAATTACATTTTGTGCGATGTGACATGTATGCATAATACCAACAATATTTGGGTATTGTTACTAACAATTTTTTGAATTTTTCGACTAGATT
Source organism: Hormaphis cornu (assembly GCA_017140985.1). Classification (NCBI taxonomy): domain Eukaryota; kingdom Metazoa; phylum Arthropoda; class Insecta; order Hemiptera; family Hormaphididae; genus Hormaphis; species Hormaphis cornu. Next base: position 19,192,415 of record CM029359.1, read on the forward strand.
ATATTACTACACGATTGCTTTCTTTAAATTAATATTTTACAAAGAACAAGTATTCGTAATCAGGAATGATATGAATTTTAATAATAATAATTTGCTTATGAATATAACACAACGAGCGTTTATCTCGAATTATATAGGCGCAAAAGTAGATCGAATTTTTTCAAAACGATTATATTATCATAAAAAAATAATATTTTAGTTACTTAACTTATACACAATGTGATTCATAATGACGATTACACAATGAATATTTCTAAAAAAATTAAGCAACATAATATGTTACCCTTATGTATAAGAGAGTTCTATACGAGTGTTTATAATAGTAATAATGAGTGCACACTATCCGTTCTTATTTATTCGTAAAAGTTGATAACACATCGATTATTATTTTCGCCAATATGCATACATACGCTCCAGATTGATTTGTTTTGAACAAAGTGAAATTTTAACAAAAGGCCTGAACACACATGGTAGTTATTACCACCCTAAAAAAGTTGCACTTTTATTATTCTAAAAAATTTGTGTTTCTATAGTTATAATTTTGATGGGAATAGGCAATCAAAATGAACATTTTGAAATTACAAAGTTTAACCGTAGGTATGTTAAAAGTGATGAATGATCAACTACTATTTTAATAAATTAAAAAGTAGTTTAAAACTGGTCCAGTGCCAAGAGTATCATCATTAAACGTCACGTTTACAAGCACAACTACCAAAACTTATCTTATAAATATTATACCAGTAATGAACAAAGAAAAGAACGAGACTAGACTTATATAGGTTTTTAACATATTAAAAAGTAAAAACAATGAGATTCTCCAGAATTTTATAACTTTGTACTCGTCGTTCAACCATTAACACTTAAAAAACTTAAAGTCTTTACCTTTCATTTTCATAGCATACTCCTATTTAAGTGTTTGACATCGAATCGCACTCAGTCTATACAACGAAACAATAATAATCCGTTGCAGCGAAACAATATCGAAGTGGTTTACCTATTTTATTGTTAAATAATATTATTATGCATTGTGACAATAAGTTCGCGAGGTTTAGCCCGTGGGGCATGTGTTATTATTTGGTTTAGGACCCAAAAACAGTACAAAAACAGTATATTTGTATATATGCGACAATCGTTACGTATTTCCAAACAAACTGTTCCTGTCGCCAAATAAAAGCACACCGCGTTCGTGCATAATGTATATAGAGAAAGTATAATACTACCCAGCTGCTGTATATTATGATATAACCGTTACGAGTTTAATGTTTTGCCAAAAACAACACAATAATAGACGCAAAAAGAATTGTTTCTTTTTATTGAAACATCGCGCGATTTATTTTCAGCGATGTATATTTCGTTATTAACGAGCCAATTTATTATAATACCACGGGCATTGCCAATCGTCGTGACATTTTGCCAAAAAAAACATCGGCGTTTAATAACTCGGAAACCAATACCTGGAGGCTGATGCAAATAAATTTACGCAACTCTCGTTTTTTGTTTTTTCATTAAATAACAATATTCGTCTTGTTATATACATACAAGAATATTTGAGTGTATATTATTATTATATAAAAGTAGATCGTATGCCAAATTTTCTTTCCCAACACAACTTTTTTAATCGAAAAATTCCAAATCAATTTTAATGACGAATAAGTGTTATTAATAAAATCTAGGGGTACATAAAATACCTACGTTTTACAACCACCTGTGTACCGTACCTAACTGATTACAAGGATTCCGTGAATGTGCGTAAAAGAAATCCATAAACGTTGTTCATCTCGACAAAATTTATTGTTGAGAACTGTAGATTTAGATAAAGTATATTATTATACTTATATGTTATTATAAACATCGGAATCGTAATAATTTTTTATTTATAACTTAGTAAATTGGCGATAATGTGATAATTATAAACAATTTCAAAGTTATAACGTACTGACCGTCATAGTCGAATGGAACATTGTAGTAAAAGTTTTAAAAAGTGTTAGCCGTTAGAGAAACAATTAGGTGTTACATCATTAGATATCGGTACTGTTTTCAAAACTAACGTTAGACATTCGTAACGTCATCTAAATTTAACGCATTTTTAGTCATAAATAAAATTGGTATTGTTGTCTTAGTTCCATATAATTATATTTACCAAATTTTGACAATCTTGGTATCGCAAAATATACATTTAAAGAGAAAACTATGTCCAAGCGAGAAAAAAATAATAATTTTTTTGAGAATTTGACCCGACGAGGTTGGTACTGTAAAATATGTACACAAAACTGATAAAGCCGGTCAATGGTTATTAATTTATCCAAAGAGTATAATTTTACAATAATAAGTTAAACGTAAAATTGAAAGCGTAATATTTTTCGAGACTATTAGTACCCCCTCGAACAAAATTCCTCGCTGCGCCACTGGTAAATGCATAAAACATATGCTTTCACAATTTTATATTATCTAGGTACATATTTATAAAAATACAAACAATATTTTAAGAATATTTTGTTCGATTTTTATTACCTACTCTTAGCGATTATTTTTTTGCAATGTTTTATTTCCTAACTACCTGTATTGTTTTTGATGCGCTGTCAACAATAAATAATAGTATGTTATTAACGATCAAAGCAAAGTGATTATCTCGCCCGCTAAGGGAATCGGATATTATATTAATTTAGCTGCTTTTTGTTTCCGACGTAGGTATCGATCGATCTAACTAAAATATTTAAATTGGGTATGAAGTCTATTATAAGAATCGCATCTTCCAACATTTTTTTATTTTTTTTTTTATTCTTGGTTTCCGAAAATTAAAAATGTTTTTTGGATTCTGAACGTTAGCGAGGAAACAATTGGTTTTACAAAAATTTTTTTTTTTTGTGACATGCTTAGCGCCTTGGGTATTGTCCTTGCTGTGTATTGTTTTGAAAGCCCAACTAATATCCTTGGTTTATTATGCTCAACTTTTTGCCAAATTTTCAATTCCAAAAGAGTTACAGTCATGAAACTAGGGAGAAACATTATAAAACCACAGAGAAACCTCAAAAAACCGGTAAAAAGTAAGGCGAACGCGATTTTGACAATACCGATTTAGTTTTATGGTCATAACTCCATTCTTTTTATGGTTTTTTTTTGTAATAAAAATGTTAATTTTGAAGTAAAAGCTTTGAAATTGTAATATAATGTTGAAAATACGTAGTTTAATATGTGACTAAAAAATTTTCAAAATCCACAAGACAATTTTTTTTTTTTTTTTGTCGTTTTAAGTTGAAAAATCGGCAAAAATTGTTAATTTTTGTGAATTTTGATCAGAATCGTTTTTTCAATTATTTATCATTGCTTTTGGACGTTAAACAATACGTTAAAACCACAACTTCCAATCCCACCCCAAAGCGTAGTGGCTACTCCGTCAAACTGTCCACGCGACTTAAAGTGACTCCGGCTTTTTTTTTAATTCGATTTGTAAAAACATCAAAAATATGGTAAAGAAATAGACTTCACGAAATCATTTTCAGAAACCCATTATCACAACGTTAAATTAATCGGTACCTTGGAAATAAAAAAAATAACTTTTAAAATCGCAAAAAGAAAAAAAACGATCAATTCCAATCCCTTAAAAGTGCATTTTTGTACTTGTCAAGCTTAAACGGGCAAAAACATTCTGGTGATAGTAACCGTATGGTCAACTGCAAAAAGGGTGCGTGCGTACCCTGGTCAAAAAAAAAAAAAATTGATTATAATATCGAAAACAAGGCACAAATAGACAAACAACGGAATTGTAACACAGCGACGTTGTTAAAAAGAAAAATACTAGTGAATTTTTCCGCAACGTTTACTCGCAAAACGATACAAGTTATAGTTTTGGCCCGTACGCTGTTCGTTTGGTTTTTTTTTTGTTTAACAGTAACGTACTATTAGCTCAAATTCGTTTTGTCTTTGGTAGGGGTGCGGAACAACCGGTTGGAGATCAGAATTTCTCACCAACTGTTCTCGCCAAATCCGTGAAATGCGTGAAAAAAAGTTATGATAAACGCGCGTATAAATAATTCGGGGGGATTATAAAAAAAACCGCATTTCGATCATAGAGGTTCCAATCAAGTTTCTTGGTTTTTTTCTTTTTTTTTAGAATCTTAATTTATCTTAACCGGTGTCTTCTTATACTCCGGTTCGAAACATCTTAGAAGTTCCATGTTCTGCGCGTTCTTATGTCCGCCCGTTATTTGTTTATTTGTTTATAGAAAATTTAAACGGGCTAAGCCCAATATATATACAAGGAAAAAATTGGTACGACAAAATTAACAATAATACACAATTATTGTTACGGTTATAGGCACAAAATTGATCTCGGAGGTTTCAGTTTCGTATATTCCGATTTTGATTTTTTTTATCAATTTCTTTTCGCTGCAGTTTGTGTGCGGTTTCGTGCTGCTGTGGACGCTGACGCTGATCAGCATGGACCGGCACCGGTGCATCGTCGTGCCGCCGTATCGGTCGCGGCTGACCCCCCGACGAGCAGCCGTTCTCACCGCGGTCACGTGGCTCATCGCGCTCGCCGTGTTCATGCCGGTGCCGTTCTGGTTCCACGAGCAGTCCGTCCAGAACGGCACCATAAACATATGCACGCTGGTGTTCCCCAAGAACGACACGTTCCGCATGTCGATCGTGTTCACCGTGTCCGTGGTGTCGCTGTCGTGCGTGCTGCCGCTGTCGCTGTTCGTCTACCACTACCAGCGGATATTCCACAAGCTGAACAAGACCCGCAGGCGCATCGAGCAGTCCTCCGCCTCGCACCGGACCAAGGTGGTGTCGCAGAGCAGCCTGTCGCCGCCCGGCACCGGCGTCATGCCGCAGGTATAACAACGTATTACAATAACATGTTCGGAGAAAGTTCCTGTTTCTGGGGATTTTTAATAAGTCGATTAAATTAGATATTTTTATTTCCGACGTCCTTTTTCACGCAACGAGATTTCGGAATGGAAACTATTTTGATAGTTGAAATTAAAATTTTCGAGTTTACTTCTTTTTTACCTGTCTCTCTCCCGCCGACTAATTTGACCGCCCTTTTCCTCAATCGTCCTCAACAAGGAACACTCAAACAACCATCACACAAAAACGTATTTCCGTCCATCTCTTCTTCGGTCATCCTTTACTTCGTTTTCCTTCGACTTGAATTTAAAAAAAAAACATTAGCGTCACTGTGAACCGACTAATATACGAACGGTCCAAACGTCCGTTCGACTGCTGTTTTCCCGTACGGTTTGATAATTTTGATGGTTTTTTTTTTCACGGTGTGAAATACGGTCGCGTCTAAATACGTGGCGCGGAAATATCTTTACGACCGTTCGTGTCCGGTGAAATTTCTGGGTTCGTTAATAATAAATACGTTTTATTTTTGTTTTTCGTGTCGCGTGACAATGGAGAAGAAAAAAAGCACGACGTTTACCATTAAATATACCTCGGCCTATAATTTTAAATAATGTATTCCGTCGAGAATTGCCGGTCGTTTTGACACACAGCTGCACACGCGCGTAAGTCCACAGTGACGGATACGACCGCGCCGCCCCGTGCTGCACCCGTGCTGCACTCGAATAATAAATTTCCGTCCGTCGTGAATTATTCACGGAAGCCATCACGAAAAATTAAAAATATAAATTAATTACGATTTTTATGCCTAGCGGCTGTATTTAGATCGTAAATTAATAATGAAAATCGTCGTAAAAAATATGCGGATCGGTCGTAGTAGTTACGATATTATATACCAATGCAGAATGGATGACGATTCCTCACAATAACAATATAACTGCGCAGCGGTCGATTTCTGTTCGTCACAAGCGTTCGGAAAAAATTGTCAAAGCGCGTCTTTTACCTTTCAACAATAGATGATCTAGGTTTAGAAAAATCCTGTATGAAATTAGTCACGAATAAACGCTTTATTAGATTGTGACGTTTTTCGGACACGATTCAAACCGCTATTTATAACGGGTTATACGGATAACAGCTGAGAATTTGAGTGTTTTTTTTTTTCAATACCTACATTTTTTGCCGTACGTTTTGGTTCCAAAAGTCGTATTGGAAGCCTGTGCAGTATAAAACCTATACACACATTTTTAATATATGTAATGCTAGGTATAATAAGGCGGAATAATAAAAGATGCCAATTAAGAAATATCACACGGCATTCACCGCTTAATTAACGTCATAGTAAAAAAGTTAGAAATGTCCCAAAATTTATAAAGGTAGGTACAATGTGGCACTCGTTGGGTAGCATCGTTCCGAGGTTCGCCGTTTTAGTTTTGGTTATTCAACGGGGGAAAAAAACAATTAAAATAGCACAAAGCTGTTAGTGTTACGCAATATTTTTCAGTTAATTTCGTTGACGTTTCGCTGTATTTATATTACAGAAAAATACCTACAAAACGTACTTAAAGCTACGTAACGGTTACAAAATGGATTTTGTAAAATCAACATTTTAATTGACTTGGCGTAATCATAATACTCGAAAACCAAAGATGTATTCAAACACGGAGCAGTCGTCGGACATCACGATAGAAAAACAATAAATTTCACAATAATACAATTCGTTCGAAAAACAAAATCGAAAAATGACGTAACGAAACCGACACGAAAATTTAAAACGACTTTGGTGCAACGTACATGCTGGCAACCATGTATCTTTTACAATTGTTCACTATTTTCACGGTTTACGGGGTGCTTTTCAATGGCGTGTTCTAAAGGCCACCTTGGACAACGAAATTCCCAGTGCAAAGGCCTCGAATATTTAACATTCCTTACATTCTTCGCTACTCTAAGAAAAGAGTCAAAATACGCTCTCCTGGTGCTTTTTATTCGTCCTTGTTTTTCATATTTTCAAAAAAATATGCTTTTGCGCACTCCTCGCCGCAATATGTAGCAGATATCGCTTTAACTTCTAAAATCGAAACCGTTTTGAAACAGTCAGAACTGCCCGCTGTATTAATAACCGCGCGATTCGGTAATAACGATAAAATTTTGCGGTATATTGTGCAATCGATGCTACAAAATCGTATTGACACCTCCGATAACGGTCCGAACGGTTTTCACACGTTGTTTGAACTATTAACGTTCCTTGCGTTTGCGTCGATAGGAATTTCGGACCATTCTTATTGTTAAATCTGCTCTATACCGGCGCGTTCACTTGATGACCGAACAAAATCGCTCTCCTTCGCAGGATTGCTTTCGGGTGTATCGTGAAAACGATACGTTTGAACCACAGCTTCCGAACCAGTGACCCACCCAAAGTGCGGCGGTCGCTAACTACCCACGCGGCCTAGAGTGGGCTTTTCTGGGGGTGGTTTTTTGTTTTCTACACTAAAAATACGTCGCAAAAGCAATCTCCTCCGACTGACGTCTCGTTTGTCCCGCGCAGGTGCTGGTGCGGCACGAGGAGGTCCGGTACCGGAAGCACGTGCGCGTAGTGCGCGTGCTGCTGGTCAACGTGATCGTCGTGCTGGTCATGTGGCTGCCAATCACCGTGGTGATGTGCCTGATCTACGTGGACGGCAGCCGGGACACGGAGGACACGGGGTTCTTCCTGCGCTCGCACCACTTCATCATGGGCCTGCTGTTCGCGCTGCTCAACACCGTCGTCAACCCCATTCTGTACGGCGTGCTGTCCGAGAACTTCCGCAAGTGCTTCGCCCGGCTGTGGTTCATATCGAAGCGCCGGCGGGCCGCGAACCGCGAGCTGCTGGACAACATGAGCCGGGGCGGCGGCGGCAACCGGACGCCCAGCTACGGCCACTGCGGCGGCGGCGGCCACTGCGGCGGCGGCGGCCACTCGGTCCCGCAGCCGGGCAGCTCCGCGTCCGTGGTCGAGCTGCCCGTCACCGCCGCGTTCGCCTCGTCGTCCGGCACCAACGAGTGCTGGTGACGATGCACCGCTGTCGCTTGAACGATCCCATCGAGACCCTTCAATATGAATACAATAGTGTGAATGTGGTGGTCTCGACTTTCAAAAAAGGAATTTTCCACGTTCACTCCGAAATTGTTGTTTTAATCAAAAGTGTATGACGAAAACTCGGAAGCTAAAAAAAAAATCGTATAGCTGCTCGGCCAGAGCTGCGGATAAAACTTTGGAAATTCGGCGGGGACTCCAGATTTTAGAAAAGTCTCGTGGTTTCGAGACATTTGATTGTGGATTCTTACGCGGAACGGGGGGGAGGGAATAAAAAATCACTTTCAACGACGATAATCATACGCGTCCTCGTTTTCGTTCCTCGAACTGTGCTGCAGACAGAATGACCGGGATTCATGATTGCTCTGCGATCGGAAAACTCAGTCGGTACAAGTACGAATAATAGTGAAACTGCACGAGCGTGGTTTTAGAATAGTCGTCACGATTACGTCGTTTAAGTGTTGTGAAATGAAAAAATTAACTGGACGAAAAAAAACTCGATTCGCCGCGCTAAAGAGTAACAAACGATCATTTTTTTTTTTTCGACGATTATAAACTTTATCGGACCGCTCGTTTTCGGAGTCGGCGCGGTCGCGGAAACGCCAAATAAACGAGCTGAAATAGAATCGTGTGTGAGCATAGGCGCAAATATAGGGGTGGATTTAGGGGCTAAAAATGTCCACAGGCCTCCCAAAATCGAGTGCGGCGACAAAAATTTCTTTGGGCCACGCCTCTATGAACGCTTCGTTGAGTGGGTTAAGTCAGGTTGGAGTTGGCCTCAAAAAAAAAAAAATCAAAAAAACTATTTGCGCGTGTGTACAAACTTGAACTCAACTTTCGAAACGCCGGATAACGGACGAATCCGGTATTAAATAATTAAGTGGATTTTTCCTCGCACGAATCCGCGAAACACGTTGCGAGCTGCAGTATATAAGCCATAAAAATGTTTTTTTGTTCCGGGCCCTCGGCACCGAGAATAAACGTTACGTTTGAATTATCATAATATTAATTTAAAAATTAATTATTATTTTCTGCCGCCGCTGCTGCAGCTGCTTTTTAGAGCATTTTTAATATTTTAAATCGATTTTACGTTTCGTGATAGTAACGTTTTTCCGTAATAGTGCCGAGCCGACGTTTTCGTTTGATAATTAATCGCACAATACGGAGGATATTCAGGAATCTGCGAATAAAACGCTTGTCGTATCGTCGTTCTTTTGTCGTTCTTACCGGTAAGGAAAAATAAAAAACGATAGTGATAAGTAAATGTTTTATCAGGCCATTTTCTCCGTAGCATGCTCGGCTCGCAGAGTTTTTCTTTTAAATGCGTAAATAAGGAAATATTATACGACACCCCTGATTAGCCCCGTCGTTCGGGCTGATTGAGAGTCGGCATTTTGGTAGCCAAAAGATTTTGGCTTTTTAAGTCAGCGGGCTTGTGCGCCAGACTAGAAAATACAGAAATTAATACCGATTGCGAACATGACGTATTATGTACTGCAGTCTGCAGCAAGTGTACCTACGATTCTGCACATCTGTTTACCATGACATCGATGATGATCTCACTATAATACGATAATAACTCATGTAAATAGTCGTGTGATAGTAGTACCTCATACACAAAAACTGTTGACTATATAGCTACATTGTTACAATTCTGTGTGCAACGAACTTACCAGTCTATCTTACTATGTATCGTCAACACGGTAATTTAATACACTATATAAACTAACTATACATTTAAGCGTTTCTAGTTTTCTACTATAAGTTATAACTGTATGTTGTACTGTTTGTCCTATTCATCATCAATCGTGTATTAAACGGATTATACTATTATTTTTCTTATTTATTGTTGTATGCTCTACAAACGTATAAAATAATATTGTTTTCATCGCGTACCGCGCGAGAAGTATATGTATATATTTTTTACGTAATAAGGTTTTATTCGAGAACGCACTGCGAAATATATTATTTTTGTACATTTTTTTTTTTTTTTTTACATATCGTGTCACATAAGTGTAAAATTGTAATCTGCTTAAACGTATTCAAGCGAACCCGCAATCGGGAGAAACGTGCGACTTGCGTCAATAAATGGTTTTTTTCAATTCGTCACCACTTATTCGTGCCTTTTACCCACCAGACGTTGTACCTAAACTTTCTCTATTGTTTATTTTCTATGTATTATGTAAAGCGTGTTTTGAGAGATTGTTTTTTTCTAAACGATTTAATACGTATTTAATAATAGATACAAGAACAATTGTAAGTGCATAAAAAAAAAAAAAATGAATAAAACTAGTAACAAAATGTATTCACTTATAACCGAGGCATTTTGTTTTCACACGACTATTCTCTAGTAAAATAAATTATTTTAATGACCATTTTATCGAACACGATGCATATACACGTGAACCAAATTCATCGTTTTCTAATTTGTGTTAATAAACTATAATGTTTAGTCGAAACATAACGCAAAATATGCGAAACATACTGAACGCAATGTTGGTGTGATCGGATCGTACAGGATCTACAAATAAGGAGTTTGAACAGTATACTCGAGATTTCAAGCTGCGGGTTGCGCATTTGGTTTTTCGTTTTGAAATCAATAAATCATCTCTTGATTGATTACTATTGGAACACAATCTACTGCTCTGAACTTCTAATAAAACACGATTTTACTGTTTTCTCGGTTGGTCGCAAGTTGATCAGCCATTATAATCACCGTAAAGAGCCACAAAGGCATTTGTACTCCCATATCGTTTTCAAATAAGGCAAAATCTTATTTATATTCTAACTACACTTGTTAGCGTGAACAAATAAAAATTTGTTTAATAAGCACAGTGCGTTTCAGTAAAAAGCTTCAAAAAATCAAACCAATTCGTTACTAAACTTCAAGGCTACTATTATAGTGTATAATCAAATATAGTATTTTTTAAATAGTAATTGCTTCCATGATGCGTATCTATAACGTTACAAGTTGTCCCTATATTAAAATATATTATCTGTATATTATAAAATCTTATTTAGACATCAATGGAGCTGGCAAAATTGGCTATAAATTATAATCGGGTATTAAAAGAGGAATGATGCTGTTTTAAAATTATATGATAAATCGTCATAAACGCTTCTATACCTTCTAAAGTACCGATGAATGGATTTCAACACTTTTTTTTTTTTTCTGTAAAAAATAGAAGAATTATTCCTCTTTGCGATTCCGCTCGTCAAGCCCATTTTTTAATTTTGTTAAAATACGTAAACAAAAATCGTGCTTTTTTTACTGTGCAATTTCAAAAAACTAAAGCTATGGTAGCGCAGATTCTCCTCGTAAACTAAAAATCTGTGTTTCCTAATCAAAAATGAGTTGAAATTTCTACGACCAATCGGGGTTAGGTACCCTTTTCATTCAAAAGTATTGGGAACTAAAGTATTGACTACGTTATGATTTTTTTATAAACTGTTTTTTAAATTGTATTGTTCGGTAGGTACCTATTATTTTATTTCTCTTAATGTAATAATAATAATAGCAACGCCGGGCATCAACGAGTGAAAAGATTACAAGTTATAGATAAAATCGATTTTAACTATTTAACATAACGCACTACTTCTAATATAAAATAATATATTCACATTATTACTTCTAAAAATGAAATAACTTTTCAATCGGTTCAATGAAATTAGTTTGGGTCTCACGCCCGTTTTCAAACATGGAACAAACGTTTTGAAGCGCTAAAAAATGTCCATATCGAGTACATAAGTTTTCGGTTTTGGTAAAACAACTTATGAATTGGCATATGCAATTTTTTGCAGTTGATTTTATTTTTATCCTGACTGAACGGTTCCGAATTTTTTTTTTTAACAACTTTTAACTGTTAAATTGGTTCAAAAATTTTATCTATTTAACTAACTTGAGTAAAAAAAAACTCAACAATTTGTCCAGCTTTGAATGAAAGCACTATTTACACTTTTTCAACTGGTCCAGGGTGCATATGTTTTATGGATAAAAAATCCATAAACTTTGTGTAGTATCTATTCGACCTTAAGTGTATTCCTGCATAAACTACGAACAACCAAAATAAACGAGACTGAGCACGAAACGAGAACAGATAATATTATTAAAACAGAATACCTAACTGCAGTTTTTGCTTTATCCGGATAAAAATTTGACAACTCTATGCCCGCTCTTTCCCGGGTAACAATAGTAATCAGCCACTCCTATAATATAAAATATAGCGTTGATCAAATGACTAATAATTAAAATTGTTTTTAATTACTCTCGGGCTAAGCGACGGGCACAATATCCAATAATAGCTATCACATGATAGTATGAGCATGGGCATGGATATTAATATAATACGTGTAGAGGAAGTCCCGTGAGGGGACTGTAAAAAAAAATGATCTTTCACTCGACTAATTGATCCGTCACGGGTTTGAAAAAAAAAAAACAGTGATGATTAATCCGTCTCAGCAGTGGCGGGGCCAGAAATTTACAAAAACAGGGTACGTAAATATGAAAAAATCAATTAATTTCAATGTACCATTTAAATATAAAACACAAACTCGGACTCGATAACTACACAAGTGCAATTACACAAGAGTAAGGACCCAAGAGAGCTTAATAAAACCACGAATACCTCCAAAATTTTGTTTTACACGTCCTTCCCAAAAATAGCTTTTTGTCATTTATTCCACTTAAGTTTGACTTAAGTTGTGCCGATAGCTTTAAGACGTATTTTTAAGGAGTATCGATGAACTAGAAAACTGGAAGAAAGAAATATTAAAAAACCAGAAAATTTCGGTTGTTATATTTGTATAGGTACGATCTGGAACGCGAAAATTCTAAATATGAAATTGTTTTTATCATTCTTTCATTTAAAAATATTAAGTTAGTACCCTTTTATTTAAAAGTTAATACACTTTTTATCCACAATCGCTAAACCCATTTGAGTCAGACAACGTTTATATCATATTATTTCTTCGCACCAATACTATTAATGTAGTGAACTCTTTATTTATAACGTGCAACAGTAGATTGAAAATTCACAAAACAGTCAAGAGATGGCGTTGCGCTTAGGACGGCATAGGTACTTTACAGTTTTTTTCACAGTATTGAATATAAAAATTTGAGTTTTGAAGTATTGAATAAAGATGCCGTGCTAATTTTTTTTTTATGTTTTACTTATACTATTTATAGCAAAAATGAGTACAAAAAATACTTAAATCCGCATAAAATGTAGGTTATTATTCAATAATCAGTATTCAAACTTCAAACATCAAGTGTTTCGTACTTAAAAATCAAGGTTAGATTTCATAAAAGTAAGAGCAAAAAGGTTCAAGTCCAATGTATTTAGTATTCTTAGGACATGAACTCCGATTTATGTCTTACTTTTAGAGTTTCAAAGAATCTAATTCGAATGCAACGAGTTATGTTTATTTTTATTCTAATTTTTTTCTTTAACGATTATTTAAATATTATACCTACACTGCAGATATTTAATGTTTAGTTGTTTGACATTGAGTTGAATCAACTAATTAAAATAATAATAATAATACAAATCATTAATTCAATAGCAACCTGCCTTGAATATGTAATAGTATTACTGTTGGTAGTCGTTCAATTTGCGATATCAATATTAGATTCTGAGCGTAGATTATACGAAGGCGGGTTAGGAATTAACAATGATTTTTTTTTTTCTTGGAAACACTTTTTCTATAAGTTCTGAGTAAAGTAAAATTTTTACAATTTTTACATTCAATCTCTTTTAAACATAGGTATAATTGAAACGAGATTTTACACATTTAAAGCACGTTTTAAAAATGTTACTTATTTATACTTGTGATCCAAAATCGCAAAAATTTTTCTAGTTGCTTCCAATCACTTGAAAATTTTACATATCTAACAACATGATGCATTTTATGTTTAATACAATTTTGATTTTGGCAATTTTCTGCAGAATACCTATAGAAATTTGAAGCGTTTGAATTTGTTAATTTTTGTAGTTTCTGTTTCATAAAATTGTTTATTGTTGGTTTCAATTTTGACGACTCGAAACTTAATAACAAGCTTTACAGGATTATTTTCAAAAATGTACGAGTTAAAACTTTTAGATAACCGGTTATTTTATATTTTTCAGTTATGAAGACATTTTTACACCTATTGATCATTTCGTTATTTTCATCGTTTTTTATTTTATTTTTTTCCGGCTAGAGGGGAGTGGGGAATAACTACTCTGAAAAATATTTCAAATGTATTAAAATGTTTACACGTAACAAAATACAAACGTGATACTTAATTCAAACCATTTCGTTGACTTTTGAGCTGAACTTTTAAAATTTAGATTTTTTTCAGTATTGAACACACTGAACTCGCCCTGAATCGTCATTTTTATAAACAATATTTTGCACACCACACACATGAAAATTTCGCCTCGATTCAAGGTTATCCGATCCAGTTATTCAAGTATTTGGTATTTTTACAACAAACGACGTACACAATTACAGGTACTATTTTTTTGTGTAACTACTTATTGTTATTATTTATTTGTAATGTTTTAGATCATTTTCTATCACATTTTACGAAGTATATAATTTGATGACTTCCGATTAATAATATAGTGTGCTGTCGAATATAAAAAAATAGGCAGTTGGACATAGTAGGCACATAGACGGTATAACTTTATCCGTGGATCGTTTTTGAAATTGTACTCTTTTTTGAGTTATAATGCGAAATCGAAAAAGTAAAAAGAGTTGAAATTCTTTTCAACTAGGATAACTCGAATAACTCGAAAAAACTTCGAATAAGTATTTTCTAGTGTTTTTATACCTAGCTTTTGAATTTTTAATCTTTTTTTTTAAATACAGAATTTAGAAATTATTGAAGAAGTCGAGTTTGTAGTATAAATTTTAACGCGAGCGATCCAAGACTTTGATCAACACTATTTATTTAGGTGTACGAACTCCACATTAACCAGTGAATGATATTATAACGAATGATCACAATATGACGATATTGTATATAGTCATTACGGAAAGGTTTGTCGACCATCCACAGCTAAATCGCATTACGCGCTGGAGAAACGTACACATACTTTGTTGTTTCCTATATTTTACGTTGATTCGAGATTATTTTCAAGGGCAGTGCTTATCAAAATTATAGAGATATTTTGCGGTTTTTCTAATGATCTTCGCATTCGTGGCGATTTCCTGGTAAATTATGAAATAATCAGCAGTTTCGCTATCTAGTATAATATTATGAAGTAAAATATTGTCGAGGACGAATGCGAGTACGAGTATTCGCTGCACTAGTCAACCGGTTTCCAATGAAACGCGCCAAGTAAACTTTTCCGGTTCAGTATTAAATGCTTACGACATAATACAGTATTGCCAGGTCTAGGGAAATTTCCTATTTCTGAATATTTTCGAGGTTCAGAAAGTCAAAAAAGGAGTTTTGAACATTTTCAAGTGCTTTCAAATCGCAAAAAATCCGTGCATTTTATGAGGAAATCTGAGAACTTTTCAATAAACATTAACAACAGATGAGGAGATCCGGGGATATTGATTTATACTTTTGAAAATTTTAAATCGAAATTTTTTACAATTTACGTAAGTACGTACATCCTTAACTGTCGTACTGTTGTAATGATACGTTGACCGAGGCGGGTGGCAACGCATTTTGATTTTAATTAATCCGTTTTCCTAACATATGTTTATTTTGTCATTTTTTTGCAAACTCGGTTTGCCGACAACTCTCATTTCCGACTTTATAAGTGCACTTTATATTATTGCAGTAAATAAAAAAGTAATTATGTATATTATTATGATAATATTACACGGTATAGACGTGTACTTATAATTGATTCCAGTTTGTGCGACCATTCACTTTTTTCTTCTGATAAATCATTACAGACAAAACAAGGACATTAATTATCATAATGTAAAGTGGGACGAGTGTAAAATAAAGTCATCCTGATAACTTAGTTCATACATCACAATGGAATTGATTGCACTATAATCGTATAAACATTGGCTAAGTATACTTAATCAATGGTGCAAATGAGCGCGATTTGAAAAATAAAAAATAAATGTACACTTAATATTGAATATTATTTCTACGTTTCTTTATTTCGCTTAATTTTTCTATATTCTATTTGATCGAATGCGCGTACAGAAAAGCGTTAAACGTTTAAAATATGTTACACTTTTAACTTTTGAAAATGTAAAATTAAACTTACAATAAGATCAGTTCAAAATTCATAAATCGAATTGGACTTTACTTGCCAAGAAGTTGAGTCATAATTACTGTTGTATTCGCAAAAATGTAACGCCAGTCAAACGTCTACTATAATTGATAGCAAAAAAAAATGTTCTAAATCATAATTATAAACACCCTTACATGTAAAAACCGTAGACGTACCTAGACCTGAAAAACTATAGATGACCAACGTCGGTCTCATCTGCAATGATGCCTGGTCGTAGGATGTATACTTTATCTATGAAGTCATATATGCCTGGCCATTCATAATTGTCTGGCGTAACGATTACGTTTTGGAATTGGTCACTTCTTTGGGTAAGCCAATGTTTCGGAAGTTGTGGTTCAAACTTTGTATTTAATATCCGAAAACAATTATAAACCATTGAATACCAAAAAAAAAAAAAAACAAATAAATGTTCTGGATCCGCAGTTTGTCTATTGCGGTCATAATATGACACGAGAAATACAATCATGGTCGTAAAAACCCAAACTAGGTAAACGCATTAAATATTTGTTTAGTTATTTTATATTTAGTGGTTTTGATTCTGCAACTAAAGTATAAACACTGAATTTATTATAATCTTTACCTGTAACATGCGCAGTTAAAGGTGACCACCTCTCTCTCTTGCGGGATTAAATCATTTAATTTATACGTATACTAGAAAATTATTATACAAAATAAATTTTACCCTTTTAATGGTGAAATTATACGTGTAATTAAAATCCAGCCATTTAATAATTCGTATGAATCTGCTGATGGTCCTTGCCGGTTATGTACATCGTTAATAAATATTTTTATCGAATTATACATTATATAGGTAGGTAATTAATACAAAACCGTATTCGATTCAAGTAAAATTAAATATTTTGTTCCAATCAATTCAAATAATTACATATTAAAACAAGTTTTAAGAACAAATGATTTTATCGATCTTTCAAGATGTTATACATGACATAATTAATTAACTACAATCATACGTATACCGGGATACATAATTATTTTAACACGTTGTACCTACATAATAATTTAGATATTCTTCAAGCATACTAATCTTCTTCGGTGTTCGTGCTGACGTGTATTTTTATGCAATGTAACTTGACGACTATTGAGTGAAAGTTTTACTGTAAGAACTAGTTTTTAATCAATCAAAATGATTTTGAGCATTACCTAAGCATTGTAACTTTAGTTAAAATGTGTATAAAAATCGTTTTAAACTTGTTTTGGTTTTGTAATATTTAAGTACACGATAAAAATTCATCGAATTTTATCAAATCAACAAGTATAATTTTGATTTACATAAAGCTTGTATAAATAAAGAACGTAACGCATAGGAGGAAAGACGAGAAGGTAACGTTGTAAAGGTCAAATAATTTGGGCCACCAAAAACTGAAATCGGGCTTATAATTAACAAATTATATATTATTATTATTACTAAAAATAAGTATTTATAACAATCGTAAATTGATCACTGTTTTCAAATGTACCTATGACATTATGCGTTTGGTAAACTGAAATCATAATATCTCCTCACCAATGAAAAAGTAAATCTCATTTTTCTTATATCAATTAACAATGATATTTTATTTTATTTCCGTACAATTATACGAATCAGTCGCTTCGACACGTGCATGGCGTATATTCACTTCATCTATAAAAAATACAAAACAAATTATTCAAATGACATGACAGTATTATTAAGTAAATTATGCAAAATATAATTATTAATAAATCAAAGCATTAGGTGTCCTGAATAAACGTCAATAGCGTTAAAATAATAATATTGATAATGGCCTCACAAAGACGACATTTTCTTGTACGTGGTGTATTATTTTTTGAACTCAGACAACAATATTCTATCGATATCAAAAATAAATTGTAACGTGTACCTACATAACTCACATCTAATACGATGTTACTTAAACAAATTTCGTATGAACGAATGGAGATTTAAAATAATCGTTTTTTTTTTATCACAATATCACATCCCATAGTATATACTCGTATTTTACATCCAATATCCACCCAAACCGAGAGCCAACCTTCCCCCCAAACAAAAAAAAACATTTTTTATGATTGGATTTTATTTTCAAGACTATATTATTATAACTATTTGTCAACATTGACTTTGAGTATTGAAACTTGCATGTTTATATATTTTCTACCTGGTAGAAGGAATCGCTTTTTGTTGGCAGAATAAAAGTTAATTCTGTAAAAATTAATTCAATGGTAAAATATATAATATCGTCTTTCGCTGGAAAAAAGATGAATTTCTAAAAAAATTATACGCTGTATATACAAGAAATGGACTACAGAGAAATATATATATATATACATATTTATTACACAATACGCAAATTCTATTAATTAAAAATTATACGAAATAACTCACGAACGTAAATATAGTGGTGATGTGACAAAAGAAAGCGGCCAACTTAACGCTGACATGTCTAATTACATAAAAATTATACATTAGTTTCAAAATTGACCTTCTGCTGCATACAATACAAATCGGAATACATTTAAACTACTCGTGTCAAAACAACTGAATACTGCTTATGAACGCTCACATGTTGTTTTTTTGGTTATTTTTTTTTTTTCAACGTTTTAAAACCGTTTGTTTGTTTGTCATACCGTTGCGATTTGGTGGATAAATTAACACTGTTGATTACTTAATCATTCGTCGATCGTTTTTACCAAAATAAATTATAAGATGTGCCTTTACACATATGATTAGCCAAATAAAACTTGTCGGCGAGCACATAAAGAAGTATAGAGCAACATTGACAAATTTTCTTTCCAAATATGGACTTTATGCGCGGTATCATTCATAATTTTTTTTTTTCGACACGCATGCAAATTATAATTCAAAAACATTCAAAACCATACATTTTTAGAAAATGTAAAATGCATATGTGATTAAAACTTCTATCTATTTTAACTATTTTTAAGCTAAATAATATAGAACTTTGAAATTTGTTTAGTTGTTGACACACCGAGCTCGCTCAGAATATAGTTATATCGGGTAGTAAAATAATGATTTGGCGTTGCGTTCTAATAAACTGTAAAACGTTTATACCATCTAAAACAGTAACTTATTCCCTATTTTTTTTTTATTACACTACTAAAACTATCTTGTAAAGCATAGAATAACCTATACATTCTAACCTAAAAATGTATGTATGTTTTAAATAGCGGGATAATGAATTGGTATAAATTGTCATTATTATCATTATTTATATCTTTTCTTTCGCTCTTTTGCAAGATTACTCGGTGGGAATGTCAATTATTTATAAAAAAAAAGCCGATGGATAATAGTCAGGTACAAAACCATGTACAATGCTAAAATAAAAAACGAGTTTACCGTCAATAATTCAAAAATTCAACCAAATTCACAAATCACAAGTAATAATAAAGTGGTTTATGGAACTGTTATCGCTAAAAAATTCTTAGCTTTAGATAATAGTATTATTTACATATACATTATATACATATATATACCATCCACATATTTCTTTTGCGACAATGACATGTCCGTCATCACAATAAAGTCCATTAGACACCCAGTAGTGGCTAACGATATCACATGTTGTGGGTCGACTAAAAAAAATTCTTAAATTATATACAGTTCAAAAACAAACACAGTGATAAAATAACGACGATACGTCAGACGAGGCAGAGTATGTAGACGTATGTTTTAACGAACCGACTATATACAGGTGAACGCAGTTTCATTTATAGTTTGTCGATTAAAATTCTGGTCAAAATTCTATACCGATTCTAACGATTTTTCTCAAACGTTTTGAATATCATTTGAACAATTGCGTTCACCGACCAAACACGTGTCCAGATATGCGTACACACCTTTTTACATTACCGCGCGATGAATCAATTTTAGGGGCGCGTACATTTTGACACTAAACTGCGAATACTTTTATCTTCGTCGCGCACTTTTACGATCGATTGTTTGTTATATTTTACCGTTCGTTAACATTTTCGTTGTAGAATAAATTCCAAGTAAATTTTAAGCGAGTCCGGTTCGTTTTCCTCCGTCCGCTCATATTCCGCTACGGTCGTGGAAAACGTCCGGCGAAATGATTCGCATACTCTCATACCAGGTCCTACGCCTATAGGAGGTATTTTTCAAAGAAAACGAAGTAACGGGTTCACTAAAAGAAAAAAAGGACTTATTTTTTGTTTCTTTTCCATATACGTTTTATTTACACTGCGCCAAATAATCTGCCGTGCCATCACCTTTTTCTGTCCGCGCGACTCCGCCGCCGGGTCTTCCTGCTGCAGATCGTCGTACGAGTCGAGCGGCGGGAAGCAGCTGCCCGACACGGCTATCACCATGTCCAGCACGCACTTGCAAAACGTCTTCGGATCCAGATACGTCCACAGGGCCACGGCCGACGTCCACAGCCGAGCGAACAGGTTCGTTTGATGATCGGCCGCGTTGCTCTTTGCGTTCATGACGAGTGTTTTTTTTTTTTTTTTTGCCGAACGCTAGTACCGCCTGTGTACTCGACACGCTTGCTTACTCGCAGTCGTATTTATTTAAAGTACTTATTTAAATTGTTCGATTTGGATAAAAAATACTCGGTTTAATCAGTACACAGCCGATATCACCGTAATAACTATGGACCGAATAAAAACTGCACACGGTCGAATTATTATTGTTAAATAAATTATAGTAAATTGTTATACGTGTCGCGCGAAACGCGTACGGCGACCGACTGAAACCGGCGGCCGTCGTCGCGCGTCTTTTGTAGGGCGCGGCGGCGTGCGCGCGAGAGAGAGGTGCCTACACTATGAATACGCAGCGAGCCAAGAACATTCTCAAAAAAAAATGAATATTCTCGCGGAGCGTTGTTATTAATTTTCGCCATAAGCTTATAACGAACAACAACATTATCTACGAATCTGTTTGATTAGTTTGAAACGTACACGTTTATATGTACTTGCTACGAGAAGTCAACTCGTCGAGGATACCGAAGTTATTGATTTCATTTATTTCGAATTCTTTACTTGTTAAGTGTACCGATAGAAAATGTTGTATTTTGAGTTTTTCACGGTGTGCTTAAAACAATCGTTACGTTAAGTTAATTCGTGTAACATTCTTTATTTCTCGGAGAAGTACTTTAAGAACTGAAAAAATTCAGACTACAATGTTTATTCGTAACCTCTGAAATAAGTTGGGCGTAAATATTACTTGTTACTACTTATAACATACCGTACAGTAAACCTTACCGTCTTCTACCGACAAACTGAAATCATCACACTCGAAATATTCACTAATTTTTTTTATGTTAAAACCCAGTTCTGTAAAATGAACTTTACAGAGCTGTCTATAAACGTTGTTATTTAATTTTGGTTCTTTAAACGTATTCACAAATTATACCCGAATAACTACCTAAATATTTCAAATAATTTAAAAATAGGTTGAAAAGAAAATTATTGAATACTCTCCAAAAAGATTACTACCGTAGTTTTAAATCACTGACCGCTTTTATACTTCTATCATAAAATTACGTTAACAGTCTTGTTGTGTTTTTGCGAATATATATATGTTCAAATAAATACATTTCCTAAAGTATTTAAAACGATTAAACATATCTAAAGTACCTGTTTGACTTATATTTCAAATACTCTTCTGTAGACTTTTTTCTGGACGTTTATTTCCTGTTATTTTATCGTGGAATTTAACTATACTTTATGAATAAAAAAATCATCATTATTAGAGTAGATATATTTGGTCAATCGACTACCCCGTTAATAGTGGCTCTACATAAATAATAATATTTTATGATTGGTTACAGAAAAAAAATTTCTTTACCATTTGAATTCGTACATTTATCGAATGAATTTTTGAATTTTACTTTTTCTTTGCGATTTTTTTTAAACACTTCTGTTTGAATACTTTTTCAAAAGTACCTATATTCTCGTGATACTGCACGGTAACTGATATATTTTGTATTGATTTTTTTTTATATATATAATATTTTCTGCATTCTCTTCGGGGATTCGTAAAATTATTCGATAGTGTACGTACAAACAATACTGCACGAATTTACGAGTGACTATAATAAACCTGTTAGCGTTTAGTTTATACACAAAGGTCTTCTGTAAATAAGTTATGAAAAAAACAGAATGCTACTGTGTTTCATGATTGTTAAAAAATTATTGTGTACGGCCATGCCACGCGAGTTCACCTTGAGGCTTGAAATCAACTGGACGTGAATTTTCCACGCAGACGAATCGAGAACACGACCGTTGTCTTTTATATTGTTACAAGCGTTTATTCGATACTCTTGCACCACGCATTTGGCTACCACCATACGGTTCGTAATCGCATATTAATGAAGCTAACCGGAATAAATTATCATGATATTGTTTCGCTTAAACGTTTATTTTCAATGAATACATGCACGGTAGGGCTTAAGTGTGAAAATAAATAACAGTTCGTTATATTTTTCGGTCATAAAAACGTCTTCTGCAGAGTTTGAATGTTCGCGTTTCGAATTCCGCTCCAATTTGGTAATTGTCGCGCTTTAAACAATATTTGACGATTCAAATCAACGAGTACGGTTCTTCTAGTTGATAGTTTTTCAGAATATAGTTTCTTGATTTTCGGAAGTCGGCAAATTTTTAGTATTCGTACAAAACAAAAACCACAAATTTAATTTTATCATTAATATAATAACAATTTAATGATCCGGATAGAACTAAGTTTTAAGTATTTCATTATAGATATAAATATATATATATAACTATTGGCGGCGAAATAACGCTGAACGGATACAAAGCGAACTCTTACGGAATCGTTCAATAACAAAATGGGAATATATTATACGTTTTACGTCAAAAATTTTAACAAAACTGTATAAAATAATTTTTAAGTTGAATTTACTACCTAAATGTATCATGTTCGTCTGAAATTATTAGCGCATCAATGAAAGTACTCTCTACAAAAACGACGTAGCATATAGAGTCTATAATAATATGTTCTGTATAAGAACAAAAAGTTCATTCGAATAAAAAACGTATACAGGTGTGTTATTATAACTTATAAGGAAAAGTTTGCCGGGTTTGATTTCTCTCTCCATTTCGCCTGGTAAAAAAAAACAGGGATATGTATAACTTAGTAAGATTTTTAGATTTTTGATATAAATTTTCAAAATAGTACCTAACTACAAACAATCAAAACAAATACTATGAGAATTGTTGTTATAAGTTAATCGTACGAGTCTGTTATTGAATTTGTTTTTTTTTTTTTTATCTACTTCTATTTATGGCTTTACTATGCACATAAAATTGGAATAAAGCTACATTTTCAAATGGGACGTTTATGTTTAGAAATTAATAGTTAACAAGTTACTATCCTTTGTGCAGTATCATCAACATATTCGTAATAAGATTCACATACTAACCACATACTGTAAAACATATTCATTCATTTATTTATCTATTTCACCATTTTAATCAAACTTATATACTTTATATGTTTGTAAAATGAATTGACTAAGTGAGACTAAATTTACAGAACAAGTAGATTTCTTATACAATATTGTAATTATAATAGTAATAATATAATGTAAACTAGTTGCATACACCCACTATAATATATTAAGAGCAAAAGTAAAAAAAAAATGTTTGTACAACTGCAGTGTGCCACAATGTCGCTAATATAATTCCTAGCTCTAAAAAAAAATGCATTAACCGATTACACACTTTTATTTCTTTTATGAAATGTACATGTCTGATTAAAGTGAAAAAAGTTGCAAACGATAAATTATTTATCTAATGTCATTGACCACTGTCGTTATAAAATAATAATTTCTAATATATACTACTATCGAATTTAAAAACTTTCCTTTTAAACAATTAACGCGTACTGTATCAATCTCATAGAAACAAATATTTTTGAAAAAAAAAAAAATTGATGTTCACTTATTTATTTTTCCCTCTGGGCTTACTTTTTTCGGCTTCAAACTTTCAGTAGTGTTACGCTGTAGATTAGAATATAATAGTAACTTTAAATAATTATTCAAAACTGAAAAACATCTATGTCGACGTTCTACAAAGCAGAAAAAAGACACAGTGTACTTACGAAACGCTTAAAATTAATATAATTTTATGATAAACAATTATAATAAGCAGTGAATGAAAGAAAAAACTGACGACGTAATGTATTGAAACCGAAACGACCAAAATCACAAGCTCAACTGCGTTGGTGTTATCGAAAAATTATACTTTAAATACCAGGTTGCAAAATCGTGTTTATGACGCGCTCTGGTGGAATTCGATTGTAACTCTTACGGATATTACCCCTTGAACGGATTAATTTATGTATTATAAAATACGAATAATTACTATGCGAAAATAAGTAATATTGTCAAATTTAAATTGTTGATTTGACAAACTATATTGGTACTGCAGTAGTGTGTTTAAAAAAAATATATAAAACACAATGAAGGGCAAAGCGGTTATTCAGATATGTATACTCGTACACAGCTAATAGGTATGTTATGCGTCTTAAGAAAAATTAATTATAAGTAAACAAGACATAATATTATGTTATGCAATAAAAATGTTAAGTAAAATACAAGTTAAACTTGAAATACAAATAACCAGTTCAATATGACGTTTACACCTAGATATTATTATTATTATTTAGTATTTTACTCGAATAATCGCTTTTGGTATATGATACACTTACGTATGTCCTGTTGAAACATTATATTTATACTAATTATTTATGTATTTTTAATAGTGCCGTACTTGCAAAACACAACTAAACATATTTAATTACGTACAATGGAAAACTGACAAAAGCTTACTTATAAATATTTATAATTACTATCTTGATGTTTTTACTGAATTTGAATAGCTTACGAGTGTCGAGATTTCCTGTAAAAAAAATTTTAGTTTTAGCTGAAAATTGCGAAATTTTGATGGGAAAACTTATTATGCGGCAGAAAAAAAAAATTATTATTGTATTCTTTTAAGTATTGCGAATCGGTGAAAGGTATCGGACAAATGTTTGACTATTTTAAACTTTTTATTTTAGATTTAGTTTCAAATTTGATATATAAATATTCGTGAAAAACTATACATATTGTATAATGTTATATTTTAACATTTATCGTCATATTTAAGGAACCTGAGTTAGAAATAATTAAATTTCGATTAAGAAAAATATTTTAACGTAAAATGTACGATTATATAAGTAGTCCTTATACACGTAAAATATTATTGTGATTACAATATTGAGTCTTTCAATTGAAAATTTTTATTTTTTTGAACGTAGTAGATCTAAGAAATGTAACACGCAGGCACTAGTGTGTAAATAGCGAATTCGATAGTTAGCCGATTGCTACGGGTTGAAAAGTCGGTATAGAGATTTTTTTAATGTGTATATTGACACAATTTGTGCAGCATGAAATTCCAACGTAGATATAACTCGAAATTTTTATACATACAACTATATTTTTACCTATAAAAATAGTTTAACACCTAGTTATAAAACAACTAGAGATAACTTTTTTGATTACAAATTTTTCATCATTTAGAACCGACAGAATAAAAAAAGTAATTGTCGTATAATGGCCACCCCGATTGTAGACCGCGAAGATGATTATCGGATACACCGTAAAGTGGGTAAATTTTTTGTTTGAAACCTTTATTTCAATCCATCACAGACCGACCTTGAAAGTTATAATCATTGTGTACAAAATAAATTGAAACATTTGATTTCAAACCGTGTCTTTATTCTACAATGATTAGGTTCAAACAAGTACCAATTTGTTCTGTGCTGTATAAAAAAATAAAAATTGTAATAAAAAAAAATTTTTATGTTACAAATTATGTACAGCGCATGTATGCACAAACAAAAACATGCATTATTCATAGTTATTTACTAAATATTATAATGTGGAAATGAACGTAGAATTTAAAAAAAAAAACAATCATTAATTCACCACGATCATATGTTACGTATGCTGCAACTCAAGGTAAAGTTTTAGAACCGCAGAAATACGTTATCGAATCAATAATACTGCGCTAGTTTTCACGACGAATTCAATCATTTCCAATACTTTACTCGAAATCGGTCAAAATATACGACGTTGCGGGTTTTACTCGTTCTAACGATGTACATGAAAATTCCAAGTGTATGTGTGAAGTGTGAAGTCCTCTGAGAAATGTTGACTTTTTTGGATCATAACTAAAAGAAAAAAAAACAATGTTTTCATAAAACGCTTCAAAAAAAAAAAAACGCCATTTCGGTTCGATTAACCGTGGAGAACCGCGGTACGATGAGATCGCTGCAACGCCGAGGAAAACGAAAACCGACATCACTGGAATAAAAAGCCGTTGGATCCCCGGAATAAGGGTTCCTTGGAATGATGATCCCCGAAAAAAAAGAACGCCGGTAGCTCGAACTTTCGACACAAGCCGTAAAATACCAACGACTAGACACACCGACAACTAATCAACAACACTCTAAAGGTCTGTAAAATGTTAAAAA
Organism: Hormaphis cornu; assembly: GCA_017140985.1. Lineage (NCBI taxonomy): Eukaryota > Metazoa > Arthropoda > Insecta > Hemiptera > Hormaphididae > Hormaphis > Hormaphis cornu. The sequence continues at coordinate 19,219,101 of CM029359.1, forward strand.
TTTGTCGATTCCGAACTTCCGCGCGTGCAGTCCCTTCTAGATGCCGTATTACTTTTTTGTCCCCGGATCGAAAATCAACCACAGTTTCAAAAGAACCCGTCAACGAATACACTAACTGTTTTAGCACATTTTTCGTGGTACCCGACCTACTCGTTATATCGATCGGAGCGTTGCCCTGAAGGGTGTTTTCGGAAGAACGAAAAGAAAATCTCGCTGCGAGAATCTACGAGACACGACTCGTGCGACGTAGACTAACGACGCCCAAGTCGGCCAGCCGCAGAACAGTCTGTTCGTCCTGTATTTCCGTCAGCGTGAAACCCCGCAGCAGTGGACGTTTCCTCGGGATCGTTTTCCCGGGCGGTTGTTACACGACTCGCTATTCCCGCGCAAACTTTTCACCTTTTCCTCCGGGGACGTCGTCCCGTGCAGGTCGTCGTACGTGTCCAGCGCCGGGAAGCAGCTGCCCGCGCGGGCCTTCACCGCGTCCGCGACGGCCTTGCAGAAGACCTGAACGTCCAGACGCGCCCACAGGGCCGCGGCCAACTTCCGCAACCGGTCGAAGGGTTCCGTCCCGGAAATCGCCGCGGGGACGCCGTCGCTGTGCGACATGGTGTCGCGAACGATGTCGAACGTCTCTAATGTAAGCCCCGTTGATGCGTCGGTCGCGCTGCCGGACTCTCGGTCTGTCTACGACGGGAAAACAAAAATTACTTTTTTATTACTACAATTTTGTCCCTCCCAGCCGGAAACGTATTAAATAGAAAAAAAAACCCCCCGCGAATATCAACCGTGCGAGTCCCGCGCGACACGCGTCCGACGACGAACTGATGCCGGCCGGCGTCTCGTGCCGCGTCCCACGGAAGAACGGCCGCGATCGGTACCGAACGGTTCTCTCCCGCCGTCCGTTCGCGCTACCACCCGGCGGACGAGTTTTTTTTTCGCGGTCGTTCTCTCTGTCCGCGGTCACGGGCGGGCGAACCGGACGCGTCGTCGTTATCGTTGACGATGGTTTCGCGACGATTTCGCCTTGAAACGACCACCGAATCACGGACACGGCGTCGATTTTTAATACAATTATTGTGCGCGGAATATGCGTTATTGCGTTGTCGTGGCTTCTCAGCAGCTGCATAATATATATATATTACGGCCGGGCATATCGATGATTGCCTTCGGGAAAAGCGAGAACCATTCGAAACTTTTGTCTCGCCCGTTTCGCGCAAAAGTCTCGGCTGGTTCCGATCGTGTCAGGTGACGCGGCCAAAAAAAAACAACTAAATCGATACGTCAAAAACGCGTTTGGCGATTAACGTTTCTCTCCCGATAGTTTCGTGACTTTTTCAATTTTGGACTTTCAAATTTGACACCGCTCAACATCAATGCCATCAGAGACCGTTCATTAGAGGTACTGACTTTAAGAGTCGGAGCATTACCCATAAAGTTGTTCTCCTTAAAAAAAAAAAACATCATTGCGCGCTCTGAATCTAAAAATTTTGTTGGGCATAATTTATATCAAGTCCATTCCCCTGAGATAGAGTATCTTTTACAACAACGTTGCCGGGCTTAACCAGACGGGCTCTCTATATGCTCTCCCAAATATGGCCCGTATTTTTCGTACGATCGTGTCAACGAAAAAAAGAAAGGAAGAGTTTTTTCAGCTGAGGATTTGTTTGACGCAGCGGTTATGCCTTGGAGTTGGTCACTTCTCTTGTGGGTTGGCCAATATTTCGTGGTTCAAACTTGTTGTTTAATACCTGAAAACGCGTTGCGTTCGACAAAACGATTCCGAGTGAGCTCAGTTATCCGTCAGTCCAGGTAAAACCAAATTTAACAAAAAAATATCAGCTGTATTTTAACTACCTACTATATAGGTGTTACCTGAAATCGGTACGACTCTTTTAGGTGATCACCACTTCTCACCCGACCTCAAATTTACTTCCTTTCTTTCCTTCCATTCTTTTTTTATGTTTTTTTTTTTTTACAAAATCTAATACTCGACTCTCCATCGGAATTTTTAGTCTAAATTTGTGTGTTTTCGGTTCAAAACTCACTGAATATGTAAAAATTTTTTGGAACAAATGTCCTAACTTTTTTGTGCTAAAAAAGCGAATCGATCGCTCCTTCCACTCGAAAACACAAATAGTTGAATTCGGTTATGTTCCGATTTTCAAATTCGGCTTCATGTCTTCAGTTGTTCCGATTGGAAATTTAACTTTAAAATAATAATCTAGGCGGTTTTATTGACATTGGCCTAAACATTTTGCAATAATATTGTAGTGTGTGTATGATTTCTTCGAGTTAATTTATGATTATTGACACGTTTGCTTTTGATTACATTTTTTAAGTATGCTATAAGTTTGAACAGTAAATACAAAAAAATTTACAATAGACATTCGAGAGTTTAAACTTTAAATTGTGATTGTAAGCAGTAAGTGTACCTATTGCATGGGTCGGAGTTTTCGATGAAATCTATCTCAATGTTCTTTTACGTATAAAATTTGCTGACATAATAATAATAATAATTAATAATAGTAATAAAACCGTAGTACATAGTTCAAACATCCAAGTAACATGTTTCTAATAGTTTTTTTAATTTATAGTGATTTTAACACTGAAAAAATTAGCTGATGGACAAGAAACGAGCGAGCGGTAAACCTATAATTATGTATTTACTTACAATTGTCAATACGTTAAGAAAAATCAGTAGAGGAAGAGTACACGATTCAAAACACAGTTCCTGAAGAGCATTAGTTATTAAATTCATTTTTAAATGTTTTGAGGCACAGGTGTAACGTATTCTCTAATACTTTTAAACAATTTGAACGTCTTAATCCAAAGAATTTCAGAAAAAAAACTAATAACCCAACAATCTCTCTATAATTTATCAAACTAATGTAACAAATTTTTAAATCCCTTTCTGATTGGCAAAAACTATTTTTTATGCAGAAATTACATGTATAGTAATTAGTAACTATGTCTTTTTTAAAAAGAAAAGGAAATTACCAACATTCAATAGTTATTTGCAAATATTCACAAAGTAAGTTGTCCATTTTAATTTAAAATAAATGAATATATAAAATTAAAGAGAATTTGATCTTTTGGGTTTCCAACAAATTTATTTATTGCCTTAAGTTAGTAAAATATTAATGGAATATGTATATCTGAATCACTGACAAGTAAGTTTTTTTATTAAATTTCTAAGTAATAATTAATTGCTAATGGAAATACAATTGATAACATCTAATTGAGCTTAATAACTATTTACTCAATAAAAATTCAGTTGTAATAGAGATGATTATTTTTTTTTTAAATAGAAAACAAAAACAAAATACAAATGGTCATATAACAATAAATATAAGGTATTAAAAAAAAAAAACACAACTGCAGAGAATGAACTAAAGAATTTGCTTTTTATTAATTGTACAGATATCAGAACAAACTAATGAGGAATTTATTTTTATTATTAGAAGAGTTAAAATTGATTAAAACAAACAAGAATTTTATTTGATATACATTTTTCCATAATATTGCGAATTTACAATGTTTAAACGTCTGTTAACAAAAATGTTGAGGACTGATTTTCAAAATTTTTTAATCATATGTACAAAAATAAGTTGTCAAGCTTGTGTCAAAGTTTGTAATCTTAAAACTTTAATTCAGTTTTTTTTTTTATCAAACAAAAGCTATCAAAAGATTTAAAGATTTAAAATTAATAGAGTTCAATATTTAGCTAAAATGTTTCTAAGTATGTTAGTTGAAGTTTGTAACAGACTTTACTTATTTGAATATAACATGAAAATTTTGTATCTTTTCAAACATTATTTTTCTCTATACCTACGTAAATATAATTATATGCTTTCAAAAATGTACAGAAATGTTTACCATAATTGTAAATCAACATCAAATTTACATTCTGGGCATAGCAAAGTACGTATGTGTTAACTTTACAAAGATGTTTAATTATCTCTTTCTAAAAAAAACTTTTTTTTCTACTTGAAATTTCTTCAAACTGTACATGTAAGCTCTCCAAATATAAAACTAGAAAAAAATTGTGCTTTAATCAATTGAAATAGTCACACGTTATTTGATAAGGTAAAAATAAATTTGTCACTAAAATTAAACAGTTTTTGACCATTTCGGAGTAGAACTTATTAATTTCTGGATTTGTTAATTTCATGTCTTAATTTTTTTGTTACTTTTCAAAACTTCAATAGATGCTTGACATAATGTTTTCGTGATTACTTTGTTTATTCGTTTTTTATTTTTATTTCTCTCAAAAAGTATTTATATTGTAACTTCTACACATTATTTGAATAATACATTTTGATCATATACAGGTACAAACAAGATTTTAAGGAGTTTCAACCGTTCTTGAGGGGTAAATAATATGGAACTTTTAAATGTTTAATTTGTTGAGAATTTGATTTACTAAACTCGCCTGGAATTGATATTTCCATAAGCATTAATTTATAATTGTTTTCAAATTGAATTATAAGACATCAAACTACACCTTTCAAACTTTTAGGTCTTTTCCAAAATCAATTTGTTGTAAATAAATACCTATTTTTATAAACTTTGTTTACTTAACAGTAAAATATGGTAAAATAAGAATAAATCAATATTATACACAACACTACGTAAAGGAGGCCAAATGCATATACAAATTTCAAATGTTTCCACACTAAGGCTTGAACAGGAGTGTATTAATCATAAAATGTCAGTAATGAGTTTTAGAAGCACGACTTCTCACTCTGATACAGTGAAAGAAACAATGATTTGAATGAATCGTTTTTGTATTTTTTACTTTCAACGGGGTAAATTTATAGTTTCACATTTTGTTAATTCAGTTATTTAAAAATGACTGCACTTGTCATTGTTTATAGAGTGAATAGATTGTACATAAATAATGATGCATTAGCACGGGTAAAAGAAAAACAGTACTATATTTTGTTGTACATAGACTCAACGAAATGTTTTTTTAACACAATACAATCAAAGTTCACACTTTTAATGATAATAAATATTGTAACTAATCAGAAATCAGAAGTATTTCTGATTTGCGTAAAACATCGAATAGTCAAAAACATAAAAAATATATAATATTTACAAGTATATATATATACGTTTTTTTTTTTTATCAAATATATGTGTATAATATACATGATTGATACATGTATTTATAATAATAATAATAGTAATAATCATAAATATTATAATAATAGTACTTAAAAATAATAATATTGAAAAAAAAAAAAAATCTTGGTTAACTCAAAGTATTATTGCCATTTTCGTATCTCTTTTGATAAACAAATAAAACAAATACAAACGGACAATTCTCATAACTATTATCGTCGTATTTCATAATACATTTATTTGTATATTATAAGCAATAGTTCAAATATTTTAATTTATTCGGTAGAAGCGAAATAAAGGATGTGTGCGTGTAAAAGGTTCAGTTTAAAAATATCAAATAAGTTAATACGTATATTATTATCTATCATAATATTATTATAATCATCGTTGAGAGGTAAAAAGAATATTTTCACATCTACAGTCTTTTGACTTGAGAGAAAATTTTTTTTTTTTTTTTAATAATTAAGTGATTGAGTTCAGTCTCTTCAACTTATCAGATTTTTACAAAAATAATCATTTAATAGTATATAATAATATATAGGTAATTTTAATAATATATATATATATATATTATCGTTATAGTAAAATATATATTTTTAAAATTATTTTTTACCAAAGTCGTGAGAGTAGTCATGACGTTGGTATCAATAATTATAATAACATTATATGTATCATATAGGTATTTTAAATCATTTAATATAATAAAAATTAAACATACACATCGTTATTATTTTAATACATAATAATTATTAACCAAAGTTATTTCCGTCTCATTTTTAAAATATCACAAGCGTAAAAAATTTTAATTTTGATAAAGGAAATGGATAAATTAAAATCTTTTTTTTTAAAAAAAATTTGTTCAATTTACGCGCAATGAGATCATTCTACCCAGAAATAAATTTAGAGTTTTTGAAATACTGCAAACTTAAAACATAATAATCGTAAAATTAATAACACATGGTTTATATGGCATATTCTTTTTTTTTAGCCTATTCGAATGTCAAAAAAATATACGTTTTGTATAATATTTTTTTTCAAATACCGAGTTCAACACGAAAATAATAGGTAATTATAAATTTTTACATTGTCTTTCCGAGAAAAAAAATAAAATAAAATTCAGTTTCATAGACTTTGAATAATACCTAGTGAACGCTGCAGTATATATATAACATGTATTTAAATTTATGTTTGTAACAAAATAACGAAAACATTTAAATAGGTATTTCTCGTACGTAATTAATATACACATAACATAAACATTATTTCAACGCGTCGGTTAAATTATAAAAACACGAAAAACAAGCGCGAACTCTCTCGGGGGGTTTATACATCATTATTGTTTTATTCCGCCCAGGAAAAAAAAAAAATACATCGGCTGCGCAGTAGAAGAAAGTGTATTCGAACGATACACTCGAAAACAATTGACGTTTCCCGCACATTTTCGGTTTAGATGATTGCACGTTATCAAAAAAAAAAAAAAAAATCAAAAATAAACAACAACCTACGTGTTATTTACGTGCGGTAAAATAAAATGCAAAACTGCAGGGTCAACGAAAGAGAAACGAAAGCGCTTTGGCGCCGTTCCCTCGGCAAAAAAAAAAAATTAAATAAATAAATAATGAGAGAAAAACAAAGTAATCAATTGTAATGTACGAAACGTACGAGCAGCGATCGAAGCGCATATCAACGGTGTCCTCCACCGCCGCCGATGGACCAGAGCAGTGTTTCTTAACCCCGCGAGGATCACTCTTAAGGGTTCCCGGGAAAGTGACATTATCGAAATATGACTAGAGGGTTAAACCGACGTGACATTAAAGTTTTGGACGATAAAAGCTCACAATGAATACAAAGTGTTTGGGGTGAAAAGGCGTTGAGAGTTCCCCCCAAGTAATCCCCATTTTCCTTCGACGTGAAAGCGGATTTGGCTGCAGTCCGTGCAACCAGGGCCGAGAACACGGAGAAACAGGTTGACACGCCGACACTACTCGTTTACTCTCGTCGTTAACAAACGTTAATCCAGATATTGAAAACGCGGTCGAGCACCTCCCGTTAACACACTCATACACGCTAATTGTTTTTCCAAATAATTAAAATCTAATCTAAACATAATGTCGTCACTCTTAAAATATACATAAAATCCGATTTCAAGACGAAAAATTTAACTACGTTCTGTGCTGTATTCGGTATTTTAGCGAAATGTTGCCGTTTACGGTAGTCCGTGATGTCTCGTCGTGTACCACCTTCCTTCCTTTTTTAAAAACGAATTCCATAGGGGTTCCGCGTGAAAAAAAACGTTATTGTTTGGGGTGGTGATACCGAAAAAAGGGGTTAAGAGACACTGGACTAGAGGGACTATTTTGACGTGTTACCGCGAAGACTCGGAACACCGCTGCAGGGTTTTCGTGGAAAAATAAAACACGTCGTGCGTCGCGTGGTTGGGATTTTCGCGAACGGTTAAAACGTACAAACGGGGGAAAAAAAAAATAGCACCCCATCAGACGGCGGCTTCCGGGTCGGGAGCCGACCACCGTCTCTTGTTCCGGCCGTTCTTGTCGTCTTCCGCCCGCAGCAACTGCAGCTGCTGCTGCTGCTGTGCCTTGTGAACGGCCGTGTGGTGGTGATGCTGCAGCGCGTGATGCTGATGGTGATTCTGGTTGAGTTGGAGCAGGTGGTGCTGCTGCTGCTGCTGATGGTGCGCGGCGACCTGGGCGAGATGCTGGTGATGCTGCTGTTGCTGCTGTTGCTGCTGTTGCTGTTGCTGTTGCTGTTGTTGCTGTTGCTGTTGCTGTTGCTGCCGTCGTTTTCCGTGCGCCGGTTTCGCCGTGGACTCGGCGACGACGGTGGCCGCGACGCGTCTAGACAGCGACACGCAGACGTCGCCCACCTCCAGCGGCTTGCACGGCAGCCCGTATCTGATCAGCGTCTTGGCCGGGTGGCACGACGACCAGCCCTTGCCGCACACGAAGTACGGCTGCTCGACGCTGCTCTCCATTTCCACGCATTTCTTCTCGCACGCGGATGAGGAACTGCTCTTCTTGCCGTCCGACACAGCGGCCTAAAAAAAGAAACCCAAATTAAATTAAACGCGTTTGGATGGGATGCGAGAGGGAAAAAAAAAAGAAAGGTTGTATCGAGCGTGTTTTACATGCACACTGTACGTACAACGACTGTCTCCTGTCAACAATTAGGCTAACCCCGCCTCGGATGTATAATATAATAATATTTTCACGGGAAAACAAGAGTTTTATGGCCCAAATTTAAGTACCTCCCCCCATGTTGTATAGTTTCTGCGAACTACGCCACTGGTGTCGAGGGGTAATATTACTTTTGTTGCGAATGATCCAAGTCTGTACGGACAAACCACGTCAGTATCCGCCCCACACGTCGTTTGTTTTTACATCGTGGAAACACGATTCAAACTTTTCCCGAGGTTTAAATTCGACGTGAACAACCGCGTCTGTTTGTGTAGTAACGCGCGACACGAAACGAGGAGAACGTTATCGCGATGACGCGAACGTCGACTGGTGCATCTCCGCGGGACTCGCATGCATTATCATCAATCGTTAACAGTCCTCCACTACGACGGAGTCGATTTTAAACGTTCGAAGCGCGTTTTTAAAAACGTTTCTTTTCGCTAGATTCGAGCGATTTCGTACACAAACAAATACGTCCGATACCACAGCAGAGTGTTCTAATTTTCCAACGAGTTTTAATGTTATGCATAAACGCGTGTGATGAACGTAATCCTACGCGTAGGAAAAGGAGTGGTTAGGTCAGCGCGAGACGAACCGGACGCAGCTTGGTGTTGGGAAAAATATCAAACTTTTGCTGTTGTCCCGGACAAAACGCGTGTTCGACGATTTAAAGACTTTAAAGTTCCTTCCCTTCGTTGCAACTAATAAACGTTTACCGACCAACTCGGGATCGCCGCAGTTGTCATACGAGAGTTTAAAACCGATGGTTAAAAGTATATACAACGAATTTGAAATCTAGCACCAATTTGATACGTTTGTATTTTTGCGTAATCGCGTAATCGACATTTATCTTGAAGAGTGTATCGTTATAACGCTGTTACTGTACAATGTTTTGTAGTGGAAATTCAAAGATCGCAAACGTTTTTGTGATGAATAACGCACTGATCCTTGTAAATTTTGAACCTGGTTGTCGGCTAGACAAATACAACACTCGAGTAATCAACAGTGTTGTAACATTCATTGCTCGAACGATAAAATATGTATGTACGGCTGCAGTTGTGCTCAATCAAAAGCGTCGTCACTCGTCCGCGGCAAGTTTGTACGCGCGAAAACCGAGCGGCGAAACGAAAGTAAAACAAAAATTACATCGAGAAACTGCCGAGTATAGATATGATTTTAAGCGTATCCATCACGCTCGACTTGAGGGGAGCGCGAAAGGAACTTTTCTTCTTTTTCAAAAACATTTTTACCTACCCCTTTTTAAAATTTGGTGTACCCTTTGTTCGCCATAAATATTTATGTTACGTGTTGACCGCGTGTTATACAATTTTGTTTCCGAGTGAAACGCGACAAGCAATTAATAACAATAAAGTTTGAACGGTGCGCCAACTGCAAATGTCAACGGAAAACTTTTATTTTCCTCTTTTTTTTTACGTGTCCGATTTTAAAAGTCATTTTGTACGGTCCTTTTCTTACGTGCATTTTTTTTTTGGTACATTTACAATAGTTGATCATTTTGGCGTATAATTTTAACCGGTTCAACGCGTGGTAACGAAAAAAAAATAACACAAAAAAAAAAGCGACACGGGTGATCTCTATTTTAAATACCCAGCCGGCGCCTACCCCCCGTAGTAACTACGCTCCTGCCGTGGGTTTTTTTTATTGATTTTGTGCTTTTCGAGATCGTTTTCAGTATTTTCCGATTTCAAATACACTGAAACATTTTCTAGCCGCTTCACTATATAATTTTCGAGTGTTCAAAAGCGTTTTGTTCAATTTTTTTTTTTAGTGCCCGGCCCTAATCGATTGATACAATTTTTTAATACGAATCCCCGGGGCTCGATCGTGGAGGTTTTCCGAGAAGATTATACATGTATACGCGGCGGGAAAATCGGAAATCCCGACGCGAGTGTGTTAAAAAATTGCGTTTTTTCGTCATCGTGTCACCGGGAAATTAAAAGAAAGAACGCGTCGATTGTTTACAGTTCCCGATGTAATAACAAACGATAACAGCGTGTGGACGCGCGCCTCGTTTCTCCGCGGCCGTCCTCCGACAAGGCCAACAACACTGTATCGCCGACGAACGGCCGCAGCACAAACCGTCTCGTCCCGTAAAAAATTACAACATCGTGTTTACTATTTTCCGTTTATTCTTCTGTTTATTTCTTTTATTTTGGCAACAAACACGCGCCGCACAGACGATCATCGCGCGCGCGTGCGCAGACGACACCGGTCCGTCCGGGCGTCGTCGTCGGTCAGTGGTCGCGGGAATGTAGTAAGGACTGCGGGGGTCAACAAACTCGACGTGAGCGATTCGACGTAGCACAACGGCATTATGTAGGTATCGTCTACGCGAGAGAGCTGGATCGGCTGGATCAGCTGTTGTGGTGCAATGGATGTTATAAGGGAAAAAAAAGACAAAAACGTCGTAGGGAAGGAACTTTGAAATTTTCGAAAAATCTATTACACGACCGGTCGGAATCGGTATTTTATGATTCGTTGCTCTCGGATATCAAAACGTTCGTGCTGCATAGCCCGCTACCCGGTAAAGTAACTCTCTCTTCTCTGCACAACTAAATCTAACGATTTATCTCGTCCGCAGCGTCGTGACAAACAACTATTCTATTTGAGACTTTTATTTTTACTCTTTGGGACACACCAGCAACTACTTTACGCTCGAGCGCGTAACAAGTAAAAATCGTTTTTTATTTTTTTCTACGCACATCTTATAACGCGACGGCGGCCAACCGGACGGCGGCCACACGTCGCAGGTGCCACGAGCGTGCGGAATGTGTGGCCGGGCGGCGGCGGCGGTGATGCAGGTGGAGGGCGCGGACGTATAAAAAAATAACTCTTTTTACTACGGCGACCACGTTATATAGTAGCCTACATAGTAATGACCCTGCTGCCTCGCCTCAAGGACGAAATTCCCTCCACGCGCGCGCGGTCTCGGTTTCGTCGTCCG
>CM029359.1:19244917-19323643 GCA_017140985.1 Hormaphis cornu
CCCGGTGTCACGCACCGAACAGTACAACAATGTTGTAGGTATTATTATAGTAACAGCGGCAGTATGTAGTAGTAGCGTAGTGTTTTCAACGTACCAACGAGCAAAGGAAACTGTGTAAGTAATAAATTATATTGTACGGGCACACGTTCGTGGGGTTGGATTCGGGGATTCGAGTTTATAATAATAATCATGCACGTATTGTTCTGAAAATTTTTCTTTCGTTCTTTGGCTAATTCTCAAAAACGCGTTAATACTCATAAACAATAATCATTTCTCGTCCACCCTGTACCGAGTAACGGTAGTCAAAAAACCACTGACGTCTGCGTTTGCCGGTAATCACCGATCACACGTAATGTTACGTTCGTTTATTATAACATTTTTTTTTTTTTATAACACAATGCAATCGACGCGATTTATGGTGACAACACACGCGACCGTTCGGCACAGTCGACGTGTTGCCGATGAATGGATGATAAACATTGTGTAACTGTGATGTGATAAAAGAATAAAATATCAACAATTATTAATACTACAATAGGTAGGTGGGTAGTATCATGCACGATATAATACGAGTTTCTGAAAAACAAACAGCACGTGCGCGGCGTATCACGGAAAAACATACTTATCCGAAGTATAAAAATCTAACAGAATATGCAGGTGCAGTTAAAAATTAACGAATTTTACTTTTAAACAAAAACAAATCGTACGGTTTGGCCGGCAACGTAATTATTTGATTACACGTAGTGGAATGCGTTTGTTGAATTAGGTACTCGCGGGCCGCACGAATCATTTGAAATATTATTAAACGAGCTGCAAGCAATTTTGAAAAACATTATTTACTTTTTTAAGTTATAGATCATAAGAACGAATACATTTTATCAGATAAAATGTTTAAATTTTTATAAAAATAGATATTTTAAATACCCCTATATCTTAATGTAGGTTTTTATGAGAAAAAAAAATTGTTTTTGTGAACGCTCGTGCGTGCAAAACGTGCCGAAAAGCCAAGATACAGGGTTCATTTTTAGATAAAATAACTTCAAATGCAATTTTCTTATTCTGATACTACAAATATTACGATAGTGCAAGTAGGTATATAAATAGGTACTTGGTTGAATTCGTATCAAAAAACTAGGTACTACACAGATACAGATAAAATGTCAACTGTACCTACTAACAAAAATTCCTAATTAGTATATCAACTATTAGAGAATATCAGACTATTCGCTGTTAGACGCTATATTTAATACGATATGATTAAAGAATAATATTATTCAGGATCATTATTTTTTTGGATCGCGATATTTAACAGGTGTTGTACAAAATAAAACATTAAAATGAAAAACCAGGAACAACAATTTGAAGGAAGAGCAGGATAATATTTCACAAAACTGTATAAATCATAAATAAAATATATTTTTTATTTATTTTTTTTTTTTTTACGATAACTTCTTCAATAATGCTCCGATTTTTAAAGTCAGTAATGATAAGTATATGGACACAGACAAGACAATATTTCGAGGGGCAGTAGATTTGAGCGTAAAAAAATTGAGAAGTTACAATCGAAAAACTATGCAAAAATTAGGGGAAAAAACGTTACGCATACGTGTTTTTGACATAATCGATTTTTGGCCATTACTTCCACAATAACGATGAAAATAAGCTGAAACTCTTGCATAATATTAAAATTGATACAAATACGAGTCTGATACAAAGAAATTTCGAAAATTTTTGAGCCGAGAAATTTTAATTTTTTTTTTTTACATTTTTCGTTCGATAAAAAAATTTACCACAAAAAGTTTTGAACACGAGGTTTGTAACATGCAAATACATATGCCACTAGAGTACTTTCGAAAACCGGCCACACGTCTGACTATTTTTGGGAAAAAATTCGCACAAATTTGTTGTTTAAGATTTGAAAATTAAATAAACGTTACGTAAAACAAGATTTTCCATCCGAATGAAAACATTTCGAAAAAAAAATAGATTGACCAAATGGTTCGAAACGTCCACGCGTTATTCAAATTGATAGACTAAACTTTGTGACTAATTTCTGTACTTTTCTATTCGAGCCACTGAGCTCACTCACAATCGTTATTTCCGCAAGCAATGTGTAAATTACCTACACATTCAATATACAACTTTAACTTTTTTCACCACGTTATTTTCCTGAAAATCTCGTAAACTGATGTCCCAAACACCGACATTTCATTCGTACCGTATAACTGTTCTTGCGGTGTCTACAGTTTCCTGATTCTCTCTCGTTCCAGCGGCAGCGTTTTCTGCTGTATCGGCACGACCTAGCACCGACATTAATTGTATTGGGTACTAACTAACTGGGAGAGAAAAACGATTTTTTCTTCTTTTCTTTTCCGATTCCGTCTCGAAACCCGGACGCAAACGAGCGCCGCCGCGGTGCCGTCCGTCGCCGATGGTGAAAACGCGTACCGCAACCGCGTTTTTTTTAACGTAGGTACGTACGTAGTGTCGTGCGTCTATATTTGGCCGTCGTAGACGACGCCGCCGCCGCCGCCGCCCCACCGCAGTTTGAAAAACGCTCGAGCGTATTATAATATAATTATTACTTTTGTTGAATGAAATTTATGCGTTTTGGTTAATGACTGTCGTGTGCACAGTGTGTATTATATGTACGCACAACAATACTACGCGGGCGCGCGCGCAGGCGTGCACCACACATTCCGTGGCGGTGCGCGCGAGAAACGACGACAGGAAAAAAAATAAAAAAACGTTCGTCCGCGTGACGTATTCGCGTGTCCGGGGGCCTTCGCACGCCCGCCGAATCGACCGCCGTAAAAAAAAACTCGACACCCCTGGAGAGTGTAAAGCCCGAGTGATTTTTTTTGTTACGAAAAACGCCCGCACGATATTGACACATTCGATTCGAGTAGTTAAATTTCAAGAGTATTTTTCGCGCCGAAAATTCTACTCAGATCGTCCATCAACAAAGAATAAATCCTGCGTCGCGAAAAAACTCCGACGTTACCCGAGTCCGTGTCGGGTGGTGGGCGCATTGGCCTTCCGCCGTTAGTTCCCCGGAAAAAATACGCGCACAGAACAGCCTGTTTCAAAATACAAATTAGCCCCCCGGATTTCGATTTTAGCAAATCGCGCCGGACTATAATGTCGTTAGACGACCGCTGGTTTTTCGACAGTATTTCAACCCCTCTGATTCGGTACATTTCATGCAGACTTTCTGTGCGCTTTGAGCATTCGACGTAGACTCAAAAGCGGCTCGATCGCGAAGATACACCGTACGCGTTACATTCAGTCGGGGATAGTCTCCATTTGGTGGCACGACAAGGGAAAAGGAAATTATTTCCGGTCGCCCTACACTATTATAATCTCCGATTTTAAATTTTAACGACGACAATATTGAATTATTTCTCATCAAAATTGTAAACAACTTGCTCTTTTTAAAGTTGTAACGTAATGCCGCGTAAAAATTCATCAGAATTCGTTTCAAATCGAATTGGTTAGACGAAATTTTTCGAAAAGCACGATTATCAAAAACGCTTTGTCAGGAATAACAAAATGTGGGACGGACCGCGCGATTCCACCATTGTTGAACTCGCGATTATATACAAGCGCACGGTTGCAAATTGGATTTTCGTACGACCCGAGTGTAATCGTTTTAGAGGATACGGACAAATTTGCTGTTTACATTATAATAATTGCCAAAGCGTTAACAGCTACGATCCTAACACACCCTATACCAGCGGCTCGACGAACCTCGTTGATTCATTAATTTGTCAGTTTTTTTTTTTTTCACGTTTTAATTGCGGTACTATATACATATAAGTACATATTTATTAGGTGTCCTAAATTAAATACATTGTAAACTCTTTTTTAAAAAAAAAAAAAAAACATTTATGATAACTGCTGTCGTATAAATTCCGATGCCGTTTGAACTTGCAAAAATGATTATCAATCGGGTCTGTGCACAGCAAACTCCTTTGATGGTTTCGGCGAATGATTAAATTGCCGTTTATGCATAATTACCGAAATGTTATCTACATACACGCGTAACCCATTCAAATAGTTTAAACTTTCATTCCATACGTTTCGTCGCGTTTTTACTGCGATTGTACTCGGAATGGAATTTTTTTTAACGCTTTATTTAAAAAAAAAAATTATTTTTTTTATTTTGAAACGTCGGGACCATTTTTGATATCAAACACAATACTGTTTTGACGTTAGTCGGAAGAATAAATAATTAGAAGATAAATGCGTATGCGTGCGCGTGCTACTCGGGTTACATATTACTGATACAGAGTGTAGCTGAAGTTTAATATACTTGAAGGTATTTAAAATTTGTGTTTTAAATTTGAAATATGCGCCTGGATATGTGTATCGTAATTGGTTTTATTACGGTCAGTGTATAACACACGAAGTCGACAATTATATTTTAATTTTATAACGATACAAAACAGTTCAAGTGAATTGCACTCATAATAGTTAATAAAATGCTTGTCGGGTAAACGGTTTAAATTTTCAGAATCCAGAGTAAAATAACTCGTGCAGGCTAATGTAAAACAGAACGGTGTCGCACTATAGACATCTTTCTCCATCGGATAGAACCATGTTAGAAAAACGACAAACCTGATTTGAATCGAGGAATCGTTTCGCCGCTGAAAGTGATCCACGGTAATCGGGCATACACTATATATAACATGATGGTAGTTTCGTTTTTCGCGTCGGACCTGCAGAAGAGCCGATACTCTTTTTTTTTAATGACGTTTGGTTCGCGGTTTTCTTAATATGTACCGCGCGTTTTGCAGTGCTCGAGCACTGTTTTGAGAGAGAAAAATATTATGGACAAGAAACGAGACTCGGCAATATTGTACAATAAATAGCTGACTTTGTTCGCGACGTAAGCGTTTAAATATGATAAACGTCACGAGACGAACATCGAAACAAGTCGGTTGTGTATACACACGGCGGACGGACAGACGCGATAAACTCGGCGATTTCGTCACAACACACGATTTACACACCCACGGTTTCATATAAATATTATGGCTCAGATGAGCGATATTAACCGTGACGTTTTAACAACTTAAAAAAGTTTTTACACCCTAAACCGTCGGCGGATAACACAACACCACTGCAGACGATTCGGTTGTTATACGTGATATTTTTTCAAGAGAAAAAATTTCAGAATTTAAGGGGGAATATCCAATCATTTTTTCTTTTTTTTTTGCTTAAATGGTTCGATTCCAGTATCTGCATTGTTAATTCTAGGCTTTCGGTGACTTCATTTCAATTATTAGGCAGTTACTACAGTTTGAAATTTTGCGTTTTTTAAGTTTCCCCGCTAGTTTAGGTATTGTAGCTAGTGTGGAAATGTACAATCTGTACGTATCTGTCGTTGGCCAACGTTCAAATTTTTTTTTATTAAACTCATAGGATTGAAACTGACACCACCTTGTTGAAAATCGAATTTCTCGGATATTGTTTCTTAATAATCGAAATAAAGCTCAATACGCGGGCACTACTATTCTGAATCATTTTTCAAAATAAAAATTAGTTAAATATTGTTTCATTTGTAAAGGAACCCCCCGACAAAGAGAGCACAATGTGCTTTTTGTGTCTACTAGAGGCACGCATAAAACATTTTTCTTTTACTTCACCAAAGTACACCGATCGGTTGATAAATGACGTGTGAAAAGCATTCCGTCGTGAAAAAAACCAACTCCGGACACGTTGTTCTGCTGCAGTTTGACCGTCGGCGAAAATCGGAGCCCCCCACGACAAAAAAAAATTAAAAGACCTCCTCTCAAAATATTTTATCGTTACCTACCCATCATCGTTCTGTTAGCAGAATCCGCATTATTCAAAAAAATAAAAAAAATCAAATTCTCCGCCTGAACCTACGAGGAGTCTCGTGCAAGCGCGTGCGTCCGTCGCCGACGAGGAATTTCGTGCGCGCAACATGGCCGCCTCCACAAGCTCCAGGTTTTCCACACACTCACACACAAACGCCTCTTGAATTGTAGAACCAGTCTGGAACAATGTCACACACACACACACACACACTCGTTAAACGTCGGGGGCCGCCGCCGCCGTCTTTGCCGCCGCCGCCGCCGCCGCGTTCCTCTCGTGGTCCGCCCCCAAGGTCGCTGCAGCAGCAGATTTCCGAGCCCGCGTTCTCGCTCTCTCGCTCGCTCGCTCTCCGTCTGCCCGTCTTTGTCCCGTACGCGACCGAGTACGTATCCCGGTTTGGCCGCCTGCACCGCGGCCAAGCGCACCCACGGGGGGAATGAATCGTATCGTTCGTATTATATGGCAGTTGTTGTGATTAAAATAAAATAACAATAAAAAAAAAAAAAAACCTGTACGACGAACGTAGTAGTAGTGCGCCGTCGTCCCGGTCGCATTCCCGAGAGTTATTATACGTATATACCGAACTACAACACGAGCGGTATTCAAGAGAGCGGATTTTTATTATTATTTCTTTACAACCGCCGCTAATGGTCTCCCGCCCGCCCGCCCGCCCGCCGCAGCTCGTACGTGTACTACCCCACCGCCCGACAACTCTTTCTCTTTTCACGGTTCCAAGAAAACACCGACGTGTTATTACGTTTACTACTACTACTACTACTACTACAATACACATACTACTACTACTCGTACTACTACTACGAGTATAATATAAATACTACACACGCGTTTACTACTACGAGATCTCCCGGTGCAGGTTGCGCGCGCGTCGGTGGAACGCGGGGGACGGGACGGGCAACGCGGGACGGGACGGGCAACGCGTGTCGTTGCGGTGTACAGGAGAGTGGCTCGTCCGAAATATATTATTACTGTACAAGTGTCGGGGGCGGACTGACAAAAAATTTATTGGGGGGCCCCTGAAACACTCGATTTCCGGCCTACAATTTCTTAGCCTGTAAAAAAACGTCGGGCGCCCCGACGTTCGTTAGCGATCGTACGCCCCTGGCCCGCCCCTGGCAAGCGTAGGTACCTGCGACGACCACCCCCGGCCTGCACAAACGGTATAACAATAAACAGTGGAACGAATACGCGACAATACGAATAAATAAATACGCGACAATACGAATAAATAAAATACACCGTATACGTACCAGTTGCGAGACGTTGTCGCCGTAAGTGACCGTGATCCTCGCGTTTCCTTTGACCGGATCCGCGATTTTGATCACCGTGCTAAGATCTATCTTGTGCAGCTCGCTGTCCTCCACGGACTTACAGAAGTCGTCGTACTCCATTTCTTCGACTTTTTTTATGCTCCCGTTGGCCAACCGTATCAACGAGCCCTTGTTAAAGTTGGACATCCTTAGCGACGCGATCGGCGGCGGCGGCGGCGGCGGCGGCGTCGAACTTACGCGACGCTGTTTCTTTAGCGACGGTTCCGCGACGACGATGTTGTTGTTTGCGTTGTTCACGTTGTTGTTGTTGTTGTTGAGGGTCAAGGGCATTATTGCCGGTGTCGTCGACAGCGGCGGTGGCAGCTGAATCTTATGCTGCTGCTGCTGATGGTGATGAAGATGATGATGATGATGATGATGCTGCGGATGATGATGATGCTGTTGCAGTTTGTTATCCCTACCGGTGGGCACCTTGAACTGTTCCGGCGGCGACGACGACGACGACGGAGGGCTGACACCGTTGCCCGCGGCGACGCCACCGTTCTTGCTCGGAGGGCTCGGGTACCTGCGCTCCTGCGGCGGATGCATCAGATGGTGCCTGGCGTCCCTCGGGATGACGGGCGCGTACGGGCTGGTGTAAACGCCGTACGGAGCCGGCGGCTGGTGAATGGAATACGGGTGGTACGGCGACGCGCTGACGTAAATCCGTTGGGGTCCGTAAATGGGATATGGGTGGTGACCGCCGCCGCCGCGGTCGTCCTGCAACAGGAGATGCTGCTGCTGCTGCTGTTCCTGCTGCACCGAGAGCGGCTCTTTGGCGGTGGTCATCAGGTTCACCGGACGGCCGCAGTCGGCCGCCGCATACTTGGACGCCGTCCTGGGCGCCTTCAGCGGGTTCACGGGCGCCGGCTTGGGCAGCGGC
Source organism: Hormaphis cornu (assembly GCA_017140985.1). Classification (NCBI taxonomy): domain Eukaryota; kingdom Metazoa; phylum Arthropoda; class Insecta; order Hemiptera; family Hormaphididae; genus Hormaphis; species Hormaphis cornu. The sequence continues at coordinate 19,252,973 of CM029359.1, forward strand.
CGCAGGAACTCCGGCGCCGCATCCGCGGACGGCTGCTGTTTTTGATGCGGCGGCGGCTTCAGGTAAGCCGACGGCTCCGCGTACGACATGCGATGGCTGTGGACGGTGGCCTGGTGGTTGTACGGCGGTAGATGGGCCTGGATCGTGTGACCGACGCCGTCCACGGCGAGGCCGCTGGTAATCATTGTTGCGGGCGTGGAGGACGACGAACCGAGTCTGAAAAACGAACGAATTGCGATTTTTAATACCGTTTTCAGCACGAAATCGGTAAACGCGACCGAACCGTCATCCTTTCGTCTCTTTCGAACACAAAAACGCCCAGAGCGCGGTGCGTTTCCGTACTGTTTTCCCCACAAACGACAGAATATGTCGCGCGCGACAATACTATATAGAGAACTTATAAAAATACGTCCAACTGCAGGTGATTTAAAATATCTGACACAACTCGACGTCTCATGTAACGTATAAGGCGACTGTACTGCACGTTAAAAATTACAGAAAACAGGCGGTGTAGTGTGGTATGTATAGGATGTAACGCCGTCGAATTCCACGATGAAATCACGGTGAGTTTGAAGAAATCAAGGTGTTTAGTGTGGCGCTGCATGTTATGGCATGCGCAGGAAAAACACACTTCACAGTTCGATACAACCACACGAATACACTCTACAGGCGTGTGCGAGGGCGTACAAATGAAGAAGATCGCGCCGCTCGAGAAAAAAACTAAAATACGATTCGCCGTAACACAATATAGACTTATAAACAAAAAAAAGATTACCGTAAATCAATATGTATATAGTTAAATATAAAACCTTCCATAGACAAAGTTACTTTTCAGACTATACAATAGTTTTCCCGCTCGACGGATTACACGTGGGTACGTCAAAGTTGAACAGTAATCGTTTACATTCGTCCTATAATGATATTGCACTGTATAGATCGTAGCGTAATATAATTATTGACGATAGAATTACCTACAGGAGGATGCAAATTGAGAATGAAGGGGACAACGACATTATCAGTGAGTTGTAATCGTTACGCGGACGGTGGTATATTTTAATCAGAAACCATACATGGTCAGTTTAACACGCCAAAAGCGCGTAAAATTCCAGCCCCGCAACGTCGTCAATACCCTCTCATCGTTGTTGGCTCGTTCAAATATAATTGTTATAAGGCGCTAAATACTACAATCATGACACAGGGCGGTGATTGTCCGAACAAAACTGATTGTCGAAAATCCCCTATGGGCCCGTCAACAACGAGAACTCTGAGAGACTCTGCGCGAACGTCACCACATCCTGCAGCGGTCGTGAAATGAGCGATCCGACCGCCAGCGAGCTGTGTGATGATGATACCGACACTAATGATAAACGGTAATACGCATTGTCCAGTAATTTACCCGTGGAAAAAAAAGAAAAACGTAAAAAATTACAAAACGTACCTACCTACTGTGTGTTACAATGGTCGATATACACGAGGCGTCTGTGCAGGGCGTGTCCTCGGGTAAACACTACAACAATACATGCGGATTTCATTCAACGCGAGCCACCACAATAACAATACCGCGTTGTTGGGTATTTTTAATTTTTGGCGTGCTCTGTTATTATTATTACAATATTCCGCAGTCCTACGACTGTAATCGTAGTGCTCTTGTTGTTACATTATACGATGTACGCGTGTACCCGAAAGTGTAACCGAGCGGGGCACCACACACACTGTAGTATAGTTCGCGTGGCACTCGCACCACCACCACCACTCGACGAACACTGCGGCGACGAGACTGTGTATAATTTTTTTTTCTGTAATATTATACACCGTAATATAATATAAAAAACAGACTGAAAAGCCGACACGTGCGTGCTGATAAATTGTTTTTTTTTATTATTTCCATACGCACAGTTTCTCGAACAACACACGAAAACACGTCGATACAGCATAATATGTATTATTATTATAATAGTATCATATCGTTATTGCTACTACAACTATACAGTATACAACAGCAACACTGTTACAATACACTACGCTTATCTCGGAATGGTTATAGGAAAAAACGAGAGAAAATAAAAAAATCTTCTTGAAAAAAACGACGTTCGCGACAAAAAAAAACGTCCGCCGCGCGCCTACCGCGAGCGCGCACTGCAAAGCTCTAGAAGAAAACGGGGCTGTCGAAGAACAATAATAATAATAACACGAGATAACGACATTCGGAGCAAAAAAAAAATAAAAAAAGAAGAGCCTTATCTGTAAATTTGTGTTCTCGGAAACGTTACGATTAATTTATTACGACGAACGTACAACATATAATTAATGCAACGTGCATTTTACGGTCGTGATTGACGCGCGGCTGTTGTGCCGCTGGTTGTTTATCAAACGAACGTACTCTACAAATTTGATAAAAAAGAAAAAAAAATAGTTTAATAATCAGACGATGAGTATAGTATAGTATACGGGCCGATAAAGCACGTCGAGATAACGACGGTTAGCGTACCCTGCGTAAATCATTAATATATGTGTCGGGAGAAACGTACTTCTCTATCGGTCTCGATAACGCTCGCTCGCTGCAGTTCTGGTCGGTCGAATTAAAAAAAAAAAATCGAAAAATACATTGTACAAAGATATTTTATAAAAACAGGGTACAACAGTCGAGTTATAAAAATAACAGTTGCTGTAAGTACACGTTTGGTGTACGCGAAATAAAACCTCGCCAGAATTGATGTTAATACGTTTTTTAACGCCGCCATAGTGCGACCGTAACGTCGTCGTTCAACACAGTACACAGTGTTGCTTAACCGTCGAAAAACGTTTGTCAACTGTGACAATTCTCTTCTTCAATCGTCTAAGTATTATAATAGGTATTATCATTGATTCGATTTAACATTTTTAACTTTCCGACGTTTTTTATACGGACGCGCGTATTCGTTTCAAAGAACCCAATTGTCAATCGACAGCGGCGTCAACGATTTTCAACAGTGCGCGATACTATCAAAGTAACCACCGCGTTTTACGAAAAACGAGTAAATAAATGTAACAACAGAAAGTATCAATGGGACGTATTATAGAAACTGATGTAACAGTAATGAGGCGGTGTATCAAAGTTACCTCACTTTATACTATGTACATTGAAAATCCCGATTATGCAAAACACGTCTGAATATATTTTGTAATAACTAGCACGTATAAACTGGACAATCAAGAGTACAATTTCTTTAACCTATTATTTAATACATACATTTTTTTCAGTCCGAATATTGGTTGAATGATACTCCTCCATTCTTCTCTATTCCACGCAATCCTCTACACCGTCACTCTTTTCCCATATAATACACAACATAATTGGTTTTACATACGACTGCCCAGATCTTCCTCCTCCTGGTTGATCGTTATCCATTGATTATTATTTTGTATGAGACGTCCTATCCGCTTCTTTCTTCTCTCCACCATTGTCGTCCATACTTATCTATTTTCATTTATCCTCTGAAATACTTCTTCATTAGTCACTCGTTCGGTCCAAGAAATGTGTAAGACCTTTCGCCAACACCGTGTTTCAAAAGCCGCTATTCTTCTTCGATCCGCTTTCATTACTGTCCACGTTTCATATAACGCCACACTCCATACAAGTGTTTTGATCAATGTTTTTCTAATGTTTATATTCATTGCGTTTGTGCAGGTTAAAAGTTTTTGAAAAATACTGGTTTAGCTTGTGCTATTCTACACCTTGTGTCTAGCTTGGCACTTTTCACTCTGCTTCCGAGGCACCTATGTATAACTATGTATTTACGCTTTCCAACTTTTAATGCCATCCATGATTATGTTGGCGTCTACTTGTTGTCTTTATCTTATCAACATTCATATCGTATTCTTGTTTAAGTATGTTATTCATTTTTTTTGAAACATCCTTTCTAGGTTTCCTTCGCTGTCTGCCATCATAGCAATATCATCGCAAGATCTGAACTAGCATCCCACCAATCTCGATCCCTCCTATATCTTCATCCCTCAGATCTTTTAGCGCATGCTCAATGTCTAAGTTTGATCATTTAGGCGATAAATTACACCCTTGTCTTAACCCTTTTTGAACTTTTGCCTCTTCGCACACTCCCCTTCTTCTTGTGGATTTTTTCATTTTGCGGTGTGAGTCATTTATCTGCAAAAGATTTACACTACGGGAATTCATACAAATCGCGTATACTAAGATTCGGGATACAACTAGACGAGATGAGGTGCGAGTAAGGTCGCAACCATCTCCAACCTCGATATACATTTCGTAAGTCACAGGAGTCAAAATTATTGGCTTGTTCACACAAACGACACAGGTGCTACTTATTAACTAATTATTAAACTTGTTTTTTTTTTTATTTACCGAATTCGAAAAGGATTGGGGGGTTAAGGGAACGCGCAATAAATAACACGCGCATAGGTGATGCGCTGCACGTACCAAGTCTTGCAACGGGTATATAAATGACTTATAATGAGTAACGATCGGAGATGCACTATAGACTGCAGTATAATATTATGACCCGAACAAGGTTAATGGTGTTTTAATAAACACATTACACATGCCATACTGGCACAACCACTTTAAAATCATTACTGCATATTGAGAGAAGATAAAATAATGTGAAGTAGATGAAAAAAATTTTTAAAAACGTACATAAATAAACCAGTTCACGCGCGAATAATGAATTACACGATGGCGTGTGAGTGTAACGATATTATAATTTTAAGTCCCCTGCACATTGTGGTCACATCGCATTGCGTCACATGGCACAGATTAATTTCATTCAAGTTTTGAGCGGTTTTTTATGGCGCACTGAAAAGTCGAATTTTCTATAAACATATAATGCAGAAGACAACATACAATCTGCATTTGAAAGCGCAAATGTTATATATTAACTTTTACTAGGAAACTTGTATGATAACACATAGAAGTATAAAATAACCCCGTTAAATTATTGAAAAAGTTGTTACCTATACGTTTGTAAATAACTCTTTAAATACGGACGAGGGGCGAGGCACTCGTAACATAATTTATTTAAATGAACAAAGAAACTATAAAAAAAAAAAAAAAAACAATTATTCTATAAATAATCGTACAAATTTAGAAGGGGGGGATTTTCAAAAAAATTAAACTGTTGATTAAACGCACTTCACACGAATCTTGATTTTAAAAACTGTCGGTATTTTTTCGTTTTGTTCTTTAATTTTCCTTAACTTCCGTTTAAAAATCAAATAATTCGAAATGGCGAGGAATTAAATTTGTCTTACCGGGTATCGGGTGATTCATAGGTTACCGTCATGTCGCAACTCGTAGTAATAAACAGTTGAATATTTATAAACAAAAGTCGAGTCCTATTTCGGGTCTTTGATGTTAGAATAATATTATATATTCTCGTCACTATACAGGTACACTATATTGATGAGCAGAGTAATGTTCGGAATGGAGTACTCAACAGTAAGATAACATTATAGCCCTGCATGTTTATACCTATAGTTTGTAGGTAGTATAATCTGCAGATTTTATAGCGCGGAAAAAAACAAATCAAAATTTCAACATGTTTATTATTTCCCCGCACTCGGTACAAACGGCAAAATAAATCACGTTTGAAAAATGTTGAAACACTTCGATTCTCAATTATTATAAAACAAATAGGTAGACTCATTACTCATATTTAAAGTTCGAACGAAATTAATTCCCGCATGAAACAATATCATTGTGTTTGTTTTTTTAATGCTCGTTTCACAATTACGCGATAATACCTATAATTAAAGTGAACGGTATATATACATATACATATATATATGCTTGTGTTATTTATATAAACCGTAAGCTATACATGTTCAAAGACTAATGTTTAATTTATTTTGTCAAATTTAATTTCAACAATCAATGATGAAAATTACGAAAAATTTTGTACGTACAACATTTTACAGTCGTTGAAAAAATTTTAAAAGCAATACATATTACGCATTTACATATAAAATGAGAGTAGGTCATTGCTTTGGGTAGATTATTGTTTCGGATAGTATAAAACATACGTTTACCATTATGAATTCAAATAGGTACAATACCTACTCTGCAAAACATTTGAAAATTCAAAGTTCTATATTAAGCTCAAAAAATGTTGACATGTTTATCGTGTGTGGACATTATACTCATTCTAATAGTTTGTTAAGTTGTAAATTTATTTGAACAAATTTTGAAAAAATTATACAATACATGCCAAAAAACAAAGATCGAAAATAACGACGTGCAATAATTAGTAATAAAACTTCGAGCATTCGAACCGGAGACCAAATAGGTGAAACAAAAGTTGTTATAAAACGAACGAATTCAAAAACTTTAAGGTTCTATATTTTGTTTAAAAATTGTCAAAATCAAATACAAAAACGTTTGCCTACGTTTTCAACCTACGTTATGATTTTTCACTAAGAATGTGAACATTTCCAATTATTTTAATCACTATATTTGAGAAACTTTGATTTTTTTCAACTATCGTCTGTTCATTGTAATTCGTAATTCGATAAAATAGATAAAATGTAAAAAAAGCAAACTAGATGTCAAGTACCGTCATCGCCCAACACCTATCTTTGGGGGTATTATGTACAGACATATGCAAAGATCGAGGCAATTTCTTATCCGAAATAGTAATGACAGAAAACAATAAAAATAAGCGTAAAAAAATTTTTAAAAAAAATAAATAAATAACAATTTATAAATAATTGCGTACTACTCGTATTCATTTATAATATAACCAAATATATAATTTACCTACGTTGAATACGAAACATTCAGCCAACTCGTGTAACTAGTTACTACCAAAAACGGAACGTATAACCTCGTAAATAAAATGTGTTTAAACATTTAGCGCGTTATTCAGTCAGTAGTTTTCTTCCTGGTTTTCTATTAACTAAGAAGGATTTTACTATAGCCGCAGTCGAAACGTTCAAACAGACCGCGATTTATTTTGAACGTTAAAAATTCTTGTTATACAGCGCTTTAAGAAGTTTTCCCCGCAAAACGTAAAAGAAAAAATTTATAATAGGTTAGATCGAACGAACCCACACCTAAGGCAACAATGTGGACAACGTTGTAGCAAACATTAGCTCATACGTCCAATAAGCGATCAAAAAACTGCAGTAAACTACTGCAGCGTGCAACTTGCTGCATGTTTTTCACATTATATAATGTTTCTTTCTCTGAATCAGACTTTACGCGTGTATAGAGTTGAATAGAGTTTGCTGAATGAATATTATAAATTAAAATGCATTCTAAATCAACAAGATTAGATTACGTATTTGAGGAGGTTTAAGTGATTCAAACGCTATAAAAGACTATTTTTCCATTAATAACCTATGAAAAAATTAACAGTGCAGGAATGTACCTGGCAGAAAGAATAAAATTGGATTAACTTCCATCCTCCAATGATGGAGCCAATGGCATCGTGCATAAGTGTTTCAGGAACTAGACTTAATAACCCATTGAATGGTTAGAACTTAGTAGCTGGTATACTCTGTTACGATGAAATGTACTCGTATGTTATATATGTTACATATCACGTCAAGGAGCCCAAATCAACAATTTTATAAATTATTTTAATGACTTTACGGACATAACTTACATATTATATACCATATTGACTACGATAGGAAGATAACAGTTTGTATAATATGTACAAATAACCAATCAGTAATTACGAAATTGCAATTTTCGAACGATTAAATGCAGGCATAATGTGAACGATTTTTTATGGGCATCAAACAAAAATAATAAATGTCGTGCGATGTTAAATTATGATCGTAAAAAAATTTAAGCGATAAATTATTGTGCCAATTATAAAATAAAACCGATGAATTTTTAGAACGAAAGACGTAAAAAATCATTTTTATCCGTCTTGTCTCTCCGCGGCGTGTCGATCGATTCCGCGAGTGCGTACTCGCTGATTGTGTAACATTATATTATATATTATAATACAACACAGACGAAAATGAAAAACACCCGCGGAAACATTATACCCAGGTCAATATACCTACAGTGAGTAAACAAACAATGTAACCAACGAAAAAAAAACGAGTACACATTAAAAGATGATAAAAAATGTGCATACATAGTGTTGTAATAATAGGTATACACAACGTTTTTTAACTCTACGTGGAATTTTGTTAAACATAGAAATTAGAAAAGTACGTGCTTAACATGTCGTTCATTGAAGAGGCTAAGAACCATTATTCGATTGGAAACGGCGTATTTTTTTCTCGCACGTAAACAGTAGAGCCGAATGATAGGAGTGCAGACGTTTTCTGCAGTAAAATTGTATCCATTAAAACCAAACGTACCGATTAAACCCGTTTTAATCATGCAGTATTGAATCTATAAAAACCGATTTGAATCTAACGCCAATAAAACCAAAACACATTATAATTTATTTAAAAACAACATTTGGAAATAAAAACGAAAAGTACTTGTGGGAAAACCGTGGTCTCAAAAGGACTTTGTGATGAGTTCAAAACATGTTATTTCAAAAATGTATTACTATATACCTACACATCGTATAAATCGATCGATCGGCGTGGCGTTGGGAACAGAAAACGTTATATTTATACATTGATTTGTATGAAATTTTGTGTGTGCGATTAAATTGATTCGAGAATGATTCACAATCTGATCCCGAATTCCACCCCCGAGGGCTGTCTCAAACACAAGTTTTGTCCAAAGTTTGATGATTTTTTTTTTATTACTACACGCGGTTGCTATAGATTACGCGGAGTGAAATTTTAGTAGTTCATTTGGCTAACATAGTTCAAATGTCCCGTTTCATGACGAAGAGACCGGATAAGAGAAGATTTTCCAAAATTCAGTTCCTAAGGATGTCCAAAAGGAGCGAAAGAGAGATAAAAAAGAAAAATCGTCGTCTAGCCAGTGCCGCCGAATCATTATTCAATATGAAGTTTGGTCGGTAGTTTCGTTTCATGATTTTTGTTTTTTCATTCACGTTATTATTCAAGACCTCTAGATTATTTAAGCCTAGTTGTGCCGATGGACCGTCAAACAGGGCTACAAACCGTATATAATATTATAATGGATTCGCAGCCGCAGTCAAAATCCAAATATTACTTTTACTAAATTACGTTTGATCGGACGTTTAACCAGTGCCGGATTAAGGTTTTGGAGACCCTTAGGCAATTCAAAACTTTGCCCCTCGCCCTTAACGGCCGTTTTTCCAATAGTTTGCAGTCTCTCGTACGGATTTAACCGGTGCTTGGAAAGTTTCTTTTTAAAAAGGAATCAGTTCATCTTGTTAAAAATAAACGAATTCCGACCTTTAAAAAAGGAACTAGTTCTTTTCCTCGTTTTTAACAAAGATATTTCCCAAAAGAGTCTCCGATACATTTTAGGATGTTTTCTCAACGAGGGACGGACTTGTTAAGAAGAGTTCAAACAAATTTATTAAAGATAAATCTGCTGGAATTTGTACGGACTACTCGTTACTACACTTTCAACTGCTAAATAGTAACGATTTATACATGGATTTTTTTCTTTTTTACAAAAAAATTACGGAAATATGTTTGAGCACTTTTGTACGATCGCGGTAACGATTCAATCCGTGCCACTGCGACTGACAACAATAACCACAAATAACGATCCAATACTACGGTTTTAGACACGAAAAATGTATAAGCCTCGTGACTAAAATGTATCGTTATTAAACAAGTAGACATGAAAGAGGAACAAACAAAAAAACGAACGGAATCAAAGGAGAGCTCGTCGTTCCTTCGGCGGACCCGCTGTTCCTTCCACGAAGCACTCTGGACCTGCGACAACGAGGAATTCCAAACATGCAGCAGGAATAAACACACATTTACGGTGTACTCATAATGTGCTTTCAAACGACCAGAAAACAACCCGGCACACAACGATGTTCGTAGTCATGACACGGCACAGCGCACGTTCGGTTATTTTGTACAAAAAAAAAACTGACGGCGGCGCTTCTTCGCGACGATAATAAATAGGTAGCTTACAATTATTATATTGTTTATTTTATGGAATACACTGATTATAGTCGTATATAATAATAATAATAATATTACTGATGTAAAAAATCGTTGACGAGTAAAAACGGTATCGGGCAGCAAAAACGTGCCAATAACTTGCACCGTGCGAAACGCGTGTGTCAATGAAGAAGCATGGCGCGGTTACATTATAACAATAATACTGTGTTCGCTATGTATAATATTAACTTGTTCGTGTCTGCAAACATAGGTCATAAATTTATCAAATATTTACCAAAACCGTTTGCGGTGTCGGTGTCGGTGTATGTACTACACACATCCATACTACGCGTGTGTATTATTATAATTTAGTGATCGGCGACTATTTTTATGTGCAACACCCGAAATCTGAAACGTGCGTGTGCGCTTTTTCACGCCGTACAGAAAAATATGCCTACCGTAACGTTACAATGATTAATGTAACGTTAATATTATCGACGTTGTGCGGAGAACGTTTGCAAGCTCGGTAAATTTGATTTTTAGAGCGAACGTGATATTGTCAACGTCCGTGATGTTTTCATGGCGGTGTTTATAATACGGTGATGGTCAAAGTGACTGGATACGGGCGCGGACGCGTTGTAATCATCATCGAGGTTCGTATCGCATACATAATACGAGCTTATAAGTTGACGAACGAAATATTGTCTCGTCGCAAAATAGTTTCGTTTCCTGGCGAAAAAAAAACTAACGATTTTTTTTCGTTCGTTGACCGCGATCTGCTCTGAACGAGGTACACAATTATCGCGTTGAACAACGAGCCGATGACGACGGGCGCGTGCGGAGGATAAAAAACGAAACTCGATTTTGGGGGTTTTTGAGGGGTTGCGTGACGCATCGAATGGTTTCGTTGTTAGCGTATTTTTTCGTTTATTATTATTTTACGACGAACAACCGAGGAGATTAAGAAAACGTACGAAAATCGACCTTCAAAAAAACTGCAGGGTTCAAAATCTTGAAAAAAAAAACACCGGACAGGAAAAGCGAAAGTGCCCAAAGTTCTCACGGAAGACCCATCAGGGTTGTTCGTAATTAAGGGCCCTCTGCACGCGAGTTCGACTCACTTTTTGACCGCGGGTTGTTTTTCTTAACGAACCATTATTGGCACAGGAAAAGTATAGCTATCGCCCCCTCGTGAAAAATCGAGCACCCGACCGACGCGTGTTGATAACATAATATCGGGTTCGTTGTTTGGCAAGCACACCGATACAACAACAACCGGTACAACATTCCGCGTGCTTTTTCGACAACGAATGACCAACTCGTATTTCGTGGGTTTTGAATGATGTTACAATGATGGACGAGACTATTCGTCGCGTATTATTAAAAAGAATAGCGCGTACTAAAATACGGATACTATATTATAGACACAGTCTTATGCGTACCACCCGAGTATTCTCGAGGAAAAAAAAAATTACCTACGTGCGCCTAACTTATCGTCGGGAAAGAGTAACGTTATTGGATACCACCAACGGTGTCGACTTTTTACGTAATATAAATCCGTAAATCGAAATTTATAGACCGAAATTCCGCGGCACGCGATTTACAGGGGATTTCGGTCTGCAACAACGTCCCGCCAACTCGTCGAAGATTTGTTCCACTCGTCCACAAGATCTTATTACTACACCGGCTATCCCTTTCGTTCGTCACTTTCACATGGCACGTTGTTGTTGCGGAGCAAGAAAGTTGGCAAAGTTGGCGCAAACGGAACGAGTGCGTGCGGAAAAAAAAAACAAACGTCGCATTGTTGTGCACGTGACCTTTGAAGAAGAGCGCGGGGGGTGGGCGCACGGCCGTCGGGTGAATACTATAGCGACGAGGAATTGAAAAAGGGCTTTCGCAAACGCTCGGGAAAAACAGTGTGCACATTTCCCGGCGTCGGTTGGCCACGGAATTCCGTTTTCGCACCATTTTCCCGAACGCGCGGTTTTCATCGGATCGGGATGCGTGTGTATTTACGACGACGGGTTAATAGCGGTCATCGCGCGGGCGGGAGACGGAAAAAAAGAAAATAATTTCGCTTTTGAAAGCGCCTCTCTCGCGCGCGCGCCACGGTAAAATTTGCACAGCCGGAAACCGGTCTAAATAATAACGCGCGACCAAGGTTAGGCCGGGATGCGCCGAGCGCGCTCGTGGCAGCTGTGCGCGACGTTTCGCGCGCGACGTAGGCCGCGATAATATATACTTTTCTTCCACACGAAACGGTGGTTCCTTACCGTCGCTGTTCTGTTCCGAACGTCACGCGACGTTGTCGCAATATTGCTATTACAGTGATATATACAAAGGTGTTACGAACGCGTCGATATAACGCAAATTTGCCGACTAATAAGACTCACCGGACAGTTTATACGACGCGCGTGTGATGACCGCGGTGCCACCGGCACGGCTGATGAGCATTTTCCTCCGGAACCCGCGCACACGACCGATACCCGCGTGCTGTCACAAAAACGCGCCGGCGGCAAAAAAAAAACGTTTTATTCTCTTCCGACGACGACCGGCTGGGACGGAGGAAGGTCGGTGAAGAGCGAACGCGGCAAGGAACGACCGTCACGGGAACGCGACGCGGGCGAACGTACCACGCGAGGCGATTACGCTGCGCACACTAAAATTATTATTGTTACCGCGCGGCGGAACGCGCCACCCGGCGACAAAAAAAAAACGACCGGTAACCGCCGCGCTGCCGTAACCAACACGGGCGGCGCGCGCGCGCACACGCACACACACACGCACACGCGCACGAACACACACACACACGAACACGCGCGCGCGCGAGCTCTGTTCGGACGGGCGACTACACCGAGTGCCGGGACCACCACCGGCTCGAATATAGTTACTACGACGCACTACGGGACGGCGCGCACAAACTACAACAACGGCGTACTACTACTAATACTACTACGTACTACGGCGGCGCGCGCGAACAAAGCGTACAATCGCTGCGCGTGTGTGTGTGACCCGCGCTGAAAACCCGTCGTCCCGTGGTGCGGCGGCGGCGGACTACGGTGTAACGACGTTGCAGTGTACGTCGTGCCCGTACGCGGGGGTGGGTGTTTTGCCGTGACACACGACACTCGATCGTTACACACACAGAGAACACGACGGACTCTTCGCGGAAAACACAAAAAAAAATGCGTCGAAAGTCGATAAAAATTGTATATTTCAAACAAAACGATTTTTCTGCGCCGTGTTTACGTCTGATGATCACCGTTGATGATTCTGTCTTGTGTTAATTCACGGTGTACGCGTGTATGGGTATTTTTTTTTTTCCTTTTTCGCGTTCTCACTAAAGTCGTGACGCGTATCCTGGAGTTATAAGCTATTTTTTATTCCACGGACGGGCAACCATTTGCGTACTCGTGTGTGCAGGCGGCGGCGGCATTCCTCCCTTCGCGTCTCTACCACCCCCGATCGTCCGCGCCGCCGAACCGTACGCGTCAGGTGCAGCAGGACGTTTTTGTGACCGAAATACCCGCGTGCGCTCGAGCGGCGGCGGCGGCGGCGGCGGCGACCCATTCACTCGGCGATCCCGCGGGACGGTCTCCCGGACGCGATTTTCGCGCCCGATCGCCGGATAGGGTTAGGGGATTATTTAATCGTCCCCGTCCCCCCGTACACACATGCGGCTCGGCGGCGGAGGATCGGTCATATTTTCGTACGATATTAACCTAGGACGAGCGGCAATAATTTTTTTATAATAAATAATTTGTTACCGCGGAAAAAAAATCGTTTGTTCGGTTTAGCCCGCCCGAACGTTTGCCGACCGTTTTTCCGGACATTCTTATCGTCGCAGCTTCTTGATTATGGCGACCAAACAATACGGCAAACATCGATAAACTTGGGGTCGCTGAAACGAGCGCGTGAACAATCCGAGCGAAAACGATTCCGGTCCTGGTTGCTTCGCGAAAACGCGCCCGTTGTCTCGGCCTGCAGTTCACCCCCGTAGTTTTTCCGATAAAACAGGAATCGTTGTCGTTTTTGTGCCACTCTCGAGTTATTCTGAAGGTACTATGCGATATTATGCGTGTTTGTAACAATTTGTGTGGACCAAAATTATCGCCACGGTCCGATTATACGAGGTGTGTGAACCGAACGAAATCCAACATGCCCCTCGAACGACGCATCTCCGCGTCAATCCCGAGTGGCCTGTTGCGAGAGATCGTGGTCGTGGTCGCGCGACTCGTCGTATTTTATAATTTTGCGATGTTGCGAAAAAAAGTTTCACCTCAGCGTAGTCATTTTTGTGTCTATTTATTTGTTCGAAATACACTGTCCAGTGCTTTTTAGCAAGTCGAAATGTTGTACAAACACGTCACAATGTTATCATCTCCAAAAAATGTTGCCCGTTTGATATTTTTACTCTAACACGTGATCATTGTTAATTATGTTGAGCGTTTTCAAGACCACGGCTGTAGTGACAAAGGAGGGTTTTACCTACATAGTTTCGTTTGTAGCCATTTGTTTTTCGAGGGTTCAAGTCGTCCCCCTTGCTTCTTCGACCATTGTAACAGACCAGACCTCCCCCATGCACCCACGAACAAAGCTCTAGTTGCGCCCACGTTCAATACTATCAATTGAGTATAATCAATCTCGTTTACGTGTTTATAGATTTATTTAACGATTTTTTTTTTCTTTTAGACAGGTTTTTAGGATCAATGAATCGTTTCGACGAGTGTACTTTTAGAATCGTTGACGAGACGTAATTTTGATTGTAACAACTACGACGCGTAATCGGAGAATAACCTATCGTCATTTAACGATGTTTGAGCATAAACAAAATATCATTGATCGCAGTCTGTTTAATAGGTGTACATAAAAACGTTTGAAAGAAAATAGTTGTTCAATTAACGCCGAGTCGTTAATTGCTCTTCGCGTGTTCGACGTTATAATATAGCCGCGGTCACTTGAACGTAAACGGTGTATACCTCTACTATTCATCAATCATCGAGGTATATATATACTTGAGTTTAATGAATTTGTGTCTGAATTCGAATGTCAATGACGGTACGTAATAATATATCGTCTTTAATGGTAATGTCACAAGGTTAAAAGTAATAACACAAATTGAACTTAGTACTTGCGTAATAAACATTCGTATAAATATTGAGTACTATATTAATTATGACAAACGAAACGATATTGTGTACCTGCGATAGGTATTATAACAAATGAACCAAAACAGCGCATTAGGTAACCTAAACACCTAAATATTTACACTGATAAATGTGTCGCATACCTACAAATAAAACATGTTATGGAAAAACGACGGACGTCATTATAACACTGAATCATCGTATGGATAATAAATTTGAACAGTAAAGCGTAAAGGTGATGTTATATTTTACGGTTTTTTAAAATTAAAAAAAAAATAATGATGAACTAATTATTAATGAATGATACGGTTTTTTTTTAAAATTGTTGGTACACACAAAACGTTTGTTTGCGAATGTTATAGCTAAACTCGTATACTCACGTAGTAATTATTGTTAGCTTATTAGCTCATAATTCTTTTTGGGAAAATAACTGAGTAATAATATACGTGTAATATTTATAGATTTAATGTGTCAACCTAGCAGTACTGAGAACTATTACTGGATTGTTGGGAAAATCGTACCGTGTAAAGAAGTAAAGAGCAAAAGTTACGACAAAATTTTTACGTGAAAAACGTGTTTTGCACAGATACCGCAGATACGCTGCAGATGCAGCTGCGTCTGTGATGACTGCAGTAAAACAAAAAACGATTAGCTATTGTACTAATGATTGATTTATGTTCGTTGTTAAAGCCAATAATAATTTTTTCAATCCGTCTGATTTACGTATATTATACAAAAAAAAAAAAATTAACACGTATAATATTCGTTTGGATACCCTTATCAATGATCGATGAAGTGTTTGAACACTGTAAGACCACGAAAATTTTAACAAAGAATCGGTACACATTCGTAGACGCACATGAACCCGTAAATATTTCAAACCATAAGGTAAAAATTAAATTAACGAATCGTTAAGTATTGCGTTCCTGTATAGTGTATAATCTGTTATAATACACGCAGATGCTTTGTCCTTCACATTTATTCTCATAATATTGTATTATCTAAGCCCATCAGCATGTCGGCCCTCGAAAAAAAAAAAATCAATCGAATTCGTTATTTCGATTCTTTATTAGGTTACAAATACTCTGTGCAACATATAAGAACACGATTTGAAAATTATATGCGTGGTGACGAAATGGCGTGGTTTAAACATTATAAATTATTATCAATACAGTATCGCGCGAAGACAAATTTAACGCATCAAAAAATGTAGATGAAATTACCACTTTATTAAATAATGTTGAATGTTAATTTACGACAAGAACATTATTTCCAAGTTCAGTTATTAAAATCAACCGAAAAAATTTTCGGTATGTATGTACATTTTTTTTTTTTTATGAGGTTTGCGTTGAATTATTTAATAGGTATATTATACTACTATAATAGTACCTAAAAGTGTACTCGATGCAAATATTATCTTTGGTCTCACCGCGATCCGCGGTAATTTATATCCTTCGGGCAATTTCCAATATTTTTTTTTTTCCGTTACAGTCGGAAACATAAAAACGTTTACGATATTTATAATACGTCCACCAAACTCCGGCTTCTGCACCGATTGTCCGGCACGAGTGATCTTCAATGACTTTGTACAAAAAGTTTTCCGCACAAAACGTTTGTCGTCGTCTCGTAGTTTTACCGATACCGTCGACACATTTTACACACGTAATACATAAATGAACGCACGAATCGATTGAGCTGCGCGCACACGTGGAAGATTCCTGACCCTGTCAAAACTCATGGGCAAGTTTGAAACATGAATATCGTGTTTACCATGTTCACACCGATCGTCATTATTCCCCCAATATTGTATACGTGGAAGTGCCCGGTTAGGTTAGGTTCTACCCGCGTGGAAGTGATTACCGTTACTACGGATAAAAATGTATAGTCTCCAAAACACACGACAGGAAACACGTAGGTTAGGTTATACCTGTAGTGGCGGACAGGGCAACGAATGTGCCGGGCCATTCATATATAATGGTGTGCCGCAGAAAATGTACACGTTGTGGTGCGCACGCGGCGGACAGTAGAAATAAAACGTTATTTTAGAAAGCGATCCGACCCGAAACGTGCCGCGGGGACGGCGGATTAAGACCTGCCGGTAAAATATTTCTGAAATGAGTAAAAAAAAAAAGTATTCGAGGCGAAAAAAAAACAGCGGCCATCGCGTTTACGTCGATATAAACGGCAATAAGACCCCGTTATGACGACGCGTTATAAAACACGTGTACACTTATTATTATATAGTACCTACACGGTGACTATGTGTAAGAACACGTCATGTAGCGCATGAAAATAAAATAAATACGTTCGTACATAAATCACAACAGAGACGGCAACACTATTGAGTTATGTACAATGAAAAAAAAAAAAACAGTATATTTCTGTGTTGGACGACTACTTTTCTTAATCGAACGTGCTACGATATGTCATTTCGTCGAACCGACAGACACGTAGACGAATGAATGTTTTCAAAAGTGTCGTGTACAGGCGCGCACGTTAAAACCGCGTATGATATACTGAAAAATGTCGAAAACTTTACACAGTATAGTTTACAAGGAATCGTTACAATACCTTCATCCCGTCTTTTTTCTTTTTGTTTACACGGTCAGGTCTCGAGTAGTACCTATTGTACTAGGTTTACGATGACCCTAGAATAGAACGATTCGATTATGACTCGTTCGGATGTTCCCCCTTAACTGCACGAACTAGGAATAAAAAATTCGCTAAACTCTAAATGTCGCCGAACACTGAATGTCGATTATCGTCACCCTTCTTTATGCGCGCAGACCGACTGGTACGTATCGCCACGACAACAAGCACAAAGACGTCCAGTCGTGTAAAATCGTTACGTTTAGGTATACAGAGAAAAAGAGAGATTCGTTTACGTACATTTAACACGTGGGTGTACGCGAGACGGAAGATAAATCCGCAAAAAAAAAAATTGATTGAAATATGAGACGCGTCGCGAAAATAATAATGGTGTGAAAGTAACAACGGTTTAGCCGATCGGACGAATCGTTGTCCATTAAAAACAGCTGCTGAACGTTTTTACGGAGAAAACGCGCGCGCACCGAGGTAGGAGGCACAATATAATACGCGCAGTACGACGTACTGAACGAGTATCATGATATTATTATACGCACGGATAACGTGGGAGTAAAACGATATTCTCGGAGCCCTCGGTAAATCATTCTGAATTTTTCCATTCCATCCCTTTTTCCAGGTACGACCGCGAAATATTTCGGGTTTTTTTGTTGTTCACGAGCCGACACCGGCGCGTCGCGACTGCGCGGCGGCTGCATCAGCAGATCCTCTTCGAGCACTGGTTTAATAATAATAACAATAATAACAATAATAACAATAATAATAATAATATAACTTATACTGCACGCACACGTATTATAACACATACAACCCCGGCTACGACGTACCTATACACAGACAATAATAATAATAATATTACACTGCAGGTCGTACACACAACGTTGTATTGTACATTTTAGGGTCAGCCCCGGCGCTATACTCCCGTCTCTCCTCCGAACTCTTGCACCGGTAGTATTGTATTATTTGGCATCGTCACAATCGTATTATAATAATGGCCACACTTAACACGATCCGTTTGCCGCAGTACGTGTCCTAGGGGCACTTTATATACATCGGTACTCTTTTGTACGGCGTTTTGTGCAGAGCGGCTATAATAACACGCACACAAATAATATTTTTTTTTTACGCGGACACAGGAGGACGGTTGAAATTGGCGGGTCTTTTTACAATAACACAGAGTGTGCGAGCGACAGGTTCAACAGCTACAGGTTTGTACGCATTGTGTGCTACGCGTTTTCCACGCACCACCCCGCACGGCTGGTTCGTGTGCGCGACCAGTGGTTCGCAACTTTTTTTTTTCGGTTCACAACTGCTAAACGCCGCGCGAATCGAAATGTTTTTTTAAAACTATGTGTGCACATTTGTCCTTCTTTTTTATCTTCAACCCTTATACGGTTGGTCTCGCGGCCGGATAATGTGCGCTCTTCGGCCCAGCTCTCCGGCGGAACAGTCGCGTGCGGTTCGACAGCACCATTCGTTTCGCGAGCCAAGCTCGTGGACGACGTCCTTCATGGCCGTCGATTTTCCCGTCCATATTGATCGTAAACAGTCGTGCCCCGATCGCACATTCCATCGCCACGGTCCGACACGCTGTTTTCGGCGTCCCTCTGCGTTCGTCCGTGTATAATTATGCTGCAGTCGGGTCGGTTCTGTCCGACTCGCTCGCAGCATCAAACATCGCAATTTCGAAGCTTTCGAGAGGATTCACGTTGTTCTTACACAGCGCCACGCTACATACATACCTATGCTTTTATCAAGCGTTTCCTCGGCGTTTAATACACGCGCTGTCGCGTGCCGGAGCACAACGATCTTTCAAGATCGGTGTACAAAATTAAAACTCTCATGTTAAGCGGACAGTTAATGTTGTAAACCCCACTTTACGAAATAATTTTGTGTAAAGAATATTCAAAACATCATTCCCCGAAAGCTCGTCAATACCCGCCAATACCGTCTTTAACGTTAAGAACCACTGGTGGCCGCCGTACGTACGTTATGAACGTACGATTTTGTGTACGCGCGACCGTCGTACGCAGACCCGGCGGTAACAGGGTGGGTGTCCTGAAGCCACTCGACTGCATCACGCGCCGTCGTATTTTTATATTCGTATAAATGTACTTCACGTACAATACCTGTGCAGCGCGTGTAAAATGCAGTGTAATATTATGCTTTGTGAACGCAATCTGTATCCAATCTTATCCGATCCACCAACAGTATGTTATGCTACACAGTCGGTATAGCCTATGTTACAACGTGAAAAACAAAAAAAAGAACGCTACCACGGTAAAGGTGCAACAGCGACTACCACCGACGCTTTGGGCGGGTCGTTGGTTGCAGTTTGTCCGTACTATGTATTTTAACGTCGGAAAGCTACTGTATAAATTATCGAAAAAAACCCTGCCCGGAAACGCCGTCGCAAACCTGAAAATTTCAAAATTTTCGCGGTAAAAAGTATGCGAAATTTCAAAAAGAACTTCAACCGAAACACTACCGGAGTCCATAACCCTTTTAGAAAAGTTACCGACTTTGGAGCATTCTTTCTGTATACAAAAAGTTGTTGACAGACAAAACAAAAAAAATTGTTGTAAAAACGATGCGTTCCTCGCTCGTCACGCGGAATCTAAAAAAAAGGATAAACCGAACTTATTATATTAGGTCAATCGACTAATTACCTAGTTATATATAGTCAGTGCAAGATACAATGCACTTGCATGTGCATTTATAATAAGTTTAAATATTTATCCGCGTGACAGTGAGGATTAGTGCGGTTTAATCTGTAAATCTCCGATGGAATCTATAATAGATGGCTTAATTTGATTAGAAGGTGTGTTGCGGATTGATGAGATGGATCGGTAAATGTGACCAGTTATCGCATTCTTTCGTAGTTTGTTTGCTGATGACTGCATATTTTGAGAGTTATTTTATTTTTTACTTTTATTATCTTTACGAGTAAAATCAACATAATTAGATATAAATTTGTAACGCCTGTACTAAACGTATGCCATTATTGTCTGAACACAACACTATGGTCTATGGACAAGCTGTTCTACTTACTGTGGGCCAGTATGGTCGTATTTTTACGTCGTATGAACATAATTTGCAGCTATTTTGTTAATTTTGGCAATTGTTTTCGTTTAGAATTTACCCGAATAACTATAGTTGAAATAATACTATACATAGCTTAAAACCCCGCGAACAACACCATTGTTGGACGATCATAAACGTCTACAAACAATGAGTGTAATATCAGCCGACTTTCGAAATTTTTTAACACTTTACAGAAAAGTATGCTGTCAAACACTGACAACTTAATTAAACTAAATTTAAAAAATGGCTCGATTTAAGTAGGAATACGATTTCTGTCCTAAGCTGGATTCTAAGTATAAAATAAAATTTAATGGCCGAATCTTTACGTAAATTTATAAAAAAATCACCGGTATTATCCAATCTGTATATATTCTTATTGAACACTTACCTACTATCAACGAGAGAAAAATTTGAATGGTTATTTAATTAGTAGCTATTGAGTAATGGAAAACGAAACTTCATTTGACATTTTAAAGTTTTCGGATAATCTTTCGGAAACGTCTAAGAACATAAACTTTTTTTTTTTTTTTTTGTAGCTTATAAAACTTAATTATATCAACGTTGTAGCATTTTTACAAGTACAAATAATTATTGTGTCTACGCACTACAGTAAAAAAAAAAGTCACACGTTACCATATCGTTGGTGCACGTTACACGTTACCTCAATTTTTTCAAAATCTAAAATGAATATCGAGTGAAAATCAAAATTTCATAAAGAGTGATAAAATATTATCGTTTTCATAAACTAAAAATATCATTACTTCGAAATTGGTCTCAATAGCTGTTGATATCGTTTATTATAGTTTTGTACAAAATAAAAATAAACAATTTAGGTAGATTAAACTGTAAGAATAATCATTTACTTTTTATTCCTATTTATGATATCTGCAACCAATATTATGGAATGAAGTATAACAATAATTGATTGTGTTAATCAATGACAGTTATTGATTATAGCAAATTAATTAATTATAAATGAACTTGTTATTCTTAGAGACAGTTTCAGTTTATATATTAAAATTAATATATTTCAATAATAAATCGTCATAACGACAAGCTCTCTAAAATAACAACGAGAGGAGCATTACACAATAAGTTTGTAATAACTATACTCCGGATTCGCCTAAGTTTTCAAATGTTTACAAGATAATTATTAAAGGGCGAATATCCATCCGAAAGAGTTACCATCGAACTCCACCGGAGCACGTTCCATACTATATTTCTATAGCAGTAGGCTATCTTAGTAGGGACTCTTAGTTCCTTCACAACTGAAACACGGCAATAAAACTATATATCCTGCTGGTATTTATAAAAAATAATTACTATTAAGTATTTTTGCAAATCAAAAGTGTATCAATAATGTATATAATTAATTGTTATGCTGCTCAGTAATAAATACTAATTATAGGTGTTCTATATTAGTATGATAGATTTAGGTTTTTAACGGTTCTAGGAGATAGTTATTGAAAAAATTAAAAATTCAAAGTTTAAACAATTGTCATAAAAACGTATTAAAAGTACATAAATTTGAATTAAAAATTTGATTTTAGCAGTTAAACAGTATGTGCATTATAAATATTTTTCATTATATACATTAACATTGATGTACTCGTATCGTGTAAATACGTACTTACAAGTTACAGTGTTTACATGCGTATGTCACCATTATAACGGGTAAGAATATCAGATGTAAGAGGAGCATAAGTGAACAAATTTACAATATAAATACCTACTGATTTGAGATATAGACTACTGACGGATTGTAGTTACTTAAAATATATTTGAATATAACATATTAAATATACAGTATGATAATATATTATCCAGGAACAAATATTTCCAGTGAAAGAGATGTGTATAGTACCTACCTAAATGTTTCTTTGAAAATTATGAAATCTCAATAGTCAGACTTGTGTTTCTTACATTTCAATGATAATACTATGTTATACAAAATCAATCCTAATGGTTACATCTAAGTTCTAACCATTCGTGCTATGAATTTTTAAAAAATGTTTAATGTCCTATCGGCTCAACGATCAGCTACGACCAATTATGTACATAATGACAAATTATGTACATATAAAACAAATGTCGTTGCACCGGCTAAAATTAAATAGACCAACCGTATAATTATAGGCGTAAATTGGGATTTGTTGGGAACTTACCCCCGTCCCACTCCATGACCAAATTTCCTCAGAATAAAAATGATTTGTAAATTAAAATATATTTTTTAAAAGGGGCATATCCGAAAGAGTTTCCATCGAATTCCACCAGAGCGCGTTCTATATTGTATTTCTATAGCGGTAGCGGGCTATCTTAGTAGGAAATCTAAATTTCTTTACAACTGAAGCAACAATCAACTAATTTTTGTTTGGAGAAATGATATCGATTGAGAATGATAGTACCTGTGTACTGTATACATTGAGTTTTTTTTTTTTTTTTTGAAATTGGATTATAAAAAAAAATATTCATGAAATTTAATTTTTAACAACAAGGTCAATAAATTAAACTATAATAACATTTAAAAAAAAATTTATTCTTAAAAATTGGCCAACGACAGTGTATCAGGGAATATGTGTAGTTTGTAAGTATTTAAAAGTTACACACTTTTAACTACAAAACTTATACTAGTGAGAAAGAACTTAAAATACAAAATTTTGATTTTTAAACTATTGTAACTGACTAAAAAATTAATAAACATGTTTTTGAATATTTCTTAGGGTCATAGACCACAGTAATCCCCTAGTATTAACTATAAGTATCTATACTCGACCAAAGCAAAAAAAAAGATGGAATATTCCCCCTTAATATTTACACGCAGATATGAATGATAAATGATAGCCTTTTTTTTTTATTTTAGTTTTTCTGTACGAAAATGGTTATGAAATAACACCACATGGCACACATGACTGGCTATGATATCACCGCAGGCTCCGAGTAATAATATAATATGTATGAAAAAACAATAATTTTTTGCTTTATTTGCAGCTGGTCGGCTGTTGAGTATAACGTCACTGTACAATACTCAAACACAATCTGAATATTTTTTTCACTGATTAATAAGCAAAATTTCGTGTTTTTAAATATTAGACATTACGCCAACATAATTTTGTAACACTATACATTTCAGTATGAACGTTATTCAGTTTACTCGATGCGGTTACTGAATCACTGTAAACACATACACTTATACATTTTTTGTACAATTTTATAACTTAAAACAAGTTTTTATACTCCGAGAGTTTTAATCAAACATTTAATCGCACGTTTACTTTAATTTAAATTATACCCAAAATTGAAATTCGTTATTCATTTTATTTTTACCATTAGTCGCTAATAATTTACTATTAAAATATATCATTGACCATATAAGAGACTTAAGTATAAAATTTTTCAAGTTCATTATAATTTT
The DNA here is from genome assembly GCA_017140985.1 of Hormaphis cornu. Lineage (NCBI taxonomy): Eukaryota > Metazoa > Arthropoda > Insecta > Hemiptera > Hormaphididae > Hormaphis > Hormaphis cornu. The sequence continues at coordinate 19,277,204 of CM029359.1, forward strand.
TATATTTACGTGTAATATTATATGTCGTTTTCTTTAAAAATTTACATTTCATTATATTGCTGCATTTTTATCTGATTTTTCATTCAAAACCTACTAAATTACCATTTTAATTTAATAAAAGAGCTCATTGATATTTTACTAACAATATCTACATTAACATTACTTCAATACAAATTAAATACTTTACCTAACCGATTTATCTATGAATATAATGAGAATTCTAAAAACTGATTTGAATTCGTTATGACGTCTACTTTAGATTGATTCTTCCAGATTTTTAAGTGTTTGTCTCAAGTTTTCTAAAAGTTAATAACAGTAGTTTTTTAAACCTTTTTATTTCGTATTTTTAGTTCGATTTGTAAAAATTTAGGGGATAAAATCGGAAATATGGGAAAGCCGATACAAGCAGACGTAATGACGAATCCAAATGAGTTTTTTATGACAGTTCACAATTTAATATTTGTAAAAGTACTAACGAAATTAACAAATTATCATGCGCACGTACAAGTATATGCGCTTATCAAAATGCATTCAATTCAATGGCATTATAAAAATTGAGATATACATGGCACTGATAAAATAATTTTACTCTGTACATTAGGCACGTTTCATAATATTTAAGTACAAGTTTGTATATCACAACAGCACTCAAAAATAATATTCATATACACAATTATCAAAAAGTATTCAATTGAATTCATTCAAAATGAGATAAGTTAGTAGCTTAAAGGTACTACAGGTATTTTAATAATTCATGTTTTTATACCTTTGAAGTGTTGAACTTTAAATTTGTTATCAAACTATTTGCGGAATGTATGTATGTATGTAATTATAGATCAATTAATGACGGAAATATGTTTAGAACCACGTTCACATTTTACACTCATTAAATTTTTTTAAGTTTAATCGTTTTGCAAATTTTTCAACATACCTCAATAAAACTGATATTTTTTTATGTACCTACGATTGTATTATTAACTTGTACGTAAAGTTTACTAAAGGTTTTTAACGTTTGCGTTATATTGATAAATTATATACGACATGACTTCGTTGATTGTGTAGGTATTATACTAACGTACCTCAATTATTTTTTTTACAAATTAAATTCACCTAATTAATTACTTGCAGGTGAAATATTATATACCTAGGCAAGAAAATTATCGAGCTGACGCGTTTTAACGCGCGATGAGCTGGCGTAAATTCTGTGATATGCATGGTTACAATTGCCATATTGTAATATCATTGTCATATATTATCATACAATATTTAATTCTTAAAAATGCTTGGATTACACAAGCCGTACTTTATCGTCTTACCAACTTCATTTTCACCCACGTGATCCATTAACATTTTTTCAAACACACGAAATTTATTTAATAAAAGTTAATTCCAATTCTTAGCTTAGCGACGGATGTAGGTATTGATTTTACGAAGGTGTTTCATTTCTGAAAACACATTTTCGAGCAGCAAAACTACACGCCACGACTTCTCTAATGATAGGTGATTTGGCGTAGGCAGTGTAGGTTTTTTAAAGCGTTTTTTTTTTTAAATTGGCTTATTTTTTGATTTATGAAACAAGCGCAATCGACAAAATTCCTAAAAAATGTTTTGAATCATACAAACATTTTCACACATTGTAGTATAGTAAAGATTTAATCTTGCATATGTGATAAAAAGTTCGATCGATAGTGTCAAATTTTGACTATGTTAATTTTTACCGTTTCAAAAAACATTATTCATTTTCAATTTGAAGTGCTTAACAACATAATTTTCTATGTAGGTACAGATTAAAAATTTTAAGATCTGGCTTACACAATTTTTGTTTTTACACATCACTATATGTGTATAAAATTAAGACGGTAAAATTTCGTTGTATTCGTTATAATTGTTTTGCGACAATCCCTCGCGCTAAATACCATTTTAATTAATTAACATTTTTCCACGTTTTTCAAATGTATGCGGAATTAAATCTATATTTGATAATTTTTGTGCTAAACGTCAAACTATAAACGTATTTAAAATTTTAAAGTAGACGATCGACTGAGCTCACTCAAAATCGTTGTTTTTAAGCAGTGATAAAATGTTTATAGTCTTTGGTTTCAAACATAAAAAAAAATTGGGTTTTATGTTTATACTGCGTTAGTTATAACCTATTCCAAACCACTGTTCGTTACTTTTTTTTTTTTTAGGTTAATTTATAAATTCCATATGGTGTACACCTGTGTATACATGTCTTATTGCTAAATCGTAATCATTTATCAATTATTAAATTGCTCGTTTAACACGGCGCTAGGTAATGTGTTAATAAATAAAATCAAAGGAGTTCCGTATGGAAATTACCATCAATAAATGTGTAAAAACTAAAAAGTTAACTTAATAGCGAATAAAATTTCACACAATATTTTAAAAGTATTTAGATTGCCCGTTTCAAATAAGTTAACACCAGTCAGTTGAACGCTAATAAATAATACGTTTTTATATTTATCTTGATTTTCGACTATTTTTGTAACGATTTGAGCGCACTAAATTAGTTGATTATTATTGTATAGTTATAAATACAACCATTTCCATTTAATGGGTAGTGCCGATATAAATTATTTTTAAAATTTTTAGAAATAAAAAATTTTTTATTATCTAGAGGACTGCTTCAGATAAGCCTTGTTCTAGTGTGATTTGCAAATCGAGCGTTGATAAGTTTTGAATCCAAAACCTGAACAATATTATAATAAAGTTGCTGTCTACAGATTACGTCTGATGATAAGAAAATTCAATCAATTTTATTATAGCTTACCTATATTATCTGTCGTAAGTTATATCATGTCGATGGTCAATCCACTGCTTCTCACTGTTAACTAAAAATTTCGTTTGATCTTCATAAGAGATTTTGTACTTTCAACACGCCTTGTATACATATTTATTAGTGCCTAAATAGTGTTTGTTTAAAGTACAGTATAGATTACCAATTTGAAATTTCCCGTATAGAGTTTAAACGCAATACATACACGTTAGAGTTTAAACATTTTAATCCGGTATATTTTTTTACAGAATATTAGAATCTAGTCTTTGGAACCATTAAAGTTATGTTATCCGATTTGTTTGTACTTATAAAATTACTCTAAGTGTATCCTTGTATGAAATTCTATAACTTCAATAATTAATACTTCTTACTGACACTTACGGTTATGATTTATCAGCATGTTACACCTACAACTTATTATTAAAAAATGTTGTTAAATAGCAACGAATAGAATACGTTCATTGTCAGAACGCCAGTTTTTAGATTTAAATAAGCTAACCTGAAGCGTTGCAACACTGTTGTGCAAAAAAATTGTCACCGGGCTTGAAAAATGATACGAACCATTATAAGTATATGAATAACACTGCTGTGAAATTATCCGCGTTTATTATTTCGTTTGCGATTATTTTAAACTGAAAAACAATTAACTCTATCATGTAAGCGTGTGTGATTTAACGAACATAAAAATGATTTACCTATCGAATCGATCGAAATTCGCTTCTTCCAATACTGTACCTAGATAAATACATATATAAGATTATAGTTAATATTTATTTATTACATTACTCGATAGTGTTTGAATACTATACAGTCACGACTTAAGTCAAATGTTACGATACAGCTCATAAAACCACACTATTAACCGTTACGAACTTGCAGTCGTTCTGTATTACATTACACAGGTCTGTACCGTGTAAGCTATTCTTATTATATATTCGAATGCGGACTAAACTGTAAGGGTACAAAGACGAACGGAGTAGTAGATTGAAATGTACAAAAATGTTATCCTGATCCTTCACGCAAGAAGACGAACGAGTTCATACCTATAAATTATTGAATTGTAAAAAAAAAAAATGCTGTTTGATCGAAATCGTTGGCCACGCATCGGACGAAGAAGAGACTGATGATAATAATTTTTGACGAAACGCTGCAGGAAGGATAAAACGATGAACGCGACCTATCGAATGTGCAATGACGGTTGATCGCGTCGAGGAACAAAAACCGTTCAAATTTTTTAGTAAATTTTCGTCGAGTAAAAAACTCTGCCTCGACTCGTTTTATGTTTTAGGCCCCGATTTATTGGTCTGTTACGGCCCATGTGCCTCTAACCGTCACTGAAAAATGTTACTGATACTTCGTTGCATACGTAATATAAAATGTCATAATAATCGAATACCACGGATAAATCGTCGATCAGCCCACCATCAATCTTGCCGCCGCCGTCGGTCGTATTGTGCAGCTCACGGACTGTGTTGATCTGCTTGTGTTCTCACACGCGCGTTTACTACGTCGATTCACGCGCGTTTAACGAATATTAATGCGTTTTTCGGTGACGTCCGCGACGAGTAATGGAGTAATGGAGCTGTATTTCCATTGCTCGGTGGGTACCCACAAAACGCGAATCGAACGCGTCTGTTAGCTACATTTGCGCTTAACGAATCGTCTTGTGTGTGTGTTATTACAGGCAGGTACTATGTGTGTTCAAATTTTTATTATTATTATTCTTTTTCCTCGTCGAAACCTAATACGACGCACTGCACCTTGTAACCTTGTAACCGCCACGTACGCAGAAAAGCGAATTACGCGCGTACGTGTGCCGAAAAAATACTATACCAGCTGGCTTTTTGGAAAGAAAAAGAAAGAAGACGGGTAGATAAAAATTATACTCCACTACACGTACGCGCGCGCGCGCGCGCGCCCGACGCCGCGTACTTACATACTCGAAACGAACCGTATTGTTCTGTAATAATAACAATATTATTGTTATCGCGCTGACGGCGTTTATTGTTGGTGACGCTTTGTCTTTTATAAATTTGCAAAATAATCCGTCTATGTATATCGTACTAGGGAACTATAGAATCGCACGCCCCAGCAGCAGCAGCAGCGTCTTTTTGAGCAGACGCTGCGGCGATTTTTCAAAACGCATAAAAAATACCGTTTTTCCTTTTCGATTACGAGACGATCAATAGCAGCTTAAGGTGATTACATCATAGCCGACCAGATTGGACGGATTAATCGTACACGGATAGGTAGGCACACGCATAGTTCGCAGCAAAATATTCGTAGGTTTGTTCCATTACCTCTACTACTATTTCTACCGTTACGGAATAATAAACGTTTATTATACAGTAACACGTTATCAGTAGGTACAGTGAAAACAGTGAACGTACGAGTGTGTAATCCGTGACGAGTGATGACTGACTGACACACTTGAAGATGACACCACCACATTCATATTATCACTATGCGGTTCGTTGACATGGTTCTTACGCGGCAGCGCAACAAAATCCATGTTACTCGTGCACAAATCATGGGTAAAGCAGATGCTCATATTTTTTCCCTCTCGTATGATCAAGCTTCTTTCACTACAGTTACGAAAGTGGTGGTCCGGGAAAAATGTAATCATTTAATTATTCTATACGGACAAAACGAGTCGAAACTCGTATAATCTTCGATAGCAAAAAAAAAGCCGTTTAAAACTGAACGGTACAGTTAACGTGGTTCAGTTTTTCGCACAAAATATACATTTTCGTTTTAAATTTCAATCGATTCGGACTATTTTTTAGCAAAATCGAGTACTCTTGTGTTTGACGATTTTTGCGGTTTTCGTTTCATAAAATCTGCAATTTAAAATTTAAAAACTCGAAAATAAAACACAGTGGAAACAAAATATACCTCTGTGTACACGGTAAAAAAATTTCGAAATTCGGTCGACACAATTGTTGTCTATTGACGTTTTTACACCGTTATTTTCATTACTATTTTTGGCGACGACATACACACCGATACATTTGCTTTTATTTAAAATTTAATTTAAAACGAGTGACGTTAAATTTTTGTTTTTAATGTTATTAGGGTTGCCGTTGAAAATTGGTCAGCGAAGAATAATATTGTTTTCACGACGATGCTTTTCTTTTTTTTTTTTCTTTTTCTAGTAGAAGGAATGATCCGATTTTAACGTGTTTGATATCTCAAAAGATAGGTAATTGATCCGGTACATTTTTCGAAAGCGTTTTTTCGAAATTTTAATTTTTTTTGGAGCCAAAAACGAAAACGTCAAAATTTTTAGATCGAAATTTGTCATTAAGGCGGGCTTAACGAGTTTACCGCTAAAATTTCAATCGATTTCGATCATTTTCAAGGGAAAACTTTGAAATTTTTGAATTATTTAATTTTACGCAGTTATTATTCCGTAACACTTCTACTCTTCACGTTTAAGTCAAACGAAACTTTAGTACAATCCAAACGAGACAGTTTTACATACGCGGTTAAAAAATTTAGAAAATCGGTTTAGACAATTTTGGTTTACAGTCGATTTCACGTTGTTATTTTGTCGTTAAACTCGTCGTTCCGGTGCGGCCGTGTATTCGTTAGGGACAAATATTCCCGTGTTTTTTTTTTACACGTCGATTTCGATTTTTTCGACCGTAACATCAAAAATAGAGATCGGAACAAGCCGAAACTTTTACGCGCGCGCCATTGAAACCGACAAGAGTTACAGATTTGATAAAAGTTTATTTCGAAAATTTTCATCGTTAAAAACCAGGACGTCTGTCCAGACAAAACCGAGCTCGCACGTATTTTCGAAGGCAATGGACTTATCGTTGCTTTCAGGTATTAAAATACGACGCGTTCGAACCACAACTTCCAATCTAGCGACTTATAGAGTCGTTTTTTTTTTTTTAACTAAGGGTTAAGCTCAAGACTAACCGGGGGTCGCCGGCCGAGCCCCCTCTACCCCCTCAAACCCACCCCCGTACGGTACAGGACGTCACGCGGACGGGGACGTAAGTGCGTATTATCGTGTACGCGTCAACAAATCCTCCGCAGCCCCGGCGCCACAAACGAATACAGCGTTTTCATTGGTCTGTTTCGAGTTTCGCGACCGGGCGGCGGCGGCGGACCTACCTGCTCTCGCGGTTTCGGCCGCCGGCTTTCTTTTTAGGTTTTTAGACCAGGTCGCGTAAAAAGTGTCTATATAGGTCGTTTGGACGCCGATGCCGTTCGGCCGAGCCAGCCCCGAACACGCGGACGCCCGGCCAGTGGCGTTCCAAAGGGACTTATAAAATTAATTAACCGTAGAAAGATATGGCCAAAAAAGAGTCTCTCTTTAAGACTACTTATAAATTTTACCTCGCGCCGCCACTGCGCCGACATCCGAATCGCGAATCGGAACGACGAAAACGCCGTGTACTATATTCGTTTCGTGGCGCCGTGGAGGATTCATCGCGACGACGACGCGCGTGTCGGTCACGATCACGCGCCCGCGGGCCGTCGGGCGGGAAGGTGCCGGCGGGGAAAAAGGTGGGAGGAAAGTCTCGCGCTCACGCACGCACACACACGCCGACAGTGAATCGATGGCGCCAGACCCGTTTTCACAATGAGCCGCCGCCGCCACTACTATTCGGTCGGCGGAGAGCAAATTGGATCCCCGCGGGGCGCGATGCTGCGCCGGTTATGCTGCTCCTCTACTATTCAGGAGAATAAAAGAGAGAAAAAAATTGTATATAGAATGAAAGAAAGAAAGAAAGAAAACCCCGACGCGAAAGACGAGCACGGCGGAGCGGCATACCTGGCAGTGCCACGCCATGCCTCCCCCTGCCGGCCGGCCGCTCGTATTATTGTGCGTACCCGTGGTGCAGTACGAAAATAATAAATATTGTGTAAACTATTGTGCGTTTACGCTTTGCGTACAGATCTTCTTCTTCTTCTTTTGAACAACAACAATAATAATCGACGGTGGCCACCACCCTCTCGCTCACTCTTTCTCACGTGAGGCGTTTCTATACGTTGTTATTATTATTATTATAATGTACGCGTCGTGGACTGTGTCGCCGCGGCGTCACGACGACCGGTGTGTAAAATATAAATGAAACGTTGCACCGAGAGTCTGAAAATATGTGTATACATAGTCGGTTTGTGCCGCGGCGACGATTATATTTTCCGTATTATCCCCCCGACACCGTTCGGACGTTTTTTTTTTTTAGACACGTTGATGATAAAAAACGGAACGTAGTTTGCCGCAAAGGTTTGACGTGCGTAAAGGCGCGACCAGGGGGTGGACGGACTGACTGACTGACGCGGGGCGACAAAACAAAACTCTGCACCCCTCGCCCGCGCTCGTGTTTTCGATCACAATTTACACGATTCGGGCTCCAGTTTACACGATTCGGGCTCCCGTATATATTAGGCGTTTTTTTTTGTACACGGGCCGGTAAAATGTTCTGCTCTCCGCTTTTAAATTGTCTCGCGGGCGCAAATAATACGATATTATTATTAAACTCTGTCCAGCAGTTGGGCGGCGACCAAAACTCGTCCAAACAAGCAAAAAGTAATGAAGAAAAAAAAGTTTATACGAAGAGTATAAATTCTTCACTGGGCTCAGAAAATAAGTAACACTTCAAAACATTCTGTTAAGTTGAATACGGGTGGTAATTCGAGTAATACCAAAGCGTAAAAAACCGTTTTTAATAATAATCGCGTTAATATAACACATTTTCGACACTCATCGTATCACTACATTATTTGTGATCATAATTTTAAGAATTAAAAATTGTAAATATTGCTCTCTTTTTTTTTCTACCAACTTCAGACACGTTTAAGTAACTATTAAACGAGTATTTTATCGGAAAAATAACATAAATTATCAAAATATAACGTAAAATTTTATCACGTTCGGAAAAAAAATTCATAAACAGGCTGCGTTATACACTTATCTTTAAACGCACGCTGCTATTAGATACTACATGGCTAACAGATTAGTCGACGTGCTACTAATTGGTGTGAAAAAAAAATTTTCAGATTCAAAATTTTCTAACGAAATGCGATTTTTAATTTTAACAAAATGAAATTCAAATAAACACATAAATCATAATATCAAGTAGGTCGATTGATGTAATAATGCGTAATATTGTTGAATTATTTACAAACGGTAATTTCTCCTATGTGCACAATCAACTAAAACCTATATATACCTTGTGCATTTATCAAGTTTTTTATATTCTAATGCGCCGCGTATCAAAGACTATATAACATGCGATTACAATAAAATGTTTACTCGAATAATGCCGAGAAGCCGTTTTTCGACACAAAAATAATGTCAACCATAAGTGCAGTGAATCTTTTTGAGGTTACCTATATGTATATATTTATCATTTACACCTTTCAAACCTAGACACTTTACGCGACCCTAAACCTAAAAACCGTTTGGGAACTTTTGTTCTTCCAAGTTGGCAATTCGAGTTCTGCCCAGGTTTATTATTATTTTTTATCAATTTTTATCAACAGGGGAGAACTGCTATGTTCCCCCCAGAGGCTCTGCGCCCGAAACAGCGATCCATTTCCAAACAACTGCTCGTGACTGGATGTTTTTAAAATAATCCCATTATACACATATTTTTCTCGGTATTCCGTTCATTTTCAGTACATACATATTATTATAATAATATTATGGTATACAGCACTCGTACGTAACAATAAAGTGATCCATTAAGTAGTGAGTATAGGTGTGTGTGTAATATCCCGGGGGTGAAAAGTTAATAATACGTTTTCATAGATTTATACCCGTATATTAGATTATTTTTATTGATTCGGATGGTACACCATATATATATATATACGATAAACGTAGGGTAGTTGACTGTTTACGAGTTTATTTATTTATGTTTTATATCACAACATTCTTCTTGAACAATTTTACAAACTCGAGGTTTGGCCGCGCGCAGGTTAACGAAAAAAAAAAAAGAAAAAAACACCGACTCTTAACCTCCTGCACACGCCCGGCCAAAAACGCCCTCGCATTCCACGACCCCGTCATACGGGCAACACGCGCGTATACAACAAATGGGTACAATGCTTATGATACGCGTGTAACACACGACGTAACAGTTCGACGGGGGTGTTTCGAGTACACGCGTTAAACGTCTATTAATGTAATGCGATATTGTAAGAAAAAATGAAAAAAACGAGAGATCTTTTAATTAAACGCGTACGTATGTATACGTAGGCAACAATTTTACGGTACCTTTTTTAATATACAGGGTGCAGAGCATAAAGTCTCGCCCCGATTATAAAGATCTATTATAGAAGAGGTCTATTACAGAACAACCGTTCGACGTAAGAACGTGAATTTATTTCCGTTACGCATATAGGTTACAAGTTTTATTTATGAGACGACCGTCTTGCGTTTGTAAACTTCAACGTGTGCGCCCCCTTTAAGCTCACGTCTGAGCGTTACATTTCCCGCGCCAGGTGTCTTGTAACGTCATGTCTTTTTCTGTCACAGTGTACCCACCACGGCTGTAGCTTGTATCCTATCAAACGGGTGTGGCGTAGAAGTCTCTGTCCTTGGTGTACATAAAAAATAAGTCGAGTGGAGTAACGTCTGGAGAGCGGGTTGGCCGAGGGTTTCGGACCGCGGCCACCTTCCGATTCACCGATTCGGAAGTGTTTCGCGCACCGTACGAAATCTTGCTGGAAAATTATCCGTGGCCGGTATTCTTCTAACCGTGGTGCCAACGTTTGCAAAACTTCCAAGTACAATCGGGACTGATTGTGCTCACCCTGTGTACTATACGTTCCTCGTCCCCCAAACGGGGTCGGTCTGCGGCGTCCACCGCACGTCGAAGACCGTTTTTGTGAGAGAAAACGCACCGTATTATTACCGAGTTATGAGGGAAAACGATCCTCGGTGAACGACGTCGTTTTACGGAACGATTGTTATTATTTGCTGTAGGTACACGTATAATTTAAAGTAGGTACAAACGTATTATTATTGTTGTGTTTGCAGCCGAGACGTGTCTCTATGGTACAATACAGAGGGAGTGGTCGTCAGAAATACAATTTCAAAAACGTCTTACGCGTGCGCGTGTTATGTGCACGTACTCGTGTGCGTATCATACGCGATTTTATGTGGCAGAAGTTGATGCGTACACTTTTCGAACTTTCGGAAAAACAAGTTATAGAATGGGATAAAAAATACAGTTTGTAAACAAGTTCATTAATTTTTATAGTAGTCGTTGACTTTGTACGGTTCAAAATAATAGACCGTAACACATAAATTGGTCTACGAAAAGTTAGCAATAACAAAGACGTATCATGTTTTGCCATCATATATTTAGTTGTACGTTTATATCAACGATATGAAAATATCCTAACGTTAATACATCAATATTCTGTTCAATAAATTATTGTAACGTGAGGACATTTCTATTAATCTTGTCACCAAATTACTACTGTTGTTTTAAAGCTGAATACGGAACTCGCGTTTTCAACTGTCGAAGTACGGAAAAAATATGTGCTTTTGTAGTTTATTAAAACCTAAAGAATGAAACCTAACACTATCAGTTTACCTTCTGATAATTATAATAATGTAAATCATCCTTACAGAGTGATATTTTTATACTCTCATTTTGTTATCAGTACACGGTTTATCGCGTACTCTCTTTCTGTGAACAATTTTAAACGGACTTTCTTTTTACGTGTAAAAATGTTCCAATTTTTATCTAAATCATTTTATTAATTTACTTTCAAATATAAACTACTATTTTTAAGTTTTAACCGTGAATATTCTACAAAAAAAAAAAAAGTACTTTTATAAAATTCATTGCGTCAATATATCTAATATGCTGATCAATATTTTTAACAGGAATTTATATTTTAGAACTTCATATTAACGGAACTCGGAGGTACAAACTGCAGTGTTATAAAATTTTAAATTTTTAACTGATAAATAGGTACAATTTTACTTCAATTGTTCATGAATTGAGGATATCCGTTTTGTTAATTTTGTAAGGAGACACGAAATTAATATACAACTTTTTGCACTCTTTGTGCGGGATAAAAACATAATATCACTATCAAATTTTCGGTCAAAGTACCGCAGAATTCAAATTTTCGTTCATATTAAACGCCTATAGTGAATTGTTGGCAAAACGCGAAACGTATGTTATGGGCACACGAACAAATTACATCACGAATTTTAGCACACGTTTTATACTTTTAAACAACTATTTTATATTATAGTTTTACACATAGTCTTACAAATAAATTTAAAAGTCTATCAAACAAAACAAGATGTTGAGATGAATCTTAAGTTGGACCCAGTCATATAGTCCCAAAAATAAATCTTGTTTAGTATTTCCTTTACTTCATTTTAAACTAAAACCATTTGTTTAAATTAATTGTCTTGAAAGCGAAACGACGCTTTGAACTATTAATAACACCCTACGGTACTGCTGCACGTATAGCACGGTTAGTATAAATGTCAAAATCAACTTAATTAAATATACTTCCGATTGAACTTCCATAATTAGTTCGAAAATTGTACAACAATAACGTCAATGAAACCTTTTATAAAGTACATTATTTAACAAACACGTACACTCAATAGATTCCAACTGTGCGTGTAAAACACGCATATTGTGAGCTACTGCTAAGAGAATTTCGAGAATTGATTAGTGTTTCATTAGTAATAAAAAAACATAACGAAAAATGAGACTGTTTGTGGAAACTGTTTTGGAATAATTGTTACACGAAAACAACGATGAAAAGTGAGAACAATAGTGTCATTATACAACACTAATTAATTTATCAAATTTTATCAAACTGGAACAATAATTATTGGAACACAAACTGTATAGTATAATGTAGCCTATGAAATAGCTGCGCGTAATCAATTTTTAAAACAAAATAATTTTTCAACATTTCTCATTTCGCGTTTCGTGCAGTTTACGTTGAATCCGTGTTGAATTTCCGCGTTGAATTTTCTATCGACTAATTTTCTTTCTATACTGAAATATTTCAACACGTTTTAGAACCACGAATCAACACAGGATTTAAAATACGCGTACAATTTAATAACGTTGTACAATCTGGGGTGGATTCAAAGGGAGTATATGAAAAACCTGCCCCTTTTTTTGTGCCCCCCCGTATTCCCGTTTGTGGCCGTACCCAGTGCTCAAATCGGCAGGGGGGGGACGCACGGGGGGACTCGAATTGGGTTAGGTAGGTAGAGTTTAATCATTGTAAAGAACGGTAATTTTTTTTGTCCCCTTTCGTTTATTTTTCCGATTCGAGCACTGTGTATTACACCGAACAGACGTGACGTAATGCAGTGTTTTGTCACGAAAATATAATATCGTAGCCGACAGGCGCGGATCGCAGAAGGGTCCGCGGGGGCGAGCGGGGAAACGCGGGGACGGAGAACGAAAGTGCGTGTACACGCTCGCGGCGACCCTGAAAACGGCTCGCCAGTGATGAGCGTTTTGCGAATCGATAGAGCCCGAGCACGCGAAGGGTCCGTGCGCAATATGCCGGCGTACCAGACCGGCGAACGGGGTCGGTCGAGGGTAGAAACGTTGAAGACGATAATAATAATATATGGGACGAGCGCGGCACAGCGAAAGTTTCGTCGGTTTCGAAGAATTTCCAGAAGCCATATTTCGTACACTGTTTATTATTATATTGTTTCGCACGAGATATTACGCTCGTATACATATACATAAAATACATTCAATCAACGCAAACTCGATTTCAACGTTCAACAATTGGATCGGTCTCGCGGCAATCGAACGCACGTTTTACGAGTCGTGACAACTTGTAAGCGTTCGGCTCTATTAGCTCGTGGGGTTCCGCTGAACATATTGTACAACGAGATAACGTGTTATTCGCAAATTGCAAATGGACACGAGCGGGATAGTAGTAAAATTACTCGTAAATTCGGCGTACACGCATTTTCTCCGTTTGAACTCTGGTCGCTGATATTACGTACGTAAGAAGATCGCCGAAAGAGTTTGCGCTGCATTATACAGATTGGCCTACCGAAGGGTCAAAAAGTTTATGGGTATTATACACACACGCGTCGTTATTCTCAATTTCAACAAGAGAACAACACGTTTTATTCTTTTTTTCCCGAAAACGCTTTAGAAGTACTTGTTATATTTTTACTGTTGCTGCGAGCTAAACGCAACTGTGATCTTACGAATTCGTTTCGTCGTATGAAAACTTTCGTGGAACTTGGACATATTTTAACACGCGCTGCGCACGCCTAAACAACCACATCCGTCGTTGAATTATATCGAAAATTCGATGTCCACGTATTATGTGTCACACGGTGCTGCATTCACACTGTACGATACAGGAAATAATTTTATTCGCCAAATTTTACCAATTATTTGGTAAGTACCACGATTCGGCAGTCAAACAATACATAGTCACCTACATTTTTTTGTTTTTTTTTTACGCTGCTTATGAACAATAAAACAACATCGCGCAGTAAAACAATGGGATGACCAACTGCGAGTGTGTACATTTCTACAACACGTGTTTCATTGTCAATGGATGAATGAACGAACGGATGAATCGATTATCCGCGCGGGGGTCCGTCCAATCCACCGACAGATCGATTTGCGTGATTTCGTATTTTGGTCCTTTATTGCGTAGGCACGTTGCAATCGTCAGAATCGACGAACGCTGAACGGGAAAAAGTCTTTTATATTATTTTCGTCCGTTTCGCGTTGCACAGTAACGTTGCGAAACGTCCGTACGATTGTTATTAAACTTTGATAGGTTGCGGACTCCTACAATATAGTATATGATATTTAATATGTATATGGCCGCCATCTATTAAAAAATCCATATCAAGTTGTTACTGCGAATTTCCCATTATATTTTAGAGCTGGTCGATATTGATCTTGTACTATGAAAGAAACTGAAAACTTCGTGGCGTCTTAAGAAAGAAAATGGATTCCCAACCCTGCAAAATTGATCATACATAGTAACAGCGACATATTTATAGACTTTTTTTGTGGGAAGAAAAGTGTCTACATTTCTATACGTAAATATATATCATTTTTATTATTGAATATTTTTTTTCTTCCCATATTTCCAATGTTAACTCGACAGTCGTACAGCCCCCTCAAGTACCACCGTGTACACTGAATGAAATTATCATTCGGCAAAAACATGAAATAATTATGTGTCTGTGTGTAACGCATAGTCGTCATAAAATAATATAAATACGTTAAGGTGACACTTGGGTGTATAATATTACCACCGTGGTGATAACTGATATTATAATAAACCCGTTTGGACACACGTAAGGTTCAGACAGATTCGAAATTTGATTGTTTACAGTAGTACACAGACATTGAGTATTTTCTAAGATCTATACGCACTATATGTTAAACATTGCGTTAGAATTTAGAAATTATTTAGGGATCGTAAGCAAAATGTTAACGCTCAAGTAATTTTTAAACGTGTTTTTGACACACTGACAGCTGCGGTGCACACGCGTATACAGAGTAGAGAATAACACAAACGTTGTATAACTGTAATAGACTCTGTGTTCTAAATAGGTAGTTAAACATTTCTCCATTTTTTCATTAAATACAATACATGAAAACGTTTTTTACCAATAAAAAACATTTTCTTTACTATGTTTAAATGTTTCGACTAAATAATAATTTGTTTTATTTGCTCTGAGAAAACGTTATTGAACCGCAAACAATAATTATAGGTATTGTATGGATAATAGACCAAATAAATAATTTACTATAAAAAATAAACCATACATTTTTAACATGTGTATATTGTGACTATGCTATAATTTCAAGAAATTATACTTGCTAATTAATCGTTCAATAATATTTATTCTGTTAACAGAATATATGATAAATTATTTGTCGTCAAATTTTGAAACTAAATTCTGCAACTAATTTTCAATGTTTCACTATATTTTTTAACAGTTTAATAATTGCACATTTAACATTGATTTTACTTCTATCGTCACTTAAACAATAACATTATTACTTCAAAATATAGTTAACGTAAACGTTAATGGGTTTTATTTTTTATATGCCTAGATCATTTGCGCAATACGAGTAGAATGGAAACCCAAAACAAAAACAACTTGAGACTTTTCCAAAATATTAAAAATACGATTTGACTTTTGGGAATATTAATTTTAATGTTGCATCTGGATTATCACAATCAAGCAACGTTTTAGATTGTATAATACTTAATCTGTATTGAATTCTTCGATGCAACTCAAACTGACGCTTTTTATACGGCAATATATTTTGAGTTAGTTGTACAGGTATATTATTGTGTTGTCTTATGTAATAATATTTAATTTCACACGTTGACAAGTTATCGCACCGACTTACACAATACGTTCTTTTAAGAACACGAAAATCTATTTGATTTACATTGAACCTCGCCGTACGCAAACAAAATGAAAACGTACCAATAAGTGTCAGTTTCCATGAGTCATGGTCAACAAACTCTCCATACTTGAAAAAAAAAAGATTGCCACGTGAGGAATAAAGTTAATAATAAGTTTAAAACTTCTATAGTTATATCAACTAAACGTGTGTACACTATATTATATTATTCAGTGGCATATTTAGGGACCGGTTAAGGGGGGTAGTTTAACGTTTTATATGTTAAACTTGTAAGCCATGGTAAATCACTGCATAACTTTTAGTTCAATTAGTGGCGCTCCATCACCAAAAATTTCAAAATAGAACGAAAATCGTTATGACGTTTGAACTATTAATTTGTTCCAATAGTAAGTATAACGAGTTAACAGCAATGTACAAATGCGTCTAAAAACAAAAATTAATTGATTATCAAGATTGTTTAACATCATAATCGTATATTAAATAATATTGTTGTGAAGTTTGTGTTACGGTTTTCACTCTTAAATATATTATAAAAACTGTACATACGATTATATCGTTGAATAAAACCAGTTGTTACGAACATTTATTTAAAATAATGTATGGAAAACTTCCTCTAGACGTCGATTCTATGAATTCTTATGGTAATTTTTTAATACGATACCTACCTATAAATTTATGGTTTGTAAAATTCCATAACCAGGTTGAATACTTATAGTGTTATTCCATTGACAAATAAGTACATTTATACGTCTAGTAAATAGCCACCCAGCTGTGTATTGTTTCTATCACACTAAATAAAAACTTATTTAAAAACGTAAAATGTTTGAATCGACATTTTCAACGATTTTCGTGGCACGTATACGCCACTGTTGTTCAGATATAATCCTGCTCACTGTAAATATAATAATTTCACGATTCTACCTCTATAATATATGTATGTGTCTTCATGACTTATGAATCCATTTTATCCTACAGTGCCTGTATCACGCGTCGGCTGTCGATTTTGCTGATCTATCGACCCGTAACGTTATGATATCGAACCGAGCGTACACATAATTTGCAAAATCAGACTCTTTACAATATCAAACAGCCGTTTCCATTGTGTTCGAAAACCGAAACGTTTACAAAATCGGTAAATTTAAGAGTAGTCTACACTGACTATACTATCGACTTTTTTTTTTTTTTTTTGAACACCACAATCTGAACACGCACCGCACTGTATATTTTATAATATATAAAGACACAAAACGCCAAGTATGCAGAAAATAACATTATTATATAATAATATACGTTTTACTTGTGTACCTATATGTGTAATATCGATTTAAAGGAGAACAACAATGCGACCGCGCGTATGTCTGTAAAATGTTGTTTTCATATTGTACTATTGTATATTATATACATATATTGATAATATTGTATTCTCGGACGTTTTTCGTGTCGCTATCAAAATACAGGTCGAGAGTTTACAAAAAAACAACCTCATTCGACCCTCGTAATGCGGTACTCGGTAAAACGTCTGGGCACTGTGTTTTTTTACACCGTTTTTGTAAATTGTGAAACTTGACGCCCACACTCTGCTGCAGCAGCAGCTCACCAAAACTCTCGAATCTGACGGTTGGTCAAATTTGATTTGGTATTACATAATTCAACGTCGTGATACGAACTCGGTTTAAATCAATTATAATCGCGTTTTTTTTTTTAGCCATTTGGGGTTTTTTGAGTGTTCCTACCCCCCTTGGACTTTTTTTAATTCTGAACCTATAGCAAAAAACGTATTGTGCTAACATCGATTTTTTTTTTTTCTAACATTGCTATTTCGGTTGGTTGTATATTATTGCTATGATTTTTTCAAAAACTCGCTCTTAAGACAGATGGTAACCCTCCCAAGATGGTGTACCTTTTTTGAAATTTTTTTTTGTGTATTTTAGGGTATAGGAACGCCGAACGACAGGGGTGTCCAACCCGTGGCCCGCGATTTTGATGCGGCCCTTACTTCAATTTAAAAACCATGAATTAATTGTGTATATAATATATTAATATTACGAGAACGAATTTATTTTAAGAATATAAAATCATAAAACGTCAAATAATCTGCTTATTATTGTAAAATTATAAAAACATGTATTGTTGCATTATAGAATATAACTTATTCGAATGTATTATTATAAAAAAAAAGTATGTGGCCCACAACAACTTCTACCTACACGATGTGGCCCAGTCTTCACAAAAGGTTGGACACCCATGCCGTAAGGTTTACAACGTGATTCTACATGATTTGACACGTCATTATTTTGTAATTTTTACATTTTATTTTTTCTGCAATAATACTCTTCGAAAAATGTAATTAAAATTTTAACAAGTTATTGGAATGAACGAAGCGCAAGCGTTATAAAAATAATACATTCAAACGATAAATTTTCAATCGCAACAATTTGTTCGTTCGCGTTATTTCCGTTAGCGATGATTTATTATGCTTCATAAAAAATTGCTTGAACTTGAGTATCGCAGGTATAGCGACTTTTACTTTTTTTTAAAGATTGTAGTACTTTTATTACCATTACATGGTTAAACACCAAAACAACATTTTTATAAACAGTCATGATATTATTACATCATATTCGCCTCGAGGTACGCTTAAAAATTCAAAACATTATGATAAAAATCTCGATACGTACATATATATAATATCGACTATCTATCAAAAATACGTGTAGTAAAATATCTTTCTGGTTCAAAAAATTTTTTTTTTGAAAAATAGATATACCTCTATACTACACTATTCATTTAATATTGTACTATACTATAGTTTTTATTATAACAATATTTTTTATTTAATTATTATGGTTTTGATTTTATTTTTTTATTCTAAGCCTCCCGCCCTGGACAAGTTCTTGGCTACGGTACAGACGACAGCGGAAAAACGTATACGGATTCGTAATGTACCATTACTATTTATTGTTTTGCGAACGGGAGATAATGCGGCGGCGTGGCGTAGGAAAAAGCAATAATAATATCGTGAACCGATCGATGTCTTATTACAATATTATCATTTGAACTCGTAGCACTTTGCGTTATTATAAATTATAATGTTGTACAACAATATGCACGTAGGTAATAGTCATTTCGATGAATCACGTAACGCGTTCAGAATATATTATAATATTGTGCGTTAACGCTGCGAGTGTCGCTAAAAACAATACGTATCATACAGTATTTTATACGACGTTTGTTGGTCACTGTATATTTTTTTGCTAGACGTGTTTTTTATTTTATTTTTTATGTCCATAGGTTTCGTCATCGAGTCTTTTACATGTGGGCGGGTACACGCGTCGTGTGCACGCAAAACAATCGAATTACACAGACCCACGTGATGTCAAACGCCTAAACGAGTAGTGGAGGAGACCGGGGCACAGTGAGACGCGTTTTTTTAATTTTTCTCTTAACATAATATTTTTTAATATTTTGTTCGCGTAGGTACTTTTTTTTTTTTTAGTAAATGTGATAAGTATTCATCAGTCTCCCCTATACAGTTATTATTATTATTATTGTATTTTCGTGAGTTCGGTACCAATTTTGTGTTCAGCGCAGTTTTATAAAAAAATATTTGCATTACAAGATAAGCGTACCTACTTGAGTATCGTTAAAAACGATATTAAAAAAGATTAGAAATGTATATTTACTCTCATACATTTATAAAGCAAAAACCATACTATAGTGGCCCTATATAAAAAAAATGTAACCAGTATGATACGTATTT
The DNA here is from genome assembly GCA_017140985.1 of Hormaphis cornu. Lineage (NCBI taxonomy): Eukaryota > Metazoa > Arthropoda > Insecta > Hemiptera > Hormaphididae > Hormaphis > Hormaphis cornu. Next base: position 19,297,164 of record CM029359.1, read on the forward strand.
AGAATTTTTGTTCGAATATTCCTGTTATTTGTACTACCAAGACGGTGAGATTACGCAACATTATAGGTAGGTAAACTTCAACAGATCAATAGATGTCGAATAAAATATTTTGTCGGGAACGTTGCCAGAAAAATGCGAAATTAAGTTAAATATAACGTTAAAAATTATATCGAATCATGTTAGTACCGGAACATCCGCGGGAGTGGCGAGGCCTGTTGCCCCCAAGGGAAATAATATTATGTGGAGGCATTGGCATTTTCCTCGCGATCTAATTACATTTACTCGTAGATAGATACGTTGAGTAGAATCTTTTGAATTTTTAACGTAAAAACGTTGAAAATCGAAATAGTTAACAAAAAATTAGTTACTTTTTTAAAACGAATTTAAAACAATTCTTTGAAACCGTTAAAATTGTATATTTAGTACAAAAATTAATAGGTACATTGAATAGTATATTTGTTTTTTAATTTAAAAATACGCTTCTAATCCCGCATAACTTATCACCGATTTAATTTGTATAATTGACTTGTAAACACACTATTTTAATTGCTTTTATTTACGTGTAACTTTAAAATGGTGTGTATCAAACAAATTATCAGTTCGCAAAACAATGTTATTCATATTCTACAGTATAATATTAATTGTTCGATTCGTACCGATAATACGCCGTAAGCGTTTAATGAAATTATTACAAAATATAGACACGTTTGAAATTTGTGTGAAAACTATGTACACTTGTTGATTATTGTTTGTTTTCTTTATTTGATTTATACTCGTGTAATATAAATATATCGATCAGATCATTATGTAACATTAAATGTGCCCTCATAAATTAAATTTGTTACATTGTAATGTTTCATAGCGTCATATTGTAAGCTAATAAGCTGTATGAAATCCTGTAGTTTGATTCCCGATGCTGTCTGGTTGCGTTTTTATACAAACGATTTCCAGCAGAGTCAGAGTTTCTCGTGGTAAGTTTGTCGGATTATTAGTGTGTTTCTGCGTTCGTCATACCTAATATTTACGACCATTTTAGAGTATAATATTGTGTGAACTGTCGGCGACTAGATTTTTAAATGATAAAAAAATGGGCCAAGGCACATGGTTCCCTACAAACAAACGGTCACACGTGGTTAGCAGATGCCCGATACGCGATTTTATTTAACCGACAAATATCGTTAATACTCGGTCTGAGAGCATACACTGTATATTTTATACATTATACGAGTGTTTCATAAACATATATACATAGTTACTTTCAGTCCCGAGAAATATATGGGTATATGCATAATACGCAGCTCACTCCATGCAATAACAGTTGAAAATTCTACTTCAAACTTTAAATCCTTATCAATCGTACCATGATTGGTTTTCATTCTGCACGCTCAAAGTTTGATCATGTAAAAAAATTGGGAGAATTATAGGTATAGCTTAGAACTTATAGTTAAAAGCAACGGGGATGTAGAAATAATTGACACTATGACGATGACCCAAGTTAAAAGGTGGGAAGGCTGTGTAAGGAAAGAAATAAAAACGACCGGAAATCAGCTAGAAAGAAGCTGCAGAAACAGATGGCGAGATTTTTGTTTACCGTACATGGTCTTAAAGGCCGGAACCGACGGAGAAAAGAATGATTTAGAAACTGTTAGAAAAGCACGCTAAAAAGAGCGGTTCAAAATTCTAAATTTGTATCGGTCTCTGAACGAATCTGTAAAATAAATTATATTCCAGCAAGAACAAAATGCCCTTCAAGTAACTATTTCCTAACAGTACTATTTAACAAATAGGTACAACGCATGTTCGTCGTTGAATTTCGAATAGGCAATGATTGTATTTTTAAGCTGATTATTGTTAAATATAAAATTTGTAAGAAAATTATTTAATAGCCTTACAAACGACCACACCGCAGTACCTGTATACATTTGTTTTCTCTTTATCTTATTTAGTATTTATACACTCACATTTTATTCTTACACGTATTCATAGAATTCAACAAATTTCGAGAAAACATCAAACATTTGTTCGCTGTTGTACGAATTGAACATCTAGTTATTCACATGGTTTTTGTTTTTTGTACTGGATTCTTTGCATTTTTCAGTACCTATAATAATATTTATTCTCAAAATTCATGTCAATATGTACCTACATATCTAATAATATCTATACATATATATATTCAATCATATACTTTTCGACACTTTGTCGAGTCGTAAATTTTTAAAATTTTTAAATATCGTGATCATTTTTGTAATCAATTTGGTACTGAACGTTGTTGAAAAATAGGACTATGATGGCGGTTATTGCATGAACCTAACTAATCTGCTGTTATCAATAATACAATATCTTGATAATGCCCATTTTCCGGTCTATCGTCCGTGGTCCGGCTCGACTTCGGTGACGTTCGTGTTGTTTCCACGGTTATCTACTGTAGACTTGCAAATATTAGTCTTTACTTAAAATGTGTAGGGGATAAAATCGAAAATTTGGGAAAATCGATCCGAAGTAAACGAATTCAAATCAGTTTTCAGAACAGTTTTTATCACGATAACAGATCAATCGTGCGGAATGTAAATGATGAAGCATTCAGCAGAATAAAATGCGTTTTATTTGATCGTATGGTTTAGTCGTCGTAGGGGTCAACTGGGGTAGGGGCAATCAGAAAATATTTGAAAGGGCAATGCCCCCCTTAACATTTGGTACGCAGCATTAAACTTCTAATATTATACTTTTTATTAAACTTTTTTTCTACAAAAAAGACGAATTGTCATGTAACAGCTGCCTAATACTACAAGTGAATTTAAATTTTCTTTAAATTGCCCCCCCCCCCTCAAGACAAATACCCGAGTTACGCCTATCGGAGTAGTAGTTCTTCTTTTATAAAGCACCTGCCTATATTATAATATAATTGTTATTGGTATTCAACTGGACTCTCACCAGATTAGTATCTAACCAGACCTATATATGCGAGTGGGAACTGTACGAAAAGATTCGTGAAACCGGTCTCGTTAGTAAATTTTATCAAGTACCTGCCTATACGGTATTTTTATTATTTATAACCAGGGATCAACGGGTTCAATGTAGCCAGCAATCTCTTATTACACATACCGCACCTAATATACCTGACGAATTGACGTGAAGTTCAGCAATATACAAATCCGTACGGGTACAACAACGAGCATTGTATATATTTCAATATATTTTCAGAATTTTAAAACGTGAATACATGTATATTTGATTTATACGATTGCAGTATTGGTATAACGTATTGTTGTACCGTGTGGAGTCTGCGTCTGTTGACTGTAATATTATGTCTGCGGGAAACTAGGTAGGCGCCTTATCGTATTTTTATCGATGTAAATTTTAAAAACGCACGATGAATATTTTAAATTTAAACGCAATTTAAATAATTTAAATGTTTCGTGTCATTAATCAATATTTTGAGAGCACTGTTTTCTTTTCTCCACTTTTTGAGAATCAGCTACGAGTACACATACGTGAAACATAATTGAGTTATTTTACCGATTGACGGATTTAGAGGTCATTCGAGGTGTGGGGGGGCATTAAAAACGTACACAATTGCAGTTTTATCAATGTTTAAGATGATTTTTTATGTTGTTTTAAGAAGGTACAAAAAGTTTCAGCCCAATCACCACCCCCTATAGACTCCGGCACTGCATCGAGTTAAACAAAATTACGATTAATAAACCTACAAAGAGAGCGCCGAAACGAAAATCGTGAAAACAATAGAAAAATATTTAAAAACAGTTTCGGTGTTCAACCGTAAAACCGCAACTTTCAGCGTGTTTATGAAAACTTAAATTTCGACCATACACGTGAAATTAAATGAATAACAGAACTCATCAAATATTTGTAATTTCAAAAACGAAATCGTCGTGTATCTGAAACGCTTTTACTCTTTTATTTAACGCCATTATGAGAAAAATAACACATCGAAATGCGCTCAGATAAATTAATATAGTACAAAATAATATTGGATGTAACATACTACATATTCACAGACTTAAGGACGCGTCTATCATACCAAGCAGCCGTTGGACATGAAGCCTATAAATACTGCCCGGAAGAAATAGTGCAGATTACAAGAATCGTTTCCAAAACCAAAAGAGGATATTTTGGATTTTTCGTGAGGAACGTCAAAAATTTCACAGCTGAACATTATATACCGTCATTTATAAACTAGTTGCCAAAATACACGGTTTTCCTCAGTATTGTAGAAATCGTTTCAATACCGATTCTCAACGAATGAATCGTTTTTTTTACAAACAATAAGTACAAGCCGAGCCAATAACATCGTAAATGTCAATGCATTTTAATATGTATACAAATATAAAATATTACAACCCAAACCCAACCAAATTAAAACCAATCGCTATTTGTTTATTTTCTTATTAATATATTATTACGTGTAATAATTAGTATTGTTATTCTACGACCATTAAAATTATTACTCGTATCCATAAACATGTATGTTTACACATATTTTATGTGAACTTTGGCATAATCCGAAACGGATGGCCGATAAAATGACGTGTTTTCAAACTAACCTTAGTATAAGCCACGTGCGATCGTTTCGCTTGGCTACACTTATTGAAGACTTCATAATAAACTAGACTTTATAGATTGTTTATAACATACTCTAGTATACAAATCACAAGCGTAGGTACCCATAATAATCTACGTCGCATCACGATGAGCATAAATCATTTTTATTAAATCTCACAAACGAATTAGGTAATTTTTTTTTCTAAATAAAAAAATTGATTAATCATCTTTCTCGCGCTGTAAAGACGCACGGAGAGTGAGATTTTGATTTTAAATCTAGGGGCATTAATCATTAATGTTCATATTTCACAGTGATGACTCCTATTTTTTCAAACGTTATTTTACTCATGTCAAAGAATAGGTGTATAATATATGAGAGTGTATTTCAAAATCACTAAAATCACGATTTACAATATGGGAGGAATCGGGATTATACCCCCGGGCCCTACCTCACATTGTAATTTTTTTTAGTGAACTTGTAGATTTTTTTTATTAAAAAATACAGATCATTCGATATAGAGTGAAAAATTATACAAATAAAATGATTTGAATTCGTACAGGTACTTATTTAATATTTTTTCTATGAAAGAATGATAGAAACAATCCTATACTAATATTTAGAATTTTAGCGTTTGTGTACAAAATGTAACATCCCAAATCTGTTTTTTTAATATTTTTTCTCTGATATTTTCCGAAAATACGTCTGAGGGCTATCGGCACAACTCGAGTCAATCATTTAGGACGGGAAAGGTACTGCTGTAGTCGGAAATTTTTTTTAAAAATCAATCTAATTTTGGAAAGATGGTAAACGTTAAAAACAATATTTGGGGGCTATTCGTGGTTTTTAGGGGGTTAAGCTTTTTTAAATCCTAGCTGAGCCCTGCACATGTTTTGGTATCAGGAAGCCGGAAGGAACATTGAAATGAGTAATTTTTCCCATGTATCCTTTGTCGATCAGATATCCTTTGCACGCAACTGGCCAGGGAAAAAATGCGCAAACGAATGGTATTAATCTCAAAACACTCGCATGGTCAAACACCTATAATCTGATCTATTACATAGTAATACCGAGTTTATTGATCGTTCCATGAGCAAACTTGGTATACGTTTCTTCCGTATAGGTCATTTTAACGGCGGAAAATAAACAATTTTCAGAGAGAAAAAAATTCTAATTTTTATACGATAAATTGCATTCAGCCAGTCGCGAATATTACGCTGTTTTCTGTTTACTTAATTTATTTTCTATTTTTTTTCTATAATAATCCCACAATCTCAAAACGTAGATATTGCTAACGTTTTAGCACCAAGCAAACTGGTCAATCCTATTACGTATAATATAAGCGGTGCCAGTAATTTATTTATACATAAATGTTTATAATGCCGACGAACCCTGGTCGTACGCGTGTAGATTTTTTTTTTTTTTAGATTCTGAGCGCAGCGAATAATGTATTGTTTTTACAATGATGTGTTTTTTTTTTTCTGTAAACAACTTTAAGGGTATACGGAATGCTGCGATTTCGAAAGTCAGTACCTCTAATGAAAGGTCTGTATGAACTATGACGGTACATTGGAGGTCTCGAATTTGAGAGTCCAAAATTGAAAAAGTTGCAGCCTTGAAACCAAGGAGAAACACATTAATATCGATTTAGTTTTTTTTTTTGGCCATTACATCGATAATAACGATCGAAACAAGCTGAAACATGGTATTGAAACAGGTGAGACACGCGAGTTTGATAAAAGTTTCGAGCGATTTCGAAAAAATTTGAACTTGAAGTACGGAACTTTGAAATTCTCGAAAAATGTACCTACCAGGACGACGCGAATTCTATAAACTGTAGACAACTGAGCTCGCTCAGAATCGTTTTTACGGAGGCGACGACTGCTCTCCGGTATCGAATAATGCGATGGGATCGCAACTTATTTCAAAAAAAAAACTTTATACCTACCAAATATTATCATTAATACCAATAGTACTACGTTGTTGTTCGATCACGTTCGATCGGTTCCGCGGCGAGTTTGACAATCCGCGCGGGGGTGAATTCGATTCGCGCGCGGCTCTCTCTCGGTGAAAAATAGACGAAAAAAAAACAAAAAACGAAACAGTATAAAACGCGGCCGGGGTCACGGACCATCGTCGTCTACGTAAGTATAGTACATGTCCGTATAACATAATATACTGCGCGCTTAACAATGTATACATATGTATATTATAATACACACATTGTGTACACGCCGGGCACGGTGTAAAAAGAAAAAAAAGATATTATAAATAAATTTACTACGCTTGTGCTCGTCGACGTTGCGATGCGTGCCATGACCGCGGCAGAAAAGAAAAAATATCTCAACGCCGATCGCACCACCTGTGCGGCAGCTATGCTGGCGCGTGTAGTGCAGCAGCAGTGTATGAAGGGCACAACTTTGAGACTTCCCCTTTGTGGTCCGTGGCAATGTGCTGGACGTTAATTAAGTTAAAAAGTTAAGTTGATTTTAAATTTTTAAAATTTTTTTTTCTTTCTAGTGTTTATTCCAAATAAATCATGAAGAAAAGAGTTTGTTTTTGTATTTTCTTAAACGTGTACAAAACAGCGTGAATTTTTAATCAATATTAATTTTGTATTTAATTTATTTTTAATATTTTTACACGAATACCTTCGGGTTAAGTTAAAAATTTTTTTAGCTAACTTTTAATTTGATACGTTTGTAAACATTTAATTTACTTTTCTGAACTTGACGAGTTAAAAAAAGCCGTTAACTTGGCCAGCTTTGGTCCGCGGTGTAGGGAAAAAATTGGAATGTTTGTAACGTTTGCTCGACAGCGTCCTCCTATTTTTTTTTTATATAATTAGATTACTGCGAGATGTGGGTTCTGTTTTTTTTAGTGTTATAGCTAACGTGATATTATATCGTTTCTCGTATGGGTAAAACAGAAACAATAAAAAATAACCTCCCGTAGACAGGGCCTACAATTGCGAAGGTGTGGATTTTCTCGCCACAGAGCACAAACTGTGTTCGACATCTAAAAACATACTGTACGAGTTCAAAAATAAGTGAACGATATTCACAACTTCAAACGATATCCTGCAGTTTTATCAAACCGAAAACAGAACAGTCAAATCGGTTCCACCAATATTGCTGTACGGTAATTACATATTATCCACCTGCACCGTGCTAATTGGTGTCAACCTTTATTTTCTCAAAAACTTCTTCTCAAAAAACATCGATTTCGAACGAAAAAAATTAGACGATACAAAAACTTCAAATAAACGGATTTATTTTTCAGAATCGGTTCGACCGTTTTTGCTCTGTAGTCAAATCAACAACAAAATTACGCACTCGCCACTATTTTCAATCGGTGATAAATTTAAACTTGATTTTCTCAAAAAATACTCGACCGATTTTGATACGAATGGTACAAATTACTTCAAATATGTAGCTGTATTTTTCCGAAAACAAAAGTCAAACCGTTTTCGAGAAGCTACAAAAAATTTCCATGCATTATTATGTATGTTACAACAGTATTACAATATTCACTATACGATATCGGTATACATCGGCGAAAGTACGAAAAATTTCCCGAAAGCCCCGTCGTCGAGTCAAGTACAATAGGTTTAAAAAATTTAGATTTCTGTAGGAAAAATCTACCTAAAATGTGTACAAGTTATAAAAAAAATACTCGCGTTTATGTCCTATTTACACGACAAAGATAAACGAAACGATAGAATTATAACCCGAATTCTACCTCTATACTGTATAAATATAACAGACAAAAGCTTGCGGTCAAAAATGTATGTATCCATGTATCATTGGAATATGGTGTAAAAAATAAATTAATGTAACTATAAACACAAAAAACAAATAGTATATAGATGGTCATTGTGTAACTTACCGTAGAATTGTTCGTGTTCGATAATTATGTGTAGTATTGTATAGTAGTATTTCCTAAGCGTAAGACGAGTAGTCGCTCGAGTTTGATTTATAAATATTCGAAAACGCGTTGTTGCTGCAGCATGGTATCATTCGTTAAAAATTCTGCGAGCACATCTCCATCTCCATCGCAAGCTTAGCTATATACGATCGAAAGTGAGTTCACAAAAGTTGTAAAATACTTGTGTTGTTCTCGATACAGAACAAAAAAAAAATTAATTTCCACGCGACTATTCTCGGTTTTGAGACTATAATGTTATTATATTCTTTAGAGAATGTTCTCTGCCAGCAGCACTACGTATGCACTTAAGCTATGTGTGTGTAAGTCTGTCTATTTTTTTATTTTTTTCTAGTGCAATGTACGTATTATAAGCGAGCAAGTGAATCTCCGACGCTGTCTGCAAGCACGGGCGCGCGCGTGTGCGTTCGTGTATATATATATGTGTGTACGCGTTCTGACACCTCGAAGGTAAAAACATGTTTTTTTCGAGAGAGAAAAGAGATCACGTCGTCGACGGAAAGAGCTGGAGGAGACGGCGGGGAAGCGCGTGTGGCTCCTCCGCCGACAACATGCTCGGCGAGTACAGGGTGTTTTTTTTATTTTTGAATCGTTAACGTACATTCTCACTATAGGCTCGGTTGTAGTAAATAATACATACATCGAAATTCTAATGTTCGCTTACGTGTGTTTGTTTTTTTTTTTTCAATAATTTCAACGTTAAGTTTACGTTATTTTTGAACGAGAGACCTCGTAGGGTTCAATAAGATCCTGTTATAAGAACGGAATCGTGTTTACGTTGATGTGAAACGTATCTCTTGGCTTCTTCTACGTACTTTATAAGCAACAACTGACTATAATATAACACCAGCTATTTATTGGTTATCACTTGTAAACTGCGTTGGTATTGATTTTAAATTGTAATTTTACGTATTAAAAATTTTTCTAAAAAAATAGTATAATTATTATCATAATCTTCTGGCAAAACTCTCATAACGTTTTTATATACATGTCTTTGTAATAACGCGCACAATGCGTACGTATATTTGATCTTTTTCATACAGAATGACGGTATTTCGAAAATTATCACCTATAATTTTCTCAGCGCAATACTACTTTGTGACAGACCCGTTAGCAGCACCCGGTTTTATGTATACACGAGTGTATTGGCGAGTTTCACGCGCTTGAGCTACCGAAATCAGAATGGTTCTGCTGAATTCGTACCGATTTCGTCCCCGATAAAATGAAAACACACTGTAGAGATCGTAATGGGTGTTGACGAGGAAAACGCACATTCACGTTTACGGGCGTGTAGAATTCACGCGCGTTGGGTTACCGACTTAAATGCACGGTGTGTAGCCGTAGATAATATTTTTAAATAACAATACAATATCATAATCATATCATATACGGTATACTACATAATACACGACAGTCTGCAGTTTTATACACTTATATATCTCGCGTCTGTGTGCACGGCGTGTACGCATTGTCAAGGTCGGTGTCGAGTCGGTGTGTATTATTATGATACTTTTCTTTTAACTCGCCAGTTAAAATTCAATTAAACGGTCACATTAATTACTCGTCAAATTGTTTTTAAAACTACACTTCTTACTATAGGAACACGAAACACGCGATTTTGTGATGATCGATTACGAAAATACCTCGTATAATAATGGCGCAGCTTTCCACAAAATACCAGGTACACAATATTTAAGTTACGGTACGGAGTTAAGCTTTGCGGTAATAAATAAATGGTCGTCACATGCAGCACAAAAGAAGGAATCATAAAAAAAATGTCAGATTCGATTAAATTTATTAAACTAAAAAGCTAGAAAAAGCTTGAACTTTTTGCTTGTTGAAGGGGTATAAAAATGCCTCTTTATTTCATTCTAAATCTTACATTCCCATAATACGGTAATAATATTAGTAGTTTTTATAGAATAACTTCGCACAAGTTCATATCATATTATGAACTCTAAAATTGTTGGTTTAATATGTATACACTCTAGAGTCTAGAGTATCTAAACTGTACAAATTGCATAATATTTACATTTTTAAACTGCTTAAGTTGTGTAGTTGTATAAAGTGTCTGATTAATAACTCGAGTATCAACACATTTTTTTTTATAGATATTCAGCAAACAAATATCTAATTTTTAACTAGATGCGATTCGGGATTTTTAATAACAAAACGAAATTGAATCCAAACATATAAGTTAAATATCAATTATAGCCATTCTTAAAACCTACATACCTGTATAATTGTATAGAGAATGTGGCATGCGCAGGAAAGAGAGATTGGGGGTTATATCATTGAGATTTTTTTTTTTTTTAAGCAAACTTGTAGATTTATAACGAGCTAATAAAAATACCGGTCTTAAAATATAGAGTAAAAATGAAAAAAACGCAAATAATAATGAATTTTCTGGATTGAATATAACATCTCAAATTGTCTGTATTTTTAATATTTCCTAGTGTTCTAGTGCTCTTGCTCTTCATACTCCTTAAAATACGTCTGAAAGCAATCGGCACAACATGAGTCAACCATTTAGGGTGGGAAAGGGATTAAAGCCAAAAAATTGTGTGTACAAAAAACTATTTTTGGGATGGACGTGACCATTAAAAATAAAATTTTTGGGCAATTCGTGGTTTTGGGAGGTCTCAAGTCTCTATAATTGTGTATATTTGCCGAGACCAAATTCGGTATGATATTAGGACGTTACCTCCATTAAAATGAATTCTTTTTCCCATATTTACGACCCCTCCGTTTGTAAATTTCTGGGCACGCCACTGTAAAGAGTTATTTGTTACGTAAGAGTTACCCAATTATTGTTTTAATAAAAAATAATAACGTATCAAACTGCACGTGTATTCGAAGTTAAAAAGAACAATATTTGAACGTGTTTGCAGTTTTTCGCCAAAAGTAATTTTTCTAGACTAGTATTGAATTATGCGAGATATTTATAAGTTACAAACTCTAAAATATATACTTCCACAACACTTCAAATGATTTTGAGTTTCTTTTCGTTTTAATTTGAATAACAGCGAACTGATATATATATATATATTTTATTAATGAACACATTCAGTTTTAACTTCTATCTATGTATTATGATTAACCGATCAAGCACGCGCATCTGTCGCTTAGAACTTTTAGAAACTATTTTTCACGGCGTAACGTGAACCTCGCAAAAGAATGATAAACGATGCAGTCTTATGTAATTTATGTACATCTAATAATAACAACTGGCCAAGCCAAGTTATCTCTGTATGTTTAATATTCAAAAAAAAATTATCATACAACTAAGAAAAGCATTAACGTAAATATAAAACCGTCGTTCGAAACATACGAAACACATACTTAAATGTGTTGTACGGTTATTAATATATATAAATTACAACTAAGTTATTCGGTAAGTCAACAATTTTACCGCACGTCTGCACTCATCACTGTTTCAGCCGTTTATTAGAACGGTTATAATATTTAAGTTAAAAATAAACCCGTCCAGGTTAGAAACATTTTCTTTTCATTGGTTCGTGGACACAAATTTCACAAGATCGTAACACGATATTTTTAACATTGAACTTTGAATAAACGTGGGTTTGAACACTGCAAAACGTTTCATGATGGATTTTTCGTTTATAAACAGTTATATACACGCATCAAAGTCATGTTTGGTACGGAACTGTTTTATAGGTATATTTTTCTATTCGAGGTGGGTTGATTATTTGTATTTTACAGCCCAAATTAACGTAAAAAAGTCATTCTTTCTTTCCTTCCTTCCTTCCTTTTTTTTTTTGCAATAAAACGTTTACTATAATACGTTAATATTGTTTTGTATTATAAATGGTACTGCGTGAAAAGATCAGACCAATACTCTCCATCGGGGTTTTTACTCTAAACTCCTATGGATTCGGCTCCGGCTAAATGTGTAAGACACTTTTAAAATACTGGAACGCAAAGTTCATGATATCAGAAAATACTTTAAAAATCGGAACACTCCTTCTACGCGTAAACGTCAAACTGAAAATTTCAATGTTTTCTCCGTAAAGTTCACAATTTTCTCGTTACTGGGAGCAAAGTACCACCAGAGTCCCCATACGGACTACCTATCAGAAAAATGACTGACTTTAAAAATTTAAGCGTTTCTTTTACCCGAAAAGTCGTAGACAGAAAAACAAAAATAGGCAAGTACCTACATCGTGTTGTAAGAACAACATACATTCTTCGCTGCGCTCAGAATCTGAAATGGAGAAACGCGCAGGAGTGCAGCTCGTATAAACAATATTAACTCTTCGCCTGACCGAACGCTGGACAAGTCGCATTAACATTTGATATTCCTACGTATAATACACCGACCGATGGAATAACGCGCGTAGCAGTAAATGAAAGGAGAGTAGTAATAGTAGTAATGTTATATAGCAGTAGTATTTATGTAGTAGTATTTGCATAGTAATAGTATAGTACGTAGAGTCGTGTCGTGACGATAGGGTGGTGTGTAATAGACCATTATACTGACGTATACCTTTCCCAAAATGAAAAAAAAACAACTTAAAAACCACTTTTTACGTTACTTTTTTCATACACTCGTTACACACAAAAACGAGCGTTATAGCTCTCGGCGGCGCCTCCTCTGGGCTCTGGTATGCGCCTCGCGGTCGTCCTTCACTCGCCGTATAATATACACCACACACGCTGGACAAAAAAAAAAAGAATGCTTAAGAGAGGAGGAGAAAAGAAAAAAATAATACTGATGGAAATAACAACCGAACGGTCTAGTAGTATTGTAACGCGTGTAAGAAATACACACGATCGACTACCGGTTTTCCGCGGTTATAACTGTTGTACGTGGGCACGTACGTAATATATTTATAGGAGTACACTGCGTAATAATAATGTTTACACGGATATGCCTGCGGAAGAGAATTAACGTGTTGATGTTACTCGCGACGACGTCCGTTAACCCTTTAGATCGTAATAATGTTACGCGGAGTAGTACACAACAAACTTTCTTTCGTTCACTGTGCGTGCCGATTTCGATTATCCAAAATTGAAAATTCTGGGGAGGCTTTGGTGGTGAGGGGGGTTCTAGAGGTGTTAAAAGTTTACTAAACTCTAACGTAGCTTTTAACCAAAACGACTGTGTGATTCCATGGTTTTTCTTTCGTTCGCCACATTTCACCGTGGCCCAGAAAGTCCTCCTCAATATAGATACGCCACTGCATTTGTACGCGTATGAGACCCAATGAGAGCGTATATTTGTATGTCGGTCGCGATGAAAATTCGGGCGAGAACCGTACACGAATCACCGAGACCCGCACGCACATACGACCCCGGCCAAATTTACAATACGACAACATACTAAAAAAAAAATTAATAGCATACACGGAGAAGAAGAAGAAGAAAACAACGACGAAGGATTTTAATAGAATCATTTTTCGTACGAGATGGCGGGGGTTCCGGTTTTATTATTTTGTTGTTCCCCCGAAAGAATGCGGTTGAGGCACGTATTTTATTATCATACGACTCCTCGGTGTACACTCCAGCGCGAACCGAACAAAAACGACCGGCACACCGATCCCCGATCGTTCGGAACGATACAGACGGTTTTATTTTTTATTTTTTATCTCACACACGAACACAACAAAGACCGACACAAAAGAAGCGTTCGTCTCTATATTTCTCTCTCATCATCTCTCTCTCTCTCCATCTCGTTCCTTCTCTCAGTGTGGGGTGAAAGTTTAAAAATAACAGATCACACCGAGACCGAGCGCGTGGAGACTGGAGCCAGACCGGTGATGACGGTATGTTATATACGAGCGGAGAAACGACAGCGGGGAATTTAAAAAAAAAACAAAGAAATTCCACGGCCTATACGAATAAAAAATATACCCACGTTTTTCAAAAACACGCGTTCTAATTTTATCTCCGCCGTCTCATCAGTTGTGTTGTTTTTTTGTTCTCCAAACAGTTTTTGATATAAATGTAATTATTACACCGAAACAACACTGCCGCAGTAAACGTAACGTTTGCGTATTTTACGTACGCTTCCACGCGACGTATATAATATGGAATACGTATACTTCGTATCCACTCGCTCCTAAAAACCGTACTTCTAAAATTGGGCGACGGAATTTCGAAAAAACCTGTTTGTTGAGTACGCGTTTTTATTGTGCCCGACAACACTCGTGTAGAAGTCACGTTTATAACTATATCGTTTTATAGGCGCCTGAATTATACAACCGTGGTGTTTTATAATAATTGCAGTGTCGTGGCTCACCTCGGCCGGACCGTTCCGAACGACGAATATTACGGTTGGTAATTTTGAAGTTTTCGTACAAGCTCGTCGAAGACCGTTTTCAAAAGAATCCACCGGAAAATTACGGAAAATACTAAGCGTGTAACGATTTCGAACCAGTAAACGGGAGAAACGGGGCGCGCTGAACTATTATTATAGTATCTTGCGTCAACGAACCTCAATCGAGCAAGAAGTGGTAGGAGTCGCTGCCCCGGTGGTAGTATACATATTGAGTACGCAACGATATTACGCGGGACGTCTGACAGACAAGGTGGCCGGGTGCCTCCAGAGGAGAGTGTTTGTATCGCGAATCGACCCAAAATAAAAACTCGCGGATGATGTTGCAGTAATAGCTGAAAACGAAGAGTCGCAAAGGATGCTGAGATGTATGGAAAAAAAAAAAATTCCGTTCGATGAACATGAAAATAAATACGAAAAAAGAGACCAAAGTAATTCTTGTGCGTTGCAGAAAAAATCAGGGCAAGAACACATCTGCGAAATGGCCAAGCAATAAAGCGAGCGGAAGAGTTCACGCGTGTTTGGGAAGCACAATAAGTGAAGACGGCCGAAGTAAAAGATAAATAACAAATATGCCAAGCTAGAATGTATCGCGTTATCGACAAAACAAAGAGGGCTTTTTACTTCAATCAGCACCAGGATATATCTTCTGAAGACGCGCGTATGGAGTAGCATACTAACACCGGACTCTTGTTGACTTCTTGACACTAAACATCTATTTGTTGAGGTATTAATTATTTTCTACTGACTTTATACGACATTATAGAAATCTGTTTATTTTTATAAAACACGCCAACTAAACTAGAAATTTTGAAATGTTCAGTTTGTTATAAAAATCAGTACCTATCGTTATAAAATTTAGCAGTATAAAAAATTTAAGAATTGAATGTTTTAATTAAGTAGAAGTTATTTGCAATTGTTACAAGACGTGTTTTCGTGAGCGTTTTGTTGAAAATTTAATTTCTTCTAAAAACAAGTTAACCTGTTTGTTTGCACGAAACAGCCTAGGTTTTATTCGATAGTAAAATAATTATTACAAAACACGGACGATAAACATTTTGAAATATCGCGTCTTTGAGTTCACTTTGTGTGTATTTTAAATCGATTGAATATATATCGTTTTGTTATGTAGAAAAATTTATTTTCTCGTTTTTATAGCAATGCAAGTTTATATGTAAAAAAAAAAAAAAAAAAAAACATAACAATACACAAAATTGGAAATCTAGGCACAACTTTGAATATATCGTTTTGCATCATTTCCAAAAATTAGTACGTTAGAGTATAAAATGTTCTTAATTGCATGTAGCTGTCTACTTTTTTTGCACACTCTTCGCTTTGGTATTATTTAACTAGTTAGACAGTAAAATTTTAAGTTCAAGACACGAGGAAAAAGACCGCATTTGAACTCTGCGTGTTTCTATAATTTTGTTTGGTTCATTCAATCGGTGTTATATTGATGGAACAAACGTGAAAGATTTTTAATAAAAAAAAGATGGAATCCTCTTGGAAGACCATATTTCTGGACACTCCCTCCCCAGAAATAAATATGTTAAAAATCCGCCACTGCCTTATAAAATGAACATGATAATAATTACATTGATGACAAATACGTAAATCTATACGATGAATCGACATAAATTACGCGTTCTCAACAGTTTATTACCGATTTTCTCTTGCACGTAACCAACCATCTGAACGTCCAACAATATAAATTAGAACACTATACTAATAAAAAAAAATTATAAAGATAATATTATATTATTACTACTATTATTATTTTATGAGTTTCACACGCCGTAATAATAATAATAATAATTATGTACCCGACACTATCTGCGGTTTATTCGTTATAATGGCAGGTAGGTTCTATCTATCTACAAGTTCATTGAAACATTTAATTACCTACCTATCTATATCTGCTCACCTACGTGAGAAATGTTTCACGCTTGTTTTGCATATTATAAACTGCAGTAACAACTGTTATTATACATATATATATACATAACTATCACGATAAGTAGTAATAATTACTGTTATTATTATTAAAAAGTCTGTAAAAAAGATTATTCAAATCAACGAGTTGACGTGGATACAAAATTATTCGTGCAGAAAATATAAGTGTTGGTGTGTCCAATAATGTACAAACGACAATTGTATTATGTATGCACGTATTATGAGTAGGTTTATAATGTTATGCGAGTTCATTGTTTATACCAACGAATACGGAGTACACGTCATAATATACATCACAAAAGTAAAATGATCATGATTTAAGACAATTAATGCGTTTTATTGTTTTCCTAAGAACTATTAAGACACAAAATATGACCAAGTATAAAACACACGAGCTCTGAGTAATTCATAATATAGGTATACATTATTAGATGATTTTTGCATGGAGATCAGTGGAAATTTATGGCCTGGGGTACACGTTTTTTAGATGCCCTTTAAGACATAATGAAGAGTCCCTATCATCTAACAAAAACCAATAAATTGAGGCCTAAAACATACAAATTGTGGCCCAACACATAGATATGGATGAATACAGAGTCGGGGTTTTTTTTTTTTTTTTTTCAAAACCCCGCGTCAGTCCGCCCCTGAATGCAATGACTTCCGAATTTTAATTCAAACTTGCTCTAGAATCTAGATAAAATAACATCATAATTTGATTAAATGTATAAAAACAGTAGTTTTTGGAATTACTGAACAGTTTTTTTTTTTTTTTTTTTTCAATAAACATTAATTAATTGATTGGAAATCAACCATAACTGCAGTTTCAAATAGACTATACTACTACGATACTACTAGTTCAGTTCAACTACTGTTCTTAACAGTTCCTAAAAGTACTAGATTTTTAGAAAAATTAACGAAAAAAAAAAAATATATAAAAAATATTCAAAATAATGTGAACATTTACCATAATGTTTTATATTATCTTATTTATACATAGTCTATAAATTATAGACTATAATAATGTATTACATTTTTCATAACTGCAATACCTACTTTTACTAAATTATAGTAACGTTGTAAAATTATCTAACGTGCATACCACACAGTAAGTGTACAGACTGTGATAGGTAAACATAATAATATACGAGGTACTGTAAAAATATTTGAAACTCGATCAATTTAATTTCGTAAAATACCTTATTCGGTGTACGAATAATTTTAATTTAATCAATTTATCGCGGCGTAAGTCAATGTAAAAAATAATTCGAAATTATTGCCGTTTCGTACCACTTGTTAAAGTTTTCTTATTACCATAATACACTGTTATTTTGTTGAAACATTGTTGTTTGCACATTTTTTGGAAAAAAAAATCTGGTTCAATTTTCACTGGGATTGTAGAAACGACCTTTTTTTGTATAGATGTCTCAATGTCGAAACACTTAGGCCCAAGCTTTTAAAACTGATATGGAGTAAGTACAATATATTTGGTTCATTCTTAATGTCGTTTTTTTTTTTTTTTACGGTGAAACATAGTGGTGATAAAAAACCATTTGGCATTTTAGTGTTGTTTCTTTAAATTTTTTACAACAATATGAATTCGAAAATTCTAGCGATATGAATTACATACAAGTATACATTTATAATAACATTCTAAATAATATGTACGCACAATGTTTATCAGCAGTTGCAGTATTATCGGTTATTTCATATTCTTGCAGACCGAAACTGCCAGAGCAGTTAATGCAGTTAATTAAATTTGCATAAGGCATTTCCTCAGTGGCGTTAACCTATGTGTACCACGACCCATCCACGGAGGCGACCAAGGGTAGCTGCTCCTGGGTCGTCAGAATTAAAATAGCGGCCCGAAACTCTTTCAATTCGTACAAGTGATTTTAGTGTGGATAACTAAACGAAGACAAACAATCGACTATCGGGCCCACCACAGCTCAGTGGCGAACGCAGGGGAGTTTCGGAATTTCAACTCCCCCCCCTAGGTATAAAAAGTACCCATTTCAAAATTTTCATATTCAAAATACCGAAATCGTTACCTAAATGTTCACCCCTGTCAAAGATTGCTGCAGTGTAAATCTGTATGATAGATTCGTGATTTTTATACTGGAACATGAATATTTTATAATTTTTGGAGGGTATTCGTAGACTGAAGGGTAAGTGGCGGTGTCCCTAAGCTCCTAACCGTCGTCCCTGCAATGAAGGCGCCGGAAAAACTGCGCCAGTGTGCAGACCCGAAGCCAAAACTCGATCAGAGTAAAAATCAATTTAAAAAGTTAATTTTGATCAAATTAATAAACTTGTTAATTTTTTTTTTTTTTAACTTTTAATTAAAAAAGGTAATTTTTTTTTAATTTAACGTATTTACTATAAATTAATCTACAATAATTTTAATTTGTTTAAAAAAAAAAAAGTATTAGACAGAAATAATTTCAACAGAAAACACAAGAAAAACGTTTTCAAGCGGAAGAAACGCGTCATACGCAAAACCGTGTAGATTAAAAATATGAAGTACTATCTTTATTTTAAAAATTTTTTTTTTTATTTATATAGTTAACTTTTATGTTTAATGAAAAATTTACTTCAAACTATTACCCGACTTTTTGTTTTTTCAATTTTAACTAAACTTAACGAGTTATAAAGAAAAAAGTTGTCCAGCGCTGCCCGAAGCGGGAGGCTTTCGTGTTTACAACAAACACCACAACGCGATAGTACCAGCCAAACCAAAATGTCATACCTACGCGTACAGCCCATACTTGACGCAGTGTAAGTACAAAAATACGCTGTGTAAATTTGTATTTTTTTTTTTTTCTTATGTTCGTGTCTATTGCGCAAAACATAAACGTAATTCCAAATAAAATAAAAACGTGTCTCATTATTTTCGCGACATGAATAATATATTTATTTTCGAGTACTCGGCAATAATTTCAAGGCAACACACGCTGCACCTGTATTATTTTATTATAGTTTGCTACTTATTACGTAAAATCCGCCACAGTGATCCGAATAAATTGATATAGCGACTTCCGATCATTCGCAAAACGCGAATCATATTGCACCAAACACTGTTTACGGCGGAATATCCCATATTTTTTTCTTTTGCTTAAACGGTTTGGTCGTTAACACTAACTATAGGTTTACGACGACCTTAGAAAATATTTTAAAACATTTTCATTTTTCAGTCGGTTACATCATACGGTCTAAAAATCAACATTTTACATTTTGAGTTCTTTCTCGCCGGTTTTTTAGTCTGTAACTTTTGACTGTACAATCTACACTAGGGTTACCAGATTATATTTTTCCGAACCCGGGACATTTTGAATGGACAAATATTATACATATATACCTCGCCATATGAAAGAATATATATTATAAATAATTATTTCTTTATGAATTTTTTTTTTTCGTCAAATAGCTTACGAATTAAAGTAGACGTCATTGAATTGAACTCTAAGAATGCGAAATTGTATGGTATACAAAAGTTACCTCTTTTGCTGCAAGTTTTAATGTGTTATCATCCGCTTTTAAAGGTGTAAAATAATTACCGACTGAACTGGATGCAGCCGCTTGTTTCGCCGTTTTATTTCTTTTTAAATGATCAGCCCGACCTCCGTGATCGACGGAAAACGAACAAATTGTGCCGTACACATCATAATCGTTACGAACTTTTTTCAAAAACGTGAATTCACTTAGCAATTTTTCTGTAAACCTACGTTTACCACTCCGTGTTGGTGGCATTCCGTCGTCACGAGGAGAAAAATAGCTCACACCAATTAATTTAACCGAAAAAAAAAGTAAATATTTTAGTTATTTTACACAAACGGAAACCTATAATTGACGGCGACACGGCGTGAACTATAAGAACTAACGTGTACAACGATACTGGACCACAGAATAACCAGAAGGCTCACTTAATGAGAACTCGAAACAATTTTCGAAACAATGAGTTTCTCACCAATGTGAAAAATGTTCGGGATATCAGTGTAGCCAGTAAAATAATTAAATATTCTCTTTTGCTGCTGATTCTACACATTTTTGATGTTATCGTCATATTTTTTCGTGATAATTATTAATGTACTATAAAATTATGAACAATATTAAATATAGTAAATTTTACTGTATCAATAAGTACGGTACCGCAGGATATCGTGGTTGTGCAATTAATTATTATCTCTGTACAGGCTACACTGATATACCAACAGTCGTAGCAAATCCGTCCCCCGTAAGAACCCGCGTGATTCAAGAAAAGTGAACTTTTTGGTCATTCTGTGATTAAACTACAATAAACTCTAAAGTACATCATAACATTATTACCGTAGTGACGTAGCGGTTTCAATAAAAACCATTAAGTTTATCGGGATGATAATACATTCTGGGTTTGACCATAGAAAATCTAAAAATAAGATACCGATGATTATCGCGCGTTATAATCTTGCATTTTATAATGTGTAGGAAGATGTTTTCTCACAAAATCGTTAGTTTATCGAGTAGAATTTTGAAAAAATTTTCACAAAAACATAGTTGAAAAGAAAAAAACCACCAACATACGATAAATCATAGACTTTCATCATATTGTCATTACTATGGACCAAATAAAATCAATCATTTTTTCAACCAACTTGCATTACAAATATTATGACAAAATGATAAACAATTTTATTCATACTTATTAAAATAACGTAGAAATGCAGAATGCAAACTACTAATAGGTGCATTAGTTACTAGTTAATATTATTACAAACCTATATATTATATTATATATTACCTGTTTCTTTACGCCTGCCAAACACTCCTACGCAACAAAGTTTAATTTACTGTCAAACTGGTTGTATCATCGGCAACGTTATTACTTGTTTGACGAAAAAGAAAAGGCTCTTTCGCCCATACTATTGTAAATCACATAAATTTCGTTTTTTTTTTTTCCTATGGGGAAGAGTGCCGGTTATAAACTAAGGCACTAAATTTGACAAAACAAAATCAAAAACTAAAAAAAAATAATTAATAATAACGGCGTTACGCGCAAAACATAATTTCAATAACTTATTGAAAACAATTCAATGAAACGTATCAGTCATCTACTCCTCTGCCTTTAAAATACCTTTATTTCACCAAAATCTATGAAAACATCACTCGGGCGAACCGATTATGAGGGGAACACGCTTTTTGTGGCAACCAATAAACGTTTGAAAAAAAAATTATTTTTGTTGGATGGAGAAAAATATTCTGCAGGGCACTTGTTTTCCCCATTTTGAATTTAATGCTTGAGAAATAAAATAATTTCATTTTCAATTTGTGAGTGTATTTTTACAAAATTCAAAAATCGGCCTAACGAACGCCCTAGTAGAATACTTTTCCTATCTAAAACGAGAAAATCCGTTTATTGGTTACTTGAGAAAGTGCAACTGCGTTTTGGTGTTTCATCACATAACTTTAGGCCAGCACCCTTTGCTGTTAAATTCTAAAAATGAAACTGGTACATTTATTTTGAACTATATATTAATAACTATTTGAGGTTTTGATACAACAAATTCAATTTTTTTGTGAACTCTCATATATTTCCCTAGCTACTTACTATTGAACCGATTTTCAGATTTTCATTAGGAAATAAGTATTTGAATAGTTCCAAAAATTTATTTTAGAAAACACACTTGAAAATTGTACGCAGCTGCAAATAAAGAAAATTCAATTTCTGGGTGTGAGTAGGTCCTAAGCCTGCACTATATTGGAGTTATTTTGATACTAAAACTGAATGTAAAACCTACTTTTTTGATTATTTACTGGCTACTGCGTTTCAATAATTTGATAATAAGAACTTCTTACTACCTATAGTACGCGTAATATCTTTACCTAATATTGTTTCCATTAAACAAGGATAAAATAACTTTATTTTACATATACCTACATGTAAATTTACTTTTATCATAGCCACAATGATGTTTGGTGTTTATTTTCTTTTACGATGAGTCTATAAACATATTTACTGAAAAAATTATTTTTATACTGTATTGATATCGCTGTACTGTTGTCAATTAAGCATTTATAAGTCAATGTGTTTTTTTAAATTGTAACGTGATCAGTGGTTAGCGCTATACTTTCCTCTTACGTACATCAATGGAATAAAAGAATAACAACTTGGCTTTCTGACAGTGAAATGTCGATAATATTATAACGTATACATATAAATATAATGTATATATATATATAATAATGGGCACGGGGTTTAACCAGGCATTAAGTTTGAAACCGGTAACATAAGTCAAACACAACATTTTGACTTTCATTAATTGTTATTAGAAACTTCAAAAAGCCATATGACCACTCTAAGTTGGGGTTCAAACGTATTATTTAATATCTGAAAAAAAGTATTGAAAAAACGTTTCTGAGCGAGCTCACAGTTGTCTAGACCTGGTAAATTTTTCGAGAATTTCAAAGTTCTTTACTTGGCTCAAACATTTTCGAAATCACTTGAAACTCTTGTCAAACCTGTATCTTAACTATTATAATAGTATGTAAAAGTTTCAGCTCGTTCCAATCATTATTTAGAACGTTACGGCCAAAAAAACTAAATCGATATGTCAAATACACGTTTGTCGTAATTAATTAACGCTTCTGCTTAGTTTCATGACTGTAACTTTTTTGGAATTGAAAATTTGTCAAAACGTTGAGTACAAAGCATCAATGATGGCTTTCAGAAAATGTATTGACAGTTAAGATCGGAACAATACCCAATGCATGTGACACACACACACACACAAACACAAAAAAAAATCTTTGTAAAACCACTATAATTTATTAACTAAGCAAATTATACTAGGTAAAGAAGAAAATAAAACCAAGAATTATCTATTTTACTATTTTAATTTACGTAAATGTTTATTCATTATAAATTCGTAACTTTACAACTGCTATAATAATTTACACAAGTTGATTAAAATGGTAAACTTGATGTTTTTTTTCTTAGGTAAATGCAAGACAAAAAACACAATTATGTTATTTAAACGGTAAACATTAAAACCACAATGAGAAGCTACTAACTTGTGTAGCTTATAGCAGAGGTATTCAAACTTTTTTATCCCACGGCTCCTTTGAGTCTTCACGAATTGTTGACGGCTCCCAAATAATAAAAAAATCAATGTTCATATGAAAATAATTTATATTTCTATAACATTATAGAAACGATAACACTCACGCGACAAATTAAAACTATATTTAGCAAATGACTATTGTAGACTATTCAACGTTTCCCAACCGGTGGGCCTCAATAAACGTTTTTCGTAAAAATATATACATATTGGTTTTCAGTTATAGGATGCGGCTCCCTTCGACAACTCCCGCGACGCCCCTGGGAGCCGCGACGCACAGTTTGAATACCTCCGGCTTATAGTATAAAACTAAATTTATACATATTTTCAACTTACAATAATATTGATGTTTGAGATGAAATATCTTACAATTAATAATTAATCACAGATAAAAATATAATATAAAAGTCATTATTTATCTATTCTTACTTAGTTCAATAAGAAATTTATAGTATTATCACATAATATAATATGCGTACATAATTTAATGTTTTAAACGAATAAGATAACTAAACAAAATAGGTTAAATTATCGTAAGAAAAGTACTAAAAATCAACGAACCATATAGGTTGAACAAAAAAAATTATTAAAGGCACAGATAGCAGTTTAAGAATAATAAAATATAAATATTTAGTTAGTAAAAAGTATGTTGTGTTACTTTTGTCTAATGAAATATGTTGAATTGTCTATGAAAACAATAAAACCAAAATTCATCAATTTGTATTAAAAAAATAAAATTATATTGATATTTATTGTTTATTTTTATCACAATAAAACAACAAATTAACAATATTTCATAAATGTTCACATAATTATTAGTTATTATTATTATACAGAGGAAAATAGGTTTGAATCAAAAACGTAACAATAAGAATTAAAAAAACTGCCAGATGTATAATTGTAAAAATTTCATTATGGAAAGTAGGTATTGTCATTCATCAGAAAATATAAGTGTACAACAACGTAACTAAATTGAACAATGAAAAACTAAAACTATTTTAAGAATAAACGATGTGTTATCATAATATAACTATACATAAAAATATTGTACGTTACTTACATATTTTACTGATAGCCAGGGAAATACCCTAAATATAAAAATCATTATTTTTAAGAAAAAAACAAACATCATACAACACAAAGCAAAAGCCCAAATATAAGTATGTTTGATAAATTTACTTAACTGTTAATGCAAGCTCATACTAGAAAGTAAAACAAAATATTAGCGTGCTTAAAACATTTTAAAATTTAATTTTATTAAAAATTCCATGAATTAGTTACTAATTGATTGGCACACGTCGAATTTTTTGAAAATAAGTATTACTCTACTTTTTCCATCATTATATATATGTATATTTTTTTTTTTTAGGCAGTTATTTTAATCATTTAGAAACAAAGACAATATAATCATAAACTAAACATAAAAACAAAATAAAAATAAATAAAATGGACTTAACAAAAGCACATTAATTATAATAACTATCACACTTTTTTTTTAGTTATAGAATATAACAATATGTAATCGTGCAAATACTATCTTTAATTCAGACTTCAAGCGTTTAATAAGTTTAAGTGTTCATCACTAACACCAACTTATCTGCAAGACTTAACAATTCACAAGAAACGTTTGTGCTCATAAACATTAAACAAGTCTTAAGAGCAATCAGAATTAATTATGTTTATATATTTTTTATCTTATAGAAATGTTTTCATTAAGTACAATATGTAAAAGTTAATAAAACTATTGCAGTTGGTCAGCTGTACGTGGTAAACTTGATGCAGACAAGCTCTGAATGTCACTTAACAAATTATTACCTGTAAAATAAAACCGTTATATTTTGAAGTTTTGTCGGTGAATCAACAACTGCGTTTCTCCGTCATTACTTTGTCTTACAGCAGGTGGTTGCTGTAATTGTCAACTCGATTGGCGGCTAGTTTGTGGCTGTCCATTACTGACTGTTTTATCATCATCTGATGCTACTGGTGATATACGAATAGCTTGATACCATTGATTTGTCAAATCAGTCATTTGAGTTTTACAATCTTTTAATTCCTAGACAAAAAGGTAATTTTACGTTAAATTAAATATTTATATGAATACTACACATAACTCATTGTATAAGAACTATTTTAACATCGAAACAGACAGAAAAATAAATGTTATACAATACTCTGTACCACAAAATTTTGACGCGTGGGTACATTATAAGGTGCGGCGTAGGGATGTGCTGTAACTTGTAACTACCATTTTTGATCAACGCACGGCCCAGTATTTCATGGTACAGAGTAAAATAAATTATATTTTATTTATTTACTTCTTGTGTGAAACGTCTGGTAAAGAATGGTATAAAGTATTTAATATCCAATTTAGCAAATCCACCGATTCTTGACTGGATGAAATTAACTTCCATCTCTTCTTCTGTTAATTCTGACAAATGTTCAGAATCGATTGCTTGCCCCTAACAACATAATTTGTAAAACCAAAAATTTATCCATGTAAAACTAAATTGTATTGTTTTATAAAAAATTACCCATTCTTTTGTTTTACTAAGAGATATAGCTTTGTCTTTTCTTCGGCGACGTGTACTCCTTCCAGTTTTAGACGATTGTAAAAACTAAAAAAAAAAAAAAA
>CM029359.1:19323743-19410648 GCA_017140985.1 Hormaphis cornu
ACTCCTTCCAGTTTTAGACGATTGTAAAAACTAAAAAAAAAAAAAAACAGTCAGAATACGTAAATATAATTCTACATTACTTAAAACAATATAATATACTTTACCTTCATTAGTGGCATTGTTGAACCACCAAACAATACAGTTGTGAATAATACTATACACAACGTAGTAGCGACTATCACATGCCTAGTGTCATTGCTGAATTCTAAATGTAATGACAATGCATATGAAATGGCTCCTCTTAATCCTAAAAAGCAACAATTAACATAAATATAATAGAACAGACACTACAATAACATAAATAAAAATATTCAAACAGTATGAACAAAATTAAACATTATTAAGTAATTATGTAATTTAATCTATTACGTAATCAGTGTTAAACTACACAATAGAAATTAAATGGTAATAGTTAAAAAATATTCAGCTTTAAATTGTTTTATTTATTTTACTTGTACAAAAAACTGGGCAAGGATTAGCTGAAGACATTGTGTAAAAACTTTCTGCAGATGGATAAAGTGTTTTTACTATTTTAAAAATTTGGGATTGTCAAATTAAAATGTTTTAAATGTTTAATATTTTAATTTAAGTAGTTATTAACTTGTTATTATTTTTAAACATAAAAACAAACACACGTACTAGACAATATACATTTGTATGTAAAATACTATAATATTATTAGTATGCATTATTAAAAAATATACAAGGGGAATCAAAGAAAAAAAATATCTTTGCATCCGGCACTTATTTTAAGCACCATTGGTGTTCTACGTATTTGTTCTAAACCCTCTCTACTTCTCCCAACAACGCGATACATTATTCCAAATTTTCAAAGTATTAAAATATCAAACATTAAAACTTAATTATTATTATGAATTAAGTCTCATCTAATTTTTTTTTTACTCAATGCAAGTTTGTTTCTAACAAGATTAACTTCAATTTTCATGTCATGATTAACTAACACCATTGCCAAACCATTCAATTGTATCTGACGTTAAGTTTAAAACATAAGTTGTATTCACGATATCTAGAAAAAATACCTCTTACATAGAAATGTTTCTGTATTAACAGAACACGCAGGTATATTATCAATTTAAAATTAAAATAATCAAAAATACAATAAGTAAAATACTGTTTTTTCCTAATAGCTGACGCCACACAGTCCCATCATAAAATATTGGTATACTAATATCAATAATCTCATCACAGCGTCATGTAAATGATAAAGCACAAACATATTACTGAAATGACAGAAAATTTACTATAATCATCGTTTTTTTTTTTATACTATTCAAAAACTACCAATTAATATAATAATATTACATATCAATATTAGTATTAATATTTTATATTTGTACATGGTGTGTTTAATGTTCAACAATAAAAATAGCACAAAACGTTATGACTTTTGACCGATAACTTGAAATCTGATTGATTTTGGTTTTTTTCACTGCATAAAGGAATAATTACTTAACAATAAATATTTTATGAAAATGTCTACGTATATATATTATAAACACCTATAAATAGGTAAATCTGAAAATCATCTGTTTGCACTGTCTGCCTCTATAAATATTCCACAGCCATAAATGAGACAGATTTCAATTATTATCACTATGATAATAATGACACACAGCAAATGAGCAAAAACAAAATAATAATAATAATACAATTGATATTTTGTACACGAATATTAGCGAATAGTTAACAGTGTTAATTTTGCAAAACTTTAATACTTCATTAACTTACCACTAAACCACATGATGAACATCATATTTTTTGTTATTTGATGTTCTCTGAATTTATTGCACAAGTAAGCCAATGGAAAAATGTTGCAAGCGCGTCCAATAAAACACAGAATTAAACTCCAAATAATTAGAGCTGGTTCAAAGTGCAAATTAAAACTGAACAACGCTAATCCAAGATAAGCAAACACACAAGTTTCTGCAATGAACGCCAATGTTCTCATTGTCTGTTGCATGGTGATTTGTGTGACTGTCGACAAATTGAAATGAGTATAATGCGACATGACGATTCCATTGAATAAAATTGCCATTATTCCTAAAGAAAAAACAAACGTGTAAAAAACGATAAAAACGAATAGGCAAGTAATAACCTAGGTAAGTATGAAACACAAGTTAGGCACCTGACAGATGAATTCCTTCGGCTAGAACGTAAGGTACGTAGGTGAACACCAACATCATAGCAAATTCCAACGAAGGTGTTTTTCTCAAGTCTACATATTTTAATAGGAGCGCGCTTATTAGGGCGAATATTACTCCGATACCAGCTGATGCGAAAAACATCAAACAAAACTGTTTGATGCCAGTCAATACGGCTTCAGAAGTGCTCATGGCGGGTCCGTTGGATTGTAGCACTGACGTGGTCAACACGATGGATATGGCGTCGTTCAGTATGCTTTCGCCAAACACCAACATGTTTAACACGGGGTCAACGTCCAACGCATGGAAAATGGCTACGGTGGCAACTGGATCGACGGCCGAGATCAGTGATCCGAACGCAAAACTTTCTACGAAACTCAATTTGTACGCTACTTGTGCCACGCCGAGCACGTAAACGCCAGTGCCGATGACTAGGGCCGAAATAGTGGTGCCGACGATCGCGAAAACTAGAATGGAACCGATGTTCTGAAAGAAATTGCCCTTGTGTAAATTATAGCCAGACTCGAATATGATCGGCGGCAAGAGGACGAGGAAGAAGGCTGTGGGTGAGAACGCTTCTTCGTTACGCCAGTTGCCAATGTGCTGTTCCGAAACGAGGTTCATAATGAGACCGATGACGGCGCCGAGGGAGACAATAACCACACTCTCGGGCAAATACTGGAAATGCGTGGACAGCATCAAGTGCACGAGCAATATGCCCAAGGCGAGCACACAGAGCACAAAGAATATGGCGATCGAACTGTTGCGCTCGTCTTCGGCCGACCCTTTTTTCGGCAAAACTGGCTCACCGGGCGTAACAGTTGGCGTCCTCTCCGTAGTATTGGTGGCGACCGTTTCATCGGGACCGTTTGTCGTCGTATTCACTGCAACGGTCTCGTCCTTCACCGGCGTTTTGTCCGGGATCAACTGGCCGTGGCCCACGGAACTGTTTTCCGGCGTAACGACGAGCTTGCTGTCGTTGTCCGCCGCCGCGACGACGGCGCAGCAACAGCCGAAGGCGTACACGGCTAAAAGGAGACTCGACGGGAGCGCGTTCATGGCGACGGTCTTGTACGACGCAGGCGACGAGAGTGGTTTTTTTACTTTTTATAACAACAAAACGAATTAACTAATCGACAGCGACGACGACGGGAATGTCGCGCATTTACAACAACAACGACGTCGTCCGTTCAGGCGATCGACATCGTCGCGCGAATCGATCGGTCGTCCATTGTTCGGTCACCGAATTTTCGCGAAAAACTAAACTGCTAGTGACACGCACGGTTCGGACGCGACACTGTTTAGACCGTAAAATCAACGGCGAACGTTTCTGTCGACAGACACCGAAAGTTTTTTAATGACTGACACTATAATCGTCGTCCGCCAAAAAAGGTATTATCAATTATCATGAACCGTGACAATGTCACGGGTATCAGCAGCTATGATATATAGCATTGTAGCGTCGTAAGCCTCAAAGGATGCTTCAACGCCCTTGAGCTGCGGCAGGTCCGACAGTGCCTGATAAGCGCGATGTAGATAACGTTCAGGAGCAGCAACTGCAGCTGTGCCACAGATAATAAGGAAGAACTTTAATTATTAAAGTTCTTCCTATTAAAGTTTAATATCTACGAACCGTGCAAAAGATTTATTATGTCAAAGATGTTACAAGCAAACGGTTTTCCAACAGTCTTTGTCCAGTGTTTATGAAAACTCGGTATTTTGCAAGGATTTTTGAATTATCTGGTAGGAATTAGTATTTTTCAAAATTATCTGGAGACTTTTCGTTAAATACTAATCAACATTAAAATTGTAGATTTATAAGTAAAAAAAAAGTTTTTAACAATTTTCATCTATTTTTTTTTTATAATTCAACAATTTTGTACATGGGTAGCTAAAAAGATGTAAGCAAAACACAAAATGTTCTATGCACGGCTCTAGACAGAATAGTGTCACGGGCCCAGAAACTTTGCTAAGGAAGGTGTACCGTGTGTTAAGTACAATTTTTTTTTTTTAATAAACCAATAAACGTGCACACAATTTACAAGTGAAATAGATATTTTATTAACAAATGCGGTGTATAATATTTCCTGACCACATAACAGTATTCAATTTTACTTGGATTTCTTGCAATTGATTGTTTTTGTTTACTCAGAAACGGTTGTAGGAAAATTATTAACACTACAACCAGTGGTGGAATCTGGTGGACTGTTGACGTCGTTCTGTTGGTAACCTATCAACTTTTGCCTGAAGACAACAGTAACTGAAATAATTATGTTTAATACCTACTGGAAAAAGAACAATGTCTAATATTTAAAAATTTGTTTCTTGAATATTTAATAAAATAACTAATATTGTACAGAAAATTTAACAATATTTATTAATTTCAAAAACTTTTAGCGCTTGAAGTTTATCTTGATTAGCTTTCAACCATTCATCTTTCTTATGTCTAAACAGACTCAAATTTAGTTTGGACGAAATTATAGAGCCAAATTGTGTACTTGTAAGTTCAGACTCATGTTTTGTTAATTCTGTCATAATCATCTCGCGCTGTTTTAATTCTGTTACTTTCCATATGCAGTCAAAAGCGCGTGAACCACTTTTTGATTTTGCCAATGTAGTATAATGGTCCTAAAAAATTAAAATAGTTGACTAGAAAAAATATTTAGAACAAAAACGATTCTTATTACTTTTAATTTCCATATCATTTTTTCACGACTTCTTTCTCCAATGAATGTGCTTTCAAAGTATGCATTTGCAATGTAACTACCTTTTACATCACACAATACATTAACAAGACGTTCAGTATCTAAATTAACTAAATTATTTACAACCTACAAAAGTACATAGGTAAATGTAATATTTATGATGTATAGTCTGGAAATTTATTAATATATTACTTTAATTGGCTTGTTAAAGTTTAGCAAGTTTTGTACTATCATCGATCCATGAAGATGAATTGCTGGTTCTTTTACAGACTTATCATAATTATCGTTTGTAATAAGCCCAAGAAGTAACAAAATTGTAACACCATCTTCAGTTTCTTCTTTACACTTCAATGATTCACATAACGACTATGAAAAATTAAAGAAACGTATTAAATTAAATAATTTTTAATTTTTTTTCTCATTTGTATAAATACTTTAAAAAATAAAGCTTGTTTACACTTTAACCGTAAACAAGCTTTAGATAACTCTAATAAAACTCCAGTATAACGTAGGTTGATCATTTGAGGAATTTTTTCTTTTAACTGATCAAATGCTGTTTCAAACTAAAATAATTGATAAATAATTTGCTATTATTATCAAAATACCACATATTATTCGTAATTGAGTGCAATTATATTTTTACTTGAGTAACATCTTTAATTGTTAGTAATATTTTTTGAATTGTAAAGTTTCCATTTCGATGCACTGCTAAATCTGCAAGTATAGATGTGAAATACTTATCATACAATGACTTATTCAATTTTTCTGGTGATTCAGAGATAATAACATCAAGCAGTCTGAAATAAAAACTTGTATTTATTATTTAATATAACATTAAACATGTATTTTAAAATAGTTAAAACCTTTGTAGTACCTTGCCAATGAGCTATTTTCAAGAACTTGAGCAGTATTTTCAAATGAATTACTTTCATTTTCAGGAAAACATATACACATTAGTTTATTAACCAGTGTTTTAAACCTTTTTTTTGATACAGGCGCAATACATTTCATTAACACTTGCAAAAGCCCAGAAGTAATATCAGTGGTGGGCATCTCTAAAAGTAATTGAAAGAATACAACACTTAGATGTACAAGATACTAAAAATTTTATCTTTTACCTGTAAATTGTTGATTATTAATTATGTTGTCGGCAAATTGTTTTAACAAATCTTTATGATCTTTGTTTGTTTCAATCTTTTCACCTTTTTGCTCAGGAACTTTTGAACATAAATACGGTTCACCACACAAACATGCCATACAGCTACGCACAATATGGTTTGCATAGGTATCCCATACAAATTCCTCCAAGTTGTTGATGACAAACTTGCTTAATTTATTGACAAAATTGATATAACTTTCTTTGTCAGATTCAGTCACATCTTTATTAGAAACCTATTTTTTCAAAAAATTTAGAAATAATAATAATGTTAATAAAAGGAGGGAAATTCATGTTAACTAATAAACAATTAAAAAGAATATATTATTATATCATGATTGTTACTATTGTAATTGAAACAATAATTTGCACAAAGTTTCAATGGCGGTGTAGCATATGTAAATTTTACACTTTTGAGTATTGTTTAATTAAGGAGTGCTGGTACCATTCCAAAATTTAACTGGAATTTGGATACATATTAATATTTTATAGCATAAATATATTATTTGTGCAATAAATAAATTGAAGGGTGTGGTGCGGGGTTTTTTTTGTGAGTGCGTTTTTTGGTTTGCCCTGTTATTGGCAACTTTATACCACAAAACAATTGAAGGTTGAATTTTAAGTTAAATGTTTTATAACCGTTGGGTATAAATAGATATTATTTTAAGATTCAAGTTTCAATCTGTATATACTGTCATTTCATGTATTGTTGCATTGAGTAGGTAAATCTTGTAATTTTAAGGTATATACAGATTGTCAGCGTACGAATAAAACAAATTAAGTTTTGTTTAAAATTTAATATTAAGTAAATATTAAATAAATTATAATGAGTACATTATACGCTCTGTAAGTCGCAACATGCAATAGCTGTTGAAGTACATGGCTGGCAAACTGATCACAGCATACGGGCCTCAAATCATGTTCAAAGTGTTTGATCAACTTCAACACGGTATGGTCACTGGCTTCTGGAAGTAAATCATCCACAACACGCGACACCACTTGGTTGCTGCAGTAGTTCACCTCGTTGCCGTCCAACTGTTTGAACACATTGTCCACAAAATTACCTGTGAACGATGTTGAAATGTAACGCTTTCGAGAGCAATTTCAAAGTTTAGCTTCAGTTACGTTTGTCCTCGTCACATTCGAACGTCTCCTTCGACACCTTAAGTATGTTCAGAAAGTATTGGAAATCCTCGTCTTGGATCTGGAAACCGTGTCCGAACTTTCCACGTTTGGAGTACTTCACTGCCCTTTGGTAGGTCGACCTACGCTTCTTTTTACGCTTGAACCCGTCCCTAGACGATTGTGAATCCATAATAATTTTATTAAACTTGTGAGCGTCGACTACAGGATTTTTCAATTCGCACAAGACAATTATTTAATTTTTTTAAATTTTATTTAAATACTTGTTATTTTGTAAAAGTACTACTTTTAAATAGCAGAAACAGAAATATTTAAATATCAGCAATTAGCAAAAAGAAATTAATTATGTCTTTAATCGCGGACAGCACGGTTCTATCTCTATCCGATAACATATCTAGATAACCGTGATGACAACACTGATAAGAGTGATAGTGGTCGATTGGATAATCAAAGATTTTTTTTTAAAATATGTTTATTTTCTACATCTGTGATCTTTGTAGATAATATTATGTCTAAGCCGCCCGACCCGTTCATATAGATCACGGTTGGTATAGATCATAAAGTGATCTAGAATATAGATGTCTATAATATGATTACTATAGATGCTAATAGTCTATATATGGCCGTATGGTCTTAGAAGATCTTCTGAAGACCGTGCTGAAAAACCATTAACACTGAACAGATGAGCTAAGATATCTTAGTTCCGGATGGCTTTGTATAGTTTTATAACTATATAGGGCCGAGAGTATTTATAAGGTACGACCCCAATGAACGCGATTTGCTATTAATCGCTGGAAAACAAACTGAAGCGTTTTAACCGATTTACATTAGAATATCACGGAAAATCACAAATTGCGTTAATTTGGGCCGTATTATAATATTATCACAGAACAATTGCATCTATGAAAAGGGTTTGCTTAATAGTGAAAAATAACCGAATGACTATAGTTAGCATTACAAAATTATTATTAAAAATAAAGATATTTTATTAGTTTTGATTAGCCACTTAAATTTTTTTTTTAAACTTTGAATATTGTATTTATAGTTTTGTTTAAATTTTACAAGATGCCAATAAACATATTATGTTCGATTCTCGATTTGTATGTTTCAAATGATCAAAAATATCCCTGAATTATACTCTTAAAGTGGTCAATGTTGTCTACAAAAATACACGTTGTGTCGTAAAAATTGCCTATATTTTGCTTCTTAATAAATAGCTGTCTCCAACATCCGTTAGGCAATATATAAAATAATGCATTACCTTGTTATGTAATAATATCTTTGTGTTTAAAGATCATTGGTTTAAGTGATGTATTGTTCACCCTCCCATCGTTGGCAACTATTAGAGAAGCCATATAATGAAGGACACAAATCAAACGATAGGGTACAGGTTGGCTTTTCTGTCAAAATAGAACCATTTATTTAAATTCAATGATCCAATTGTATTTAAGTAATACAACTTCTAAACATTTATACGAGTTCTCCATTAAGCCTAATTAAGATCAGCTAGCCCACTTTTTCAGCTTGAAGGACTGCTAACGGCATAACTACAACACCGACAACAAAAATTATTTTAAAATGTTAACATACTGTAGCCAGAAAAATTGATAGGAAAAATAAAGTTACAGATATATTATAAATAATATATATTTTATTAAGTTCACGTTTGTTTTTATTTTATAAATTATGTATTATAATAATAATATCTTTAAATTAGGTGTTAACAATTTTGTGTATTAAAAATTATGATTTTATTTTAGTCCGATTTTTGTTTCTGTTTCTTAGAAGATAAAGTTTTGATGTCGAGAGTGTAATTTGTAATGTTTAATGAAACACAAACAGCACTTGTTTCATTGGTCAAACCATTTCTTTCTTTCGATTTAATTAAAGTCATTATGAAGAATAAACTTTCACAAACGTATGTTAACAAAAAAAATGAAAGCATGGAATGAGCTACTTTTTTCGGCGTATAAAATGTATATGGAAGCAAGTTCCAGGCTTTCAAAATTTCATTGTCTGCATTTTTCACCTCGTTTCCTTGGAGACGGTTAATTTATGTTTGTTTCATAAGTTGTCTTGCATCAATAAATTTTTGTTTCCAAGTGTTACAAGATTGTAAATCGATTAACTCAAATTCAAATGTATCAATATTCATCCATTCAAAATAATGTAAATCTAATTCAACGATACTACAAGTATCAGGGTATTTGAGAACACAATAATTTGATATAAATAAATTAAATATTACTATATTATTTTTTTTTTGCGTGCCATTGAAATTTGGCCAACGTGCCACTTTTGGCACGTGTGCCATAAGTTCGCTATCCCTGCTATAGAACAATCCTGGTCCAACTAACGTCTTCAGTGCATAAAAACAAATCTACTGGGTAAAAAAAAATTTGTTACGCATCTAGTTTTATTTCTCGTATTAAAGTTTCAAAACTTGTTGTGGAAAATTAAAGTTTTATCATACAAAAATAACTTCAAAAAAAAAAGTTCCATACATAGTTCAAAAAGATTTTAATCATTTGAAACATGTACCAAACCTGTACAATACCTATTTCAATATTGTATGAAAGTTTCAGCTTATTCCAATTATTATTTTGGAAGTTATGGCCAAAAAATTAGGATTATGTCAAAAAACAAGTTAGTCATAATTTTTAATGTTTTTCCTTAATTGTTTTATTGTAATTTTTTCAATTTTGAACTTTCAAATTTGAGACTCCTCAAAGTAACACCAGAGTTCATAGACCATTTACAAAAGTTACAGACTTAAAAAATTGAAGCATTTTTACTACCCTTACACAGTTGTTCACAGAAAAAAAATAAATTGTAAAAAGTGAATACAATACCTTTTGAATCTAAAAAATATTTGCAACTATTCTTGTACTGTTATTACAAATTGAAAACAAAAACTCTGAAAATTTAAACAAAAAATAATAGCTTGCTAGTTGACAGGGACTTCAATTTGGCAAATGGGTAAATATTTTTCAAATTTTTCCCCCCCCCCCCCACCCAAAAAACAGTACATACAAAAATCCCTAAGAACTAAATGATTATTAGTTGTTACTAAAATAAAGTAAATGCTAAATAATGATTACTATTGTAATGTGATTTAGTATGTTTCACTAAAAAAAAAAAAAAATAACATTATTTGTACAGACAAGACAAAAAAACCCCCAACAGATATGAAAAATAATCTAAAATGTTGATCTCATTTTTTTTTTCTTACAAAAAAAACTCAACAAATACATATTGGCTTTAAGTCTTCAATGCATTTTAAACAAATAAGAATGTTAAAACAATTTAATTGCACATAAAGAATTTTGGTTCTTTATTTGTTTTTTATATAAATTTCAGTCTTGTTCAAATAACTCACAACATAAATTTGTGTGTGGAAACAACAATAATAAGAACATTGAACAATAATAGTAAAAATAATAAACAAAACAGTACATCTTGAGGAAACAACAATTGACTAAAAAATAACTAATCAATACTTTTACATTAATATTTAAAAACAATTTTTGAATAAATAACAATTAAATTCTACGAGGTAATACTACAAAACTACTATTAGCCATATTTTCCTTCCCGTCCCTTCCAAAGTGTCTCTCAAGTCAGAAGACATGAAAATTAAATTCTACAATTTATAACACAATATTGACTATTTGGACGCTTAAGTGTTTGTGTCTTAGATATATTGTGAGCTATGGGCGAGTCTGGTAAAACAATTTCTAAATGATTCACTAAATCAAACATTTACGGCACAGACTTAGTGATATTGTTGTACAAGCGTTTGATCCAATAAGTGTCTAAATCAAATGCTTGAAAACCTGATAAGGGAAAAATCAAAAATATTAATAGCAAATCTCTTTTTTAATAGCATAATTAGAAAAACATACCATTTAAAACTTCCGCAGTTTTTTCTGATTTAAAGTAAACAATTTTTTGTGAATCTGAAATTACATATAATTTTAGTAAAACAAAATTAAATTGCTATAAAATGAAATATCATACTTTTTGAAGACTCTTCATTTTCTATGACTGAATGCCAAGCTGAAAAATTAATTATGATATTGAAATATATTTAATTTTTAATATCTATTCTTAAGAATATTTTGGTAAGAAATAAAAAATACTGATTTTAAAATTATAGCCCAAAAAACATATCTTTGAGGAAACAATTGTAACAATTACACACTAATATACACATATATTATCTTGATTAACGTAGAACTAATTTATCAATCATTTAAAACATTTAATCAATATTTTTAATGAAACAATTTGTTGAGTATTAAAAGTAAAATTGTCAATTTCATAAATCTTTCAAAAAGTAAGAAAAAGTAATCAAAACTATTTTTAGTTCAATAAATAAGCCATGTCACACCAAATTCGCACCTATTTGACTTGCATGAGTAGTGCTTACTTAGTACGTGCTTCCTCTTACATGTACATGACAATTCTGATAGGTGTGAACCGTGCATTATAGTTTCTTGCGATATAATGACTTATGGTCAAAAGTCCATATAAACATTATCAAATCATTTTACAACACTTAACAGATGTAGTACAAGAGGCCAACAATTATTTGAACAAAACATGAAATACCTGACTAGCTATAAAACAGCACTAAATTCATTTCTTTAACGATTAATTGTTTTAACAAGACACACGTATCACATTAATTTGGTAATTATTAATTACTAACTAGGTAGTGCAGTACATATGACAGGAAGCTAAAATATGTGAAGTGTATTTACTACTATTTAATGTTGTAAAAAAAGTGTAGCTAATGAATACGACACAACACATCATGTTGTCATGTTGTCAATAAGATATTGTTATTAGTACATAGTACACGCCAATAGGTAAAAAACAAATTTTTATTTAGATTAGAAAAGGCAATATACTTATAAAATAAGAAGCTATTTTTTAAATTGTTAAATTAAACATCTAATACTTTGACAATCAACAAAATATAATTAGATTTTATACTAATGGTTTAAAAAGTTTTAAATATTAAACACAAGAAAAATAAAATGGAGATCATCTCTCATCTCTCCCAGTAAATACGCCACTGCTAATTAATTAATTAAATGATGATGCTGTCAAATTAACATACAAGTACTACATACTTTATTGTTTTTACATTATTTTTAAACATTTATGAAAGTTGGTAAAGCAAACCGGTGCTAGATTAGGCAGAATAAAATTCTCTGATTTACTTTGTTGAATTTCTGGATTAACACTTGAAAAGTTTCAGTAAAGTAAAATTTAATAGAATAACATAAAATTAAAAATGTAAAATGATGAAAATCAAATTTATACTATATTTCAATAACTGGTATTTTTGCCGTATTTAGGTAGTTTCTAATAATGGTAAATAGTTATTATATTTTTTTTATACATAGAAATATTGTTGATTCCAATTTAAAATGTTTTGATGTAAAAGTTACACAAACGCTTAATAAAAACAAAAAGTCATACTTACATTCATTCATGTAATGTATGAGTTTCTCATGCTGAGGACTCAAAACATCTTGAGGTGAAGGAGGACACTTGTGTAAAGACTTGCGGTGGCCGTTGGAATGAAATACAGGCTTAGGTTCAGGTCTGTAAAATACAAAACCGACGATCTCATCACGGCGTACTAGTGTTACGTGAGACTATAATGATTATACATACGACAGAGGTTCTTCCTCTTCGGCGCCGTTGTTTTTTTTTAAGTTTTCGCGAAACGAATCCAGCCGATCAAAACTGTGTCGGACACCTGAAATATTTATCATCGAAAATCATAACATTAAAATAACACTTTTGTTTATGGCGTTACATATAGTTAAGCTTTTGGGACAAATGTTTGGAAAAATGTACTCACCTCTTCTGGTTTTTGCTGTCATATATTTGCTAGGAGTCTTTACAGCGTACATGGCAGAGGATTCGATTTTCTTTCGTATTCTTATGATCGCGATGCGTATTTTTTTTGTTTTGTTAAAGTACCCGATACAAACATTAACAAACCATTTTAATAAAGTAAAGAGTTTGCTTTAAAACTTTTCGCTACTTTGCTATCTGATTTGTGAATATTGTGAAACATCTTCCCAGCAGGCAGCCCCTGCTGTTCCCTCGGCCTCGATGAGAAAATTTCAAGCGTGAAGTATGGAACAATATTCGATTGAAAACGTGCCGTTGTACTAGAAGTTGGTAACATTCATTTTATCAGGTGGGCTCTTTTTTCTTACTCAATGGGTGGGCTACATCCATGGCATAAGTAAAATTTAATAGGCATGTCAGCTATATAGATAACACGGCGCAGAAAATGTTCCCCAGTGTTGGAATAAACGACAAAATTCATGGAATAATTATTTCCGGTAAAATTTAAAATTGTAATATTTGAATAATATTGTATCTATTAATAAAACCTTAATCATAGATTAAGCATAGATTTGAGTTGTAATTTTGTTTATTTAAGTCCTTATTCTTTTAATCCTTAATTAAATAAAATATTTTGGTAACTAAATTATTAAAATACCAAATTCTATGGCGCCAAGTTGTCCAAATGGACAGGAAATCAATTAAAGACATCAGTTATTATAGGTTGCCCAAGTCTCCATCTATGAGGAAGAGTTAGCTTATGATATGAAATAAATATGGTGGCCAAGTAAAAGATGGTAAATTAACTGTCAAAAAAATTTATCAGTAAAATAGAATTGTACAATTTTAAGAGACTATAAATTGTCTTGTGTATACCCGATACAGAGTAGACGGATAATAACCGAACTAGGGTTAATTATTGACGAGAGCTAGGGGGGTATCACACAAATAAAATCAACAGTTCACTATTTCGGCTATTATTGGTTTGTATATACTCGTGTTATGTATAATTTACATGCATATTTTTTTTTTTTTTTACTATTTTGTATGTACCAACTACATTTATTCATACTTTTTTAAACATTTATCAAGTTTGATAATCGGACGATTATCTTTTTATTATTACCATTTTGTATGTTATATTTTATTCATTTATGTATGTACGTTATACAGGTACTCGTATTTCAAATTCTTTAAAAAAACATTTCAAAGTTTTTTTAGTTTTCTTAGTAATAGACAATGGGAAAAATAAAATTTTACATTTTTAAAATTTAGTAATCAATAAGCAGTTATGTGTTGAGTTTTACAATAGAAAATACTCAAAACATTTCACTTGACATCTTAGGTTAGAAAACATGTTTAGAATTTAAAGAAACATTAATGTATAATTAAAATGTTCAGGAATAATTTTGATTCAGTAACAGATTATTTTAGTAACAATATCAAGTGCAAAACGACGTCTATTCTCAGTTGTTTGGCAATATTTAATTTAATAACTAAGCATTCACTGATTAGTGACAACTATAGATGTATTTTTACTAAAAAAAAAAAAATAGCTAATCAATAACATAAAAATATGACATAGAATAAAATCAAGTATTTATTTCTAATAAATATAGTTAAATTAAATTAATCACAACAATAATTAACATTTTAAATTTTCAAAATCAAAGATTTTTAATTTTTCGTGGTTACATCAATAAATAAACAATATATAAGGTACATTAAATAAATTTATTCTGTACATCAATGGTTTAATTGTAATATTAGGTATATCTGTGATGCTAAACTTAGTCTAATATTTTTTATTTATTTTAAAAAACTTAGTTCAGTATCACAATAAATAAATATATTAAAAACAATAATTTGGTACTTTCAATAAACGTCATATAATTAGATACACTTCAAAATGTATTTTTTAAAGTAAGCTAAAACATAATAAATGTATTGAATTCCAAAACATCAACAACAAATCCCAAAAAAAAAAAAAAAAATGTGATGAAGTGCAACATAAATGTTTAAGTTTTATAGACATAAAGTAAAAAAAAAAAAAAACAGTGCATACAAGTGGAACACAGTCCAGATTACAATTAACACAAAAATGTTCAAAAATTAAAAAAAAGTAACAGTATTTAATAAAATATTATACATATAACAAATTATATATTAAAATAGTAAAAGAAATTAAAACAATGAAAACAATTTAAATGTTATGCTCAAATAACAAAA
This sequence comes from Hormaphis cornu, assembly GCA_017140985.1. Lineage (NCBI taxonomy): Eukaryota > Metazoa > Arthropoda > Insecta > Hemiptera > Hormaphididae > Hormaphis > Hormaphis cornu. Next base: position 19,339,016 of record CM029359.1, read on the forward strand.
TAAAACTAAGTCAAAAACATTTAAAACATTGAAATATTTTTGTGAAATTACTTTTCACGCAACCAGTATAAGATCAAATAATATTATATTAAATAAGAAAATTTGCCTTTGCTAATTCAAAATGAAAAAGTCAAAACTACATAAAATTAGAAACTTGTGTTTTATGCAGTGGTGTGATTACAAAAAAATGAAAGTCAGCGGCGTACATATAAGGGGGAGAGGGAATTTGGTTCAAACTCCCCAGGTCTAAAATTGAAAAAAAAATGGTTGAGAAATTCATGGGTGTTACGCTCTGTACAAGTAGTTGTTAAATATAATAATATATAATGTTTTAGGTTTCTCAACATAAGACACTTTATAATAACTATTTTGTTTCCATATATTTGTAGTTACTAGAATATTATAGTTTCAATTGTTGAATTGATTACTAGGGAAATCGTTATTACTTTTAAATAATATTTCATTTTAGTGAAATTGTATTAGTATTTAGTTCTAAATACATCATAAAACAAAATGAAACAAAATAAATTAAATCTGTATCTTTCCTAATTTTGGTATAATGTAAAAGTTACAGCTTGGTCCAATCTTTATTTTGTATGTTATGATCAAAAATAAAAAGTACTGTATGTAGAATTTGGTGCACTATTTCTGGTAAAAATTTTGTTAACAGCATAGAAAAAATAAAAACACGTTTATCAGTGATATAATTTTAAAAACATTTCTAAACACTTTCACAAAGAGGCAATAATTATCCCAGTAGGGTTGGAATACGTTAATTTTCCACAACACATAAGTCTAAAATATTATTGTTATGACTCAAACAAAATAATTATAAGCAATTATTACTATTCAACTTTCTTCTTAGAAAAAATATTAAGTTGTTTTATTTTTGGAGATCATAAACAATTAGCTAAACATATTAATTAATGATATAATATTATCACTGTGGCAATTTTCAACAATATTACTTTTGGATTGACCAAATGGTTAGCGGTCAAAACGAACATTGACTGAAAAATGAGCAGCTCATAAAAGTAAGTTTTTCAATTAGTTAAAACAACAACAGATGCGCTTAGGGGCTAGAAAATGATTAGTCATCTAGGTCAAACCAAAAGAGTTATTGGTATTTGGCTTATAAATTTTGAATACATGTATCTCTAAATTAGCATGCTTGTGTATTTAGATTTTTCAGAGACACATCCCAATAACAATTGTTTTTCTAAGAACGGCGACCCCGTCTGTTCCTCATTGTCCCAGTGGCAAGGCGAACTATTTTAACACAAAGAACAAAGATTTAAGTCTACCCACCCCAATATTTGATAAAACACAAAACAAATTTGCTCACCAAGAAATACAATAGGTATATAATATTATATAAAATTTAAATAAAATGATCACTTAAATTCACAATAATTCATATACCACCTGCCCAAAATTTGGAGGAGCAACGGCTCTGCTCCTCCAGACCACTGTCACCTCACCACTGATTGTCCCCCTCTAAATCCTATACACCAGAATAAAAACTACATGATAAGTATAGATATCCTTCAATACACCACTATAATATATGAACAACTTACTTTAAAAAAAAAAACAGTTTTATAATACAGTGAACATTATTAAAAACCTTAACAATATTTGTATTCCCTAATATTTTGATTTAAATGTTATTTCTTAAAAAAACAATTTTATGTTAGAAAAATTATTTAATTAATATTTAAATATTTATTTTAATTTATGTTTGAAATGTCAGAAACAGTGTTCATTAGATAATTTTCTATTTATTTTTAACCAGTAAAATGTGTAAAATTTATTCATACTACTCTAACCAAAATAGTTGAACACCACTTTGGTTAATGGTTTAAAATAATATGACTGTTTAATATTTTCAATTAGAAAATATTTTTTTGTATTTTTAGTTTTGCATCAAATCTTACCCTTAATTATTTACACATAGTAACTGACTAATAATTAAATACTTCAAAGCTGTACTATTTATCTTTACAATGCAAACATTGTATCGCTTTGTTTTTCTTTGTTACGCTTCGGTTCATTTTCACTGCTTCCAGCTGGTAAATCTTCAGCAGCAGCTGCTCTTTCTGCAAGAAATCTTTCAAACTCACTACTTGATAATGATTCTTCAATTTCACCTGTTTGAGAAGAACTACTTGGCTAAATAAAACAAAAGTAAAAATAATAATAGTATACTAATAAGTATAAAACACTAAATGTATGAGCACAATTTAAGTGCATTTACTTTTTTTTTTACAATTATATCTTAATTATTACTAATAAAAAAAAAAAAAAAAACAAGAAATTATTTAAAAATTATTTGAGCTACAAAATAAGAAATGATGGTTATTATGTAAATAAATTAAAATTTTCATCAATTGTACACTTTATAAAATGCGAAATAGGTACTAATAAAATAAATGATAAAAATACGCGTAATATTTGTACTAAATTATTATATTATTATATAACTATTATAAATTTAATGAAATGTAATGATTCTTTATTTTATTTTGATTACATAATTCTAAAGAAACTTGACAGAACTTACATTTGTATAGTTCGGAATTAAGGATAAAAAACTATTTTGTTTATTGATTAGATAGCGATATTAATATTAGTAGGGGTGATGTATGGATTGGTATAAAATCAATTTATGCATCTGAAAGGATGTTTACACTCTACTCAATACACAGTGATTTTATAACATTTATAATTAACTATTTCACATTGATGAAATAGAGAATACTTTATCTCATATACCAATTAAATTCTTGGTAGTTGGTGGTGATTATAACATTTCAAAAGGTCATATTTTAAGTGATGAGAATAGATTATGTAGTGATGTAAATTATTATCATTCTGATAAACTGAATTCAATTGTAAATTCTTTTTCTTCCCTTGGTTTGTATCAAATTATTAATAATAACATAAATAAAACTGGATTCTTATTGGATTTAATTTTTAATAATACAAATAATTAATGTTCTTTATTAAAATATAAAACTATCAACCTTACTAAGTTATTATAGTAAATAGTATATTATTAATATTAATGATAAATGAATCAAGAAATGCCGTTAAAATGTAATATCATATTTATTTATCCATATGACATATTTGACTTATTTGAGGTGGCATGGGAAAAGAATAGATAAAAACTAATGAAAATATAATGTAAACAAATTTCAGTTAAAACACTCATACGTTAATATCTAAACAAAGTTATAACATATGGTACTAGGTAGTTAAATATTGAAAGTTTTATACAGATTTTTACATTAAATAATTTGATTTTTATGTTTAACTAAAATAATATTAAGATTTAAGTTCCTGGTCAATAAATAATAAATACAGATACTTCAAAAATTTTGCAGAAGTGAATTTTTGATAGCATTGATATTTCTTTCAAAATGTTTATGAATACAGAGATAAAATTTTTTGCTTTCTTTTATCAAGGGGATCAGTCTGCTATTTTTTAAGGAGCAAAAAGTAGGCAATTTCTACAATATGACATGTATTTAAATAAAACATTGGGAAAAGCTTTTCTTTCTTGTAGAATTAACATATTATTTTAGAATATTTTTTTTTTTAGACTATAGAGTATAAAATTTTACTAATCGGATTTAAAGGCACACAACGATTTTATTTATAACTAATCAAAAAAATTTTGTGTGAAATTTATCTTAAAACTGATATTTTTAATCAAAGCAAAGCATTATTTAAAATTAAAGTATTAAGAAATGAACTTAAATGTGATTTACAAAATACAAACTAACAATAAATAAAAATTATTTGAACTATTGATTTTACAAATCAGGAAAAATTTTACCGCAAAGCCTGTTTTCAGTGAAAAATGGTATCGACTCCGGGTCCTTTAGACAATTTAAGTTTAAAATAATGTGATACTTACATTTTCACTAAGCCAAGCTGCTATTTCATCAAAATCTTGTTCACTGTGCATCTGAAAATGTATAAAATGTTATAATTATACTTCTATTTTAAAATTATTTTCACTGTTGCATTATTGGTTATACATAAAAATTGGTATGAATGTATAAATTAAAATAATTTTAACAAAATTAAAAAAAATTATGTGATTTAAATAAATTTCTAGAAACAGTATAGTTAAAAAATATTAGTATAACTAAAACAAGCTAATTTATTTAACAAAATTAATATCTCATGATTTAATAAGAATATAAAAATTGTTTACTTGTGTTTATTTAGAAATATCATTAATTATTTAAATTATTTTGTTAAAATACAAATTTCTAACTTTTAATGTCTCATAATAATTAAAATGGTTAAAGTTAAGAGCATATTCACTAGCAACTTTTCAGTTAATAAAGTATCGTTTAACTAAAAAGTAAAATATTGTTGTATTTTTATTATTTGAAAAGATAGTAAATATTTAGAGTAAACTATTAGGTTTAATTTAAAATAAACCTTGTTAAAGTAATCAAACATGTTTATCAAATTTTAGTTTGACATCTTAAACTAAATTGAACTAACAAAGCATTAATTTATTCAAAATATTAATGTCAAAACATAAATGTAATGTGTAATTTTAAAATGTGTATACATTTGGTGTTAAGTTTGTTGATTTAAACAGAATTATGCTAAATTAATAATAAAAAGTGGGAAAAATCATGCAAGCGCGTATCAAAATGTATGATGCATAAATAATAGTTTAAATTTTTGTATTAATAATAAGTGAAAAATTGAAATAAAAAAATAACATAATTACTAAAAGTGCATCAAGCTGGTAATGTTAAAAATATTATCAGGGCATAATTCCATTTAATAGACAATAAACTCTTACCCTGATGACATCTTCGTGAGCACAATCCTAAAGTCAGAACCCATATAATACACACACACACAGACAAGTGTTACAAACATAATAACAACAATTGCTTTACATAAACGTGATTTAAATTTAAATATCAAATAATATAACTAATAACTATATATTTAAGTATATATTTATTTATATATACTTATCAATTAAATAAGTTATAACTAAAAGTGGAGTAATTTTTAATCGGTACTTACATCTTTTGTTGTTACATTTTGTGATCGAGCTTGAGTCAAAGAAGCTAAACTTTTAACTTGATCTGGCTTTAAATTGGCATCATAACTACTACTCCCACTAAATAATTCAAGGTTATATGTTATTTTCATGCTCAAAAACACAAAAATGTTAAATTATTATTGCAAAATATTATTACTACCTGACTTTAGTGTTCTCATACGACACTGATCGTGATTGAGCAAACATATCAAAATCATCCGATTGAATACCAGAAAGCAAATCTGCAGGTGGATTTTGCTTAGGCTTTTCACTTCCAATACCTAAACCAAAAATGTAAAAAATTGTAGTAAAAAATGAAAATGCGTAAAACTATAAAGTAATAAACACTTGATATAAATTTAGGAATATATTACTTAGTTTTGAAAATTGATTTGAAGTTGTAGCGATTGGTTCATCAATAAAGCCTTGAAGTAAATCTGTTGATTTTCTAGGTTTTCCATCCACTATAGTAGTGCTACATTTTGCCTCTCTATTCTTCTCATATCTACTATACCTACAGTACAGATCAAAGTCGTACACTTGTATAAGTATAAATGATTATAGTATAATACTAAGAAATTAACAAACCGTAGAAAAAGATTGTTTAAATCATCATTCACTATCAATAACTGTTCAGTAAGTTCACCATCTGGTAATTTAGCAAGGAGTTCAACTATTCTTTCTTGCATTGCTTTACAAGTAGTATATAAGTCCTAAAAATACATGACAAACTACAGTAGTTACAATTAATTCAATATTCTATTCTCACTGGTATAAAGAATTGGATGAATAAAAAAAAAAACTATATACTATAATATGTAATTCTAAAAATTACAGCTTTATCTATATTGTTGATGACTTAATTGCCATCTTTTTTTTAAGAAGTTGTTGAATATACTATTAAGAACTTTACAGGTGGTTGAATTTTAAATTACTAACTGTTAAAAGTTGAACGTCAGATGAATCTTCTTTTCCAGGCACCAATTCTGAGAGCATTTCATTCAATACAACCATATTACCACGTACTAATTCCAAATCAGCATTAAGTTTATAAAGTTGTTCTTGTTGTAGTGATTGACTATTTATCTGATCAATAGAATTCGAGCAAACCGCTGGTTTTAGTTCTTCAGTATAACTCTACAATGAAAATATGAATTGTTAGATGCATGGTAGTGCACACACCATATTAATTTTTCAAATACTAATACATTTCATTATAATAATACTTACTTTATGTGGTGTATGTATAGGAGCCATTGTATCAAGATTTGTCATAGGAAATTCAATTCCTTTCTGACGAAGTTCTTTATAAACTTGGTACACTCCTTGAAGGTCAGGTTGATTACGAAAAGCATCGGCCCAACTTTGAATAAGACTTAATACTTTTTCTTGTACAATGGATGGAGGATCATTCTTTGGTCCTAAGTTAAACGAAAAATACACATGAAACCATACATTAGCATAAATATTTTCATTATTTAAATAATATAACTTACCAATTAATTTGATTAATTCTTGAGAAAATTCTTTGTTACAAACAAGAACATGAAACCTTTTACCACAATTTTTTACACATGTTTCTAAAACCTAAAATGTATAATAAACAAATAATAAAATTTATACTTATTATACCTATTATACCTATTATACCTATTATACCTTATTATACCTATTATAGTACCAATAACTAATTTTACAACAAAACATTAAACAACAATTATTTGTGATGACAAAACTAATAATACTCACAGTTAAGGTATACATTATAATTTTATGATTTTTGCCTGCATTCTGCGATAATCTTTTACGAATTGCTTTTATTGCATCTTTAGGGCCTTCTTCAGTATCATTAATCATATCACAAATTTCCATATTGAGAGACCAATTTTCAGAAGCTAAGCCCCCATCAGTGGCTAACTCTATTTACATAAAAATTTGTTATACATAACTTTATTTATTAGCAATATTATTATTATTTAATATTTATGATTCGTGAAGTTCATTCTTTCAACAAAAATGTTGACAAATTGACAACACACATTTCTAATTAACCATTTGAACCATGAGTAGGTAACTAAATACTAATACTAAATGTTACATAAATTATTAATAAATACCAATGAAAACTTCAAGGTACAACAAAAAATAAAAATAAGTAAGTATGAATATTGATTACCTATAGATAATTGGGAGCTTTGATTCTAAAAATGGTAATCTACTATGATCATAACTCTTGGCTAAAATTTTAAAAAAAACATTGGGTACCTATAGATACATTTTAAATATTATCAGTAACAAAATGATTAGGTAAAAATAAAACAAATATTTGAAAACTGTTTTATATTTGATACTTGCAAATGATTAAATATAATTGTGAAAACATAAAAAAAAAATTATTGGCTTTCACAAAACTTTGTAATTTCATGCATTTCAATGTTATACAGTACGTATACAAACAGAAAATCATAAGTATTAATTTATCATAGGTATTAATATATATCATCATGCTTAGTCTCAATACAGATAATCATTTTTATATGAGTACTCTGTATTCATACTTAAATATTTACTATACAGGTACCAACCTATTTTTTAAAATTAATCAATTTTTTTTATTTTGTTCATTTTTTAGCAGAAAATATTAAATTTTTTTTATTAAATATGTTTTAAAAATTATTTTGCCAGTATTACATTATTTATATACATAATATTCTTTATCTCGCAACATTAAAATATCAACATTAAAACATAGATACTCATTAAAATGTCTGGACTTATGTTACAGGGACGGCTAGTTCTTAAAGGGCCAAAGACTATTATACTAGTACTTTTAACACTAATGATTATATAATATTTAACATAATGTAAAACTGCAGAGCAACTGCCCATATTGAGTCACGCTGTCCCTGTTACACAATTCATACTTCAAAATTATACTAAAAAAAAACGAGAACCACATAATTATATTGATTACTTATGATGAACAAAAACAGTGCTGTGGAACACTAAACATGGACCAATTTTAGACTATCATGTAGGCGTAAGCAGAGGCAATACAGTTTTTAAAATAAACAATATGGTAAAATGATGACAAATAATATAAGAATTAACTCACCAATTTTTTCACCGACTGGCGTTGAAAAAGGATTCAACGATACGCCAAATAATGTAGCCATAATTTTTTTTATCCTCAATAAATAATAATATTATTAGAACTTAGAACTCGGATTTATCGTAGTGAGTCTAAAAACACAGAATAATTAATATTTGGGAATAACAAGTCAATTGAAAACAAGAATATAGATAAACACTAACACAATCACAAAATATTGTACTCAACCAAAACAATATTATGTTGCGTAATTTGAATTGGTTCGTAAAATGTTAGTCGGTCCGGTTTCAAACTTCACTGCCGGTAAACTAAATTTCGGTACGTTGCCAACTTCAGACTGAATGACGTCTTCGGCGATTCGGCGTTTTGTTAATTTGTTGTACCTAAAACATTTTCTTGCGTGTTCAATTTTTCTCTCATCCAATTTTTAAATAATGTCCGAGTTGCACAGGAATATTGCGTTTGTACCCTAATTGTTTTCGATTCGCATGTAAGTAACAATAATATTATTGATAGTTTAGCTAATTATTTTTAAGTGCGTAGTTGTTTTTTCTCGGTTTTTTAGCCGTTGAAAGTTAAAACTGTGCACAGAGAAGTCTGAAAAATGGCACATTACAAGGGTGCTGCCAGTGAAGCTGGTCGCGCCATGCAATTGATGAAAAAACGCGAGCTTGCTCTGGCCGAAATCGAATTACGTAAGAAAAAGATTGAGGAAGAAATGAAATTGTCAAACATCGAAAATAAGTTTGCCAAACATTATGATGCGGTGGAGGCCCAACTTAAGAGCTCTACCATTGGTTTGGTAACGCTGGATGAAATGAAGGCTAAACAAGAGACTATTGTCCAAGAAAGAGCTAAAAGATTAGTTCAAAAAGAAAAGGAGGTGGAATTTGAAAAGCTTAGACAGTTAGAGGCAAAATTAGAAGAAAAAAGACGACAACAACAGAAAATTAAAGCATTGTCATTTATTGAGGATGAAGAAAGTGAAGAGGAACAAGAAGATGACGAAGAAGAAACTGAAGAAGATCCTTCAACTTCTCAACCTTTGCCGAAAAAAATTAAAAAGAATCCCGATGTTGATACAAGCTTTTTACCAGATCGTGATAGAGAATCTGAAGAAAATAGTTTACGTGAAACGTTACGACAAGAATGGACTGATAAACAAAAATGTTTAAAAGAAGAAGAAATTAGTATAACATTCAGTTATTGGGATGGTTCAGGTCATAGGCGTACAGTTATTATGAAAAAAGGAAATACCATTTATCAATTTTTGCAAAAAGTATTAGAACAACTACGTCGAGAATTTGGAGAACTTAAAACCATAATGGCTGATCAATTAATGTATGTCAAAGAAGATCTCATTTTACCTCAACATTATTCGTTTTATGATTTTATTGTAGCAAAAGCAAGAGGTAAAAGTGGTCCATTATTCACATTTGGTGTACATGATGATATCCGAATGGTTAGTGATGCTAGTTTAGAGAAAGAAGACTCACATGCAGGCAAAGTGTTGTTAAGAAGTTGGTATGAAAGAAACAAACATATTTTTCCTGCTAGCCGATGGGAACCATTTGATCCATTAAAAACATTTGCTAAATATACTATTAAGGACAAAACACAAAAACACGAAGCAACACAAAAAAATTAATAATAATTTTTAAATAATTTGTAATATTTAAATGTAAATAAAAAATATATAGCATTTTTACCAAATATCACCTTTGTTTTGATGTTTCAGGTATAATAAATCCGATTAAAATACGAAAATACAACTGGAATATTTGCTCAGGTTCGTAAAAAAAAAAAAAAAAGATGATCTTGCTCCACTTGTTCCTGGTGGCGATTACTATTTCTACTTCGTATTCAATCGAAATCAATCCCAAACTATTTCTAAACAATGTTGAATGTCTATTTGACCTGAGCACACAATTAGTTAAAGGCGAATGTCGTTTGTCTTTAGAAAATAATAATGACAAACCCGTAAACTCGATTTTGTATGCATTTGACCCTTCAATGAAAAGTCATATTTCATTTGTTTCTGCATATCAAGTTATCGAATCTAATCGCATGAGTTTAAATGTTAAACCTGTAATGTTACATGGCCATGAAGATAAACAATTTTATCAAATTGACTTTAATGTATCTCGGCCATTGAAATCAAAAGGTCGAGCTCCACTAGTAGTTGAGTATGTATTGACCAACGCTTTGTATCCCCATCCTGAAGAAATAACACAAAAAGATAGGCAGCTGATGATGTTCTATGGCAATGCTTATTTTTACTCACCATACAAAAGCCTAAAATCTTCTGTTAAATTCCAAACTGGAACCAGACGGATTGAAGATTACACTAATTTCAACCCAGTATCATTGAGCTCTGGAGATATTACTTATGGACCTCATGGTTCTCTTGAACCATTTGCGTATTCTCAAATTAGCATACATTATGATAACAACTCTCCATTTTTAAAAGTCACTAAATTGACCAGAACTATTGAATTATCTCATTGGGGAAATGTAGCTGTTACTGAAGTTATTGACATTGTTCATCATGGTGCTAAATTAAAGGGTTCATTTTCTCGTTACGATTATCAACGTGAAACCAACAATGGAATATCTAGTGTAAAATCATTCAAAATGTACCTTCCAGCTTCAGCTTCAAGCGTTTACTATAGAGATGTCATTGGTAATATATCTACATCAAATCAAAGAACGCTAATAGATTCTGTAGAGTTGGATATTCGTCCGAGATTCCCTTTATTTGGTGGTTGGAAAACTCACTACACAATTGGTTACAATGTACCAGCTTATGAGTATCTTTATAACAGCGGTGATAATTATTTGTTGAAAATGCGCCTTATTGATCATTTATATGATAACATGATAATTGAAGATATTACAGTAGTCATTATACTTCCTGAAGGATCGACAGATTTGGACCTGACAACTCATCATCCAATCATACGATTACCAGATACCTTACATTATACATATTTAGACACCATTGGTAGACCAACAATTCAGTTACAAATGTCAAATATTGTGGAGAGTCACATCAGTGATTTTGAGCTTAAATATAAGTTTCCTAAAGCATTTATGTTTCATGAACCTCTGATTGTAATTGTTGCTATTTATATACTATTTTTTACTGTAATTATTTGGGTTCGTTTAGACTTCTCAATAGCCAAAGATGGTCATAGTGAAACACGTCAGCGCATTTATGGGATTATGAGTGCAATTATGCATCATATTGAAAAAAGAACTACCATTTACAATTCTTGGGAAGAATCTTTGAATAAATTAAAACATTCCAAAGACACAGGTGCCTACAATGCTGCTGCAAAACAAATTCAGGCTGATTATAAAAATGAATCAAATAGTATTAACGAACTAGCTAATAAGTTAAAAACAGAATCGACAGAACAATCAGATAAATTGAATGAGGTACAGAAGGTGGAAAAAAATTTAAAAGAACTTTTTACACAGACCCAGTCTTTATACACCGATAAGCTTATTACTGGAAAAATTGGAAGATCTCAGTTTGTAGACTTGGACAGTAACCTTAAAAAAAAAAAAGATGAATGTCAAGAAAAAATCAACCAATTATTAAAATCGCTGTACTAGTTAAGTTATATTCAATACATATTTACATTAATAATCAAGTCATAAAATAAGATTTTTTTCTATTTATAAATCTTTGAAAACCTAGAGACCAAATAATAATGATACTATTAATATTTTACTCATTCTTTTTAAATGAAATCTACTTAATACTAAACAGAACAAAAATCATTTGATTTATATTCATTTATTAAAGTCAATTTAAGATTGAGTTGTAATAATTTTTGCAATAATATATATAATGTTACAAATTATGATTTTTTTTTCTCGTACTATTTTATGTTTATTGCTGGTTTGTAATTAATTAGAATTAATATTTTAACTCTGCTTAATATTTGTGTTTAAAATCGCAAAGACTTGTTCATTATAAATAATTATTATATTATGTATTATCTTGTAGACATATTTTTCGGTTGACTGATTATTTAATTATACTCTTTATAAAGTTGTAATAAAATAATAAATCCGGTTTTTCAAGTAAGTTTTGGTTTTTTTTCTTTTGAGTTTAAGGCTCAATCATTTCTATAATCATCTATTTAAAAAATTGTATTTATACTACCTTATACATATATTTTACAATAATAGTTAAAAAAAATTAAATTTAACTCAATAGCATTTCATTTTCATCTGATAACTATTTTAAATAATTGTAATATGAGTATATTTTTTAGAAGACAGAGATAGGTGGAAAGATGTGGTTGAGGCAGCAAAGGTCCTAAACGGACTGTAAAAGCTTTAAAAAAAAAAAAATATGAGTATATAAGTATAATATGAATTCATTTTCAAATATCAAATGTATTTAACTTCAGTAACTACCTATGTATTTAGTATCCTTGTAAACATTATTCTGTTCTTTATTTTATTTAATAAATAATGGTAACTTTATGTTTAGACATTGAACTTAAAAAATGTTCAATAAACATGGGGCCCACAAAACAACATCAATAACTTTGTACTTAAAAAAAATTTTAAAAATGTGTATTTCATAAAAACCTAATGTATGCCAAATCAACAGAATAATCTAAGGTACTATAGTCTATACTATACAGTTAATTGACCTGTTGTGGTATTAGTTCTTTCATTTGGTCTTGGATAATACTTTGGCCTTGGTATTGTTGAATTTGAGTTATGGTTAATGCCTTCACTTTAAATAGTTAGTTATACATAATTTATTCACACACACTTACTTATAAAAACTGTAGGTACCGTACCAGTACATGAACTTAAATAAAAATTCAGAGGTTTAAAATTTGGCAAATAATACTATGGTAGTGTACGCTAATGCTCAACACTTATCTACATTTTTCTTTTACTTAAATAGCTAAGTGGTTGTCAAAAAAATGTATTGATAATTATTATGGGTACACCTACTATGAGCTCATCAACTAGGGTATAAACTCATAAGTTAAACATTTGTTGAATAATGTTGAGCTAAAGCACTATACTTATTAACATTTAAGTATGAACTTTGTAGAAGAAATCTTGAATTTTTTAAGAGCAAATATAACTGCATTTTTAAATTTATATAGATATGCGTTATATTTTTTTACTTTTTAATGCATTGAACTTCCAAGCCTTACTTATTACAATTAATGATGTTTATAAACGTCACTATACAATTTCAAATAATTTACCACCTAATTACTTTTCTTTAGCAAAATATAGAACATTAAAATTTATTGATTTATTATTGCTAACAATTTAAAAAATTAATATAAAACCACAATAGTATATTAACAGCAAGATTGCAACACTTTATTTTTATTAAACATGTGGTGATTTTTTTTTAAAGGCCCAATTATAGGTATTGTGACAAATGTCTGCGCACGCCTATATGGTTTAAGGGTGTTGGTAATCCTCAGAGTTGTATTTATGAGGAAACCACTAAACTATATTAGATATTATATTATATATTAGAAAATTAAAAATGTGCTAATAGCAAACAGTTTAATTTAAATCCGGTGTTATTATTTTCAAACAACTGTTATTCAAAAAGAGCGCCTGAATGGTGGCCAGATGCTCTCAATACTCTGATCAATGGTTAATATTATTCTATAGATAATTATAATGACATTGACTTGACTTTGACAAAATACAACAACTTATTCACCTAATGGGCAACGGCTAACATAATATATTCATGCCTACGTGATAAAGACTTCTATACTATACGACTACAAATAGGTATGAATTATGTCTATAATAGAAATTTGTCAAAACGTTTTGTCAACAAAATTGTGTTCCGTAAAATAAATATTAAATACAAACATAAACCGTTATTTGGTTCAATTTATATTTACCATCATGAGTTTTACAATTATTTTTCGTGTAAAAACGATAAGTGAAAAATTGTGTCCAAACAATTTTAGATTCTGAGTGTAGCAAAGAACGTAATGGTTTTCAATTTTTTTTTTTTTTCAACTATGTATTCATTAATCACCATAACTTCTTCAATAATGCTCCATTTTTAAAGTCAGCACCTCTAATAATAGGGACACATGGACACAGATGGTAATTTGAGATGTTTTATGCGTAAAAAATTAAAATTACAATCAAAAAAATTACGAAAAAAACGTTAAAAATTACGGCAAACGTGTTTTTGACATAATCAATTGGGTATATTTTTGTCCATAACTTCCACAATAGGCAATGATCGGATTAAGCTGAAACTTTCACATAATATTAAAATTGGTAAGATACAGGTCTGATACAAATTTCAAAAAATTTTGAGCTAAGTAAAGAACTTTGAAATTTTCATTTTTTTTTTGTAATTTTTATTAGATAAAAATTTAATTTTCCATAAAGAGTTTTTAAAATTTAATACAAGGTTCCTAACATGTAAATACATATGCTACTAAAAAATTTCGAAAATCCGTAGGTACAATTTTTATATTTAGTTGTTTAAAGTTGGAATATTGTTCTTAATATTTACTATTTTTGGAAAAAAATTCGTAACTCACACACATTTGTTATTTATGATTTGAAAATTACATATTATGTTATGTAAATAAAAATTTGTTATCTGAACAGTAAAATTTCAAAAAAATCCGCCCAATAGTTTCCAAACGTGTACATAAAAAGTATTGAAAAACGATGTCGTTTTAATTATAACAATAAAAATACGCACTGTTGAGCAATTAATACTAATTTACCATCTTTGTTAATATTCCTGAAAGTATTGTAGGAAAATGTCATTCTCAATAACTAGTTAGAATTAGAACATCCACTTACTCGTTATTTTTTTGTTTTTGATCAATAAAAACAATTGTTTATTAGAAAAAGTTTTGAAAATGTCTTACAAGTTTTATAACATATTATTTTGTTTGTGACTAATTTCTTAATTTCTCTATTCTCTCTTCTTTTCTACTTGAGTCACGATTTATTTAGAATCGTTATTTTTTAAAGCAATTTTTAATTGCTTACAGATTTAATATACAATATCATTGATTAAATATACAATAAAAATGTATATTTAATCAATGACAATATCGTCAATATCTACATAAACTTTTCCAAACAGTGACCCATAGCATCAAACTACCCATAGGGATAGGTAAATATATTTATACAGCCATAAAACTACCCAGCACCCACATGACATAAAAGAGTGATTCCGGCTTTTTGTCTACAATTTATTAATTATTATTATTTGTAATCTTAATTCATAGAGTTATGTTTGTAAATTGTACAAATGTACAATGAATTAAGATTACAAATAATAATAATTAATAAATTGTAGACAAAAAGCCGGAATCACTCTTTTATGTCATGTGAGTACTGGGTAGTTTTATGGCTATATAAAAATGTACATTTGTACATTTGTACAATTTACAAACATAACTCTAAGATTACAAATCATTTTAAAAATAAATAAGTTGCACGCCTGCAGCGGCATGGCATTTTGTCGATTAATAACCGTGGTGTTTTATCAAGTGGCATAATTTTGTCGTGTTTATTATCTATCTACAAACATTGGCCACCAACCACTGACATTTTGTCAACGAGTCAGCAAAATGTTATCAAACATCTTGTATTAACATTTTGAGGTTTATTAACGCATTCGACTTTTTTCACGAGTTTATTAAGTTCCAACAAGCATCGTTTTTAAGGCTTGAGATAAGTATCTTGTAGGCTGTAACGCGCGCGACGACAGTCGTGAATACAGATAAATAATATAGCTGCTTATGTTTTCACATTTCACTCAGTCGACTGCTTAGTATTAAAATCAAAAATTTACATCTTTAACAACGTTAGTAATTATTTTTGTTCACAACGCGCTGTAGTTTCTGTCCAAAAACTACACACTTTTTCAAGTGCCCTTTTAATCTATTTATTTTTTTTCAGTGTAAAACTATTAGCCGTTATGACGACCGGTACTATTGTTAAGTTTTCGGGTACTCTCAGCAAAACCGATCCATTTAACGTACCCGTGCTGATTGTAGGCCAGAAGAAACATTTGTCCAAACTACCATACTCAGCAGTCAAGTGCAAACTAGAACCACGAGTTAATGAACAAGTGAGAATCAATCGTTAGATAGTCTTTGTTGACGTTTAATACCAATGTTTTGACCACGTCTTATTTCTATAGCATTCTTTCAAATTATCATTTAATTACTCGCTATTCTCCATCATAATCTTGCTATTTGTAACATAACTATATTTGTTGCAATTGTCCCTCTGTGTCTCTCTATGTATTTTTTCCTTCTCAATTCTCATAAAAATTTCCTTAAGACAACGCATACCAAGCAATCACATACAGTTATTTACACCACTATATCATTCATTTTAAATTCCGAGCTTCTTATATAGTATTTTGTTACTTAATTGTCGAGTTTATAGTATTAAATTTGTATTACAGTTTCAATAAAAAAAATTAAAAAATATTTAGGTACTAATGTTAGTAATATTTTTATATTTTTCAGACTTTCAATTCCGCATTGTCTGTATTAAACCCGTGCCCTACAGACACTTGTCCGCTCTTTCTCAACACTGCCACTTTAGCAGCGATTTCCAATAATCGTAGTCGTCATAATTCTTCAGCACAACCCCATATGCTCACCAAATTAGTCAGTTTGAATTCTGCTGGTTATGATGAATGCATTGTGGTTTGTATCTGAATAGTTCATCTTTTTACTCAACTATTTTATTAACTTTACAAGTACTTACTTACTTAGTACTAAAACTAAATAATAAATTTTATAGATTGTTTGTGAGCGAAGAGATGTGCTTGCTTCGGGTTGTGCTGCCGCTAGAGCGTTTTACGATTATTGTCGAAAAACTAAAGTTTATGTTGGTAAATTGAAGGAACAAAAGAAAAGTACTATTACAGTTACAATTGAGTTTTTAATTGTTTCTGATAATTATGGAAATGACAAGATTGACTCTAAAGAGTTAGAAACTTTGGAAAGAGTAGCCAATGCCATTAAAAAGACTGCGCGCATTGTTGATACACCGTGCAATGAAATGAATGTTGAACATTTCTTAGATGCAAGTCAAAAAAAAAAAAAAACAATTGTAGTTCAGTATCTTTAATGTTACTAATTTTGGACACAAATTTCAGGAGATAAAACAAGTAGGAGCCGATTTAAACATTATTCCTACAATAATCTGTGGCGAAGAGTTGAAAAAAAAAGGTCTAGGAGGTATATATGGTGTTGGTAAAGCATCTTCTGTTGGACCTGCCTTAGCTATTTTATCTTACATGCCACCTGGAGCTACAGAAACAATTGCTTGGGTTGGCAAAGGCATTGTCTATGATACTGGTGGCCTAAGCATTAAAGGAAAAGTAAATATATTTAAGTTTTTCAAATTAATCTCGTAAATTTTTTTTTCCATTCAAATAATTTATCAATTAAAAAATTTTAGACATCAATGCCAGGCATGAAACGTGATTGCGCTGGAGCAGCTGCTATTTTAGGAGCATTCCATGCTATTGTAAAATCTAGCTTCAAACAAAATCTTCATGCTGTGTTTTGCTTGGCAGAAAATTCTGTTGGACCAAATTCAACACGACCTGATGATATACATACACTATATTCAGGAAGGTCAGTAATAAACTAATAAGTATTGCCATCACATGACCAATGTTAAATTAAATGTCTGTTGTTAAATTATTAGAACAGTTGAAATCAATAATACGGATGCTGAGGGTCGTCTAGTTTTATCGGATGGTGTGGTGTATGCAAATAGGGATCTTAAAGCTACTGTGATATTAGATATGGCTACACTTACTGGGGCACAGGTAACCGAAAACATTTTAATGTTTTAACAACACGTATTCATAACTTTGATTTATTTTAGGCAACAACCACGGGCAAGTATCACGCAGCAGTATTGTCAAACTCCGAACAATGGGAAAAAAATGCTGTGTCTGCTGGTTTAATATCTGGAGACTTAACGTTTCCAATTGTCTATTGCCCTGAGCTTCATTTCTGTGAATTTTCATCCTCAGTAGCAGACATGAAAAATTCTGTGGCGGTAATATTATTTTTTAATATTCACACTAAAACTGGTAAAATTTCACAAAGTTCTTTTTACATTCATAGGACCGATCAAACGCAACATCTTCATGCGCAGGACTTTTTATAGCAGCACATCTTGGCTTTGAAACAACTAATAAGTGGATACATGTAGACATTGCAGGGCCTTCCCATTGCGTAAATACAGTTATTACTTATTTTTATAAATTTTTAATGATATGGCTTTTAAAAAATTGTATTTTTGCTTAGGGTGAAAGAGCGACTGGTTATGGAGTTGCACTTTTAACTGCACTTTTTGCTAAATTTACAAGCGATCCTTTGTTGCAATCAGTTTCCAAGTATATTGAGAGCTCATAATATGATGGCATGTCTACTTCAAAGTGATAAGTTATTTTATCAAATACACAACTTAAATTTTTTTATCAACATTTTATTCATTTATTTTTTTTGCTTAATCCGTGTATAATTTATTTTGTACCTATTATTGTGCCATATTCAATTTTTGTATTTTAAATTAAATATGCCTGTAATTGGATATTAAAATAATTTATTGGATCAATAATATGTACTTAAATTTTCCAATTATCATAGCCTTACAAACTACCAATTAATAAATAACAATGTAAAAATAAATTTGACACCTTAAAAATACCTCGCTGATTGAGAAGTAAAGAACAAATATAAAATATAACTGAATCAAGGTAGTGAAGTTGATTAACAAGTGACAAATTTAGAGTTTTGTAATGAATTCTTTAATCTGTTATGAACACAATTTTGCAGACTAATCCATCAATATTCAATATGGTTAATAAATTCTTAATTTGTTACATATTCAATCCAAAAACCATGTTCAAAAATTGCTCATAATGGATTGTAATATATCCATCTTGATCGGTATCAAGTTGACGGAATGCAGCAGTGAGAGTCTAAAAGCAAAAACAAAAAAATTAACTTAAAATACACAATAGATATATCGTAATAGAATTTGAGTTGTATGAGCAATGAGAAAAATAACAAAAATTTAAATTTAATATTTTTTACAATGAGATCTTAATAGTCAATAGAACACAACAAATAAAGTCATAAATAGAGTGGTGAAACAATAACAACAATTACACTGATGAGTGATGACTATTAATGATTAGAAACCAAATGTTTTCCCTATACTTGGCAACAAGCCTGTAACTACTAATAGTAGCACTTATAAACACAATTAGGGAGAAGCTTGGGTAGGTTTAACCCACACAGTTTTGTCTACAACATACCCAATATTTTTTTACCTGGGATGTAAAGCAGGGGATCAACACTACAATTTGGCACGCTCAAAATTAAGCTCTATACTCTGTTCAATATGAGATCAGTACCGGGCGGCCGAATTGTGCACACCATCGTGGCTGTGTTCCGTAGTGTGGATTTGCAAGCCACCGTAATGGGGGTGCCACGCTTGACTGCCAAAAAAAACTGGTCCCCGCCCGGTACTGATCTCACATTGAACATAGTATAGTTGCACTAATAGTAGTAGTACAGTAAAAACCACAAAAAATATAAGTAATGGTGTGAATATGAGGATGACACAAATTTGGATGGGAAAGCCTTCTCTTAAGGTGATTGGGTATTGGTTGTTTGTAATGAGTTTTAATTATGAAATATCTTAATTTACTCCATTAAGCATTGTCATTGAGTGTATGGTCAATTACAATAAGAGTGAGTGTTATTGACTTATTGTACAGTCTCTCCCGTCAACTTTACTGTTGTAAACTTATAGTATTATAGCAAAGCCGGAAACAGAGTACGCAAACATACATGTTAGTTATAAGTTATAACAGTAACAGGTCAGTTTTGTAAAATTAATATATTATCAAGAGAATAAAAATACTTATTTTATTTTAATCAGTCAGATTGATGTATTGTAGCAATAAAAGATCTGAAAATTGATTGAGTTCAGCAAGAAATCTACTTCAGATCAGTAGATATTTTTTCAGTTTTATATAACATTATAATACAAGATTAAACATTTTTAAAAAAATTTAAATCATAGGTACTTGCAGAATTTAGAGAAATGTAAAAGAATGCAATCAGGCTGAACTCAAGTAGACTTTGTGCTGAGTTCCAGCACTAAAAATCTTTGTATCCAAAACGGATTGTATCGTATAAAGTCGCATTTCACAATTTTTAGAGAGCAATAAATTCTAAAATCTAAGTTACTAAGTTATAAATCTATGTTTTACGTTATTTTAACAAATTATTTTTTAAAACTTAACTTTGGCTTTCATAGATAAGTAAATAAAAACCAAAAACAGTGTAGTGAGGGGTATATGCAGGCTGAAAAAATAATTAATAAGTACCTACTTCACAAGATACATATAAAACATTAGGCTGCAAGGCTGCAGTCCATACACCTTTACCATAAAGGCCTACACCATCACATGTCTAAAAAAAAAAAGGCAAACCAGACACGGAGTGGTCACAGTTTTGGGGATATGGTTTGATATTTATCATACATTGTTAAGCAATGAATTTTTTTCGAAAATTACAATTTTGAGTTAGTTTAACTAACTCAACTTTCAATTACAAACAAGTTTTAAATTGTATTGTTCTATATTCAGCTCAACTTTTTTTTTTAATAATTAGTAGGTAAGTATTTGCATTGTAAACTGTCTAATGTATCAATATTTCTATTATTTGTACTTTTGCTTTTCCATTTTTGGAGGAACATTTTTAAAAAATATTTTGGGGAGGCCCAAACTTTTCTTTACTGTAAAATAAATTGTATCCACCCCCAACTGAACTCTCATAGGACGTCCTACATAACAGTCGGCACATGCAGGTAAAGTCTACGCAGAGTTCTACAAATCCTGTATCCTTGTCATAATTTTTTACTGTATTAAATATCCAAGTTAGTAACAAGTCATAACTTGAAACTAACATTTTCAAAAATATATAAGTAATGTAACTTACATGTAACACAACGCAACATTGTATAAAATCATCAAATAGTATTGTGCCTTGACCAAGGCGGTCAAATTTCTTGAGCATGACTGATACAATTTGTTCGCTGAGCCTGTAGCCAAAAGACGTCAAAGCGTCTTTGAGTTCGCTAACGTTTATGTTTCCAGAACCATCTCGGTCAAACGATCGAAAACACGCTTGCCAATCAACCACGTACTTCCACAAGGCCCCAAAATCATCAAAAGACACTGTGCCCCTGTTATGCTTATCGAACATGCCAATCATTAAGCGGATGGTTTCCGGATTGAACGGGGTCCAAGTGCCATTGGAGAGTGCCATTTGCAGTTCGTCTGATGAGATAAATCCACTCCTGTCTTTGTCCACTCTACAACACACAAAGCAAATATTTTGTTCATACACGCGCCCAGAGATAAAAAAAAACACAGTAAAACGATCGTTATACAGAAACTCAAATATTTAGTCGAACGCTGACTTACCTCTGAAACACGTCCCACAGGAACTCTCTGGACGGCATTGGTGACGTGAAATTTGCCATTTTAAAACTAAAAATGGATTATTCGGTAAAATTAATCTGGACTGGAAACTAAGCAAGATCTTCAGTTCTCAACAATCGGCATCGATGCGCGATGACTCACCGTCAACGCCTCGAGTGTTTGCAAACGCAAATGTGTGCTTTTGAAGATAAACGCGCGCAATTTCGAGAAATTCGCTGTCAAGGCTTTTGACCTAATGAAGCATTTAGTGTACTGTACTTTTTTATTTTACTTTTTAATGCATTGGTACCAAATTTTATGTAATTACGTGTTGCGTCGGTCAGACGGTGACAAAGAAGTGTCAGAAGTCTCAAGTCAGTCACGTTGTGACATGATAACACCGGTCACTCCACCGCGTTATCAGATTTTGTATTTCGAAACTAAACAACAAAAGCATTCAAAATATAACCTTTTTCTTTTGAATTATTGTTAGCCGTTGGGATTCTTAAAACGCTCGGCTCGTCTCGTTTTTTCTTTTTTTGCTTACGTTATGACTGCAGAAGATGGCCATCAAGCGTAACAATTGGGTGGTGTTCGGATACGTGGCGGCGTGCAGTCTGTGCTGTTGTAACGCGGCGCTAAACGAAAACCTTTCGAGAGTCGACGGCGTCGCGTACAAAAACGACTCGTTGGCGGATGAAAACCCGACGAATTCCCAGGAACAGATATATCATCCTGCCGGACCGCTCGTCAAATGCTCGTTTCTGTAAGTAGTAAGTACCCCTAGGACTTGTTAGTTTGCATGCATGCAGCGAACTAACGACAAAGTTTGAGTAGAGTCTGTGTGACAACGGTGGTCTTGTTGACACAACGCTTAAGTCGGATCTGAGTCAATCGGCCGACAGGGCAAACAAGCAAAATACCGATACAGACAATCGACCGACAAGACAATAACACGACAACCAAAATACATTCTTTAGACATAATTTGAAATTCAAAATAATATGAAATCATTAAATATAAAAAATTTAAAAGTACCTAATGCCTGTTGTACAGTAAAAAGTCAGTGGCATTATAACTAGGGGTGATATATTAGTTATTTATTCTGAGTACAATAGGTTTTTTTAATAGAGTTCAATTATACAATATTACTAAACAGTGATAATCGCTTTGTTTATTAATAAAATTATAATTTTGCTTGTTAGAAATTGAAACATCATTAGAAACAGACATTTGGCAACACCTGAGTTCAAAATTTGGAGAAAAAATGTCATTAAATAATTTAGTAGAAGTGTAATCAACAAGGCAAAACAAAAGTAGTTGGTTCAGAGGGTTCTTGATGATAAAAGATAAAAACTGAAACTATATATTTTACTAGAATTGTGATCAAAAGGTACTTTTTAACTGCAAAGGACGTACATCCACAGTTCTTATTGATTTAAAATACAAGCTAAGAGCCGATAAAAAGTATAATCATGCTCCAGAAGCTAATAGCACAGATTAGATAAAATTAGTTTTTTGTAATCTGTGCTAATAGAGCTGGTGTTTTGGCTATTGCAAATGCTATGGTTGAAAATAAGTTCAAAGCGTAATTAATTGTTTTCAATTATATAAACTTAATTACATTTTTAGAAATTGCAAGAACAACAACTAATAAACCTTCACTAATCATTCAAACTCCTTGATCTGACATTCCAGAAGAAATAAGAACTTATCTTCCAAGCTATGAATCACAAAAAAAAAAAAAAAACTGAAACGTGTGCATGTTAGTCATCAACGAGCAGAACCAAATTTGATTGATGATCTGAACATCTTCAAGAATCTAAAAACTACAATGTCACAGCAATGCCATTTCTTTTTAAAGAATTAATTTTAATAGATATGTTTAATATTTAATATTGTGGATTCAGACTAAAAGTTATGTATGATGTATACACTATGCAATACGTCCTTCCGTACCTTTCTATATATCAAAATTTTAAGTATCAAATCAATATTTTTAAATGTTATTTTTGTAAAAGTAATTCTTACACACATTTCAATTTAAACGTAAAATTTTTTCAATGTGTTCATAAAGATAAGGCACAGGTTTAATACAAATTTTAAATTGTTTTAAAGATTTTTAAGCAAATTATAGACCTATGAAATAAATTCACAATTTTTTTTCTAGTCTGTTTCAAATTGAAAAATTGTTTATATTTGTGATTTAACTTTGGAGAAAAAAAAATGTAATTATGCTGCTTAAATTGTGTACTTATTTTAAGAGATGATAAAGTACTTGTGTTTTGTACTGTGAACAATATTCAAAAACTAAACCAGTTGATATTTTGGATTATTGACAGTACTTTTAAAAAAGTACCTACTATTTTTTACACTTATTCCTTGTAAATTGATCTCGGTGACAATTCAAGAATTTTGCCTCTAGCATTCTTATGACCAATAAAAAAGAACAATGTTACCAGCAAATGTATCAGGCACCTATATGAATGATAGAAATTTAGTAACTATAAGGTATTGAAATTAATATATTTATTAATTTTTTGAAATTTCATGATATGGTATTTATTATTTTATTTCTCATTAAATGTCTAAATTATGTATTATGTTGGTTATTTGTAATGTCAGTATTTTGGTGGTCGGTCTATTGTCCAGTTCCTATATAGTCACTTATTATTGTAATCATTTGTATAATTAAATACTGTTTGATGTCTGACAATATTGCGTAGACCGGACGAGTTTATTGAATGTGAAGATCCGACCGACTTGAAAGGAAACAAAACAAGAGATGGCAGTGTCTCTGATGGCTGTTATGAAGTATGCATAATAGTATCACTTTTTCAACATATATTACTTTAACTTGAATAAATTCAACGTTTTAGTACACCGGTAGCTATAGATATGAAGATGTAAGCAAAACAAAGGTTCTGTGCACGGCTCTAAATGGAATAGAGTGTCACGGTCCCAGAAGCTTCTCTAAGGAAGGTGTCCCTTGTGTTAAGTATGATCTTTTTTTTATTAAAACAATAAATGTGCATAACATTTACAAGTTGTATAAATATTTTATTGACAGATACGGTGGATATTTTTTCCTGACTACATTACTGTATTCAATTTTACTTGGATTCCTTGGAATGGATCGTTTTTGTTTAGGACAAACAGGAACAGCTGTAGGGAAATTATTAACACTAGGTGGTGGTGGAATCTGGTGGATTGTTGATGTCATTTTGTTGGTAACCTATCAACTTTTGCCTGAAGACGGAAGTAACTGGAATAATTATGTTTAATAATAATATCTACTGGAAAAAAAATGTTGTGTAATATTTAAAAATTTATTTCTTGAATATTCAATAAAATAATTGTACAGAAAATTTAGCAATACTTATTAATTTCTAAAACTTTTAGCATTTGAAGTTTATCTTGATTAGCTATCAACCATTCATCTTTCTTATGTCTAAACAGACTCAAATTTAGTTTGGACGAAATTATAGAGCCAAATTGTGTACTTGTAAGTTCAGACTCATGTTTTGTTAATTCTGTCATAATCATCTCGCGCCGTTTTAATTCTGTTACTTTCCATATGCAGTCAAAAGCGCGTGAACCACTTTTTGATTTTGCCAATGTAGTATAATGGTCCTAAAAATTTAAATTGTTGACTAGAAAAAATATTTAGAATAAAAACTATCTTGTTACTTTTAATTCCCATATCATTTTTTGACAACTTCTTTCTCCAATGAATGTGCTTTCAAAGAATGTGTTTGCAATGTGACTTTGTGGTGTAAAAGGTCATGTAAAAGGTCACCTTTTACACCACAAAGATTACATTAACAAGACGTTCAGTGTCTAAATTAACTAAATTATTTACAATTATAAGTAAAAATAATGTTTATAGCAATTAATATAGTATAGCTTTGAAATACTTATCATACAATGATTTATTTAATTTTTCTGTTGATTCAGAGACAATAACATCGAGCAGTCTGAAATAAAAACTTGTATTTATTATTTAATATAACATTAAATATGTATTTTAAAATAGTTAAAACCTTTGTAGTACCTTGCCAATGGGCTATTTTCAAAAACTTGAGCAGTATTTTCAAAGTAATTATTTTCATTTTCAGGAAAACATATACATATTAGTTTATTAACCAGTATTTTAAACCTTTTTTTTTATACAGGCGCAATACATTTCAATAATACTTGCAAAAGCCCAGAAGTAATATCAGTAGTGGGCATCTCTAAAAATAATTGAAAGAATAAAACACCTAGATGTACAAAATACTAACAATTTTATTTTTTACCTGTAAATTGTTGATTATTAATTATTAATTATATTGTTGGCAAATTTTTTCAACAAATCTTTATGATCTTTGTTTGTTCCAATCTTTTCACGTTTTTGCTCAGGAACTTTTGAACATAAATACTGTTCACCACACTAACCTTCCTTACAGCTACGGCGCTACACACAATATGTTTTGCATAGATATCCCATACATATTCCTCCATGTTAATAACAATTTTGCTTAATTTACTGACATAATTAATACAATTTTCTTTGTCAGATTTAGTCACTTCATTATTAAAAACCTATTTTTTCAAAAAATTTAGAAATAATGATCAAATGCTGTTTCCAACTAAAATAATTGATAAATAATTTGTAAATTTTAAAGTATCAGCATCTAATTTTACTTGGAATACAAAATCCTATTATTGACAGTAATTTAAGTGAATAAATTATGTTAGAGACCAATTTATTTAAAATTTTAATGTCAGCCACATCTTTCCTTTCCCTTTAAAGTAATGGAGTTCATGCTATACACCCATAGATCTGTAAATCACTTTCAAAAATCTATGTTGAACGCATTCATTTTGAGTTATGACACACGTAATACTTGGAGACCATACTTTTCCATTGATTTTACTTAAGAATAATGTAATATTAACAAACATCTTCCCGTCATAACAGATCCTGTATGTTGTCTGATACATAGACATATTTACTTTAGTTTATATTTTATATGTCTATGGTCTGATAAACCTTGTAATGCTTAACCAACTATCCAGTTGATGTTTGGCTTAAAACTTAGTTAAGAGATACAAATAAAACCCATATCATCAACTTGATCTATAAGCTGTAAAATCACGTTAAGTATCAATAAAATAATCAAATATAAAAATGAGGCGGCTTCTGGAGAAGGACATCACTTTACATTTGTGGATTGCCAATTTGAGGCCAACTGTTTTGCACCAATGTACTAATTTAATTATCCTGTACCAAAATAAAATCATTTTCAGATTGAACGTAATTAAATAGTTTTACATCAACAGCAAATAAAAGCAAATTAAAATTTATAGATTGGCACAAAGTGTAAGATATTAAGATATTGGCTATATAGTATTAGTGACAAATGCTCACTTTGAGGTACGCCTGAGGTAATCAAATACTCTGCAAAAGTAAGACCAAATAGAGATACAAACAGGCATCTATCCGTTAAATATGATTTAAACCAGGTGAGTAGAGGTTCTGCAACACTTGACTGGTTGAGATTTTGAGAATATCTATTAATATACTATAGTATAGTGTGATTTACTGAATCAAATGCTTTTGAGTTATCAGTGAGTATACTTACATCAACCTAACTCATATGTTTGAAACTACCTCTAATAAGTGAGAGAAATCCTACAGTGATAGTGGTTGTTGAACAGCTGTCGTAAAACCCATGTTGATTTGGCAATAAAACTAGTTTGAAGCTATGCTAGATACATGTATAAACAATTGTTTTGAATAGTTTTTTTACCAGAATTACCCAGAAATAGGACTGTAATTCGAAACAGATCCTGAGTCTCCTGATTTATAAATTGGTGTCGCACAACTTGACTTTTGTATTGATGGAAAAATACCTTTCTCTAACAAATTATTGTTGACATTTTACACATACATTTTTCTTAAAAAAACAATCTGGTTTGTTTACCCAATATTTCATTGAAATCCATTATTAGTTTTGAATACTCAACTTTTACAAGTATCAATATAAAGATACAAATATCATTTTTACCAGTTTTAAAAATAATTAAAAAATACAAATACCTTATTATGTAATATATTTTCTTTATTTTCATGTACTTGGTAATTGGTAATTGTTCATTTTTTATCACACACATGTTATTGAAAAGAACAATTAAACAATTTTAGAATGTTAAGCATAAACATTACATTTAAACTTAAACAAATTTTTTCTATAAATGTAAGGTTTTAATCAAATAAATAACTTATCTATCTTAAACTTAAAAACAATTAAACAACCAAAACAATCATAATAAAACAATCAGTTATTTAAAACACAAGTAAAGAATCACTCTTTTGCTGTACATAGTAACGACTTTTATAGTTATTTTGAACATTCAGTTCTTCTTAGATGTATATATTTATAAAATGAAATACATTTTTCTGGTACAATTGTACAACTATTTCAAATTTAAATCAAAAAATTTACCTATAATAAATAAATTATTTTTTATGCATTGGAATTATATGTAATGTGTAACAAATACAACCAAGTTTAAAATATCGATAAGTACATAGGTAATTAAATACAGTTGAATAATATGTGTCAACTAAAGGTCGCAATAGTTTAATTAAGTTGTACTGTAATATAATGTTATTTAAAATTGATCTATGGTGAATTGACTTGACTTAATTCTAAAATATTTTTTTATAAATAATGCATTTTTTTTGTACATGGATCATGGTCATGGATCATAGATATTAACGTTTCCAGCATCGTAACCATATACAGTTTTGCTGCAAATTCTTGTTTTCTTTTCAGTTTTCTTAAAACGATCTGTTTGGGTATTACTCTGTGCAAGTTATACAGTGCATAATCAAAGGTTTAATTCCTTGTAAGATATAATTAAAAAAAAAAATCAATTACTTAAAATTTTAACATGTAAAATTTTTGTAATTCAATAAGACTCTATACAAACAAAGTTATTTTTTGTAATTAAAAACAATTAATAACTACTAGTAATAAATGGTATACAAAAAAACGTAAAAACAATAATTATTGTAATATTAAAATGGCTAGTCACTAGTCAGTGATGAGATTCAAAATAATAACAAAATATATATTTATTAAAAATTATGTGAAGATTTATAATATTTATTAAAGTAGTTATGAAAATGTTTAAAAAGAAAATACAAATTTATTGAGTAAGAACAAAAAAATTCTAATGTTCCTTGTGTGGTATTTTAAAACACATAATCTTAAAATGATCAGCCATTTGTTTCACCTAAAATATACAATTAAAATTTTTTATTAAATCACAGAAAATATAATAACTAATGCAAAATAAGGTATACTAATAAATAATAATCACACAGTTATAAACATAAGCAGATTGTTTTTACAATAATAATGCACTAAATCTTACCACACATGCTCCATAGTATATGTGCGTCACAATACTTATAAATGCCATTAAGTACATGACAGTTAACTCGACGGGTGGTAAAAACTTTGCAACAAATATGGCTACAATCATGTATGACAACAAGTTATTATGTGCTTCACAGCGAGTCTTGCTCATCTGAGCCACAATTAAACGACACTAAAAGTAACAAAAATTACGCATAAAATGTTAATTAATAAGCTCTAGGACAATTCAGTGAAAGAGTAGTATAATAGACAAAAGTACTTTGTCATAAGTATTTAGTACATTTATAATAAGTAGAAATTGGATTTATATTCTCTTAAAATATTTAAAAAATTATGTTTTTATGTCATTAAAAATAGACAATATATTCTATTAATATTCTTTTAAAAATCTAGAAGTATGATATTTTATGTCCTTAAAAATGCAAAATATTCTATTAATATTCTGTAAAAAAAAAAAAAAGTAACAATTTTAAATTATTCAATTTAAACGAATTTATTAATTTTAGACCTTAGTGTGGATTGTATGATTTGAGCTATAAAAATTCTAATAGTGTTAGATATTTTTTTTTTGTGTTTTAACCATAATGTGGTATCACTGACGGGCGAAGAGACCCATCCGACCACAAGTAAAGGAGAGAAAGTGAGTGAACACACAACCAGGATGTGAGCGGGATATCAACGGTGTGCGATTATTTTTTTTTTTTATATTATTATAATAATTTCTTTATATCACAGTTAACAAATAAAGCTAAGTATTTAGTTCCTCAATATTGAGTTTATTTTTTTTTAATATAGTTAACAATAGTGGTAATATCAAATAGATAATATAAAATTGTTTTCGCCTAAAAATTGTTAAATAAAATGTACTATTCTCAAATATTCTCTAGTCTAACGTATTGAATACTTTTTAAACCTTAAAATATCCTTTTTTTAGGCAAAATAAATTTTTTTCTCTGACTTCTGTCTTTCATAAATTGTAAAGATATCTTACTCCTATTTAACTGCATAGGCTAGTAACAAATTTGTAAAATCATAAAAATCTAACCTCTAATAATAAACAATAAAAACCGTTTGTTATCAAGTTAGTTTGATTAGTACTTACACAAATATTTGAAAATATTGCTCCACTCATCATGAAAAATATCCTTGGATCCCTTTCAAGAATATTGGTTGGCGAAATTTTTACCCATATACAGCATAATGACACAAAAACAGTCAATGGAATCAAAGGTCGACTACCTTCTAGAATGCTAAGATTTTTACCAGTTTTGTCTCTATAACTTCTGTAAACGGTAAATTATACATAAAAATAAGTATACGATCGCAATATTATAAAATCAAAAGAGAACCAAAGTAGAACTATACTTACACATAAATATTGTAAATCGAAACAGGAATATTAGTAATAAATGTGGTGAAGTAAAACATTATTTCTGTGACATGTCCAAATGAAATATTTTCAACAACGGTCATTTTCCATCTTTCAGGTCCAACAATAGCAGTAAGACCAAAGAAAACAACTAATCCCTGAAATATATATAATTTCTGTACAAATAAACGTTAAACAAAATTGATTGAAGAATAAAATACATTTATATTAAACTTTAAAAAGTTCTATCTAAAACCTACATTACTTTTTACACAACTAAAAATAATTAATACTTAAATATTTTAAATAATTGTTGAAGAGTTTTAGATTCTTTAAATTTTTAGTTTTGTGGTATAACTTGGCAATGGAATCATCAATTCTTCTTCAAACGTTGAGTAGACACAAAATTGCTATGTTTTTTTTAAAGATTCTGAGAGCAGTAAAAGATGTTTTTTTTATCAAAATAAAGGGTATCTCTGATTCTGAACTCAAAGTTACTCCTACCAAATCATTGACTAAAGATGGTAATTTAGAAAAAGCACTTTTTGAAGTTTTGTTTAGTTATTAGTTGTAATCTGGGAATAATACAGTCAAAATTTTTGAAATTGCTTTAAATTACTTGACATTTGTAGACAAAGGTAAATGAAATGAGTATCAATAATTTACAATTACTTACAATTATAATGTACAATTTCTAATTAAACCTTTCAAAATAGTGACCAATAGCATCAAACTAGGTACCCTCGCAACCTAGAGTGATACCGGCTTTTTTGAAATTCTTTTTGATAAAAACGCTTTACTTTTCCAAAAATAATTGTTCAAATTGATTATAATTTGTAGGTACAAAGGAATATTATAATATGTGAAGTACAATCATAACAAAAATTAATACCATTTTTATACTAAAAAATATTTCGAACTTTTATTTTATAAGAGTTAATCATGGCTCACTGAGAACACTCAAAATCATTATTTTTGTAAACAATAATTTATTGTTGCTTGAAAATTCAATATAAAATGCCAAACTAGTAACATACCCAAAACAGTGTCTTATTTCAGACACAACATATTACTTTTTTTTTTTTCATTATACATATAAAATAATAAGAAATAATGAAGACATGTTATAATTTTTAACTAACCATCATTGAAAAGTCATAACTCCATGGCAAATATAAAACTCCAGTGTTATACTTTTCCCAATGAGCTAAATAAAAACTGATGAATACCATAATACATATATAGTACATTCGTATAGGTGGAATAGAGAATGGATCATCACGACCAAATATTGAATACAGTGCCGTCGGTATAAAAATAGTCGTCCAAGAATCCAAACCATGATCAAAAAGTTCACCTAGAGGACCACTTGTACCTGTACGTCTTGCTTGTTTACCATCCAAACCATCTACATTAAAAAACAGGAGATAGCTCGATAAATAGTGATTATTATTTGATGTCTTATGAATATTGAACTCATTTACCAAGAGAATATGATATAAAAAAAAATAAAGACACAACACCAAACACCCATCTTGGTATTGGATTATCTTTGAAGTATACTCCAGATGCATAGAAACCATAGTCATAATAAGCTAGAAGAAATGAAGCTCCAACAGTAAATAGGAAACCAACTAAAGTTAACAAGTTAGGTGCAATCCATCTTGGAGTAATCTAAAATTAAGAAACAAATAATTAAATACAACAGATGTACTACAGCCTACAATTAAGGTATAGGGTAACCATTTTTTAAATAAAAAGGTACAACATTTAGTTTATAAGTAGTGCTTTACAGCAGTGGTTCACAGACCACAGTGATATAAACTTTAAAGTTTTATTTTTGATTTAATTCATTAAATTTAAATAATTAGTTACAGATATGAAATTCAAATAATATGTCATACTGTTTCAATGTATTGTTTGTATGCATTTTTAAAGAAAATAAATAAATCTTAATTTTAGTAGGTATTTAGATAGGTAATGTATTAAAAATTAAAACTTGGTGTCGTGGATATTTTAAATTTTATAAAGGATAGAGGAGTAGGTATGTCACTTTTAAAAGAATATTGATAAACATATCTCAACAATTTCATATGTGAAAATCAAAACATATACCTATATAAAAAATATAATGCAAGGCAAAACTATGGTCACCTAATGTTATTGTTTCAATTTAAGCACTATATGATAATTTTACACACTAATAACAAAATACTGTGTTATATTACTGTTTGAAAATTAATAACTATACTTACTTTAATTAAATTGTTCCAAAATGGGTGCATAATGTAAGTGCCCAATGGGTTTGTATCAATTGCATTGTACTGAAAAACAATGATAATTGTAAAAACTTTTTTATAAACTTCTGTGGAGTAAAAAATTAATATTAGTAAGGATTTAACTTTATATCAATAGTTTCAAGTCTACCTGAGATCTGCTTACAATATTAAGTTTATACTTTTCTCTAGACTTTAAATAAACAAAATTATATCAATTATTACTGTTTTTATTCCAATAACATGCCCTTCAAAAACATAATTAGTTCGCAAATTTGGCCTAAATTTTGGAAAAAGTTTCCCGTTGTATTGTGCCTTCCCACTGCATCATGTTAAGTGGAAAAAAAATTTGAGTTTATTTCTATTGTTGGCTATCGTGTGGTAAAATGTGGTTAACCAATGTGTTAACTACATATGCAATATACAAGACATGACACATTAGTTAAACTTAAAGCACCAAATATTTACCAACAGGATTTAATTGTAGGTATCGGAAAATTGATGTTTAATTGTATTATTGATACTTATATTATGGTATACACTACACAGCA
The DNA here is from genome assembly GCA_017140985.1 of Hormaphis cornu. NCBI lineage: Eukaryota > Metazoa > Arthropoda > Insecta > Hemiptera > Hormaphididae > Hormaphis > Hormaphis cornu. Next base: position 19,372,386 of record CM029359.1, read on the forward strand.
AAATATGAGTAAGTAAAGTAAGTAAAGTACTAAAGTATAAAGTAAGTACTTTTATATTTTACACGCTACATGTATTGATTTAGAGCAGTCAAAGAAAAATGTTTAATAATTTTAAATGTATCATAATTCATAAGACAAGTACCTAATGTGTTTTTGAATTATTTAATGTAACATATTTTAATTGACGACTGTAAACATAATTTTTACCATTCATAAATTATAACATAGGTACTAATGTTATTGTATTATAATTTCTGTTGGCATCAATACATTATTTCTGATTTCAACAACTGTTCTAAATAATTATGAATTATGATTCAGTCAAATGACTGCCTAACTATGGTATCAAAAATGAGAACAATTTTCTATCAATTAACAATATGATAAGATTTAATAAACTGATGGAATTAGGAGTATTGGTAGGTACACATTAACACATACTTAATAGAGTTCATTAACAAACACTTACTTTGTAATTGTCAAATCCAATGAGATGTTCTTTATTAAGATACAAAGAACTGAACCCCATTTTATTCAACGGTGTGATGTAAGTACTACAATACGTTCGACTGTTATGCAAAATAAAAAAAAAACAGTACACACGCCGGCAACAATATTAGGTATGTACGGTAAAACGTTCGCTGTGTGCAAATCGTAAGTACACACTCGAAAGTGTTCGACTGGCAATTATAAGATACGAGAAATGACCTGTAATAAATAAGTTACTTGTGATTAGCAGCTCGCGAAACAACAGACATTTTACTACTTGCCTACTTCCTGTTATAGAAAATACAAACGAATTAGGTATAAAGCTACTCCGGACCTATAATAATTAGCACATAATATATACACAATAAAAAAATAAAAACCAAGCAACAAGTGTTATAACTTATAGAGTATACTATTATATGATTAGAGATTGAGTTAAAAGTTAAGTTGAAACATGATCCTTGTACTTTGCATTGTTAATATTAATGTTTGCGGATAATCTGTATTTCTTATTTTCCCTACTCCGTACTGCGTTCCGACAGCCGGTTTGTTACTCCTGTCATCGTTGCCCTTCCGCATTGATTGATAACCGTCGGGCGCATTATCACTGGCCACGGATCAATGACGAAGATAGCGGCCGCCAACCGGCAACCCTTATAACGTCAGCTGCTACAAGTTATAACTGTAAGTGTTGCCGTGTCACGGTATATTATGGTAAAAGTTAAAAAGTGAAAGAGTTTATTAAAAAAAAATCACGATTTTTAATCTTAAATCGTAAAAAAAATTAGAGAACACGAGTATAACTCGAATACAGTCAGTGTAGTAATCTCTTCTCCCAGTCTTCAATCCTTAGATTTGTTTGCTGCAGTTCTCCATGCTTCCCTATCATTACTCAATTCCTTTAGTTCTTAACAATGAGTTCACAATCCATAACTGCAGATACTAAGGATAATAAGGTGGTGGTTTCCCGTTTCCTCCCACCTCGCAGTTTTGTAACCCTTTAGATGGCTGCCATCTTCACCTACAAATGTTTGGTATGTAACTGTACCGATCTCCTTGATCTCCACCTAGTGTAGTAATAAACTTACTTAATTTTTTGAAAAATACTGAACGATGTTGATTATCGATTCGGGATCCTCTTAACGTTCCCGTTAGATTTCTATTGGTTGTAACATGGTTTGACACGCCAACGACTTAATGTGCCGGTTGGTCGAGAATATAATATTATGCTGTTCAATACGAGTTCTAAAAAGTTAGATTTCACCTTAAATCATTCATAAATACAGCAAGTAACCGTATTTTAAAACACTCCAATAACTAATTATAAAAATATGTATTATAAGTAAGGTCGGATTCATATTATACTCTTAAAATCCTTAAAATATTATGTTTTTATTTCGTTAAAAATGGGCAATATGTTCTATTGATATTCTTTAAAAAAAAAAAAAAAAGGTAACAATTTAAATCATTCAATTTAAACATAATTTAATAATTTGATTTTGTTTATAAAATTAATAAAAATTATAAAAATAAATATTAATTATAAACATTCTAATAGTGGTAAAATAAAATTATTTTCTTCTAAAAATTATTAAAAAAAGATTTATTAATGTTTATTATTATGCTCTAACCCCTGAAATTTGCTGTTTTATGCAAAAAAAAATGTTTTCTTTGAATTCTGTGTGTCATGAACCGTATAAAGTTATTTTACTCCCATTCAACAATCAACTGCATGGAAACAAATATGTAAAATCATAAAAATCCGATCTTTAATAATATGTAAAAAAATAATAATTTATTTATACATACAGTGTTAGGTAGCCTTGATAAATAATTTATGAATATATAAATATTTATTGATATAAATTATTTATCAAGGCTCTCTAAGTGAGATAGCCAGTGGCGTAAATTGGGCGGCTAATTTATGATGACATAATATAGAATTTGAAAAAAATATTCTCTCATGCACACCGGCTAAATTTAAAAGTATTAAAAACTTCAATGTATTATAACTATTATTATATGTATTAGAGCAAAAATGTTTTCGAAATGTATTAAACATTTTAACAGAACTGCAGTATTCGCCAGTATATTGTTTACTTGTTGAAAACACACGTGAAAATTTTTAGTTTTTTCAATCAATAATTTGGTTGTATAAATATATGGCTAATTAACAAAATCAATTTTGGGAAAAACACGTTTTCCGTTCATTTTACCGTTTATCTCTAATTCCTATACATACATTTTTGCTTATTGTATTTTGACCGAGATTTTTAAAATGTTGATAATGTCAAATAAAACGAGCTACCTGCTGAAAGTGGGTGGGGTATGATGAGTGTAAAGATTAAAGCATTTTTAAAGATGTTATCGAGGTTTCATTTGCAGAAAAAAATTCGTGTTAAAATTATCACATTTTTCGCTATAATCAGAATCGAATACCCATGATTTATGATTTAATGACAAAATTGATCTTCTTCTTCTTCTTCTTCTTCTTCTTCTTCTCCTTCTAATTTTTTGAGGAAACGGCCGCTAAGACCATCCCACCAAGCATCAAATCCTCCAGCCTTCTCGGTCGGATGCTCGTTCCCTCCAATCTGAACCTCCACTTAAGTCAATATTACATCTCTGTTTACCAGATCTTCCCATCTTATACATTCAATTTTTCTGTAGCTCGTAATCTTAATAAATGTCTTATGTGGGACAGTTTTGTTTTAACTTTTAACAATTGAGTGCAGTTAGTGTTATAGTCTGTTTTTTTTTTATTTTAAAAAGAAGAAGTAGAAACTAATCTACAAAGCAGCTATGAACATTCTCACTTTTTGACAACTTTACTCAATATTTTATAACATTTTACAAAATATGTTAAAGGGATTGGTCACGGTGAACTTTTTAACCGTCTTGGACCTAAAAATTAGAGTCGAATGCATTCCCTTAAAATGAACCAAATTGAATTACGAGATTTTGACTCTAATTTTTAGGTCCAAAACGGTTAAAAAGTTCACCGTGACCAATCCCTTAAACATATTTTGTAAAATTCGAATACTTTTCCGATAAATGTAAAAAAATGTGTGCGGCGTTCGGGACACCTTTCTGGAACGCGCCACAACAGTGGTTATCGCATTTTTGATTTTTCATAGTTTGTGATATACCTACACACTAATAGTCATTTACTACTCACACAATTACAGCCCTATGTGGCACACGTTAAAATAATTGCTTATTTTATGCTCCTTAGAATAATATGTCCGTGTAGGCACGTAATATTTAAAAATTAAAAATGTATTTATGACAGAAAGAATATTTAAACGTTGCTCTGCTGATTCTCTAAAATTTAAAAAAGATTGATAATTATATTATGATATGATTTCCGACGTCCGACAGAATATAAATTAATGTCGCTAAAACCAGGTTTTACCGTATAGGAACACTGAAAAAATACGTTTTACGGTTGCGAAATTATAAATAATAATATCATTGATTTTATAACACTATAAAATCCATATGGTAATATCAACATAGAAATAATTTTAAATTACTTAAAACGTCTATTTACGTAGCTCGAAAGAACTTTAAATTCAAAAACATTTCTTTTTAAATTATTATAATTATCAATACTTTTAAAAATCCGTCCAAGTAACGATTTTGACCGTTTTAACTGTTTTGTATTGTATTAAATTGCATAAGCCATAAAGCGTTGATTAGCACTGGTTATTATATACTTAATCAAATGACGTATATAGAGGTGGGGCCATCTAGGTCGTGGGCCATAATAAAATGTAAGGGTATTGATGAAAAATTGTAGGACTTAGAATACGTTTTCTTACACAATAATATTTTACTTTAAAATTTAGAATTTAAATGACGTAAAAGTATGAAAAAGCCCTAAAGCCTCGCTTGAATTTTTTGATTTTGGGTTATCGGAGTAAATTGGCCCATATAGAGAACAAAAATAAAAATACTTTGTACTGTTAACTGGAGTTATATCCATTGTGAAAATCTCGAGTCATGGAAAGCAATTTTCAAATTTTTGTCGTTCTCGCGATTCTTGGATCATAACTAAAAAAAAAAATCAAAAATTAAAAAAAAAATTTAAAATAAATAGTGCAATCTAAAGCTAAATCCACAACTTTTTTTTTTTTTGTATTAAACGTAAAGATCTGAGTACTCCTACTCAAAAAACTGATCATAGGCAAGACAATTTCCAAGTTGTTTGGCACAACATTTTTGAAAATGTTTTAATTTTTAGTTAAATTACTCAAAAATAATTGAAAATTATTATCAATTTTTACACATTGAAATTTAACTTCATTTTTTTTTTTTTTTTTTTTTGTAGCAGAGTGTTTCCTTAATCATTTTCATTAAATATTCATGCGTATTCAAGTCTTTTGCTTACTTTTTTGTAAAACCTAACGAGAGTTCGAGAACAACTTGTAATTATAAATAACTTTGAGTGTAAAGGCAATATCATATACATATTGGTAAAACAGTTGGCCTATTAATCCCCTATTAGTTAGTATAAACTATAAGGAGACACGTAAAAAGAAATATCTTTTTATACCAAGCATTAAAATGTATTATAGGCTTATAGCTTATATGGATACAAATAGTTGGAGATTTCTAAACTCTAAACTACCCTTTGGTAAACTGTAAAACTATAGAAAGAAAATCGGAACTAATAAATAATTATTTGATTCAACTGTTGAATATTGAACAAATAGGTACTTGTGTTTTATCTTAGAAAAAATAATTTAAACTTAACTATTAAAAATTTTATTTTGTATATCTATTAAATTAAATTTCGTTAATATTTTAAGTTTGAGTTCTATTTAAAATACTTTTTTGTTATTTTACTACTTTCACTATTCAATGACTAATGATATCAAACTATATGACCGTATAAAAAAGTTAGTAGTAAATTATTACACAATTTATTGCAGCAAATACTTGTATAATTGTGTGATATAACTCATAGGCGTAAATTTGGGGAGGGGGTTGATCTTGATGGGAGACTCGGTTTTTGGCCTCACATTGAAAAAGTATCTGGAAATGCGATTAAAGCAGCTTGGGCGTTGAGTAGATTTATGTCAAACATTATAGAAGGCCCTTTGCATGCAAAAAGGGCTCTGCTTGCGAGTCTGGTTGAAGACCAGGTGAAATCGAAAGACGCTCATCAGAGCTCAACGTCTTGTGGCTATCCGAAAACACGGCGATACAACCAAGGGTGTATTTGAGGGGGTACAATGGGGCATCTGTCCCTCCAGTGCCGGACTAAGCCTTCGTGGGGCCTGGGGCTAAAAATAAAAGGGGGCCCTTCGATTAAGCAACAACGTCCCAAGTAAATTAAGTAACTCACATAACCCATCATAACCCAACCCCAAGTAGCCCAGTAGGAAAGAGAGCTTGAAAGCAGATTAACATCCTAAGTAACTCAACAATAAATAAATAATAAATTTTCTGAAATTTCTCATCTTATGTGCAATATTGCGGTTCATAAATATCTCAAGCAGAAAGTGGCATAAGAATAGTACTATATAGCTACGACAGTTTTGGGTTGTGGTTCATTTTTTCGCCCTATTTTTCCAAAGGCGTGTGTATAGGTGGGGCCCGGGGCTGTAGCCCCCTTAACCCCCCCCCCTCCTTTAATCGGATTGTCCGAAATACGGGACATCTTGGACCTTTTGACCGGACATATTGTTCAAATACGGGACGTATGGGATCCCTACTGATGGCCCCCTAAAGGCTCTAACTATACCCATTGCGATTGCCTGCAGTTTTGCAACCGTCGTCACCGTGTAATTATAGGTATAGTGTAACCGCGCGGCGTTGGTTTCTCGATCGCGGGAAAAACGCGACAACCGCTCGTGGAAACGCTGTACTTTTTACTGTTATTAATATCTATACATGTATTTATATTGTAATAATATTCGGCTGTGTGTGCGCCGGGCTTACAGCCAAAGTGCGGCAAACGCGCGCGCGCGCGCCTTGCCACCGTTTGATAACCCCTTGCGCAATAAACACGACATTTTATTATTTTTATAATAAAAAATAATAATGACGCGGGCGCGATGGCGCGACGACGTGTTTTCCGACGCGCTGTTGCTGCTGGCGGTGCAGAGCTGATATAATGCGCGGGGCGCGACTACGGTGCGCGGCCGATTTATACACATTATCATAATATTTTTTTGTACATTATTATTTTCGAGCCGGAGGCGTTGCCGCTGTGGTAAGCGATTTTCGTTAATTTTGCTTATTTTTTTCTACATTTTTTTTTTTTTTACCGTACCTACTGCGGGATACTAAGCTAACTGCAAAATAGTTGTTGCATGCCAATAAAAAGTATAATATGGACTAATATTATTGTACCCATATTATATACATATATTTATATATTTGCCTTGAAAATGATCGTTCAATCGCTGTTTCTTACTTACTTATAAATATATAAGTAAAGGGAAACGAGAACGTATGTAATTATTGGCTCGACAGCGCTACCCTTCAATTTTTTTTTTTTTTTTCTATGATTATACGGACATATTTCAACTACCTACACTATAATACATAATACATGATATTATACTCAATATATTATATCAATTAATCTGCAGTAGGTACACTATCTCTGCGCAGTGTGCTGTGCGACGCACACAGGTACGCCCGATAAAATTGAAAATTGAAAGCGATATGGTTGGCTTATGAAATTAACGAAGAATCCAAACGTGCTCAGAGAGTCAATTAATGATAAAAATATCGAAAGTATATTGACAAAGTATTATCTGCTGAACAAAATGATTGAATATTTGTTTGAAATCAGTATCACGTTCGTGCTTTATTCATATTCGATAAATGTGTGAAGATTTTGATTAGTTTGAACAGTTTTTGGAGGAGTTTTGTCGCGAATAAAATAGGAACAAACTATTATATTACTGTAACGATTGTATATTATATTATATTCTTTAAAATGAGTAAAAATTTCAATTAATTTGAAGCACTTTTGACAATTTTCCAAACATATTTCTTTTTGAACAAAAACTCAAGTTAGGTAATTTAGGTGTACGTAAATATCGGAATAATTCAACTTGATTCAAGTTAATAAACAGAAAACAAATACATTAACATAAAATCAATTCGTTACACTCAAACTCTAAAAAAAAACAATAACAACTGACTGCACGATCTGAAAATGATGGTACAAAATCAGACCACAAACTATTCAAAAGCTTGACACTTATTTGAAAAATTTACAATGTATAGTAATTATATATGATTCTATACATGGCAAGAGAAACATATATGGCAAAAAAAAAAAAAAACAGATAAAACAAAACCGAACATTTAAAACTAAGACAGAACTATAGGTAAACTACAATAATATACAAATTCAAATTAAGTAGCCTGATACTTTGAAGAACTTGACTATACATTAATAACTAAGTAAGGATGGAAAGAATTCAACACATTATGAGCATCTAATGCTATTACCCATATTTTTAAAGAGGGAAAACGAGCTGGCTCTGCTCTGGGACAAATCAGAGCATTAAAAAAAGATGTGTTGAAAATTACAATTATAACAATCCACGTGCCGAGAACAATATGGGGAAGAGTTCAGATCTAGGAGAAAAGCGTGTGTAGGTAACAGTCTGTTATGTCCTAATCTTAACCTTATGAAAGCAACAATGTGTCGCCTATCAAGCGATGAGTTCAGAAACCACGGGACGCGAGGGATGGTAGCGGAGTATTATTATAATTGTATAGTTGTTACTTGTTTTTAGCTACAAAAAACAGCTATAATAGCTCGTTTAACAGTGCCCGCAGTTGACATTTAATTTCTTTAATAAAACCATCGCACTGATATAAAGCTTCAATTTTTACTCTCTCAGAATCGCATAAGAAATTTATAATCGTTGAGAAATTTAATATAAAAATTATAAAGTCAAACTATATAGGTAGGTACCTTTGGTAACAACGACCCACTCAAAACAGTGACTTACTCTTAAGTCGTCTAGTCGATATAATTTTTATAAGGTACTTTTAATTTGTAATTATGTAGAATATACCTATCCAGTATAGATACGTAATTATACAGTATTTACGTAATGTATAATGTAGGTATTAATTATTACAGTTGCAGTAATAAGCATCACGAATTTGTACAAGATTTGTAAGCCATATTATCATATTTTACTAATACTTATATGTATAATATATAGTACCGATTACCATTAATTAGTACGATACTATGCACACAGCATACCATTATTATCTATGAATTCAAATGTTGGACACGTAGAAAATATAAATTAGAAAAAAGATAATGCCATATGACTAGCTAATAGTACTAATAATTTTTTTTATTAGTTTTAATAACAATACTTTACACCTATTTTACGCTTTGTACCTATTTCATAACAATCCCAATGGCCAGCAATACTTTATTTTTCAATATTTTTTGTTATTCATCGCATACCTAAATTATTTTTTTCGAATCCTCATGAATATGTTGCAGTAGAACTCATGATGTGTTTTAAAGATGAATTTCTGTGGCGCAATCAACCCAGCCAGATTAATTAATAATACTATCTCGGTATCAATGAAAATTAACGCCTCTTATTTTTAATAACTTTTGTACGATTTATTAGAAAACAAATATTTGGCGTACGATAAACAATACGTGTTTGTTTTTTTCACTGAACATACAGGGTTTAAAAACAATATTAAATATATATTATAAGTATAAATTAAGTAATAATTTATTATGAAAAAAAGTTTTAGCTATAAATAACTTATCATTGTATTGACAAAATAAATTTGAAAATTTGAAATGACTGTAAAATAAATCGTTCAAACATCGTGATCTCACGTAATCACGATGTTTAAAGTAAACACAAAATATGACTTATTAAAATATAGAGCAATATTCTGTAAATAACATTTGTATCTTTGTTATTTCGAAAAATATACATGAAGTTATTGTGCCATAATTTGGGGTGTGAATTCTTATATATAAACATGTATGACTTACTATGTCAAACTATAGTATTGTAAGGAAATCATGACACACGAAAGTCATAACTGTACAAGCATTTGAAATGATCAAAGTTTTGCATTTGTTATGCACCACAACAATAATTACGATTATTTTAAATCTGTATTAATTTATCATAATAAATTAGATGATGATACTAACGTTTAAAATCACCCACTTGAATTTAGTTTTTAATGTTAAACACTATGTTTATTTATTGACAGTATTTTTGTGAACTTTTGTACTTCGATAATTCAAAACCTGCCTGCAAAAATATTGATCTTTGGGTCTTAGATAGCATTCTCAGTTCTTGATAAACTTTTAAATATGTTCATCAAACGCATCGATTAAATTATTTTTATTAGATTCTATACATTTTTCGATTTTTCGATTTAAAAACTAAATTTAATAATTTTCCACATTGAATTGTTACGATTACACAAATTATATGGAATTTAGACGGTTTTTGTTTCCAACGTACCGATTAATCTATATTATGTTGACGCGATAAAAATGTTTTGAAAACTGAATTGAACGCGTTATGACGTCTACTTTGAATCGATTTTCCCACATTTCTAATATTTTCGTCTTAAGTTTTCTAAAAATTAAAAATTTGAATTTTTTTTTTTTTTTATTATTATTAGAGTTGTAAAAATTAAGGGAATAAAATCGAAAATGTGGGAAAATCGATCCAAAGTAGACCGCGACATAGTGAATTCACATCGGTTTTCAGAATATTCTTATCGCGTCAGTATAATAATATCATCGGTACCTATCTTCGGTTTGGAAACAAAAACCGTCTAAATTTCTATATGAACAATTCGAATATGTGTAAAATAAAATCGACGTTTCCAATCCCCTTAAATCTTCCTCGATGTTTCTCCAATATAATACCATTGCATTTTTCCGTTTGAATCACTCTGCGTATAATAATAATGATAATACGTTATGTGCATATACACAACCGCGCGCATTGCTCATGCGACGGGAATTCAAGAACTTGTGCGGAGAATCGCGGGCAGGATGAACTTGAGAATGTTAACTGCTTCAAAAATAAAACTGCTGCAGGCACCGCGTAGAGAAAACTATGTGTGTTCGGACATCAACGTAGTTTGACGTAATTAAAACGTGTTCTACCATACCGTTCCGCAATAAATAAATGAATACAATATTATAACATAGTACCTATATGTATACGTTACCAACAAACACATCATCACGTCATGTATTATTATTATTATTAAAATATTTTTATCATTTACAAAAAAAAAAAAAAATGACGTGCTCGTCGTCACCCATTTGTCAAAACCGTTTAGGTACTACTATTTATAAAATTTATCGTGTACTTTTTAATTTTTTACTGACTAGTGACAACCCGACAGGACGACTATATACGCCGCGTTGGTATACCTAGTACAATTGAGAATATCGCGAAATAACGATTTTTAATAATTCCCGGAGAGTCCCTTGTGTCGCCCGTCGACTTGTTATTTTATAACAATTATTATTGTATCGACCGAGCTACTGCAACACTACACAGTGTATAATATGAAATAATACAAAAACTTACTATGCTCTTGTGCAGTCACACACCCTAGTTTTGGGTGTGGTCTGGACTTCTGATGAACATTTCGTGGTGTTTTTTTTTTTCCTGTAGGTAAGTATACCCCGATTTATGTTCTGTGCTGTTTGCTCAACTCACATATGTTTCGAATAAACAAAAAAAAAAAAATGCCGTCAAACAAATACGACCGTATGTTACACACGTCGTGTGTATACATGTCAATGATATGTATATATATGTATACTTATTTAAAAACTTTCTTTTTGGTTTCCATTCCGACCTATACGGATAATATACCTAGATGCCTTTATACTACTTATCGGGTCATTAAAACTGAAATAGTAAAATATTGCTCTGCTGCATTCGAGGTATGTGTCAGGCTCACGTACATCACATTATACAGTAGGTTTTTTGGGATTTTTTTTCACGGAATACGTCTACGTTTACTATAACATGTAATGCCGTTTAAAATATGTACAGTTACCCGCTCAGAGCTCAAAGAGGTGTGACCTACCCTATTTTACAGCATGAGCTATTACTTTTTCCTAAAATCACTTTATATTGTATGATTATCGCTATGGAAGAAAGGCGTGTTGAAAAAGAAATTAAAATCCAACAATTGATCGGTATTTAATTATACTTTAATAGCAATAAAAATTTGTTCCATTTTATATTTTAATGCCAATATAAATATTTATTTATAGCATGTAAATATAGGCTCCCAACGGTTTTGTCGTTTTGTAATAAGACTTTATCATAAAACGCGTTCTCGCTGTCACCTTGGAAACATTTGAATGAGTTTTTGTTGAAAAAACGCGTGTCAGAAAAGTACTAAACATTATATAGAGATTTTTTGTTGATACCATTGATTTTATAATACATTATAAAATCAATGTTGATACTAACTCGTTGCCGTTACAACGTTGCAATAAGAAACCAGCAGTTCTCATTTGTTTGGAGTGGTTTAGGTAGATTAGACTTGGACGAATCATTGTTTTTGAAGGTTCAAAACGTGTTCTTATATATTTTTATTGACAGCATAAGAAAAAAAAATAGTTTAGATACCCAATAATAAACGTCTAATTACTATATACATTCAAAAAATATACTAATTAAAATTGACAGTTTCTGTTGAAGCTAACTAAAATGTTTTATGATAATACAAATTATAGTTATCACTTATCATGATGTGGGTGGAGGTTGAAAGATTTGCCCAATTGTTTTTTTTTTCATATTCATATATTATTACTTATTACGTAAAGTCGTTACTGATTACTCATTAGATATTTAACTTTAGGTTATTAGTTTTAGTTGAAGTTACAATCAATATCATAATTTTTTTGCACTGATTTTACGATGAGTTTTGGGTAGTAGGTACTGCACAGACTTCTATACTAGTATAGATTAAGTCTGTGGGGTACTGTATAATATTATCTATGTGCCCAGTGCCCCGTGGGTTGATACACATGGATGATAATTGTGTTTTTTTTTAATAGTTTCAAGGCTTGAATGTTATAAAAGTTTCTATTTAGAGTTTTTTTTAACTACCTACCTATTTAGATCTCATAAAATGATGCTAACATATTCATTTAAAAAAAATGTACGTATTCAATAATCATGTAAATAAACGTTCCAATGAATTAACCACATTTTAAAATGTGCCTATACAGTTTCTCTTCTATAGCTCTACCTAACTAATTTTTTCTTATTGATCGTAGGTATACATAATTAAAATCATTGCTAAATCTTAAAAACTAAAATCGCGGGTCTCATTTCATTTTTCAAGTATCCAACATAATATTATTGTTTATAAACTTTAATTATGTTTATAATTATATTACCCAAAAATTGTATATTATATAAAATAGTAATAAAATATTGACTAAACAAACGTAACCATGTCGGCAGTCAGTAGCGGATCTGAAAGTCATCCAAGAAGGGACGAAATTTTAAAATTCATAAATTATTTATAGCAAAAAAATGGGGAGTACAAAAATTGTAACTAAAAAATCAGTCCAAGGGGGGGGGGCGATCGTCACGTCAAAAATGGCATATTTTAATGTTTAATGCCCTTAATTAATTTCTATTATTCGACCGATCAGTGTACAGATAACGATTATAAAAGGCGCCAAAGGCCGAAGCTGAGTGCGAGACCTGCGTCTGCCATCTCTGCAGGCCATAGTCCCCATATAAGTCTGCTAGTCTTGCCCTAGGATAAATATACGCCACCGACTGTAACTAACCATGATAATCAAGTTAGTAAAACCTAAAACTTAACACTACAAATAGAATACTTCAAACTGTACTTGTCATTTATAATAAATTAAACAAATAACACTGCAGATGCAAAAAATTAACTTTTATGAAAGTTAATACGTATTTCGTATTTAGTACTGACGCTGGTAATCGAAATACGTATTTACTTAAATAAAAGTAAATTTTTTGAGGCGAGGTGATTTGTTTAATATAAACTACAATTTAGTTAAACTGAGTTAAGCTTATAATTTTATAGACAATTTATGGGAAAATGAATTATTTTATTTTGTCAGCATCATTTATTTAGGTACTTTTCTCAATGTTTGTCGAGAACTTTCGCGTAGTACACCACTGGCACTGACGAGCGCGCGCTTATGCAATATTATGCACTTATTTAATATTAATACATTATTATCGTACACTATTGAATATTTGACCATAACTCGTGCTTAATATTTCATATTATATTATAGTACTCCTTATTCACAATAGACAAAAATATAATAGTATGCTGCTGTTCATTTGCCCTCTACGGCCGCTTATCGGTGTTCGGTTATCGTTCATATAATATATACGCACATATTATTTTGAACATTCAACGTTTATAAAAAAACAGACAAAACTCAATAAAACAGATTGATAAAACAGAGAAATTTGAAGTTTGTACTAGTTTTATCATCGGGGTCACATATTTTTGAACCGGCCAACGTGGTGTTATCGTTTGGGTGTTCGCAGGTGGTCTATATAGACCATTATTATGTACACTTTGGAAATTGTAATTTAGGTATAAAAATATATTATAATAATATGTACATATGTATATATTTTTTTATCGATCCTTTATAACGATCCAAACCGAAGAAAATATTGACCTCAGCTTGAATATACAATAACGTAGTGTATTGTTTTAGAAATATTCAAAAATACGTCGACGTGCTGCACGATATTATGCAAATAACTTTACGATATATAGCCGGTCGTATTGAATGTTTGAATCTAATTGAACTCGTACAACGAATGATCGGTCATAACATCCACTGGTCAATCATTAATTCAGTACATTTTGAAAAAAATATGTTTTATACGTATTATTATATTCGTATTTCGTGGTTGTACTTTATAATATAGTATGTACCCCCGTATTCTACCGCGTATATATTATGCCTCGATTTACAGGTTTCCCCAAGTAAAAATTGTTGGAGATTTTTATCGAATCAAAATTAATACAATATTCTAATATTACAAGACGTCTGATGGAACGTTATCTCGATGTACTGACACTAATTATTATTAGTCAATAACTCAAAAACCGTAATCAAGTAATAAATTGCACCAAGTAAATTATGTAGTCAGTCTCGACTTCTGTACCGGGGAATTTAGATAACATATTACAAATTTAAATAATTATTTATATGATGTATCAATTGTTAAATGTATTAATCTAAGTAGGTACAGCAGCTGAGCAACCGTTTACCCGAATAATTGCATGCTATTTTTGTAAATAAAACACTCACACATATCTATAAGCCTAACCTACTATACTTTTGAATAACGTACTTTATGATTGAAAATTAGAACTAAAAACTAATACAGTTTTCTACCATTTCAAATCGTTGACTTTAAAGTTATAATTATTTGCGTGTAATTTAAGAAACAAATGACAATATTTAGTAGATGACATATTGTTCAAAATTTACTACCCCCTTTTATTGAAATCATTTTGAAAAAAAGGAAACGTTATTCATACAAAGTATAGTCTCCAAATGTTTAACAATATTACCTACCTATTATTTCTTGGAATTTCAACAAAATATATATAGAATATACATTTTACAGTTTACATCTATACTTGCTACCTACAGTTAAAATCTTAAAAGTATCGACTCGCTGAAAAATAGACATCATTATAAAACCATTATATTCTCATTTTTGTTGCGTTAATTGGTAATAGTTAATAGTTTCCCTTGTTTATTTAGAAAAGTACAAAGAATTGAAAACCTCCTTTTTTTGAAGTCGGTTAAAAAGAAATTTAATAACAATTAAATCAATCATATCTTATTTTATTCAAATTAGTTTCATCGTATAAAATACTTACTATTAAAAATGAAATGATTTGCCGTCTCGAACAATTTAAATGAAAAATATAGTTTGATTCTTTAAAACTGTATTAAACTATAACTATGTAGAACTAGTTACATGGGTTTTGAAAATTTACGCATTTTTCGACCATAACAAAAAAAACTAAAAAATTTAGGGGAAAAATAATTACGTGTTAAGTTTCTAGGAACTAAAACCAAAAAATTGAGGTGCCGCATGTATGCGAACATTGGAGCAATAAGTATACAATACATATTCAAACATAACAATTTCTTGGCCACTATTTTCAGCAGCGTTTGTTTTTGGGGTACTGAATACTCTGTACCTCTACAAACATTTTGAATATTCAAGCATACCCCCATTAAATGTTGAAAGGGGGACACTTTGTTATTAAGACTTACCTATTTTTTCAAAATTGCTCGATTTAAATTTGTGTGTTCTATACATTAATTTAATTATATTAAATTTTTAAATTTTAATAATGTACAAAACAATATTAGTTAGTAAAAAAAAAAAATCCTACCGAGTGAGACTATAATATAAGTCAAGATAGATTTCTTGATTTTGTTTATGAAGATTATTTTTCCCGGAAGGTGAGAACAAAAAACTTTTTTTCTTGTGTCATAATGTCTACAAAATGACTTACTCGCCGCCGAGCGTGATAGGTAAAAATCACTCTCTGTCGATTTAAAAAAAAATAAGACGACGCACAACTTCAAAAATCAAATATGTATTAATGTGTTTGCCCAAAAGTTGAAATGAAATGTATACAAATGTTTATACACTACCTATATACGCATCAGTAATTTTGTAGCACTCGTTTGTCTAATCGTGCGCGGGATTAAATGATTCCTTTGGACGGCAAACAAACCGCAGATTTAAAAGCGGCGCAAGAATTTTCGGTGGGTGTGTAGAAGTCTTTATACACTGTGTTTTAAGTGTAGTATGGGATAGCTCAGAATAATAATTGAAATGCGCAAACGTGGTCAAAAGCCATTCGCAACCCTCCCGATGGGGTTAACGAGTGCAGACTCCGCCCCGAGATGAAAAGTGTCGTGCCCGCCTTTGTGCAAGCGATTTTACCATGTACCCATTTACTTATATATTATTTAAATACACAATACGTATATATATATATACAGCACTGTTTTGTTTTATAAGTCGACTTTTTTTGAAGTTCAAAACTCAACAAGTAAAAGTACCCACATGGCCAAATACCTAAGGTGTACACAACTATTAGGAAATTTGGAAAGTAGTTCAAGATAATACCTATACGGCTATACTTTATTTGAAGCGTTTTTTACAATTTTGATTTTTTTTTTTTTTTTTTTTTGAGATGATCCATAAACAAAAACACTATTCATAAACGTTCCGCCGAATAACTAATAAATGAACAATAACATATACAAAAATCGTAAATCGAGTTGACTCTTTCAAATGTTTACACATTTATTGGTATAAAAACAAATTAAATTCGTTACAAAAGTTGCAATAAAGTTCGTTGCAAGCACAAAATTTTAAAATTTAGAACTATTAGACTTACACTGTGCTCGTTCAGAAATGTAATTTTCGTGAGAAATTCATTTTTTAAAAATGTATTACAAACATCAAACCCGCCTCGATCCGTGACCAATCGCAACAAGGCCCACCCGACCCCAATTACTGCAGCCTTAATTTATTATTATAATTTTTTTCTTTTCTTGTAATAACTTGAAAAAATTGTTTAAATTTTACACATTATTAGAATGATTGAAGTACAAACGCACTTTTTAATCAATCTCAACCATTTTTACAAGCGGTATAGAATTTCAAAATTTACAATCGTGTAGTTTCATTTGACTCGCTGAGGTCGTTTAGAATCATTTTTTCGGAAGCAGTATTTTCATTTTATACAAATTTAACATATGATGTCAGACTACAGATTCTAAATCAATTGTTCAGCCAAAAACGGTCTATACTTAGCAGTTAGCAGTACAAATCTACTGTCTATAGGTACTTTACATCTTTATTGTAAAAATTAAAACTGCTTTAAAAAGTTCATTGAACACAATTATTATGAAAATAAATACGTGTACCTACGGCGTACTATGCGGATACTATAATTATTTATGACTTTACAGCTAATAGTATAAAATATCTCCAAGTCGACATGGATACTCACATCTCCCCCCCATTACGCCATTCCCCCACTAAACTGCCTTTAAAATGTTGTTGATTTGCCAATTAAGGTTACGAAAAATGTTTGGTCTTGTTTACGCCAACTTTCATAAACACACATCCGTCATTCATTCAAATTTAAAATACACACATAATAATAGTAATTAAATAAAACGATTAAAACATACAATATTATAATTTATAACACAGTCGGGGTTGTACAGGTATATTACAGGTATCACAAAAACGATACCACGTCGTCGGTCTGCTGCTGTCACATAAATGTGTGGTGCACTGTATACACGTGTTTACATTTTTACAATATTATATTTACATATTATATTTTGTTACGAGTGACAAAAAAGTCACACGGTGTATACAGTAGCACTCTATTACTATAATACTATGTAGTAATAACTATTTATACGTCAAATACTCAATTACAGGCGATTCCGTCCTACGAGGAAATGCCAAACCGAATACGATATTTAATTTTTACAAAACAGGTCAAAGGTCGTAAACGGTAGATGTGTGTGTGTGTGTGTGTGTGTGTATATAGTTCAAGCTCCAATGTACACGTATTATAACCGACATATAACAGCAAACAGGTGGTTACTAAAATATATGCAACCGTGGTTAAAATCCATTGTAACACCGTACGTAATAAATATTGTACCTATTTCTTTTTTAAAACGTGCATCAATTTTGACTTCTTAAAACGTTCCATCACGATGCCGCGAATTTCCACGTCTGTAATTGTCATAATTTTATGACTAAAGCAGGGCTGAAAGTTTGTCATCGCATTGCAATGTCTATTGCAAACATATAACATTAGATGTTCCACAGAACTCACAGATTAAAGGCGCTTGGGCCTTGTTTCTTAGTAGTTGTTAATACACTATATTACCTCGTTGCAATTATTTGTTTCGTCTAAATCTGCAGTCATATAGTGATAACAATTTTGAGTTCATATTTTAATTTTTTTAAATCCATTTATTCGCGATGATTTGAAAATCGTGTAACAGGTGCGTCAAAACATCGATTTGCACTTTGTCGTCGTGACTTTTTGCGCGTGAATGAGCGCATGTTTTCATACAAATATGCAAATTCAGGAAAATAATTATACATAAGAAAAAAACGCATTTTATTACATTATGAGTATGAAATGTTTTGCACGCAGAAAAAAATATGTATTCTATGTATGAAATTGCAAATTAAAAAACCAAAAGCAAAATTAACATATATTTTATTGTGTGACAATTTTACACATTAATAACATATTGCTATAATATGTTATTATAGCTTTCAATAATTTAATTTAATTTTCTTTTTATAATATTCTTATAAATTATTTATATTTTTTATGAGTGCATAATTTTTATCGTTTAAATTAAGCTTTTGATATAACGTATAGTAAGATAAATAATTAATAAGTTAAAAAGTTAGAATATGTGAACTCCCTACTTCCACCACGAGCAACGCTTAAAGGAAGTATATGGGTATCGAACAGAATCTTAAATGAATGTAACCTTGTAAAATAGATTTGTAATAATATTGTTCTTGATTACAAATTAAATTAAAAATTAATAATTTTATCTTCGCTGTACGCGTATGTACGATGCATTCATTTTCTAATATAATGTATATTTTTATTACCAAGGTGGATTAAACCGTAATGAATCCACTTTGATTGTTAAATAATACAAAAATACGATGAATTTGACACTTAGTATACTTACTACTTGTATTGTTTTTTTCTTTTCTGTCAACACTATTTCGGGTACTAGGAATACTCCGATTTTCAAACTCAGTAACTTTTCCGATAGGTACTAGTATATAATAATATGAACACAAATGGTACCTTAATTGAAGCTTATTTTTGTTGAAACTTTTTTTAATTTTCTAAGTTACGTGCCATAAACGACAAAAATCGCAAAATCGCCAAATTCGATAGTTTGTTTATTTGGATGGAAAGAGCGGTCTGAATAATTAATTTGTTTTATAGCACAAAAAAGTTAAGAAATTTGATTTAAATTATATCGCAAAAATGTTTTAAATTTTTCCTACGTTAGAGATTTTCGATCCGAAAACACACATGCTTAGACTGAAAACCCGCTGGGATACTTGAACATACTGGAGGTAGGTATTTAGAGTCTAGAGTATCCGACGCTTTAAAGAAATAAACGTAACGGTTTTCCTCTTAGAAACCCGACCATCTCTGCAGCGTATTTAAAATGTTTGTCTCGCTCTTTTTTTAGACCATCACGGCAGTTTACGCTCAAGAACTAAATGCAGTAGTTACTGAGTTAGAGTATATCATTATGATATATGTATACATAGTAATTTGGTGGTCGCGATTTCCAAACCAAGGGGTGCGACGGGGGTGATCCCCCTGTTTACTCAAAAAAACAAGACCCAAACCTGTATAAAAAGTCGCTCTAACGCTACGCAGACCACACGTGATCTTTTTTATCTGCTTCCTATACGAAAAGAACTAACTGAAATTACTTGAGATCAACTACGTCGCAAGCGAAAGATTTTTCAAAATGTCGAGCGCCACCGACTCCGAAAAAAAGTGATAACATTTTATTTAAATTTTTTATTTTATACTTTTTAGTGCCTTTTTTTTTTGTTTTTTTGAAGTCGGTTTTATTTTTTTTGTTAAAATTTTTTTTTTGTGACGTCGTGTACATTGCGTGCGGCAGCAGCTGCAGTTATCTCGAACGCGATGTGTCATGTAAGGCCGCACAACTACTCTGAACGTACTAACTTACACACACGACACACACACTGTATTTTGATATTGAGCTGCACACACACTCACCACACACTTGCACCTAGTTTAGACACACATGCACGGGACAAGGACGATTGCTAGTCGAGCCCTTATAGTTTCATTTTACGGTCTTCCGTGCCGGCGGCCCGTTGTCAGAACGTTTTTAGTGAACTCTGACGTTGTCAGGCGAAACGCAAAAGGCGACGTTCACCGCAGTTGACTGCTGATATTATGTTGACTACAATATTTATTTATATACGCACGCCGCACGACATAATATAATTTTTAAAGACATTTCTATTACAATGTTTAAAATACCAAAGATTTTTTGCTGATTATTTCTAGTATCCAAAATTTGTGAATTATAATTTGTGTTGTATCCTTAGCGAAAGTCAAGTCCAAATTCCGCGAATGTCCCGCCTGACCTTTAATAATATTACCACAGAATATAGACGATATTACCGTCACTCGGAGTGTATACCATGTACTAT
Source organism: Hormaphis cornu (assembly GCA_017140985.1). Taxonomy (NCBI): domain Eukaryota; kingdom Metazoa; phylum Arthropoda; class Insecta; order Hemiptera; family Hormaphididae; genus Hormaphis; species Hormaphis cornu. The sequence continues at coordinate 19,393,238 of CM029359.1, forward strand.
ATACTAATAATTATTGTAAAAATACGATTTGTTGTTGCTGAAAGATTTGATGATCACGTTTATCAGCCGTTTTTACAATAATTAATGTACTATTATACAAAAGAATTCCGATAATCTAGAGTTTGTTCACATTTCACAGCAGCTATTATGATCATCGATAGCATACGAGATGTACTGACGTACCATGTAACGTACTATATTATTATATACGTGCTTGTTTTATTCAGCATGCCGTAATTAACGCGCACAATATTTTATATTATTATGTAATAGTGGATTTGACCGAACACGATTTACAAATATATTGTAATAAGCAATATAACTTATACCTATATGTATATATGTTATAATATAGTTGAGAAGTGCGTTTTTTTTTAACGGATATGTTGATTGGAGTCCCGAGAGAAAATAATCGCATTTTTCCTCTCTATTAATGACGATCATTCGTCAAAGATGCAATATTGTTGGACTCATGTTATAATATAACATTAAGTACATTTAAATTATCGTATTAGTTCGGTAAACATAAAAAAAAATAGTAACGATAACTTAAAAGAATGTCCTAATAAAATGTATTTATACTGCACAGTAACCCATCAATTTCGTATACAATATTGGACCCTGCCGCGTACGAAAAATATTTATTTAAAAATTAGGTGTTTAGAAATTATACATTTTATCAGTACAGATAGAATCATAGAAATGGTAGAAATACTTTGGTAATTACTCGGATATAATAATAATATACTCGGAGTACACTTGTAATCCCGGAATTTTACGATGATTTTAGCGTTTTACTCGTATTTGTGAGCCAAGAGTTATAAGCTAATAACTATGCATAACTAGCAATTTATCATACCGTATTTATAAGCACAAAATGTATTTAAATAGAACTAGATTCTAACTGTAGAAAATTAAAGATGATATACTGCTGTTACTCTCAGAATTTCCGTAAAAATCATCCCTCTAAAGAGTCTAGACGGCAGTCTTTCTCAAAGTGGGTTCTAATCTAAGTAGACCCACCTCTAAATGGGCACTGCACTCTGGAGGTTTTCAGCTGGGTAACGGCGAAAGGTGATATATTATGCGTTTAATAAGTACGTACGAAGTAATGTGTAAACTATAGTTTTCAACAAGATATATTGGACAGCGCAAAGTGCGAATTTACTTAGGCTTTGATTTTATTTACTTTCCTGTACAGCCATTATACCATATGTTGTGAATACAAATCTGTGTAAATTAAAAATACCGTACATCAATATCTTTTTAAATAGTGTCTCTCAAAAGTAAATACCAATGAGCTATACGTAGTCCAATGGTTCGATAAACAATACTTAGTTAAATATAGAGAATATTCATCTACAATATAAATTCTCTATATTGAGATTTGCACACTGCGCATTTTCGTAGGAAGAATATTTTACGCAATTAATCGTACATTTTTACTGTAAATAATATGTAGGTATCATTTAGTTGTATAAATTAAGTATAACTATAATGTAACTAGAGTACTAGACGAAATCATTGTAATAATATGTAAAATATGTATACGTAGTACAATAATAATATGTATTATATACATTTACGTTTGCAATATTTATTGTAGCTTAATTCGGAATGTTCAGCAAACGTAAAGTTACCTATACATACTTTTTTAAAATTATCAATAATCAATTAATGGAAGAAGAGACGTAATAGTGTTAAAATGTTTTCATTATGGCATACGTATAATATTATATTATATTATGCTTGCTTATATTATATAATATGTGCAATGCTCATGAACGTCAAACAATTTTATGTACGTATTAGTACACCTATAGTATGTAACTAAATGTATTTTCTTAAATCTAAACGAATATCATTCATTTACATGTAATACGTGTAATAATGTAAACATTTTTTTAATGTTTTATATAGATTGAAGAGAAAAGTGTAATATTCAAAAAGATAAAGATGCGTTTTATTATAGAAAAATCGGCTGTTACGTGATACGTCATATTTTTCTCGTACATATCTTAATGGTTTTTTATGATAAGAGAGTTATAATAATGATTGTTGTTAACTCCGTTTTTTTAACTAGGTATATTCTTAAAAAATAAAAATTATTGTAAATCAATAATTTTTGTTCTATACATGTGTATGTAGATATTGTGTACAATAAGTAAGCTTGTGTTAACTAATAATATTGTTCACCTCAAATATGTTAAATATGTACAAATAAAAATAATTTTTATACGAGTTGGAGCTCGCGAGCGAACAAAATCAAATCCTATTTAAAAACGTAACACTGAAATCTTAAAAAATAAAGATGAACAAACGCACACACAGGCTACATACAGTTAACATGCAATATGAAAATTTTTTATTGGTATTTGACCCCATCGCAGATTGTAATAAAATATACAGTTTTCGTCTATTCGATAGGCCAAGTAGGTACTAATTTTGTATATTATGATGTGATATAATTATACCAACTTAAATAAAATAAATTATAAAATAATAATTGGCGATACTTAGTCAAGTAGTACTTATTCAATACTTAATAATCGATGCAGTTATTCTCTCATTAAACAGCAAATACTCGTAATATTACAAAGTACGTTATGTATCTTATATTATACCTATTTTGCGTTATTAACTTTTAATTAAATTAAGTATTCATAATATTTAATATTTATTGTTTAATTGAATAAATCTTTAATTAGGTCCCGGAAAATTATGAACATAATATAATATGATCTTTGGTAGTATAATAGTTACACGAAATATTTGCCAAGAAAATCGAATTTGTATAAATTTGTAGTATCGTGTTATGTAAAAACTAATAACTTATAAATTAAAAATTCAACTATTGTACTTAATTATGTTAACTTTAATTTAACACGCCGTAATGACGATGTCGATCTACGCTTCTCAACATATTAGTCAAATCGGATTTTTCTGTCTATCAAAACGGTGTTACGGTACTGTAAAAATGATCTATAGCCACTAGGTGATGTTCGTATCTTTAGGACTTTATCACACAATACGAGTTATAGTTTGATTAGTCGTTAAACATTTATAATTTTATAAAATGTAACGTTTGCATAACATTTTGACGGACTAAATAGTTTTCTGTTTTAATTTGAAGTAGCTGAAACCGCAACCACCCGTATAGTTTTCAAAAAACCAAAACTTTTTTTGTACAGAGACGACAAATCGTATCGAACAAATCCACTTTTTCCGCCACTTATAATAATATGACGTAGCCAGCCGTATATATATAGGTCTTTGTACATTTTTACTGTATGATAGTGTAACAATAATTATGTCAAATGCACTGAGCACGAACATGTGTGATAGACAACAGATTGAGAGGTGGTGGTGGTCGCCGACAGCTGAGTATGAGTGGAACGTTGTAACTTATAAAGCATATTATAAAAAATTATAATATGTATTATAAAATGAAGTAACGAATAACGCAGAACGCGACCGCTGCGGGAGGCTTATCTGCGCGCAACAGCGGCCAACAGTTGATAAGATTAGAAGACCGGCGGCCGCTCGAAAAATATGAAAAAACATCTAAACCACATTCCCAGACGCGCGTGCGTTGTGTGCCGCGGTGATGTTACAACGTACCCAACCGTTGTTATTTATTATAATATTTCATTATTTTCTTGCAAATCGATTTCGAATCTGTCCTCGTCATCCGAGTGGGTAGAAAGTTGGCACTCAGCTTTGTTTAGGATGACGAGGCAACAAACAAAAAAGTCAACACAAAAATGAGGGGACCCAAAGAGGGCCAAACTCAACTCACTTTTTCAAATAGAGCCCACTTCCCGTTGTCTTACCGAGTTAGTTCTGTACGGTGGGGTCTTGATGCGAAAAATTGTCCGGAAGTGTCCCGCCATTGAATCGAATACAGTATAGGTAAAAATCTTTTCCGTACAATAAAATCGGGAATTTAACGGCGAAAAGTTAGAAATTTTAGGTTTGTGTTGAACGCCACAAAAATGTTTTTGGCTTCAAATTTTATTTTGACGACCAGAGCCGATCGAAAAACGTCGTAGATTCAATAAAACTGATATTTTTTTTTTATTTAATTTGGATTTTAGTACCTACAGACAAGCTAGCTCTTTTTTTTCAGATGTTAAAGAACAGGCGTGTTTCAACCGCAACTTCCGAACCCGGACCCACCGAAAACGCAGTCGCTGTATGGGGGGTACTCCGTCAAACCACCCACCCAACCACCCAGCGTGTTTGTCCCAGCTTTTATTGTCTATAAAACCGCGATGAGCACCACGCCGCAGTACACTTGCAACAGCTATTCAATAATCATAATAATTATTATTATTATTATTATTGCGTTACTATAAAAATATTGTGTACACGCGCTTTTTTTTTTTTTTATCGTAACGGTGGGGAGGGAGCAGAGCGTGATGCGTGCCGTTTTTCAAAGCTTTTGTGCGCCACCGCCGTTATAATATTATTATTATTATTGTTGTATTTGTACAACCGCAAAGGCTCTCTCCGTATTATTGTATTGCACGTATTAGAAGGCGACGGCCGCGGGCCGACCGACCGACCGACCGAACGACACGTGGACCACGCCTTTTTCACTCGGCACTCAGTACGCGTTTGTCAACCGCCACCGATGTTCGAACGTTTCTCACTCGTACGACTTTCGTGTCAATTGATCAGTGTACCCGTAGGTAAAAACATGGTTAGGTTTCAATATTTTTCCGTTCACACAATATATAATACTTTACAACAGTGAAATTAACTCTGTGGAATTCGGGTTTTATTAATCGCGCGGTTACTTAGGTTTTTTTTTTGTACACCGCGTTGTACGCGCAAACGTAACGATTTTTTCGGCACTTTTGTACGGTGACGTTTTTGCCGCCGTTGAACGCGACCTGCAGTGGCGGCTGTTCTATTTTATAACGTTATAACGTACCTACCTATCATACACAGTCGATTGTTATAGAAATGACGACAAAACCATTAACGCGGTGAGTACCTGCAATAATATCACCTACGCTGCAATATTATTTTTATTCACGCGTGCTTTTTTTTACACCGCGCATACGGCGATACACATAATATATAATAATGATTACGGTCGACGACGCGGCGTTTCCTGTTGCGTGAATATTCGACTTAAAGGTCAAAGGATATCAATATTATAATGTGTGTGTACAGTAGTGCCGCAGCGTTGCTAATAACGTATAGAGCGCCCGAAGTTCGATTTTAAACCGATAATATGCCGCGTCGAACAGATTTGTTCTATTCAGCAACTAAATTATATAAATAAATAATGCACATTGCTCATTTCGTAGGTATTCCTATAGAAGAAAATAATAATTCTCGTAATATCGCACAGTATACGTACACGCGTACGATGGATTTGGAAAATTTCACGTTTCCATTATACTATGTTTGGTAACGATTATTAATGGTAATTTTATAAAACCCAAGTAAATACCGTTCATTGAAAGCAGTCCAAAATGTTAATCACGATAACCAAAAAAAAATGTATAACATAATTTTTGAATGACGGTTATACACCGATTAGGACGTGTCAAATAGTTGTTTTTCTGTAATTCGTTTGTTACGATCACGGTGTATTACAGGTTTTGATTTATCCACGAAACAATATTATTATATCTCTCTATACAGCGTTTAAACGAATTCGGTTGATTACGTGTACAAAACGTGTTCTAAATTTGCGATTTTCGATGAATATTCTCAACAAAAAAAAGTAGCTAATCAAGTAAACAATTCCACAAAATCGCATTGACCAACATACGAAGTTGTAAACCGTCCGTTGAAGCTCCAAGTTTCCATGTTGTGTTTGTGTAATGTTAGTGTGACGTGTGACCCGCGACGAGCGACAGTTATCAATTACGAATTATCAATTTTTTTTTTTTTTTTGGGAATCTAACGTTTGGAAATGTTTTGTTTTTTCCCCATACTATATATACTTACTGTACTATATTTTTGTAAATTTCTGGCAGCGGTTGCAATACACCACTACTTAAATACTAAATTGTAAACTTTTTTTTTGTTTTATAACTTTCCCGTACAAACAGATTACCAGTGTGGCTGCCACTGATACACCTTTGGCATAGGCTTGTTTACGGAGGGCGGGGTGTTCGACACGAGTTTCCCTCCCTCCTCCCCATAATAAATTTCATGCAAATACCTGTATACATTTTAGAGTTGTTGGTTTGTTTATCATGATATAAATCAAGCAAATAAAAATAGTTTATAACCGCTGTTTTTTTTTCCAATATTAGTTTTCGTGTGTTGGACTACCAATGTGGAATACCGCCCGTGTTGCCAAATCAAATATTTAATTAGTTTGCGGCGGTCTTGGTTTTTATATAAACACAGTCGATTACAGCGCCGAGTTTTATCTTGCGGGTGATTCAATCAATGTAATATGTATAGCAAAAACCCAGGTGGATCCACCTTGGCAAAAACTCTTGAATGGAAAATTAGGAAAAATAATTTTGTATTAGTCATTTGTCGTTATATGGACTGAAATAACTCTTTTAATAATATTATTAACGACAAACTATTTAAGACGTATTAACTTCAATCCAAATGTGATTTTCAATCAGTTAGTGGCGACCGCTCTTGTTTTTTTTTTCGCCGTGGGGAGATATGGAAATTATACGAAAAGGCCACCAAAATGCAAACAAAAAATGCTCGTGAATCAATTTTAGCAAAAATTAAACTCGTAGACACACTAATATTTAATTTTTTTCGACAAATTATAACACAAACCATACGAGTTTGATATATCTTTAATGTTATGTCTTACACCATTGATTATAAATACATTTGTAATTTTGTTGTTACATTGTATTTATAACCGATGGTCTTACGCACAAATTAGTTCCGACTCTGTGTTACCAACGTCACCCCCTCAAATCCGACACTGAGTCCATGCATAATATAACAGAACGCGGTGAAAATGTCTTGGGGGGCACTTTGAGCCGACACAATGTATTTGTTAGGTTGACAATAATTGGGCTCTCGTAAATTTGTTTAAAAACACATTTTAGGTGGTTATGTAGGTAATCTAAAGTAACGAAAATATACATTAAACAGTTGTAAGTACATTCACAGAATATATATATAGCTGAAATTTCATTAATTTTAATTTGAAAAACAAAATTAGAAACTGGTACAAATATAATGTTTGTTTCCGAATTCGAACGTTTTAAAATTGTTCATCTCGTAAATAAATTGTGCCGCAGCCGAACTGGTCGATAAAAAATTCTAACTCTCTTCGGTACGGTGATGATATAATTACCGTTTGAAAAATAATACTGTATACACATCGACGGAGAGAAAATGTTGTTGGTGGGTTTCTGGCGCGCGCGATATCGATTCACACACAAGACGTCGTAATTTGTAATTATAATAATATTGTCGTAAGTTTTGTAAGTGCTGCGTGATTTTTTTTTTTTTGTAAAGTACGCGCGCAAGAAGAACAGCAGCCTACTTCACTCCGCGGCAACGGTTTTTTTTTTTATCGCTATTTCGACGGGCATAATAACGTATATATGTTGTAGCTGATAATAATACCGATGTGTTGTTGTGTGTGCGTGGAGAAGCTGCTGTTACACGTTATTATTTTGTGCGCGCGTACGAAATAATAATAATGTAACACTAAAATAATAAATATGGCCGATTCAGATAAGGCCGGATCGAAAAAGGCCAAAGATCATTTCGATGTTTGCGCGTTATCTCGGCGGCGGCGGCGGCGGCGGCGGAGGACCGAGCACAGGTCATCCCCGTCGGCGCGCGCCGTCGACCTTTGCGCGCACACCCGATACATATTTATGCAAGAACCGCGGCACTCGACGCGTCAGTACTCACCAGTACGGGTTGTTAGCAGAACCGTCGGACGTCGTCTTGTTGCGGTGCCTCCGATCCATTATTGCGGTCGACCGCCCCTGCGGAATCAACGTCGCGCAAATAAATATAATTATTATGTTCCAAAAACATGCTGAAAACAGTTTTTTTTTTTTTCCACCTCGTTCATTTTTTATCGCCTCCGTAAGTATCACAATAAAATGACGTTTATTTTTCGTTTGTTTTCTTTCCTACAAGGACGAAATTTCGGCTACCCCCCCCGGCCCCCCCCCTATTCCGGAACCTCGAACGCGCGCTCACCGTTGTCCGGGGATCCGTCCAACAGTATTCTACAGGTCCAGTGGTGAGTATTGTACTTACAACGGTTACTATACATAAGTGTCTTGCGCGAAATCGTGTTATAAATTACAGACTTTTGGTAATCGTTTTCGTGTGTTTTTTTACGATAAATTGTAACCATTAGTGTATCGAGTTATTGTTTGAGCGAGGTTGCTACCTCTACGGTTTTATCGCCCACTAATTGTTAATAAATTCTTAAATATTATGACGCGCGTCAAATGGCTCGTTCGAATTAATTGCATTGGTTTTACAGATCTGATGACGGTTATTTGAAACGTTAAAATGTACGTACTTCGAACGTGTGGACGCATAATAATTTAACAAGCCGCTGCTCGACTCCATTTGCTAGTGTTTTAGTTGAGATTAAAAAATAAATTTGACGTCTATAGTTTGTTTTTGTCGAGGTTTTAATTATCTTTTGGCGACGTGTATTATAGCGAGTTCATACGATTTACTAAGATTCTGCTTACTAAAACAACTGAATTATTTATTATATATTATAATTAATTATTTATTACCTATCACCTACCCAAATGTTATGCATTTCTTTTATTTTAAACCACGCATATTTACCGAATTACTAAATACACCCTTATAAAAGAATTCGTATTGTTTTAAACTGCATTATAGACTCGTGTCGTTCAATTGATAATTTGTGAATGTGTATTGTACTTTTTGCGTTTACATAATATAATTTAGCATTAATTACTGCTCTAACGAAGGCTGGAACGTCCGTTAAAAAAATATAAAACACTCCTACGATTTCTTATTATATTCATTACAGAGTTTGTGTTTGAAAGCGTGTTAGATGTACTTGTAACGATATACATATAAATAATATTTATGTTTTTTGTAGTTAGGTACCAACAGTTTTTTTGGATCTGTTAACGTCTTACTTGGGCAGGATTAGAGTGATAATTTGTATGCTTCTAATACTGTCAGGTAATGATGTCCTCAGATACCTCATAAATCGTCTAGAGTGTTGCGTTACTACTATACGAGGAATAATGGTAAGAATTCATTTTTAGAAATTTTTCTTTTACTTCTGTTATGACGTTTATTATAAAATTGTATAACATAATATTATGTAGACAGCGTGAATTATTCGATTAATTATGTATTAATTGTATTTAGGTACTTACGCTGCGTATAAAATAATGACAAATATTTTATTATTTATTGATTGTATGTTTATTATTTTACTGTCGTGTTTTGTGTTCTAGATAGGTAACATTTTTTCGTGTATTTTTATTTTTTACGGTAATATATATCGCGCGTGGTGATAAAACTGTATAAACTAATAAATCTAATAAAAATCCTAAACCTATTTTTATAAACAAGTCATAATAATAATAATAATAATATTACAAACTGCAAGAAAATAATTATTGTCTATTATGACCTAATTGACCTTGCTAAATATTAATCCTATTTTAATGACGTTTATATAATAATAATATTATGTATTTATCATATTTTCAAAATTGTGTCCCCGATTTTGTCGCTGAAGGAATAGTTTTTTATGATTTTATAATATATAATACTGTTAAAACTCCCTTAAAAGCATGAAAATTACATAGTTTCAAATTGTTAGTTATACCATTATTGCTGAGGGAATGTTGTACAATGTTGGCCACGCGTTGTTTATTAAACGTATACGCCCAAGAGCCAAAGTACAATATTAATGTATGTATAGGTACTATAGTGTAGTCTGTACAAAAGTAAAACACTGCAAATATGTAGATATATGTATCTACGTCGTGTTACCTATTTATTTGTTTGTGTTTAATTATTAATTATGACTCATTAAAAACTCGTCAGTCATTATGATTTAAAATTTTTTATATAATAACAACGTATAAAATAATTCTCAAATTCAACTATTCGTACTGGTCTGTTCACCCCCGCCGAGGGCATGTAAAATTGTATTGCCCCGTCAATTAGGTAAAGTTGCACCCCACGCAATATATATTTATAGCTTCTTTACAAATCATATTAATCAATTAAATAATCAAAAAACAAATCGTTCGTAAAACATACAGTTTGTAGATTATTTTCTATTTGAACTTACTGTCGAGTTTTGATTAAGCGTGTTATCCTGAGTTTTGTGGACGGTTCTTACAGCGTTTGACGGTGCCGAGCGAATTCCAAAACATAGTGTTTAATTGCTATTTATATTTTAATATTTATTGACAAGTTTAAATTAATAGGCGCATCAACGGCGTGTTTAGAAACAATTTACAGTGTATGGGCGATTTGATGGTGCACAAGGAAAATTATTTTAAATGAAAAAGAAAAAAGTCTTTCGTTAAAAAATGGGAACATAATTTTAAATTTCACCACGGGTTGCATGGATATCGCGTTTTGACGAGGCGATAAAATAAAAAAACTTACAAGCCCGTCGCGGGGCGTTAACGGAGTAGTTTTTTGTTTGTTTCAATTAAACATATGGTAGTTTGAGTTTTAAGACTACGAGCGGCCATCGCTGAGTTCAGTGTATTTTGAATCGCCCAAGAAACGTATCACACACAAAAAACGATAAAATATCTTAATTTTAACATTATTACGTTACAAAAATTTCATTATACATTTAAATACTGATTGGATAAAAAATTTAAAATGAAAAAAAAATTAAGATAAAATTGGTTACCTTCTAATATATATTTTATACTCTAATTTAATAATGTAATAAAGCGTAGAGTTCGCAATTAATCCGCAGTAAACCATTATTTGTACATATAGACAGTAATATAACACTTAAATACGTGTATTAACTCGATACTAAATTCAATAATTAATATATTAACGTAATATATATATATCTAATTTTTTTCTTTAAATAATTAATCGCGGTTACAAAAAAAAATTAAAAATAAGTAACACCTGCAGTCATTGAAATATTAATGCATGTATAGCCGTATAGGTATCATCATCAGTTTTAGTGAAACGTCTCACACACAAAATTATGTTTTGGAATGTTTTATTAAGTAAGCTAAATATCAAGAGGGCGGCTGGTGGAAAACATGTGCGAGCCAGATATTAGTGTCATCGAAAGATTTATGAATGACTTTCAAATACCTCCTGGCTAGACAAATTTGACGTATCATATTATGCGTATTATAATAATTTATAAATATCTCATATATGTGTGTATATACTACTAATATCAATATAGTGTAAGACGTATTATATACTTTTTTATATTTTCTGCGGTCTGTATATTCATGGATTATTGGTTTATGCGTTATTGTAAAAAAATACGTTTTATGTATATTAAAATAATGTACTCTGCTTGTGTATAAATTATTATAATTTATATATTTGTGATAATATTGTACGAATTTATAGAACTGTATAGATATTATTGTTATTTAAATTTTCATAACGTTGTTGTTGTTGTTTTTTTTTTTTATTGATCGCGTAAAAAAAGTTTCAATAACAATGCATTTATTAGCGATTTTTTTTTGTTTTTTTTTTTATATCGTTAAAAATACTCTGGTTATATACAGTGTTATACATCTTTGAGATGACCGCTATGACGACGCCTTCGATTGTTTTCTTATGTACCTTGATTTCTGTGATCTTTAAATATTTTTACCTTTATTTTCATGCAAACAATAATTATTTTTGTGTACGATTATGTGTGTGTGTGTTTATTTTAAATGGCAATATATAAATTATTTATATCAATATACCGGAAATCCACGCAGGGATTTTATATAACTGTTCTATATCTTTTTACATATTACTGTGCCGTTCAAACATATATTTTTACTATTGTTTTATATACTTTCTGTTTGGGTAATTTCTGCAGAAAGGGTATTATGTATGGGTATTTTCAGTTGGACTTGATTTTAAATGCACCTATATATATATATGTATGTATATACAGTAAATGCTTATGGACTTGTGTTGGATTTACTATTATCAGTGTTTATTTTTTTGCCGATGTATATATAATCTCGTAAAAAATATATACCTGAATATTTTAATGTTGCAGACAGAGTAAGCGATTTTTTTACGCGTATTAAATAGCTAATAAAATAAATAAAAGTTGCGTGTCTGCAGCAGTTCCGTGCGGCCGAGTAGTGTAAAATAGCGTTTTAGTTATAAAAATTAATTCACTAGGTTTTTTATTTTTCACTATACACACGAATTTTTTAAATTTATCGTAGTACTTTAAAATGAGTGATAAAAATCGCAGCGTATTCACTATGTATACGTTGTTTTTATATGAGAACTTTGTACTTTGATACTCGGTCATAGTATTAAGTAGGTAATCAAACGTGTTTTAGAACAATAATTTAACGTTTTTTTTTTATTAATTGTCGAAATTATTAAGTTATCATGCGATTAGTTGTGTATTTTTATCGTTTCGGTACTTATAGGTAATAAATGTAATTTTAGTTCGACCGCGTATAATATTTTGTTGGATTTAACGGTCAACAAAACGTTCACTGAATAATGTATACAAAATATGATATCAACCGATCTATATACCTATATTATACACATAATAACCAGCAAAACGTTGACGGGCTCTCAAACCGAATAATGAATAATAACAAATATAACATAATAGTAGTGTATACATAAGTTTGACTGAGACACGCATATAGTACCTATATTAGACCTATATAGAACACATACATAAGTCACAACACGTAAGGTAAGCACAATGTACATAATAATATATGGTACGTGTGTGTGTGTGTGTGTACTTCTTATCGATGCATCACTTATTACAGTTTGTTAGGTAATTTAAAATTTGAATACGAAAATCAACATAAACATAAATGAAAAGCAAACACACGCATAACTATACGTCGATCCGTTGAAACAATGAGAGATTACCACGTGATAAATTTAGTGTTTAGGCACAATATTTGAGTATACTGCAGTGTATACTGGTTATGCGTATGGTACAATATTATTGTTTTTTTTTTAAATTTTACGTGCAGGGGTATTTCGTAGTTCCTACGTTGCTTCAAAAACACCTCATAAATTAAAAACCGTACACGCGTGGAGAGTGTCGACGAGACGCGTGTTTAATTATATGTGTGCGTTAATGGTATATGTGTTTTTCTATACACAAAATTGCTATTGAAAAATTTGTCATGTTACATTGTAGTTAAAACTGTACTCCGTTCCACGAGAGAATAATCGGATCGGTAATTGTAAGTTCACACCGACAATTTGTAAGTCGACCGTTCCACCATGGGGCATTTGAAATATCTGACAACGAAAATTCGAGTCGAAGCAATGACAGATTTAAATTCAAATTGGATATTCCTTACGGGTCATACTGTAAGATGAAACCTGTAAATGTTGAATATGAAAAATATAAAATCTACTGTGCTTAAGCAAGGAGTGTGGTGCAACATTGTTTTTGATGAATTCGTGAAAAATTTTAAGTCGCCTCGTTGTTTCGCGTTTAAGAGATGTACAGTTTTTTCACCAACAGCTGACTATTTTTTAAAGACGTTTGCTAAGTGCCGTAAATCAAGTTGTCAAGCTAATTTTTATGGGTATGTAGAAAAAAAAACGATTAGAAGATCAATCTTTAAGTTACAAATTTTAACTAAAGACACAACGCATAAGACTAATGGGCGTATTTTAAATGGAAATAAACGGAAGAAAATATGGTATTAAAAATTTTAAATTAAAGAAATATGAGAATTTAAGTATTTTTTTTTTTATAATTTGCATTTATTTTCCAGCGGTACCTATTTTAAACTTAAGAATTTACTAGTATTTACAATACACCTATTTGATATAAAACAATTATTACGTATTAGGAATGGTCGAGTATAAAAATAATAAAATTCAAAAACTTTTTGGTTTTATTTACACGTTTCAGCTATTGTCGTATACGTGGGAGAAGAAAACGAATATAGCACAGGCCGAAGTGGAGGGGGTGGGATATTAACGAAACCATTAAGTTCCAAGAACATGGTTAGGGGGCTACATGAAGATGGCCCCCCAATCGAAAATTGTTTTTTCCAAGATAGGATTTGAGTTCCAAATTCTAAAAACCTGGTTCCAAATAGTTCCAAAATGTTGGCATTATTTTGATAGTGAAATATTGTGATGTGGTGGGGGGGGGCAACTTCACGTACGTAATAAAGTATATGAAAAATAGTTTAAAAAACAAATTTAACAGCTTAATCATTTGTTTGAATAGAAAAATTAAACTGTCTAAATATTTGTTGTAAATAAGACGTGCGGTGTTCAATAAACAGTTCACAATTTCCACGAGCCAAACGTTTTATAGAAACTCTAATTTCGAGGTTCACTCCCCACAGTAATAATATTATTATGTACTTAATTGATGGTGCTATTGTTATTATATTACGAAACACCCCTTTCAAGACTCCTCGAGCACTCGTAATAATATATATATATATATAGCAGTAAAATAATAATAATGATAATAATAAAAGTATACACATATATATATGTATATTAATCGCCAATTTAAGCATAAAACATACCAGCATTTTGGGTCTTCAATTGGTAGACAACAATGATTTTAATAATAAGAAAAAAAAATATAGTGAAAATCGAGAGTGCACCAACTCTCGCGGTTGAAGTCTGCTGCAGCTATATATGTACCGCTGTGAACACATGCGTCGAAACATTATAATAAATGAACAAGCTGTCTAAATACACGTGCGGGGTGAGGAGCAAAATGGATGGATATACATTATAATATACGGGCCGTCGTGTACAACGTCGCATATTATACTGTTATATACTATATATTATATTGACTTTATTAACTGTACTCGTTCCTGCAGCCCCGGCTTCCGTTCAAATTATATTAGTTTGAGAGATATTTTCAAAAAAAAACAATGGACAACAAGTACCTATATGCTTATAATATAATATGCCACTCCGTTGCTGCAGTGGAGGTATATACCAGGCCGGGGCATGGTAAGCGCGCAGCCGTTTCAAAGAATGAGGGTTTCGCAAAATATACGTATTTTGTCCACTTTATAAAAAAATTCGATTTTATTTTGTACGCACATTTTTACAAATCAAAATGTTAAAAAATGTTGACGTTTTATTTTCTGAGCGTATAACGCGATTATTGTTTTTTAGTTACGCCGTCAACATGTTAACGAGTAGAAGGATTGCTCCGATTTTCCAGTTGGTGTACCTATACTATCTGTTGGTCGAAGCTTTTTTTGGAAATTCTCGTTATTCGTTTGTGTTACGATTCACAAAAATCAACAAATGTTTGTTTAATATATTACGACTTGCAGTCAACAGCGGCAGGAAATTTCCTCATAAATAATTATCAGTTTTTTGGGTAAGTATAAGTACCTAGGACTATAGGAGCCGTGCTCCAATTGTTACGTTGAGAGTTGAGACTTGAATGCCTCAAAAAAGTTAGTATTCTGGCTTAGGGCAATGTATACTTTATAGTGTATTTGAAAATGTTGTTGGTGTTTTAATTATTTTCTAAGATATGTGTCAAAAATGACGAAAATCGCCAAATTAAGTTTTTTCGTCTTCGCGGGTGGAAGGGGCTATCTATGCGTTTCACACCATAAACAAGTTAGGGTATTTAATTTACACTATATATATATAATATATCTTATATTCTAAACATTCTTTTTCAATTTTACACTCTCTGCGAGTTTAGGTATATATTTAATCAACAATTCCGTTTTCATTTTTGGAAATTTTACACAAAAAAAAAAAATAAAAAAATATGGGAAAGTCCGTCAAAAGTGGATGTCGATATCGCGTACATTCGGTAACGAACTCAAATAAGTTTCCACAATTCTTATCGCATCACTATAGATACGTTGGAAATAAGTGGGTGTAATATAGACGGAGAAAAAAACGATGCATCCCTTATTATTTTATATTTATCCCTATTTGAAAACAAAAATTCAATATTTAAACTTATTTGAAATTTAAAACAGTCGGCGTGCATTTGCTCATCCAAGACGGCAGTAGCGCAACTAGGATTATTTTGAGGGGGGTGTCTGTCTCATTAAAATACCTTACCCCGTAACATATTTCAAAATACGTCTAGTTATTAAATAAAAAATACGGTCCAAGGGGGGTGTCCAGACACCCAAAACACCCCCCCTGGTTGCGCCACTGCAAGACGGTTACAAATGTTCTGGTAAAAACGGTCCTGACATCCGACGCCAGGAAATGACCAGTAATCAATATGTAAAAAAGGATCAAAATTTTAACCAAATGTTTCTATATCAAGTACCTAGATACTTATAATTTTAATCCACTATCCAATTTTTGGCCCCGCGCATTGGTAAAAATTGTAGCATTTTTACCGTACTATTCCGGCTGATCGCATAGAATATCGATACGTTTAGAATTTAAACAAAAATACTAATTCAATAATAATTAATACTTCATGATCGATGGTATAGATATAGATTAAATTATTTGGTCAGGGAAGGTGGTTAGACTACAAAATGTAAAAAATTAAGCACGAAAAAATGAATATTTTAGTCTCTGTAACAAGCATGAGTCCACTGTCAAGAGCAGGATTTAAAAGACGATGTTTGATGTTTACATTAGATTTGTAAGAAATGAATTTCTTACGAGATTTGTAAGAAATGGGGTTTTTTACGAAAATTACGATTCCGAGCGAGTTCAGCGTGTCAAATACACAAGTTGTAAATTTTAAAATACTAGAGTACGTTGTATAGATCGTATTGATACTTCAAGACTAAGCTGAAAATTAAAGGTTTTATGTGTCGTATTAATACAGCGAAAATCTACAATTTACAAAATTTTGTAAACCGTTTGAAAATTTTTGATATTGGTTTCATATAGGTACGAAAATACGTTTAATCGTTTTTGATGATGTGTAAAAATAACAAATCATTCGGTACACTTTCGGAATTTTTATTTTTACGTTTTTGGATAATAAGTACCTTACTAAAAAAAAAAAAAAAAAAAATTTGGTCCGATTACATAATAACTTTTGAGATATCATACGCTAAGACCAGTGTAATTCTACTTACTAACTGAAAAGTTGATGACAAAAAGGAAAAAATATTAGATACCTACCAAAGTACCTACTGAATAATTACCATTCATTGCTATGCTCAGTAGGTATCTAAAAAAATTTTACAAGCTCATATCATTGGAATGGACCACGGACGTATACGAGTATATGTCCGTGGAATGGAAGAAGAAATGGAAATTATTGG
>CM029359.1:19411048-19422060 GCA_017140985.1 Hormaphis cornu
TATTCTTTGCTTTGCTCAGAATCTAAAATAATTGCTTCACTTATCATTCTTATTAGCAAGTAGCAAGCATACCACAGTTAGCAATCTTGAATCTAGTTTAGTATAATATTATGTATATTATGTTTGTGGTTTACTAATTAATTGGTTTGACTTTTGGTAAATTTTACTTCTATTATTTATAACTAACTGTCATTGTATTGACCTTGTGAAAACTGTTCAATGGGAGGCAAGAAAGAACCAGCGTAAGTGTTCATTACTTGTACATTTTTTAATAAGACAATAGTATTGTTAACTACCTATTGATTATCATTGTGATTGTATTATATAGTATCAATCGAAAGTATGAAAAAGAACGCAGGGATCGATTGAATGTCAGTTTTGAAGAATTGCGTACTGTTTTACCACCATCTGACTCTAACGCCTCACTTGGCAAAGTGGATATTATTAATCATGCGATTGATTTTATCCGTGTACTGCAAAGCGACAAATTAAAAACATCACATATTCACAGTAAGCTGATCAATACTTTACACCTTTTTTTTATACTTTATAATTATTGTTGTATTTTAAAAAAAGTATAATTTAGCCTTAGCTTTAGTTTGGAGGGATGTAATCACCCCACCTTCTATTTGGGCGTTTAGGTATTAAAATACTAACCTATCTTCACCAATTAAAAAATAGTTGGCTTCATTGGCATTAAGGTATTTTTACAACAGTTCTCAGTCATTTGTAGAATTCGGATAATTTTTCAAGAAAAATTTAGAATAACTTTATTAAAGAGTCCATTACCTATTAAACGCCTGAAGCACCAAGGCGATTAAAATTTTTAAAATATAACAATACATACCTATTTTTTTTTACTCGATTTTGTTTATTTATTTAAACACTGAATATATTTATTTTTAGATTCTGAGTGTAGCGAATAATGCATTTTTTTTACAACTATGTTTTTTTTCTGTAATCACTTATTCGTCCAGAGGTGTGACAAATTGTAAAATGTCCCAGCACTAAAAAGTTTGGAAAGTGGACGTAGATTAGTAAATGGTACTTTATTTGATGCGTTTTTGAAATTTTTATAATTCTTTGAGTTAGTGGCTAAAAGCCATAAAAATGTTGACATAAAACGTACAAGTTCTAAGTTTGTGATTACGTTTTTGTGTAAAAAAATGGCTCCGATCGTTACGTTGTTTACCTCTAAACAATTTAGGATTTAAACTTACAAAATTTATTTTATTTGAAATTTTGATTAGTGTTATGTGCATAAAAAGACTAATATTGCAAAATCGTCATTATGTTGGGCTGTATAGTTATTAGAATGAGTATAAGTACTATACCATACATTTTTTGTAATTTTCATTCCTGGATGAAAAAATAAATTTAAAACGTCAAAATAGTTTGAAATTATTTATGCTAAGTATACATTTTTTTTACACATAAGAAGTGCTTCAATATTTTCATGCAGTACCTTATATAATAGGTTGTTAGACATAGATTTTTTTTCTGTCAACACTTTTTTGGTTAGAAGAAATGATGTAATCTATTAATAATGATTTAATGACAATGTTGAGTTAGATAACAAAGTGATAAGAAAAATTAGGGAAATATAATAGCTGCTGTGAAATAGGGTCTTATTATTTACATAGTTATTAAATTGGTTTTTAGTTTTTTAACCAATTTTTCTTAATTTGTTTAACATTTTCAATGCATGCTTTTAAATGACATTTTTTATTTTAGGAAAGGAATTAATTCGACTGCAAAATAAAATATCACATATATGTACAAGAATTAAACAACTAGTATCCATTTTAAAAGAATCAAACATTGAAGTACCAAAAGACAAATATACCAAAAAGACTTGTTTGAAAATTAGATCGAAAACAAAATCAAGGAAAGAATCTACTATTACAATGTGTAGTTGTAAAAAAAAATACAAAAAGAAACCAAAATTAGCTCCAAAAGTTAAACCTATTTCAATAACAACTAAACCTATTAATATACCAGTTTTAACCCCAACCAAACCTACATTTATTTTACCTAATGGTCATTTGATAAAAATTGATACTACACCCATTGTACCTCAGCAACAAATAATATTTGATGTGCCCAAAATACTTCTGTTACCGGATTGTAGGAAATCAAATGTATTAATTGCTCCAAAAAAGACAGACGCTACTGTTACTACATCTGTAAATAAGCGGCCTATACCATCATTAACAACTTACAATAGATTGTTAAAAGAAAATAATTTCTTGAAGAATAATCAAACAGAAAGCCCAAAAGATTCAAAACTAAAAAAAAATTCTGAATCTAAAAGTGAGCCCAATAAAACACTAATAGTTGAACAACATAAAATTGAGAATAGTAGAAAACAAAGTGCCAAAATTAATTGTACAGAACCAGCAAAATCAAATGATAATAAAAATACAACTAGTCATACTATTGAAGCAATTGTCAAAAACATCAATCATGATAAAAATGAAAAGTCTATTGTAAGAGATGAAACTGTCACTAGTGACATAATTTGCAATGGTTCTAAAAATGAATTAAAACCAGTTGACTCAAAAAACGTTTGTAACAATAATAAAATAGTTACTGATTCTTTAGAATGTTTACCTACAACTGAAACTCCGTCCACCATTGTAAATTCACTAAGCATAATAGGTGAAGAAAATCAAAGAAAGTCAATGGATACAGCAAAAAACATTATGTCTTGTTTTGATGACATTAGATTGCCAATACCTAACTCAGATTTTTCTACTGATTTATTTAGCTCTCTTCAAGGGCCAGTTGGTGGACACCATGCTGATTCTATGTCTCCTACAGAAGCTTTTCTTCTTTCGTTTCCCCTTGTTTCAACTTCAAAAACTACTAATATTCTTAATGAAACTGAACCACATGAAATGCATTCAGCTACACCAACAACTATCTTGCAAATTGGAAACTTGGAATCTCCAGCTACAGAACTATTTCAGAAAAATGTTGACGATTGTCAAAAAGATCAAAGTAAAGATAAAATGAAAGATCAGTTTAATTTTAATGAAAAATCTTACTATAATGATGGGTATATTGAGCCCAGTAAAAAGAACGATCAAATGTATGGTTATAAAGAAGTTAAAAAGTTAAAAGCTATACCTCCGCCACAACCAACTGCTTCAACTTTTCATAAAACAACTTATAATGATATTCCGTCTTATTATAAAACAACACAATCAAATTCAGATATTTGGAGGTATTCAAGTTATAATTCATTTGATAAAAATCTCAATAAAAATATTAAAAAAACTGATAAATCTACCTCTACAGCATTTGGAAATAATGTTCCATATGTACCATATGATGTAAATACTACAACATATATTGATAATGAAAATTACAACGAAGCTTGGCCACACAAACCAAAAAATAAAAAGAAACAAAATGAAAAAAATGTTCCAGTTAATTGGATGACAGATAAAGGCTGTCAAAATTCATACGCTAAAAAAGATGATTATAGCTATCAAAAGAAAAACACTTTTGATATGTCTTTTGATTTACAATCTGAACCTAAACAAACTTATTCATGGTCACCATCTAAAACTATTCCATTATTGCCTCATTTAGATACTAATATGCCTTCAACATTACCAACTTTAGTGGGCGATTTAGCTTTAAATATTAACACAGGTTCAAATACTCCGTTTGATCAAAGGGTATACGAATGTAATAAAAAAACTGATAGTATTATAATCCCTGTTACTAGTAGTGAACAAAATATGTTAAATTATAAATCTCGTCCAATTAATTCAAATTTTTTGTCTGTAAGTCAGTTAGTGGAACAGCCAAAGTCCAATGACAAACGAAAAGGAAAAAATTGTGCTAAGGATTATTGTTGTGTTTACCAAAATCAAAAAACAGACAAAGATAACTATCAAAATCCGACCAAACAGTACTATCCTGAGAATACGTTTGAACAAGATCAGTCTTGGGTACGGTCAAAATATTCACATGACTCTAGTAGATCAACTAATCACAGTGCTGAATCTTTAATCAGACATCAACAAAAAAATGGTTCAGTTGTAAAAGCTGGTACTAAAAATCAACATTTACCAAATAAACAGACTACTTGTTATAGAACAGGTCAAAAAGCTAGTTATAATAACAACGAAAATTTTGGCAATTACTATAACCAACATAATAGTAATTATTTGTATGATAGTAGAAATGATTTAGATAAACAACCATCAACATATCAATTACCAACAAATTTCTATGCTCCTCCTACAACAACAAAGCATAACATTCCAAATTATATCCCTTTGCCTACAACATTTAGCATGTCTAATTCTACTTATAACAAACCAGTTCAACATTTTGCTCAAAATACTAATAATTATTACAACAGCAACAGTAATGTGAACACGTTAACAAATTTCAATTTGAGTACCATTTTTCCAGAAATCATCGATAAGGTAAATTTTAGTTACTAATTGTTAAATTTCATATGATTAATTTATGTCTTTATATTAACACTTGTATTTTTATTGAATAATTTTTAGGAACCAAACATCACAACTTTAGGCGCACCAACTAAAAACAATGAATTTGATATTATGAATAATTATGGACCCAATTTACATTCATCTTATTAAGCTATACTAATTGGGTAAGTTTACCCAATTGCAATTTCTCATACTAAAAAATATGTAATCATTACACTTACTTCTTTTAATTAAACTATATCTAACTAAATTTTATAACAAAGGTTTCTGAATATTAATAATTGTTTGATAATAAAAAAAAAAACCATTTAGGACAATTAATGTTTAAATTACCATTGAGCTTATACATAATTTTTTGTTTCATTAAATTTTTATTTTGTGTAAAAGTTTATTAAAATTTGATATTTCAGGTTGAAAAATCGTTGGCACATTTGACTCTCAACTTTTGGAAATCAATAAAAATCAAAAATGTACCGGGTTGCATTTAATAATGTCGATTGTATTGAATTCCTAACATGCCAAGGTATTTAATGGGAAAATGAAGAGCATATAAGAATTTATTACGTTTGATTTTGTTTGGATTACTGTACTGAAAACATTGGATACATATTAAGTATTAACTGATTTGAAAACATTTTCTCAAAGACCAGCATTATTTTTATGTCAAATCAATTTGGTATCTTTTGTCATGTAAGCTTATGCTTTTACTACAGGCGGACATTTTATTAAAATTTTGGGGTGTTATCATTATTTAAAGTACAGTAATCCATGTATAAATCACAAGCATTTGATAAACATGGTACTTAATTTTTTGGAGGACTAAACCCCCCTATGTTCGCCTATGGTTTTTATTTATTATTATTTTTACCTAATTATATTATAAGTACTATTTTTAGTAGGTAGTCTAAAGAAACTATTAATTGAACAAATTTGCGATGTTTCACACTATAAATAGTATAACAGTAAACTTCATGACACTGTGCAAATAATAAAAACATGCATTTTCAACCTGTAACCTTTGATACATTTCAACATGACCCAAAATAAACGTGTTTTGTTTTTTTAGTAATTTTACAACAATAAATGACAACCTAAGTTGCCATACCTATACAACACTAATAATTAATTTGTGAAATAAGACTGCTAAAACGTTTAAGGTTTTAAGCTACCTTAAATGGCATAAATAGAATTCTCCAATAAATTGCAAGAAATATGTCAAACATTCTATCAAAAAAAAAAAAAATGTTTAGTTAATTTTTTTATTTACTGCCCTTAATTTATATTTTAATATAAGTGGTAATATTTTAAATAGTCGTAATTTTACTATTGTGTTTTTGATAGCTCAAAAATTCAGCTTTCATAGTGGATTGTTTGTCAACCAATGTTTGATTTAGTTGATTTCCTTTTGGTTAAACTGGTTGCCAAAAATTTGCTATGTTTACCCATATGTTATAAAATATCTATGTTTTTATTTTTTAGACAAACTTGAAAACTATCCAAAGTGGAATATTGCAATGCCAGATCCTCAGAAATTCTATTCAATTGTATAATCTCTTCTGCTCAGTACTCTCACTAATGAACATGGTTTGAAGCAACTTATAGTTCCGTGCGTTTGATTACAATGCTGTTCACTTGTTTTCAAATAAGATGTTAATTAGTTTTAATACTAAATAGTAAATACCTATACAATTTAATGTCATATACAAGAAACAATATTTGTAAGTCAGTTGAAGAAAATATGAAACACACAATAATCATATAGTAAAAATATGTATGGTAATAAATTGATCCTAAATGCTGCCAAGGTCATTAAAAATTTTTCAAAACTTACATTTAGGTTTGACTGGTGGCAAAAAAAAAGTTGACATGAGCATAACTTTAAAATGCATTCTATCTAATTTATTATTGAATAAAACAAGTTTGCATTAATGGAGTTTTATTTATTTTAAAACTGCACAATTTGTGTTGTATTGTACCTAACTAACAGCATCATATACCAAAATTGATAAAACGAAGCAAGTGAAGTGGCTATCAATAGCAACCCAAATATTGCATATCTTAATGAAATGTAATTTTTGGATTTTTGAAAAAAAAAAGGTAAAATATGTTTTTGGTATGCAGTTTTTGTGTCAATTGAAGTTACTGTTGATACACACTTATTTTCAGTATCTAACATACGAGTCGAGTTGAGAAAAAAAAAATTTCATTCAGTTTTTTAGTAGAACATTTAGGTATTTAGGTCAAGATGTGTCTGAAGTTTATTATACTAATTTTTTCATATAAGACATTTTTATTAGAACAAGATGCCCAATAGAAAACTAAAAAAAAAAAAGACAGAATACTTAAAGCATTCAAAAACAATTAAGTGATTCATAAATTCAAGGAGTTTAACATATTACCAGTTGCTCTTGTTTTAAAAAAAAATTTCTATAAATTGTGTAGTTAAAAACTTGGGTTAGTTAGTAAAATCTGTTGATAATCCGAAGCCTAAGTATTACAAGTCCCTGCTCTGTAAAGAAAAATATATGTTGTAAACATAGTGATGCTAACAAAAATTATTGATGAATGGTTATATCATTGTAAATCTAATTAAATTGTAAGTATTTTTTTTTAGTTTGTTTTCCAAATTTGATAAAATGCTTAAAAACTAATTATTTTAAATGCACATATTATACAAAACACAAAATTTAAGATCCTTAGTTTATTACATAAATATTAAACTAAGCTTGTTTGTATTGCATAGCTTTATAACATTTTTTTATAACAAATTAAATTATAATACTTTTAAAATTCAAGAAGGCATTTTAGAAAATTAAATACAATATCTAACTATGACCTTTTTTTCAAATTTCTTTTGATTTCTAAATGTATTATTATTATTTAGTTTGATTGTTTAAACTTTAATTTAAAAAGTAAAAACGTTTAATTTTTCATAAATTATACTTCTAAACTGAGAAGAATGCTTATTAAAATTATATTGCACTTTTTAAATTGAGTGAAGATCAATAAAACTTTATTTAAATTTATTAAAACTTAAGTATAAATCACCTAGTTGGTATCCTTAAAATATAATATTCATTATTACTCATACACAAACGTGAAAAAAGTATTAATTTATTAGAAATTTAAATGGGTCAAAAATAATAAACTCTTAGAATTATCATTTTAGGAAAGTAAAATATATTGGAAATATTGAAATCTAAACAAAAAAATGTACTAGTTTTTATTATAATTTCACAATTTAACGCGTTTGAAGAAAGAAAAAGTAAAATACAATTGATTTGATTTTAAAGAAGCCCTTCCATTTCTTGCATAAATTGTGTATAGGCATCATCTTTAGTTTGTTGTCCAGCTTGTTGATTACTTGCAGCCATATTGGATTTGTACTCTGCCGCTTTGTGTTGTTCCCATGCATTATCTCTTTTATTTTGTTTACCATCATCACGTTTGACTCGAATAGATGTAGGCAAAAATCGAGTGATATCAGCCGCAAGATTTCTATAGTAAATTGATACAGTCAATAACATAAATTAATTTAAAATATTAAGTGTATTTATCATAATTTACCTCATTTTCGGTTTAGCTTCAATTGTTGAACCAGTATTTTGAGCTTCATCACGATTTATTAGTTGAGGTTCAGCACTAACAATATTTGGTGTAGCGGCAGTTGCAGCAGCAGCAGCAGCAGCAGCAGCAGGAGTATTCATATTGTTATGTATACCAGAATTATATCTTATCATTCTTGGTGGCATACCAGGTGGTGGTCCGGGAGGTAATCGTACATGCATACGAGGTGGTAAACCAGGAGGAGGTCCAGGAGGCAACATTGGCGGCCGACCAGGTGGTGGGCCTGGAGGCATTCGACCAGCAGGTCCACGATATGGCATTGGAGGAGGAACACCAACTGGCAAACCTTTAAACATAGATTGTGTTTATGACAAAATCATATAATTTGATTATATTGAATTTGAGCAAATTAATACTTAACAGAAAAAATA
Organism: Hormaphis cornu; assembly: GCA_017140985.1. NCBI lineage: Eukaryota > Metazoa > Arthropoda > Insecta > Hemiptera > Hormaphididae > Hormaphis > Hormaphis cornu. The sequence goes on from CM029359.1 coordinate 19,419,525, forward strand.
ATTATAAACTTAACATACTAGGCGGTAGTCCAGGGGGTAAATGGCCTGATGGAGCAGGTAAAGGTAAAGGAATTTCATTAGACTCTTCATGTTTTCCTGAAGAACTTCTTTTTTGAACTTCGTCAATCTAATCACAGTTCACAAATTTAGTATTTGGACGTAAGGTGCATTAAAATAAATACTTTTTTATATACATCAACAGATTACAACTCACCTCTCTCATAAACATTTCTATATCATCAGTCGTTTTATTTTCTTTCCCCGACTCTTCTGTTTCAGCAAATCGAAGTGTACGCAAAGGTTTATGAGCTTAAAATAATGTATAAAAAGTACATAAATAAAAAAATAAATACAAACTTAAAAAAAAGAAAACTAATTCTATAATTTACTAACCAGTTTCTCCGTCATCACTAGAATCATCTTCATAGTCATCATCATCTATTTCTTCATCTGTTAATGTAGGTGGTACTCCTGGAGGGACACCAGGTGGTCGTTTTTTTGTACCAAATATTGGTGACGTTGGTGGTGTTCTAAATATATAATTTATAATCATAATACTTTTCTGGCAAAAAAAAAAAAAAAAGGTAGTAAAAGAATAGATAAATAGTTACACACATGTATAATGGGGGTTTTTTTAGTATTCCAATAGGCAATTCATTAGAATTATATCCTACATCAGAAGCAGGTAATGGAATACTTGATGTCATAACAGGCAATGGAATTTCATCAACGGATACTTGTTGAGCTGTTTTTACAGCATCAAAGTATGATATCAATTTGAAACGGCGTTTTTCATATTCAGATTCAGCTCGTTTGATTTCGTGATACTTATCAAGTTCATCTTTAACCTAAAATTGAATATAAACTAATAATTATTATATACAAACATGAAAAATAATAATAAAATTTCAACTTAAAATTTAAGTCGATCAATTTGACAAGATATATTAGGTATATATAAAAATCATTATAAGGTACTTACATACATTTTCATTACTCGATCAAATGTTTCTTTAAGTTTCCTTCTTTTTTCTCTTAAAACTTTTTCATTAAGAGGTGATGGTTGAACAACATTGTATTCTATAAAAAATATTAAGTATTATTAATTAATTAATTAATGATTACGTATTAATGAGCAATTATAACATTTTACGATAACCTCATGGTAAGCAATAATTTCTAACTAGGATTCAACACTTACATGCATGAATCTAATTTTAAGGTATCTGATCAAATTTAGTGTTACTTTAATGTACAAATTATACAACAAAACGTACTTAAAATAAAACAAAAGTAGTATATACAGTCAATATTTTGAGTAAATACATAACAAACTTCAAAATAAATAAAAACAATACTTTAATTTAAGTCACAGTTCAATCAATTTTACCCATTTGATCAATTTTTTCCATTTCTGCAAGAATTTGTAATGGGTCTTTTCCTTTCAGTACTGCAGTTCTGACAATCATGCGCTGTTTTTTATTTTTCTTTAGTTCTTTTTTTCTAGCTTCTTTTCCTATTAACATACACAAACAAATTTTAATTAAATTAGTATTCTTAGAGCCAGTTTTAGTTTGAAGACAGTGTAGTCATGTTGACACACACTGTCCCACGTATTGTTGCGAACATAAGGTACACAATAGGAATATAATTATTTTACTAATACATTAACGAGATTTTCGAAAAATTGTATATTTTGTACCACAATATTTTGCTAATCGACTGTTTCTTAATAGTTCATTATATTTGAAAGAAAGCAATTAGTAACTTACGTGCTTGATCCGTAGGGTTCATATATTTTCCACTTTTAGTGGTGTTAATTGAACGTCTCCCCATGTTGATTATTTGAAAAAAAAATTTCTTAGTTAAATTAAATGTAAAACTTGTGAGTAAGAAAATTACATAAACGTTGAGAAATTAAAATCATTACACACTAAAACACATTTTTGGTGAACAAAATACTACTTACTTAAAACGTAAACAAAAAATTGATAACAGTTATCATATTTTTATACGGACAATTGACGTGACGGACGCATTAATTATAAAATGCCAATGATTATGAAATAAAAAAAATAACTATAATAATTGCTTATTTGGTAGTTTACCGATTTTGTTTTACATGTAAAGGAATTTTTCAATTTTGAGCTAAAAACGGCATGCTTGCCCCCAGTCATGATCTTATTACTGCAGGGGTGTTCCCACAAGCCATTAGGGTACATAATACTCTCAAGACTCAATTTTTACACAAAAGGAACACTTTGGTTTCTCAGAAAACGCCTTGAAAGTTAATTTAATTTATTTTCGAAATAAATCAAACTGAAGAACTGTCCAGCTGGTATCTAGACAAAATAGAATATTTACGACGAGGGTGGGCGAGCAAAATAATTTTATTATCATTTTCAAACAATTCCAATTAAAAAAATAAATCATACTTTCTTCACTACGCTTGGGATCCAAAAATATCTGTAGAGTGTAGACCATATAACCAGGGATGTAGTGGAGGGTATGCGCAGGTATGCGCCGCATACCCACT
>CM029359.1:19422160-19456064 GCA_017140985.1 Hormaphis cornu
TTTTTTATTTTTCTTTAGTTCTTTTTTTCTAGCTTCTTTTCCTATTACATTCACAAACAAATTTTAATTAGATTAGTATTCTTAGAGCCAGTTTTAGTTTGAAGACAGTGTAGTCATGTTGACACACACTGTCCCACGTATTGTTGCGAACATAAGGTACACAATAGGTATATAATTATTTTACTAATACATTAACGAGATCTTCCAAAAATTGTATATTTTGTACCACAATATTTTCCTTATCGACTGTTTCTTAATAGTTCATTATATTTGAAAGAAAGCAATTAGTAACTTACGTGCTTGATCCGTAGGGTTCATATATTTTCCACTTTTAGTGGTGTTAATTGAACGCCTCCCCATGTTGATTATTTGAAAAAAAATTTCTTAGTTAAATTAAATGTAAAACTTGTGAGTAAGAAAATTACATAAATGTTGAGAAATTAAAATCATTACACACTAAAACAGATTTTTGGTGAACAAAATACTACTTATTACTTAAAACGTAAACAAAAAATTGATAACAGTTATCATATTTTTATACGGACAATTGACGTGACGGACGCATTAATTATAGAATGCCAATGATTATGAAATAAAAAAAAATAACTTTAATAATTGCTTATTTGGTAGTTTACCGATTTTGTTTTACATGTAAAGGAATTTTTCAATTTTGAGCTAAAAACGGCATGCTTGCCCCCAGTCATGATCTTATTACTGCAGGGGTGTTCCCACAAGCCATAGGGTACATAATACTCTCAAGACTCAATTTTTACACAAAAGGAACACTTTGGTTTCTCAGAAAACGCCTTGAAAGTTAATTTAATTTATTTTCGAAATAAATCAAACTGAAGAATTGTCCAGCTGGTATCTAGACAAAATAGAATATTTACGACGAGGGTGGGCGGGCAAAATAATTTTATTATCATTTTCAAACAATTCCAATTAAAAAAAAAAATCATACTTTCTTCACTACGCTTGGGATCCAAAAATATCTGTAGAGTGTAGACCATATAACTAAGAGACTAGGTTTTAAAATTTCTTAAGCCCAGTTAATTATGATTTTTTTAAATCATATTCATTCTTATTGATAACCGTCTAACCAGTTATTAGTTATTAATATTATAGATTGTATAATACTATTATACTTAGTTATGATACTATTGTTTTTGCGAGGTTTAATTTTCAAAATTTCACCATCATATTGATAGAACTCCCCACTCTGGTTATGAAAACTTTCTTGCTGTCTTAAAACTTGATTCTCTTCAAACTCGTAGAATTACTGCATATAAATCTCTTCTTTTTAAACTATTAAATAATGAAATTGATGACTCTTTTTTATTAAGCCAAGTTAACTTTGAAGTCTCTCATCACAACACTCGTAATAATAATTTATTTTATATTTACCAATTTTCACAAAGCTACACGTTTAATCATCCAATAAATATTTTAACGCTCTATGGCAATAATTTTGAATCCCGTAATTTATTTAAGTAAATATTTCCCCTATTTATTTGTAATAAGTATTCCATAATTAATATTATCTACTCTGTATATATATATATTTATATTTGCATATGTTTTGTACGTATTTATATCTATTTTATAATCTAGTTCCTTAGTTTATAAATGTATTTGTTATCTACTTTAAGTTATCTATATTCACTATATTTGTAAGTTGACATTTGTCCGTAAGAATTATAATAAATAAATAATTCATAGCACATAACTATAATAAAACCTTCTTTTAATTCAAGATTAACTATCCATCCCCTTTAAGATACCTAATCTCTCAAATAAAAACTATTGAGTACATGAATACGGTCATATTATAATTTCACAAATAAAATAGTAATTACCTAAGTCCTAGGTACTACATAATACATAATAGGTACTTATAAAAATTTACGGGGGTATTTATTTTTTTCCTAGTTTGGAAATTTTTTTCTAGGGAATTTTTTAATTAGGATTCCAAAGATTTCGTTGCCTTTCTTCTCTGCTAAATCCAGCAACGGTTTGCTTTGTCGAATGTCTCGATTAAAATAATTATACAAAAAACATGCACTTTCCATCTACGCCCTTTACTAATCAGTTTTTTAGCAATCAGGCCCAAAATATTGGCTACCTAATATTGAGCACGAATTAAGATCTTAATTCACGCTATTCACAAAAATTATGTACTGTTATTTGAAACTTTCTTCAAAACACAAACTTAAAATAAGTATGTTCTTAGTTCGTGCTTCAAAATGAATTAAACCGCCAACCGGTAACTGAAATGACTAACCTCAGTGAGGTTGTAATAATGTCGTTATTAACCGGTTACCACGTAGTATGTCGGCGTCGCTTTTGTATTTGTTTTTTTTTTTTTTTTCTATGACTGATAAATTTTTTTTAGTTATTAATTTTAATGCTCTGTGGCAAGCCGCTAGCTCCAATCGAAGTGTTTTGTGTTTGCTTAGTTTATGTAATACAAGTACCATTAATTGTTATTTGTTCATTACTGAGAAGTAAGTTAGTTTTAAGTATTATTTTCCGTTCCGTGTTCGTGCCCGTTCAGTAATCTTTGTGAAAATCATTAATTGTCTACCGGTGTACCTACCCGTTGAAAAAACGATAAATAATACGCGATTCTAAAAGACTTTGCCCAGCACTACCGTGAGTTAATAATTTTTGTTCAATCAAAGTCGGTTTGGGCACAATAATGACTTAATATGTATTGAAGTTTTTTTATTGTTTTTCACATTTATGTAAATGAATTTGTTTTTTAGTAACCTGATGAATATTTGTTATTTTCAATACATTTTTTCTATTATTTGCTTGCATCAAATTATCAGGCATCTTAAAATTGAGTTAATTACATTAACAGTGTTACACACAGTATTTATCATAATTGTTTCTTTGTTTGTATTTAATATTCCATCTAAAAACTTTGTATATTTTATACTTTATATATTCAGAGTGAAATAATATTTAAAAAGTTTGGGTGTGGCGTAAACTAGATTATTGCTTATAATTTTTTTTCACGAATGCCTACTTCTGATCTTAGTATTTTAGAAAAACAAATTTATTTAGATATAGGTAAGTGTCTATAGGTGTATAAAGTTACTTATTTAGTTAATTTTTTTTTAAGTTGAGTGCTAATGTAGTGTTGTATTTATTATATTTGTATTAATTATTTATCAAATTTAAACTTGTTTAGTTACCACCTTTTCTTATTTAATTTACTGTAATGTTGATTTGTTGTCAAGCCATACAAATAAAAAAACTATCTTTTATTAATAAGAAAAAGATGTATTTAACTTTTATATATTCAGTAGGTACTTATTATTAGATGAATTATGCGTTAGTATCCATCATGTAATTATGGATTTACTATCAATGGTTAAGAAACACTTCCATTAGCATAAATATCTTAATTTTTTGTTTATGCTCTACTTACATTGTTATTACAGAACGTTATTTTGCAAAGTTTCAATTTTAACTCTCCTAGTCGCGTATCATTAGAACTAGAGATTTCACAATATATATTTTATTATAGATTATCTAGGTAATTATATAAATTATGTTTTACATTACACACAAAAAAAAAAAAAAATAAATTTCCACTTTTCACTTATAAGTTTGCTTATTAGGTAATTTAAATTTAAATTTGTAATTTTTTAGATTTTTTTATGTCATATGTTTGTAAAAAATACCCAAGTACCTAGGCATAATAGTACTCAAAAGTTATACCTTTTTAAATTATTGTTAAATAACATTGTTCTTCAAAAAGTATTGGGTACATTTTTATTCTTTTCATAATTTATGTCGCTTTTTTGTTTTTATAACTGGGCCATCGCAATAATTTATATGGCTTATACAATTGAAAGATATCTACTATCTATTTATTTAATAATTTTCTGTGTTGAATATCACATATTTTACAGTTTAAGTGTTACTAAAAATTAAGAAATTTAAAATAGATAGTGACAAATTTATATAAATAAATAGATTTGACGTTTTTTGTGGTATAAATCTTAGAATCAGTGGCAGTTTGTGCTATGGTGCACAGGAGCACGTGAACTACTAAAACAATTTTTTATAAAATATAATTCGATATCAGTAGTTAATTAAGATTGGTTAATACTTATTAATTATTATGCATTTTACCATCTGTACTTAAGTAATTACGTCTTACAGTATAACAATTGATTATTTATCATCAAAAAAAATATTTTGTACAGTCTGGCGTTGGACAAATGCAATTAGATAATTTGCAGAGCACACATTCACTGTGCTCTGGGCGGCCGTACCAATATTAGCTACACACGTCGACTCGTCTGTTAATAAAATATGGTCTTTTGGATCTCATTTAATGTGTGTACCAAACAATCGGCGTCTGTCCTATTTTTATTGTTCACCACTGTCACGTTGATTTTCACCATGAGTTTAACATAAGCTGTTATTAGCAGCTGCTACCACTTAGTTTTCATATCAGATATTAATTACAGGTATCAATAATATAAATTGTAATGTGGATTGTGGTTAAATAATATTTTTTTATTTAGTTGAGTTTGTAAAAGTTTTTTCAATTTATTTTTATTTTATTATGGTAAAGAGTTTAAAAAAATAATTGGGTATGTTCTATTACAAATTTTTTTCACCAGTCTGTTTTATAGTTTGTACAATTAATTGTCATAAATCATTTTATGTGAACCTCATGAGCCGCCACTGCTTAGGATATTATTTGTTACTTACGCAGTACACTTAAATTTATGTTATAGCTTAAGACTTTAACTTTATTACAATTTTATTTTATATATAATTCAATACATAAATATCATAACATAAACATATCATATCATGTATAAAATTAGTTTTCTTTCAAAATAGGTGTTTTTGTTGTAACAACTTTTATAACCATGTCAGATTAGGTATTACATACATTTCAGTTTATAGGTATATCCATGTTAATTTTTTTCTAATTTTTTTTTTTTTCAATATTTCTTTTGCATCTATAAAACCTTTCTATAAACCTACTATTTACTTTACTATGAAATGTGGTATTGTAATTTCAGGTAGGCGACTGCAATAAATATTTCTCAAACATTTTCATTAAGTAGTATCCTACATTGTTGTACAAAATAATGTAAGTAAATATGTATTTGTTTTAAATTTAAAATTTGGTGGTCCATGTTAGAAAAATATTTAGTAAATTATACATCCACCATTTTCTTTGTAAATAATGGTTCACTATACTTTCAACTATTCACTGTTAACTATCTATTTTGTGTTTTAGGTATTACAGTTCTGGAAATAGTATTAATCAGAATAGACAAAGTTACCAGGACGGTTTTAACAGATTTAATAACGGTTCAATGAGGCGTGCAAGTTACGGTGGTGGGCGAGGAGTCCCACGAGGTAGCAGCAATATGAACAGAGGAGATGGTTATAGTGGCCGTGGCTCCAGTTATGGTAGCCGTGGTGGCAGAGATAATGATGGTTATAGAAGAGGTGGACCAGCAGGAGGTGGAAGTAACTATAATAGTTTAAAAAATAAGGAACAACCTGGCGGAAGTTTACGCAAACCTAAATGGGAAACTGAAACTCTTCAACCTTTTCAAAAGAATTTTTACACTCCTCATCCAATAGTTTTAAACCGGTTTGCATTTTTTCATACGTATAATAATATTGAAAAGTAATTAAATTACATAATCTTACAATTTCCTTTATGTTTAGTCCTAGACAAGAAGTTGAAAATTACGTTAGAGAAAAAGAAATATCTTATGTTGGTAATAATATACCTGACCCAATTATGAATTTTAATGAAGTAATTCTTCCTGATTATGTTTTCAATGAAGTTAAGTAAGTGTATCTATTTATTACATTCTATAGTAAAGTGTGAACGTTCTCTGTATTTATATTTATTACATTATTGCTATTAGGAAACAAGGCTTTAGTAATCCAACACCTATTCAAGCAGTTAGCTGGCCAATTGCATTAAGTGGTAGAAATATGGTGGGAATTGCTCAAACTGGTTCTGGTAAAACTCTTGCTGTAAGTTCACTGTTATAATTTTTTATTCATATATTTGTTAGGTAATTTTAACATAAATTATATTAATGTTTTGCACTCAAATTATTAGAAAATAATAGTTTTTAATCCGAGTATGTGTACTATTTTTCAAAAGTTAATTTTGAGCAATTACCTTGAGGTTAACAGTTTGAACAAATTTAAAAGTATGATTTTTTTGACATGTGGCTCATCTAATTGATCATAAGTTTTTGGCAACATGTGTGATCAAAATATTCTGATATAAAAGTTGACTCCCTATAGTTTTTAAATTATCTGTACTGTTTAAATACATTATAACTTACCTTATCAAAATTACAATTTTTGTTTTATAATTGCTTACATTTTGCAAATTTGTATTAAATATTAAAAATACAAAACAGTTTACTTATTAATGAGCATCAGGATTTGTTGTTCATTTTTTAAAATTTATTTGTTATTAGCATTTGTTGGGTTTTCAAATAATAAATGCCCTTTTTATTACCTCTCAAATTATGTCCCTGTCAGTTCAATTAATAAAACTAATTCTAAGTTATAATAAAATAAATTTTTATTATTTTTAGTATATGTTACCTGCAATTTTACACATAAACAATCAACCTCGCCTTTTACGTTATGATGGTCCAATCGTTTTAGTACTAGCTCCTACACGTGAATTAGCTCAACAAATACAACAAGTTGCTGTTTCATTTGGCACCTCTACATTTGTTAGAAACACTTGTGTATTTGGTGGTGCACCTAAAGGACCGCAAGCTGATGATTTAGAACGTGGTGTAGAAATTGTGATTGCTACACCAGGAAGACTTATTGATTTTTTGGAAAGAAATACTACTAATTTGAAACGATGCACATATTTAGTACTAGATGAAGCTGATCGAATGTTGGATATGGGTTTTGAGCCTCAAATTCGCAAAATAATTGAACAGATTCGTGTATGAATGAAATAAATAATAATAGTAATATGTAATACTTATTTGATCTAATAACTTTTTGTTATGTTAGCCTGATCGTCAAGTTTTAATGTGGTCAGCTACGTGGCCTCCCGAAGTTAAAAATTTAGCAGAAGAGTTTTTGGTTGATTATATTCAAGTTAATGTAGGCTCTTTAAATTTGTCTGCAAATCATAATATTGCGCAAGTGGTTGATGTGTGCGATGATTTTGAAAAAGAACAAAAGTAAGTTTAAAAAAATTATAAATTAAAAAAGTATTCTTAAAATGTAAATACAAATTTATAAATAAATATATATATGTGTTATTTTTTTTAAGATTGTTTACTTTGTTAGCTGATATTTTTTCACAACCTGATAACAAAACTATAATTTTTGTTGAGACAAAACGTTCTGTTGATAATATTGTGAAAGCAGTAAATCGGAACGGGTAATAATTCATTTATTTTTAGAATAATTTTATTATAATTTATTAAATAACTTAAAAATTAATGCATTGTATTTGTCAAACAATTTTTAGATGGAGATCTATTGGTATACACGGTAATAAGTCTCAAAATGAACGTGATCACACATTAAATCAGTTTCGTTCAGGTCAAGCACATATTTTGGTGGCAACTGATGTAGCTGCTCGTGGTTTGGGTAAGTTGCGGTAAAGAATACAATTCAGAGCGTGGAACCCAGATTCCAGACTGGTTGTTAATGTATTGATGCCTTCGATGGTCTTGTTTCTACTCGCTCAGCCGTTCGAGTTAATGTCAAAGAAAACAGAGCACGTCGGATGATTTTCAAGGCACGTAATATAATATAGCCGATTTTTCTTTCTTCTTTTTTTTTTTTTCTTGATAATTAAATCAAGAAAAACTACAATATATTATGTAGGGCTGGTGTTTTAATCACACTGTGTGTATTATATAACTGGTCATTAATTTGATTAAATATATAAAATCAGAATTAGATTATAGTTGATTCAGTTAATTAATACTGAGTTAGAATTGATCATTCTGATTTACTTAAAGGATCAATCATTTGACCAGTAATCACATCAGCCCAAAACTTAACAAAGGAGGCTATGTTATACCAATTGACCTTAGTTAGGTTAGAGTTAATACAGTAAAATCTTAATTATCTGAAACTTACAAAAATTTAAATGATAAAACAATTTTTATTTATTTTTATAGTTATATTAATTGGTAAATTTGTCTTAAAAGAAAAAAAAGAGTTTAGATAATTGAGTTTTTATTGTAGATACCTACTTATTAAATATCTGTTGAAATAGACATTCTCGATAGGCGCAGAGGAGTAATTAAAATAAATGTGAAGGAGCAAAATATTTTACACTTGTATTTTTGTTTTTAGGAATTTTAATTATAAGTTTTTATTTTATTAATAGCTATTATGATAGTAATACTGATGAGCTTAATCAATTCTTGGTTAAATTTATAACTTATAAAATATGTATTATAATGATTGAACATTGTTAACATGTCATTACCAGAATGAATTAGTATTGTATTTTAAGTAGGTATTCGTGCTTAAAATAGACACTACTATGCTTTACCTTATACCTTAAAAAAAAAAAATGCTCATCAAATACTATAATTTAGATTGTATAAAATGTATTTAACAAATGGTCCAAACCCAACAATATTTGATAATTCTTTCAAAATTTCAAGCACAATAAAAGTTTAACTTTTAAATAATTTAAGGTGTAAATTTAAAGACTTAAAATTTAGCCCCGTCTCATTACTACCTTAAATTGTAACTCAGTTAGAGTAAATTTGTCTGCCTTGTAATATTTAATGTCTAATTTCTATGTTTAATGTAATATGCAAAAACAAGTTTTTCATTTTTTTTAAATCTATATTTGTTCATTGTTTTATATATTTCTAAATACTTAATGATTACTTCTAAAATAATTGCAAAATAATATTAATGTTTTTTTTTTAGTTGTATTATTACATTTCAAAACCAAAAAAACTACTTAAGTTTACCTAGTAAACTGTGTTTTGTTAAAATGCTAGTTATGTGTTATAGCTGTGTTCCAAAATTGTTTGAGTGGAATTCTTTTCAGATAACTTGAAATTTTGTTAAGAACAATATCAATTTTTTGTGTTTTTTTTAGCCTTGTGGTTATTTTTATTAGTTAAAATTAAATATTTGTGGCCTTACACCACAAACTTTACATTTAATTTCTCACTTCTGATACCACTACTTGGTTTCTTCTGTACATATAATATGCGCCACAATTCTTATATAAAAGTGATGATAATTTATAATTACTAATATATAGCTTTGAAACAAAGTTTGAGAAACTTACTAACTATGCCCTCACTCATCTATATATGAATGCCATCTGTCAAAGTATTCTAAGCTTACTCTAACTTAACTGTACATTGATGTGGTCACAAATGCCGTTCAGAAAAATGCCAACAATTTTTTTCATTAAAAAGTATTTGTTGTAAGACTTCTAACCTGGGCACTCCACACTGGAGTCTTCACATTTTTGTATATACAATTTTGTTCAAAATGTATAAACCATTTGGTGTGTATAAAAAATATGAGTTTTTATCTAAATCTTTTTACTCTTAAGTGTATACTTTTTATATGATTATTGGATTATTATAAATACCTATTTTAAATTAATTAAATATAAAAAAATAATAAACAACTGAAACTTATTTAATATTTAAAGTATGTACAATTTTAAGTATCACAAATCTGTAATTGGTTTTAATTTTAATTTAATATTGATACAATGTATATATTTTTGTTTTGAAGAAATTGTAGTAATGTAAGTAATGAATTATCTAACATTCTAACTAAATTAATTTTAAAATACAATCTATTCAGTTAAGAAATAATTTTTGAATCGCAGTTAAGTCCAAAATTTTTGTATGATAGTTTATAGTTTAGTTTGATCAAAATGAATTTTTCATTTGAATTAGTGGCGTATTTGTACTTTTTCTTTGGGTGGGGGGCTTAAAAAAAAATTCCAATAATTCTTGGATTTTCAACATCACCTTTTCAAATCATTGACTCACCAAAAGTTGTTATCTACTTCACTAAATGAAGTCTATACTTTTTAGTTAATCATTAAATATAAAAAAAATCAAATTAAGTTTAATTTGTTAACTATATTTGTTATGTAGTTACTAGGAAAAATATTTACTTAATACATTTTGCCTTTTAGAAACGGTTAAGTCTCATCATAAGAAGGTAAAACACATTATTGTATAATAATTTTATTAATTATTATACAGCAAATTATGCTCCTTCATGTTCAATAGTAAAGGCATCTGAAATAATAAATTTAACGCCAATCAGTCTGGTCATTTTTTAGTTATTTTATTAATAATGTATTATGGGTTATTATCACACGTGATGCAAATGTGTCAGATAGTATTTAAGCATATTTTTTTTAATATTGGTGCATATACCTAATAATTATTGTTTAAGTTACAAACATATGAAGGATTTTTTTTAAATATGTATTAAGTTGTATTTTGATAAATGTAAAATTTTATAGTAAGTCATTAGTGTCTTATTTGGAATAACATTCATAAAGCAATATATTATATTGTTTAATCCTAAAATCCATTACAAAAAAAAAAAAAAAAAATGAAAATTACCACCAACAAAACAAAGTTGTATGCAGAATTAAAATAATAAGTATCTTTGTTTTGTAAGTTATATTAATTTGTTATACATTACCATGTACATGGTACATATATATATATATTGATTCAATTAGTTCATTTTAAACTTTTTAAACTTCCTTTTGGTGGGTGACAAACATTTTAGATAGTGAAGTTAGAGAACAAATCTAATATTATAAACATATTTATGTGTACAAGCATTTTATGAAATAACTTTGAGCTTTATCTATTGTTTATGAAGACATTTGTTTGTTTATTTATATCTTCAAATATATTAACTTAAAAAAAGATCAATATTGGACTAACAATAAACATAATACAAGCAACAAGATGTATAAAAATATTGAAAATATAAAATAACAAGCTTGACTTTAATTTCATAATAATGTGTATTTTTTTAGTGTTTATGTAATGTGAAATATTTTTTAAAATTCTATCAAGTTGTTATTTAAATTTTTAATTTCCCTCTATTTCATTTGATCGGTACTTTGAAGGGTCGTGGATTTTAGGGTTCAAAATTGGAAAAGTTACAATAAAAAACTTAAGGAAAAAACATTAAAAAGAAATGTGTTTTTGACATAATCAAATTAGATTCTTGGCCATAATGATTCAAATAAGCTAAAATTTTCAAATAATAATAATATTTTTTTTTTTTTTTTTTTAATAATTTAGGTTTGATAAAAAATTTTACTTTCCAAAAAAAGTTTTGAAAATTTAATTTAAGGTTGCCATTATATCAATCCATATGCTTCTAGAAAATTTCAAAAATCTTATTGCATTTTTTTTTTTTAGTCTTAAATTTGGAAAATTGTCACAAATTGGTCGTAGGTACCTGGAACTTATTTTTTGAAAAAAAAATTTGTAACGCACAAATTTACTAATTAAGATTTGAAAATTAAATATGATATGTAATACAAAAATTGCTATCTTCGTAAATAAATTTTAAAGTGTACTAAAACAATATTGATAAAATTGTGTTATTTTGAGTATAACAAAAAAATTATGCACTGGTGCATAATTGATGCTTATACGTTAAATTGTAATAATTTCTCAAATAATTTTTCAAATGGTTTAAAATTATCACACGTTATTTAAATTATTATTCTTTATACGTTTATTCTCTATGATAATGTGGCCTTAGCACCTTAGGGCCTCTATTTCTGACTTTACCGTACTTGTATTGCAATTATTAACCTTAAACATTGCTTTGTGAAAATTTTCTGTTAGATAGTATAATAGAAAGTGTTGTATATGTAAAGAAGTTTTGGTCCCCTATGTCCTAAGAAGGGCCCTGTGGCTCCTCTTTTCTTTCTGCCACATTGTATTGTCACCATAGACAACGCTGTGAGCAAAATTTCAGTTAAAAAAACAACTGGAAATGGATTAAATTTTAATTATTAGATTTGACACACAAAGACTATAAATAAGTCAAGAATAAATATCACTTCAAATGAATTTTTTGTGAGAAGTATTACGTCTTATTAATTATGACGGTTGTTACTTGTTTTATTCTTTATAAATACTAGTAATACATAAATTAGACATCTTATTTTAATATTTAATGAAATATTGTATTGTGTATATTTATGATGAAAAGAGTTCAATATTTTATTCTGAAATAGATGTTGATGATGTCAAATATGTGATCAATTTTGATTACCCCAACTCATCTGAGGATTATGTTCATCGTATTGGTAGAACTGGTCGGTCAAGTCGTACTGGTACAGCTTTTACATTTGTTACCCCAAACAATGCCCGCCAAGCCAAAGATCTCATTTCTGTGTTACAAGAAGCTAAGCAAGTGGTCAACCCAAAGCTATTTGAACTTGCAGAAATGGCCGCTGCTGGAGTGTTTGGAAAAAGTATATTTTAAAGTATAATATTTAGTTCTTTAATAGTAGTTAATTTTGTAATATTTTAGTGGACCGTTCAAATCGTAATCGTGATCGTGGTGGACAAAATAACCGAAGCAGAGGTGGTCATGACCGTGGTAGTCGTGGAAATTATAATAGTGGTGGTGGTCGCGGTTCATATAATAATAGAGGTACAGCTCCTTCAAGAGGAGGAAGTCGAGGTGGTTACTCAGGTGGGAGTTCTAGTCGTGATGGATATTCTGGAGGTAATCAAGGAGGTCGTAGTGGATATGCGGGTTCAAACGTTTCCAACATTGTTAGCGACAACAACAATGGCACTGGACCAGGTCGTGAACGAGCAAGCAGATGGGGAGATAGCAATAATAGCCAAGTACCTCAACATCAGCCGACATTTGTATCACAGCCGCCTGTTAATATACCTAACATGAATGCCCCGCCTCCCGGTTATCCAAATAGTGGTTATGGATATCAAGTACAGCAGTCTAACACCTTTAGAGGAGGATTTTAAGTTTAAATTTGATTATATTATTATTCATTTCTTTTTTTTATAATAATTAATTTATTAATTATCATTAACTATTTAAGCACGTATATTTTCAAACCAAATGTTATTAAATAGAGGTTGAGTGTTAGATGAATTAAACAATTAAAAATTCAAACAATATGTGTAATACTACTTTTAGTAACTAAATTATTAATTGAAATTGTATTCATAAAAATATTAATATTTTATTTTTATGATAATATTTTATCATTGATCACTACTAAATTTGACTTAAATTTATTTGAAATTATCACTATTAGAATTACCATTATTATTATTTTTATTTAGTTTTTAAATTGACCGGTGATTTTGCATTTTGTAGATTAATTAGGAAATATATTTTGACATCTTCAGTATACGCAAGGTTGTAACTGATCTCGTTATTAAGTCTGACCCAAATTCATAACGTTTCATTACTGTCATATTTAGGGATGCTATAGTTACGAGCTGGAAAACCAGGATTGTCACTGGTTTTCGGCTTGGTGTCCCTGTGATCCAAAAAATGATTTTGGGACAACTCAATATCCTGGTTTGGAAAACAAATTAAAATGAGTAGACCGTAGTTGAAATATTGAGTATTAAGAATCGTGTTGGTGCCATTTGAGCAAGTGCCAAAATATTGTGATTGTAAGTCGAATACATTAATACATGTAAGCTTAAAATTTAAAGAACAAAAAATATAATATTATAAACTAAATAACATAAATATTACCACTTAAATTAAGAACCCAATGTCATGAATAATAGATATTACTTTTACAACAAACGAGGAAGAAAAAGTATTAAAATTGGAGTGTGAACTTAATTTAGGGGAGAAAGGAAAATTTAGAAATTGTTTTAAAGGTGCATAGAAAATTATTTAAATCACCCACTGTGATTTGGTCATGGAAATTCCTGCAAAAGAAAAAAAGCAATGCTAATGGGAAAATTAATAGGCAAGTATTATATAAATTTACAAATTTCTAACGGCTCTAACTTTTAAAATAAGCGAGTCTCACAAATTTTAATAGAACCTTGGTTTCAGCATCAAAAAATATATCAATTGTAATAAATTGTAAATCGAGCATGGGTTGGTAAAAAACACTTGTTCTATATGGACTGGGTATAAAAAATTTTATGGTATTGTTTGTGAAAATATATAGGTTCTTATCTACTAAATTTTAAAATATTTTTTTTTTTGTCTGTTCGGCTAGACAAAATTATGGCATCTCCATTCATGCCATAAAATTTGCATATTTGGAACCAAAAATTTTTTTTTTAGTTTTCAACTTATCTAACACAAACTTTTTATTGCACATCAAAATGTTTTAAACTCTCTTGTTTCTGACAACAATACATAGGGTTAGGTTTATATTAGTTTTATGATTTTGTTTCATATTATGCCTTAGTAATAAAAAACAAAATAATTTCAACAAAATGTGTAAAAAAAAAAAAAGTTGATAAAATGTATACATATATTAGTTGTTGTTGAGTAAGGCAATTAGTAGGGAAGTACAGGGAAAAAACAAAATACTTGGTATGGTGTTTATAGCTTTAGAAAAGGCGTATGACAGAGTTCCATGAGATGTTTTAAAGTGGTTGTTTATGTCAAATAATTTATATAGATTTAATACAGGGTATGAATGAGTTCAAGTACTAGTGTAAAGAGATAACAGAAAATTTTAATGTAAGAGTAGGTAGGTGTACATCAGGGATGGCTTTAAGCCCTTACTTGATCTCTGTAGTAATGGATGAAGTTACAAAAGAGATTCATGATGGGTCCCCTGGCGTATGATGTTTGCTGATGGTATAATTTTCGTTGGAGGAAGTCTGGAAGAAGTTAATTATAGGTTGGAAGAGTAGAGATTAGCTATTGAAGGGAAGGGATTGAAGATGAGTAGAAGTAAAACAGTGTATATGGAGTGTAATTTTGGAGAAAAAGGCCAGGAGGTTGACGATACGAGAAGAGTTATGGTAATCAGCGGTCACGTAATAGAAATAGCAGAAAACTTTAAGTATCTAGGATCCTTTGTAACAAGTGATGGGAGTTTAATGAGAGATGTGAAACATAGGATTAAGTGTGGTTGGATGAAATGGAGAGAAGCTTCAGGTGTTTTATGTGATTAAAGAATTCCAATAAGGTTAACAGGCAAGTTCTATAGGAATGTGATGAGACCAACCTTGTTGTATGGTTTGGAGTATTGGTTGGTTGACATGAAAAGAATTTGAGTGTGGAGCAGTTGGGAGCAGGGAAATGATGAAGACGGAACAAGAAGAAGATGTTTTTGTTTTACGGGTTTTTTTTGCTAATAAAAAAAAATTTTACCATCTGAAAAGGACATTCTTGTACAAAGTACATGTTTTGAAAACAAATAATACAATCACAGAGTTTCTGGACTGCATATTATATACTATATATTTGTATATTTATAAGAAATACAAATAATAACATACATATAATGTAATATTATTGAGTATAAACTAAGAAAAGAGTTAACTAATACAGATATGATATAATATAATATTTTAATTATATTTGTATTTTATAAAAATAATAAACTAACAAATGCAACACTCAACACATAGAAAAAAATTGTTTTCACCTAATTTGTACAAATACTATAAAAAGTTACACGGTTAATTCCCCAGAAGATATTAAATACTGGTGATTTATACATATAGATGGTCTATTTAAATTTATTTATAAATTGAGTAGTGGCGGTCAAATGATTTTGTCGTAGGAGGGAATGAGGTGATTTTTTTTTAAATTTACACAATTTTTTTACTTTAACTTTAATTTTTTGTATCTTAAAAAAATATTTAAATTGAAAAAAAAAATATTAAATAGTGTTGTGGAATGTAGACTATGAAATTGGTCACTGCATTGGTTGGTTTACACTTTACAGTAGAGTAACAGTATTTATAAAGAATAAATAAGTAGTTGCATCATATTAGAAAACAATGATAAATTGTTGCTTATGGATAAAATAATTATGTTCGAGCGCAATAGTAAATCAAAGAATACTGAACTATAAAGTATTCTTATAAATCATCCTTTGCTAATTTTCAATAGGTAGGTAAATTCTATAAACAAATCATAAAAACAAATTCCCTACATTTTTTTAACTATGTATTAATGGATATTATACATTTTTATGATTGTGTTTTAGTTTTAAGTCTGAAAACTAAAAATTAAAGTTTTTATCAAATAAACAGTACCAAAATTTTACACGTTTTTGAAAAATGCTCATACTATTATTAATTTGTATTTTGCAATTGGCATCAATAATTTTTTAAAGTTGTGACCTCATTTGTATTTTTTTTTAACTGTGTATTTTAGTAATTTGTGAATTAAAAATATAAAATTAAAAGGAATTACAAAAAATATTTTTCTGAGAAGTTATTGTGATAAATTAACATAACAAATTTTTCTATTTTTTTAAAATATATTTTTGATTTATGTGTTATAACATTAAAACTAAGCATATTTTGAAAAAAGTTCTCAAAAAGTATCATCTATGCTCAATAGAACCGGCAATGCCAATCTTTTTTCGTATCACTTTAATAACTTTTTTTATTACCTTTAAAATATGTGAGTTAAAAAAAATTACATATTTGTAATATCAACATGTATTTTTCACTTGCTCAAAATCTGAAAAGATTCATGAGGGGTGTCTAACCCTTCACTCCCTCTGTTTGATTGCCATTGAGCTTTACTTATAAATACGTACAAAAATAAGAAGATAACAGAAAATGTCAATTAAATAAAGTGTAGTGGCTTTGCCTTGGAGCTGCCATAGTTTTAAGAATAGGGTGGGACACAGGTTTGGCAGGTGTTATGTAATGGTTATAGGTACTTAAGCAGTGGATTGTATATGAAAAACGATTTTGAGCAAGCTCTGTAAGTTTAGTTGTAATTGGGTAAAATACAAGAAGTGAGTATTAAAGTTCTTTATTTATTTTGCTTAAAAATGGTAGAAATTTTTTGGAACTTTTATGTCATTTTAACTTTGTTCATACCAATATAATGAGTATTTTTCAATCATTATGAATTATTTTTGAAAGTCTTATTGCCGTTATTAATAGATTAACATAATTTTTGAACAGCGTTACTGAAATATATGTTTTTAAGTTTTAAGTGATGAAAATTTAAACATAAGCGATTTTATGAAAACTATATATAGTTAGTTTTATTTGTTAAACCAAAGTCAAAACCAATACAAATATGAAAACTAAAAAGTACTTAGCTCCAAAATGATCATAATTGTTTTAAGTTTATATAATGTTACGTTTGAACTTCATCAATATAATTTTTCAATATTGTGTTAACATTTAAATTAATTTGAGTACATTTTGGAGGAGTGATATAAAGCACAAAATGACAAGAATAAAACAATAACAATGGAAGAACATCTCTAAATCAAAATTGTCTTGGTATGTGTTCATTACAAGCATTGATTAAATATTGATTATATTTAATCAATGCTACAAGCATGCAGGGTATCCTACTGTTCTTTCAATATTTTTAGATTCAGAATGCATTTTCAATCTTTTCATATAGTAGGTACTTTATAATGTTATGATAAATTTTAAGTCATAGACCATACTTTTTTTGAAGTCATTTTAACCCCTGATAATATTATATATGGATTAAGAATTCATATTGATTCGTGAACACTTGTCATTTGGAATACTTTGAAAATAAATACATCTCATTAGTAAAAAATTTAATTTCCAATAACTTTTCAACAATTCCATATTGCAAGCACAAAAAACACAGCTAACCTGAGCTGTGCCACCAATATTGGTGCTATATCATTGGTTAGGTTAGGTTACTAACTTAATAAAAATAGTATACATTTTATTTTCATTTGCAGGAAAATATAATCAATCTTACAATTTAATAAAATATTTAATACATAAAACATTTAAAACTAATTGTGTTGTATTAAATAAAATATAATATTTTCTGTTAAAAAAAAAATATGTATATATATATATATATATCTAAATATAATAATATGATAACTTAAACGAGTTTTCGTTCATTAAGTTACTAATAATTCAATACAAAACATACACAGTAAAATTTGAGCAATATATACACAATGAAAGGGTGAAAATAAAATCACTGCCTCTTAATCAGATCAGAGTATATATCATTAGTTTTATCATAAAATTAATGGTATATATCTACAAGATACTATTATTGTCGTAAATTTTGTTTTACAGATTTATTCAGTCAATTGTCAGTCATAGCCACAGACCCTGTTTGGCTGTTATGAATAAACAATACTTATTAACATATCTACGTACTCTCCTGTCTGTTTGTTTTCATCAACTCATTATGTGCGACAATGAAAAATTTTTTTTTGAACTTGGAGTTCTCATGATTTCATCGGCGGGAGTTGCACGATTTCTAGGTCCTGGTTCTGGAGTGTACGTGAATGTCAACCCTGTGGCATAAATGATTCCATCATTTCTCACCAAAGACACCGGAACTTGTGTCAACTGCTTCACCCACGACCAATCTGTTCGGAATGAAGAAATATCCGGCACAACTGCAATCATACTCTCTTGACAACGAAACATGGTCTCCGACTCAACATTTCCAAACCAAACTTGTAAATGCGGTGTAAAATTTTCACCGCTCAATTCTAACATGGCAACATCGCCACCGCCATTTGTATTGAGACCGTGCACCACTGGTACGGGTGTTATTGGAGCATTGACTGGTCCCATTCCTTCATAAAACTGATACTCTGCTTTGTCCGTACTGATGATAGTCCAACAAGCTCCGTCATTGATCATTTCTTTGTTTGGTCCTTTTGGGCACGGGGTGGCTTGAAAGTTTGTTATCCGCTCTTGAGAGAGACACAGATACATGTGATCAGTTTCTTTCATGTAAAACGCACATTTGTGTAATTGTGACACCGGATCGTCGGCTTCAAGCAGTGCAGTTTGTTTGTCAACTTTTCTGATTACGAGTCGAGGTAAGGCCATTCCAGAAACACTGCACACCAATTTCACTGTACTACCGTAGTGAATGTAACCATCTCTTACGTTGAACATATCACTTTCGCTTTCTTCATCGTCCAACAAGTATATAATAAACGCTCCCCACTGTGTTGAACTGGCGTGGAAAGCCCCATTCTCAACGTGCAAGTACCGAGTACTCACTGTTTGTGACCTGAGTCTGTTAAACAATGCCACTTTTGTACCACTGGCTATACACAAATCGGCGTTTTTTAATGATTGTTTTTTTTTTGAGGGTTTTGATATCACTTTGATTCGTTTGCTTTGAAAAGTTCCGATGTCATACCCATTGTTGTACAACATTCTTACCATGAGCATAAAATGCTTTCTCTTGTCCGTATCTGATATGAACAGTGTTTTAGCTGCACAGTACTGTTTGGCGTTGTTGAGATCAAGCGGTTGTAAATCTTGATCTGCACTACCAATACCGATAAAAGAACTCATTTTAGAATTGCATTCGCTAACTCCTTCTCTGAGCAACTGTTGCTGGCGCATGCGCCAACCGTTGCCAAACAAATACACACATGGCGGCGGACAGAAAAAACGTTTTTCGTTACCGTATGATTTTTGAGCAACTTTAGCATGGAGGATGACTAATACTAAATCATTCCGATCAAGCAAATACCTTTCCATTGCATCTTTGGTCAGTCGCTTTTCTGGACGTATTGGAATAGGGGTGTGAATAATTTGTGGACCGCCAGAATGATGAGGCATTATTATCGGTGGAAAATTCAGTTTGGTAAAAACTAGGTACTTGAAATGTTAAGATCAAATAAATTATTGCTGACTAAAATCGCGATGGCAATTTCCAAAATAAATTATGTAGACTTCCATAAATCTAGAAAAAAACAAAAAAAAATTACAATTAAATACAAATATGTAAATCATAAATAATTATTAACCATCAGACTATAGTAAAATTACTAAATTACGCATCAAAAATGTGTGCGAGACAACTTGCAGTGAAGTAGAATAGAAGGCATACCTACCTATTATAGAGTAGATATTGTGAGAGAGGTTTCAAAGTGGGTGTGTTAACGGGGGGGAAAAAGAGGTCTCAAATTTGTATACGAATTTGCTACAGGATATGTGTATTCAATGTTCAAGTATTATTTATAAGTGTAGAGATCAATAAAAGTAAGTAAGTAGGAGTAGGCGTGCACCAGGGGTACTGCTTTAAAGCTTTTGTATAGTAACGGATGAAGTCATGCAGGGTAAGGTACCAAAGTGTATGATGTTTACTGACGATGTAGTCTTCGTTAGGAGAGGAAACTGATACTGTGCACATTTTACAAATTTTTGGGGACCCACGCCCAATTAATGCCAATAGTGCCTACAATCATGCGAGTCTCAAAAAGTTTAACTCGGTAAAGAATACTCAGGGATTAGATTACGTAACAACTTAAGTAGGTTATTTTGTCAAATCGATCAATGAATACAAACTTTCTGGTCTGTATTTTTCACAGAGCTAAAAGCTAATAAAGGAAAATGTATACATTGACAACGTTCTTTACATTCGACAGGACGTATCAAGAGTACGCGGATACACTGTCCCAAGAAAATCTGTTTTGAACGGACTATATAATATTGTTTAAACGTCCGGTCGTCCTACACGCACAGACGGAACGACGACAGTGTTTTTCTTCTCGTGTGCATCGTTTTCGAATTACGAGTGCACGTTCAAAACCGAACGAAATTCTAGAGGTTCGATTTTTAATATTTTTGAGGGGATTAAGCGACCCGCGCTCCCGGTACCCGTTGTTTTCAACTGCAGGGGAGACGCGATAAACACGAGTTACAAGATACGTACGGGAACAATAAAGAACGACAAAAATACGCCAGTCTGTGCGGACCTTGCCTAGTGAATACGTACCAAACGACAATGTTGACGGGAAAAACGGTCGTTGTAAATAAAATGATGAAAACGTAGAAAATAAAAGTTGGCCGACTCGGAGCTGTTCCTCCGTCTTACGAGCGCGTCCGGCGCGTAAAAAACTACATTGAACGGATCTCGTAACCGAAGTCGCGTCAGACACGCAGCACAATATTAATGTTATTGCTATCGATAACTGATCTATTCCGATCTGATGTTATTGTACGATGAGAAAATTTAATAACATTCGCCAACACCAATAATAATTATAGCGTTCTTATCAAAATGAAAAAAATAATATGTCGAGTTTTTTGCGACACGCGTGATGCGATGATAACACGGTCTTAATATTTTCAACAATTCAAAACGGCCGCGGGGCGCGGATTGAGCGAGTGAGCTTGAAACGCAAACTGAGATCTCTTGATTATTTTAACTGTTAATTATTTGACTATTGTTTTTTGTTATTAAATATTTTTTTTTCATTTACCTACCTCGTAAACGTATATAAAAAATAAATGTACCTAATAATAATTGTCTGTAATCTATTTTACCTTTATTAAATACGTCTCTGGACTTGCTGGTACACGCTACTAAAATTATTTTTTTTTACATAGTTCGTAGGAGTTGACAACCCACCTTGATCATTATAGTTGTTATAATTTTCTATAGTAGTACACACTGAATGTAACGTGTACATACAGGTATGCTATTTTGTTTAAATTAAGTCAATTGTTGAAAAATTTAAAAAATAGAAATTTGATGTTTTTTTTATTTATAAAATTGGGCACTTTTGGTGGTTTGCAAAATGCTAAACTATGTTTTTTGATAAAAGTAAACTCTAGCAGTAGAGTAACTCTAGGCTTCAAAAAGCATCTTTAGCTCTTTTACTTATTAGAAAGTTGCCCAAAAAAATTTTTTTTTTTTCTATATACTATTACTGTAACTCTTTAAAACAATCATATTATGGTTCAAAGTATTGTAACTGAGAATGTGTTTTATGAAGATTAAATTGACAAATTTATTTTGTATATTTTGCTCAAAAAAATTTTCAAAATTAATTAAAATCATTATCACAGGTGTATATAAACTATTATAATACAATATTTTCTAATATTAGTATATAAGACTAACTATGCAATTTTTTTTTAACGATATACTATAAATCAAGTTTATTAGATAAATCCCAATACTGGTTCGTCATTCATCTTGACATTTTTACTAAGACTTGCCACCTGTGTAAAAAATGGAAATTTTTGTCAATAATATTAATAGTAAAACTTGTACCGAAAAAATAAATATAACAGGACCTTTCTATATAGTTATCTGTGATATTACTCTATGGCGTGTTTGAAACCGAAATGTTTGCAGTCTACTGACAGACTTTTCGTCTTCCAAACGTTACGGTTATAGGTATATATGCAAGGTTAGGTATATGGTTGCATATGGTTCTACATATGCAGATTGTATAATATTTTACAATAAATCATTATTAGCTTATAACAAATTGTTATCTATTTTATTGTTTCGTTTATCTATCTCGACGGAGATAAGAGATTCCAAAACTGAGAAATCCACAGATTTCAGACGGACATCGACATTCAACAATGAAGAGCAAGTTAGTCTATAAAGTATAAACAAAGATCGTGATTTGTATTGAGTTTTGGACGTATTGACTGCTGAGAACAACACAAACTCCTTATTATTCTACTGTTTATAGTCGGTTGAATGAATACTTTTTAACTAACGAATGCATTATAATAACATTTAAAGTTTTTATAATTTTACCGTATAATACTACCATCGGTTATGAATTTTATGTACAATATTTTTTAAATATTATTTCTTGATTGATAATAGATACTACCTATATGTAGGTACTGGTTTTTTCTTCAATTTTGAAAACGCGTCTGTGTGCGATTATAGTTACATAAAACCCGTGACTGACGTGAGTATTTTATTAATTATTGAATTGGTAATATTCCCCGACACTGTACACATTTTAAAATTTTGTTTCATTAAAAACTTAGGCAACCTTCCGTGTTGTGTACAGTCTAGCGTTAGTATAAAAACACCTACAATTTACGTCCGTATGTGTTTCTGGTAAGTTGTAAGAATTTTCATTAATAATTGTTGATTGCAATGCTTGACTTGGCAAAGTCACCTTCTTTTATAAAAACATTTTAGCGTACCTCTTCCAATTAGGTACCCTTAATGGTCTGGTAAAGACAAATCGATATAAAAAGTATATTATATTGAGTTGTGCCCCCTACTATTTTCTTTCCAAGTCAAGCTGAATGATTGTGTACAAATACCTGTAGTTTATATTGTTGTAGATTAACATGGAACATATCAATTCATCAATGCAATCGTCCGAGTCTGAAACAAATAGTATGCAGACCAATGATCAGAATAAAGTCATCACTAATACGTCGGGGTTCGTTAAACAAAACAATGTTGGTTCTTCACAGATACGATACAGGCTACAAGTCATCACACCTAATTTAAACTATGAGATATTTTATCTTGTCAAACCTACCACTGTTTTAAGACGTTTGAAAAAAGCATTCATTGCAGTGACACCATTTAATGCAGAAGAAATACAATTTTATTATAAAGACCACAGAATTGCTGATGATGACACTCCTCAAATGTTAAAAATGAATAATGGTGATATAATTGTAGTTGTAACCAACTGTAGGGGTGGTTGTAAATGTCATAAGTAGATACAGAATATTACGAGGATAAATAGTGTATTTCTCAGCATAAATTGATTTTACAACTACTCTTGAGGTCCATGTAATTCAAACTATTACAAATGATAACGTAAATAATAAATCTTGAAAATTAGAATGTTTTTTTCCAACTTATTAAATTAATAATTGTTGACTTCATTTTTTTGGCCTCTGTTATTAAAACATTGAAATACACTGATCTTTGTATGTATGTTTAATTTTGTTATTAAATGTATTATTAATTTCATACTTTAG
This sequence comes from Hormaphis cornu, assembly GCA_017140985.1. NCBI lineage: Eukaryota > Metazoa > Arthropoda > Insecta > Hemiptera > Hormaphididae > Hormaphis > Hormaphis cornu. Next base: position 19,446,109 of record CM029359.1, read on the forward strand.
GGGTTGGTATGCTACAATAAATTAAAAAGTAGGTTAATTTAATAATAATTTTAGATAATGTAAACATTTTTTTTTTTTTTTTTTTTTTGTACCGTATGCTTTTTATTTATTAAGTACAAAACTATGCTGTATATAAGCACTTTTATAGTTATAACTATAAATAGTTAAATATAAATAATATCTATTATACACAATAGTATTTGATAACTTTCTAGTTCTTCTTCTGTTGTAGTATGGTAATGACATTTTCTATTCGTACCAGAATTTGGTCTTCTTTTTGTAACATAGACCAACATTTTTGGCAGTCTTAAATTCTGCTCGGTGTCAAAAAAATTAATTTTTTGTTACGTTTATGGAAAATTTGAGGGTATGTTTTTAAAAAATAAAATTGGGATAGCGTTCATCAACAAATAAATACAACACAATTGGTAGTGTTAAGTAGCTATACACATTATGGACATACATTTAATGATTATTGAATAATAATACTATTTTAGTATTTTCTAATAAAATTATGCAAATATATTATATATTGTTCAATTATAACTGGATTACATTTCGGTTTTGATAAATACTATAATCTATAAAGCACATCATTTAATATAACATTTTTAGTCCTGATTAGTCATCAGTAATATAAAATAATGCAGCTAATTGATATTAGGTGATTTAATTGATCAGTTTTTTTTTTAAATTTTGCCAGTATTAAAGAAGCATAATTAATTTAATGCATTGAACAATTGTTTATAGGTACCAAAGATTTGTATCGATTACAATTTTAATAGCTATCAGATGTTAATCAAAGTTTAAAACTACATCGACCCAATAGCACTTCACTTTATTAATGGGTATTACGTTGTCAGTGGCGTGGTGAAGGGGTTTTTGTGACTATTTAATAAAAAAATGATTTGATGAACAAAATAGTGTAGTGACTGCTAATACCACTTTCATTTCTAAAAGCATACATCAATAGCATCATAACCGATGAGTATAAATTGTATAATGGCAAAATGACATTTAAAGTTCAATAAAATAGTTGATTACTAATTAAAATTACTGTGGCCGATAGCTGTATAGAAAATGACAATTTTCAAGGTCAGAAAATTAAGCAATAATAAAAAGAAACTAGTTACTGTAAAAAAAAAAGTTCCTATAAAATACCTAAGCGACTATATTTTACTTGTCGTTTGTAAATTTTACACGGTTATGAAATTCTTATTGTCACTCGTACTGCGCATTGATTGAATCGTTCTAGAGATTGGAGCACGGTCTAGAGAGCCTCTCTAGAAAGCACTCTAGGGAGCCTATATAGCACAGATTATAAAACGCAGAGAAAGCCGTCTCCCTGTTAAGCTTGGCCGACGTACGCAAAGGAGTCACCGTACGGAGTGCGCAAACGGCTTGTTTTCAGAGCGTTCGAATATTATTATTTACGTTGACATCTAAGAACGTAAAATTACTTGTAAACCGTGATTGGAAAATTTCCTTAGCGAGTTACTGGTAACATTATCCAAGTAAAGTCATAGTTAATAATTAATTTTGTATCGAGTAACCACAAATCTGAGTATGTAACTACTTCAAAAATATGATCCAACAAAAAACAAAAATGTAACAAAATTTTTCGTTGTAATGTTACAATAGTAAAAACAATTTCATTTAATACGTATAATACAAAATATGATTATTGTACGGTATAAACAAATTTCATTTATTGATTTGTAACATCGATTTAGTTGACTTTTGCCGTTTGCTTAGTGGATCTAAAACACCACTAATGTATCGACGGAAAATATCAAACGAGGAGTTTAATCTTACACCAAGAAATTTTTCGAACAACTCGGTGATTAAAAGTGTTATTTTATGCAAACAATCTAGTAAACAGAATGTTTCACGGTTCGGAAAGCGGTTGGTTTGGTCCTCTGCTTCTGAAATTACTTTCGATACGCTAACAGACGATTGTACTATAAACGTCCATTTCGATGTAACGAAATTTTTCCGGAAGACAATAGTCGTGGCCAGCAGACAATAAATTAATACAAGACTATCGTAGCAACAGTTTTTTTTTTTTACGACGACGTACAATACTATAGTATTTAATTCGGCTTCATTCGTTAATGGGTTTATTATGTTTTTTTTTTAACAACATTAAAAAACATTTGGTAATTTTTATAATATTATTGCTATCAATATACTTCTGAAAGTTCGCAACGATTTTAACGTCCAAACAAGGCGGATTTATATCGCGATAAAAATATACAAAATGATCCACAGTGCAGGTGGTTTATTTTTTCATTCCGTTCGAACCATCGATATTGTGCGATATCATATCATATCATATAGTGGTCTGGCACACGATTAAATATCTCTCACGCGTCGTTTTTTATCACGACGAAAACAAAGTGTGTTGTTTATAAAAGTACAGGTGAAAAATGAAACCGTTTAAACAAAAGTAACGTATAAATGTACAAAAAATATTATCTCGACAGATCATCATTGGTCCTGTCCCCCCGAACAGCATCAAACACAACTGTTGCACGTTTTTTGAGCTCACAGTAAGTACATAACAGTAACAAAACCGTGGTAAAATGAACACGCGCGTAGTGTTTTACCGTGGCACAAACTCGCGAGTTACGTAACGCGTAAATTGTTATTTTAAAAATACGTGGTAGGCGATCATCATCCCGCGCCTGTGTGGTATGATCGCCGCTGTCGAAGTCCATCTGTTCACGATTGGGAGAAAAAATTAATAAATAAATAAATAAGAATCTACCAAATTTATAGTTTTTGTACACCTATTATTACTTCGATCGACCGGTTTGATCGTATTTATAGTTTCTTGTTTTTCCCCCCCGACACATACTTACGACACGTTTTTTTATCGCTCACGCACGTAGTAATAATCGTAGTATTATATAGACACGCGCTGCGCCGGGGGGTCGCGTTAAATGACGCGAAAAATTACAAACTGTAAACAATATATGTATATAGGAACAGCTAACACTAACTCGTTCGCCGGCGGTCGTCGTGGTCTTCTCTCGAGTTCGGCTATGTAGAGAAAAAACGAACGAATGAATTTTTTTACTTTTTTTTTTTTTGTTTAGTTTCTCAAACCCGCGACTGACTAACCGTTTTTAAAGCCGAGTCAGCATTTGTGGCTATCGTGCACACCACAACGCACACGCCGTCATTTCTTCGAGCGTGTTAGCACTATTTGCCGTCGTGTTCGATTTGGACGCGTTCGCTATGAAGCGACCTTTTAATTTTTAAGGTTTCAAAACGTTTTCACGTCGGATGGTGTAAACACAACGCTTGACGAGGAACAATGTTCACGCTGCTCAGTAACGCCTACAACTACATCGCTCTGGTCACGGGTGAGTCGAGTCTGTTCCTCGTAGAGTCACTGTTTGTGTCATGTCTTCTGTCATGTTTTCTTTTCAACACGATATAGTGAGCTACATCGGTGTGGATGTCGATTTGTGGTTGTGGATGACATGGCTACTCTGGCCGCTCATAGTTACGTTCCTATTGCCCTTCACCATCGGTCTGCTGTTCTATATTACCGGCGTCATTCTATACGTGTACAGACTTCACAGGTATGCAATTTTTTCATTTAGAAATCCTACTGTGTGTTATTAAATAATGTTGTTGTTAGTATTTATTAAAAAAGTACTTCATAAGCTTACTAGTAATTGCCTAACACAAGTATGCCAATTTAGAAATGAACAAGACACAGTGTTCAGTTCAGTAAGGATACTTTGCACCAGTTTTCACGCTTTTTAACTTTACGAACAAACACAGTGACTTAAATAATTGTGATACAAATTTACAACCGACATCATTAGATAGGTGACAATCATGACATTTTTAAGAGTTTTAAAATTCCTTATTTTTTTTTTTTTTTATGTTTTTAATAATAAGCGGTTGTTGCAAAGTTGTGTATGTGATGTTGGGTTACATTGCACCATTGACAAAAATTCGTTAGAATAACAAATAGTGGTGCAAATTATACCACTATTATAGTGTCATCCTAAAATCTTGTATTAAAAAAAAAAAAAAAATAACTAATACGAGTGTAAAAATACGTACGAATCTTAAATTTTTTTTGTTCCTAAAGCATAATATGAAACAGAATCGTGGAACTAATATAAAAACATAAATAAAACCCGAGATATTTTTGTCGGGAACAAGATAGTTTAAAAAATTTTGACGTTCAATAAAAGGTTTTGCGAGTTAGATAAGTTAAAAACGAAAACAATTTTTGTTGCAAATTTACCCACTAAGGTGCAAAGTATCGTTATTTTACGACACCTATTACATCGCCCATCTACAATGGGGCACTGTACATAATGCCCTGGCATTGTAAATATAATGTCTGGGCAATATAACTAGTTTTGTAAAAATCTTGCCCAAATTTGACGGACATTGTGCACATTATCCCAGGCATTGTACTACAATTATACCAAAATTATACACATTGATTGTAACATGTGTATATATATGTTTATTCACTATACCCAGAATCTTAAATCTAAAGATGGCTATAAATTAATGTTAAAGTTTAAATAACTAATATACTATTGATACTATGAATAGCAAAATCATTAAAACTTATATGTATGTTTGTAATTGATTAGGTATATCTGCTAATCATGCTTTGGTTATAACTTATAATTAAATTTTACAAATTATTGCTTTTGCCTCCTTTCCAAAGTAGAAGCCCATAATAATTACAAGTTTTAAGTTGTATCCAATTTGCATTGGCAATTACATTTTCTGTTTATAATTACAGTTTATTGTTCTTGAAATGTTCGTTCTGTTCTAGACAACATTTGCACTTTTGTTTCAAATCTAAGTATCGTATCAATGTCCATCAAGTTCATAATTTATACTCATATTATAGGAAATTATTTAAAGTTCTTTTTTTATTTTATGCTGTAGCTAGTTGATAGAACATATGTAATCACTCTATTTCAATTTAAATACCCTGTTTCTATAAAAAAACCTAAATAACATGTGTTAAAAAATTAAATGAATTGTAAAAACCATTTGCAAGTAGATTTCAAAATAAATTTAATTCTGTTTTTAGAAATCATAATATGGTGTATTTAGATCAACTGGTGTATTAGAAATAAAAAACTTCTTTATTTCTACATTTTGTCTACAATAAAAAAAAAAAATAGAAAATCACGATAATTGGGGGTGTTATGTTAGAAGTATGTAATAATTTCAAAATATATCCAGTACACTTAATTGTTTGTTTCTGAGCGCAGTAAGAAATGTATTTATTTAACAATGATCGTTTTTTCTGTGATCATTTTTCTGGGCAGTGCTTCAATCTATACATATAGTACCATAAAAATAGCATGTTAAATAATAAGTAATAATAATAGTGAATTTAAAATTTATTCAAACTAATTGAAATTTTTATAAGTTATTGGAATGGATTTAAAGCCAAGCATATAAAACTTTAAAATTTAGAACTTGTTATTGAATATCTGACTCATTGAATGTTGTTGACGCACACAAAACGTTTATTTTAATATATATTGTAATGGATAGTTTTGTCATTGTCGGTAGACTGACTGTCTTGTTTCTTTGGCATCTACATAACCGGAGATTTAGAGTGTGAACGATTGTTCTTGTGTGCGCATTGATGTCTCTGCCGCATGTATTAAATAAAGATCATAGCATTTTTCTTATAACGTTTAGTTATTGCTAAGTAAATAATCCTATACAGTTCATTACATTAAACCGAGGTCAACATTTGCTCATAAGCTCATTGCATTTAAGCAATCCATTGCTTACAAATTTAATATAAACATTTAACTGCAACTTCCGAAACAATGACCTACCCAAAGCAAAGTCACCACTCCAATCTGTTACAACTCCCGATGAGTTGTCATTACGTTTTTTCTTAATTATTTCTTGGCTTACTTGAGGGCTTAGCCTGTGCCATTAATTGACTAATAAAAAGAAGAAACTACAGTTGTTGTTGACATTTATGTAGTGACAAAGTATAAATTAAAAAAATTATTGTTCATTAATTTACAGAGAAAGACTTATAAACGCGTACGAGAACAATTTTTGGGACGGCGCACTAAAAACTGTAGCTGCGTTATGGGATGCACATGGATGGATTTGGCATGGTACATAAGTTCATAACTTAAATAGGTACTAATATATCAATCTTAATTAATTTTTTTTTTGCGTCATTTATGTCCTAGGATACGAAGTAAATGGTTTAGAAAATATACCTATAGACAGTCCTGCTCTACTGATATATTATCATGGTGCTATTCCTATCGATATATATTATTTGATTTCTAGAATATATTTGATTAAGGCAAAATTAGTCCACACTGTAGCTGACCATTTTCTATTCAAATTACCTGGTAAGTGTTGCTTAGCTACAAATATACTTAATTTGCATTTAGAAGTAACCTTGTCAGTGATGAAATTTAACCGGTAGCATGGCTTCCTCGTGATAAATGATTTATTGACCTACATTATTTGTAACGGACCTTGCTCTTCTGAGTGGTGAGTTACCAATTAAAAGAGCATACAGATTACAGAGCATACAAATTTCTTTCTGATTTACGGCATAAATTTAGTGTTTAGGTTATTTGGTATAATTTAATCGAGTATTTTTCAAACTTGTTTATATAGCATTCTAATTGTGTAAATTATGTATGTTCATGTACACAATTATATTATATTTAACAGGTTGGTCCATCATATCTGAACCATTGAAAGTGATACCTGGCACTGTACAGACATGTTCAGATGTATTAAAAGAGAATAATCTACTAGCCATCTCTCCAGGTGGTGTATATGAAGCTCAATTTGGTGACAGATACTATAGACTTATGTGGAAAAAACGATTAGGTTTTGCTAAAGTGGCTATTGATGCTAAAGTAGTAAGTGTGAATATTTTGTTTTATGCTTCCATAATATACTTTTAAAATTGTTCTTGTCATATTTTTTTTAGCCTATCATACCAATTTTCACACAAAATTTACGCGAAGCATTTCGTTGTATAGGTATTGGCCGTCGGTTTTGGTTACGATTATATTCATGGACTAGGTTACCAATAGTTCCAATTTATGGTGGTTTTCCTGTAAAACTACGTACACATATTGGAAAACCAATTCCATATGATCCAGATTTATCAGCTGAAGATTTATCAATAAAAGTAAGAAAAAAAGCTATTAATGAGTAGCAATTTGAACAGATTTCATTAAATCTTTTATTTTTTTTTTTCATTAATGGTTGAAATTGCTGTTGGGGTTATCAACATCATTGTTGATATTGTATACTTGAGTTTATTTTGTTTCGTCATGTACACAAGTATATTGTCGAGTAATTATATATTATATTTTGATAAGTTTTTATTAATTTTTACATGTAGAAATCTGAAAGTATGACTGTGTGATGAGTGGTTTGAAAAGTACACAATTATTGTAACATATATATATTGAAGTTTTATCCCGCCTGCTGGAATTAATGTCCATAAATTTATCGTGGTATTTACTATTTAGTCGGGTTTCAACTATTAATATAAAATGAAATATTTATTTTAAGTATGAGAAAACATATAGGTAATTTATATTTTAAAATAAAAACTAAACTGAGGCAAAACATTTCCTCAAAAGTATTCTGTATACTGCAGTATTTAAAGCTAGCTAGTGTTATTAGTTTATCTATTTTAATTACAGTTTCACATTACTATGGGTAAATAATTTTGACTGAAGCATGTGTGACCTATAGAAATTAATTGTTAGTTAATTATTTTGTCAAGAAACTCATTTGTATACGTTTTGTTGTGAAATATTTGACATAAAATATCAAAGTAAATGATTGAATTAGTCGAGGGGTAAACGTAGGGTGTATTTTTGTTGAAAAATATCTAAAAAAAAATTAAATTAAAATTTTGTTTACAAATTTGAAAGTACTTTATATTTCGGGAGGGTTTTGAATCCCTAACGGGGGGTTCGTCAGTGGAAATAGTTAAACATTAGTGCAAGCTCATGTGTTTTTATATAAGCAAATAATGATGACAAACGTCTGTAGAATATTTTATATTTTATAATGTTATTAAATTTAAAAAATATAAAACGCACTAGTTAAATGTTCATTTATAGAACACGAAAACGAATCGTTAATAATAATAATAATGAAAAAACAATTCATTAAAGTAATTACATTGATAGCTATAGATGTTATATGTACATATTAAAATCGTATTACAAGTTTTTGTACTATAAATTTTTTTGTAGGTTGCAAGTGCTATTGAAGAACTAATAAGTCAGCATCAAAAAGTACCTGGAAATATACTGAGAGCACTCTTTGAAAGGGTCGTCCCTCTAGGCCGCAGCAAGAAAAATACATGACATTATGTTTTGCTTAATAGTGGTGGTAATGTGTAAACTCTGATAGACTTAATTACCATCACTGTGTTTTGACTTGGTATAACGGGAGGCACTGCAATTCGTATTAAATTATTAATTTAATTTTTATAACATTATTTTATTAAATCATTAGTGCATTTTATTTTGTATGTATTAAATAATATGTAAAAAAAAAATTATATACCGTAAGATAATTTTTTTTTATTTCGAGTAAGTACTTATTTTCATTTCCAATCAAATAATGATATTGTAAATAGATTTGTACGTGTATTGTGAAATCCTCTATCAGTAATACTATTGACATTTGAGACTTATGACTTATGACTATCTATCTGTTGTTAATAATTTGATGTTATTTTGGTGTGTGATGTATCTTCTTTTGAACTTTGTGTTCTCAATAACCAATATAATATGTGATAAAAAAACATTTAGGAACTAATTATTGTTAAATAGTAAATACGTTTTACTGATCATAATTAGTTACTACTGCCATACAAATGTTATGTTGATTATGAATTATAATATTGTATTTTAGTTGTTTAAATTACCAAAAAACGTGCTAATACGAACAAAACAAAAATATTAGTTAATTTTAATTTGTGATATATTTTTATAATTACCATACTTTTGACTTTTTATGTGCTATACTATTTTTGGAATAAGAATGCACTGGGTGGCAGAAAAATACTGGTTTAAGTTTGTGCTGTAGGATGATGATTGACTATCAAATACTATTAATGTAATTTATGGTATTTGCAATCGTTGGCCATTTGGTACCTACTCATTGAGGGGTGTACAGACATCGCTCCGTCAATCACATTTAGTGCGCCAGAGCAGTGCGTTTTCATTCTGAAAATAGTATAATTGTTGAGAAATGATGTGTAATATTTATTTAATATTTATGATAGGTGCGTTAAAATGTAAAATAAGTTAAAATTTTGTTTTACATACTTTTAACTTGTTATTGTTTTTATAATTTTTTTTTTATAATGGGAACTGCGAATACTGAAACACTCGGGTAAACATAAATCTCAGTGAATTGATGCCACGATATAAAATCATCAAAAAGTACATTATATCTTTTGTTTAGTTATATGTTCATTGTATTTAAGCATATTTATTTTGATGTAAAAATTACAAATATATTTTTATTGTTATGAATTTTTTTATATACATTCTACTGATAGTTGAAACCTATTGAACACTGTGTTTTCCATATTTTATTTTAGTATTAAAACATTGTATAAATTGTGTCCTGTATTAATAAACCTGTGTTGTATTTTTTATGTTATCCAGATCCAATATTACAATATTAATTGTTGAATACTGTCACCTAAACTTAACTATGTATTATAATCTAATACAAAATGTTTAAAAACTCGTATTATTTGAAAAGCATTGTCATTGAGATCATCGGTTTGGAATAGGTTTATGATTATTATCAGAGTCATTGGTTTAGACTCTAAACTTTAGAGGGAACAATGTTTTGTAATCCGTGGCGTATTTAGAAAAGTTGAGGGATGGTCAAGAAAATAATTTTGAACCGTA
>CM029359.1:19461064-19509056 GCA_017140985.1 Hormaphis cornu
CTAAAGGGGTGCTGCTGGTTGAATTTATGGAACGTGGTGCCACAATCGACGCGGAAACCCTGAAAAACCTAAGACTTGTGATCCAAAACAAACGCCGCGGTCTTCTGTCATCTGGCGTCGTTCTCCTGCACGACAACGCTCGTCCTCACGCTGCACAGAAAACCAAGGACCTTTTGGACACGTTTAAATGGGACGTTTTTGCGCATCGTCCATACAGCCCAGACTTGGCTCCGAGCGACTACCACCTCTTCATGCACATGAAGAAATGGCTTGGCTCACAGCGATTTGACGATGATGAAAGATGCGGTCACGAGATGGCTCAAGGCACAGGCGGGAGATTTTTTTGCAGAGGGGATTTCAAAGTTAGTTCGTAGGTATGATAAGTGTTTAAATGTCTATGGAAACTATGTTGAAAAGTAGGGTAAAGACGTAGATTTAAGATGTATATAATAAAAATGTTGTTTCTATTTCTGTGTTTTATTTATAGAAAACCGGAGGTTACTTTCTGAACAGCCCTCGTCAATTGAAGTTCGACGTCGGCGGCAGTTTTCCACTCAAACACGGGATTATCTTATAGTAATCTCGGTATCATGCGGTCGTCCGTAGTATGAATAATCGCACTGGCAACATAAAACGTGACGTCTTGTTGCAGTCCAAAAAAATCAAATGTCAATTATAGGTTTATGGAAAATCATTGAGAACACGGAAAATACTAATTTACTGTTGTACAAGGGGGGACCCGGAGTCCAACCCTCCCCCGGTCGCGCCACCGTCGGACGTACATTCTAAGGGGTGTGAAGAGGATAAGGAAAATGTTAAAAACGCATATTATTCGCGTTCTCTCGCGTTTACTCCACACACTACTGTATTATGTCGATCGGCATTTTGTTTGCTGTCGTTGGGGAAAAATAAAAACAAAAAAATCAAAACGGGGGACACAACACACCCTACCACGGGGTCTATAATCGCATCGAGGGCACACGTACGTCGTTTTTGATTTATGCTGCGACCACGTTGCAGGTACGCGTTTCCGGCGATCTTGGGGGAAACGTTTAAAACGATTTTTTTGTTGTTGTTTATTTTGTTCTTATCACAACAACACACGGGCCTGGCCATCTATGCCGCCCGAGTTCTACGACATCCCGATACAGCGGCCGCCCCCCACGATTATTATTTTTACGGTCTCGCAATGTCGTGAATGGGCTCGATGCGGCGGCGGCGGCGGCGGGACCGGCTAATATAATCTTGGCCCGCGCAACACACGCGCGATAAGATCGTATTAACATAATAAATGATCTTGATACATTATATATATATATACTATAAATTATAATGATACAATATATATATAGGTAAGCGTATAATGTTGTTATGACGCGTACTATATATTAATAATATTATAATAATATTATAATAATATGCCCGTTTTCGATATCTGGAAGTCCATCGCGTGTAACCCTCAGTGTACTGTTGTATACCACACACGATCATCATTATGACCAGACAATATTTCTGCCCTCAATCACAATATCACAATAATCATATTATTATTACCGCCGCGTGGTGTTATAATATATCGTGTTTTGTTTTGGTTGCGTTATTATCGTATATTGGTCCGCTGTGCGACGGACGCCTGCTCGACGACGAACAGAATAGTGTAATATATAGTTTTAATTACACCACGGCCGTCGTGCGAGTAAAAACGAATGAAAACAAGTAAAAATAAAAAAACTTGCTTCTCTTAAAACGTCGGAATCATTTCGAAAATTCAACAGAAGATTGTACTAAAAAGTAAAAAAAAAAAAATTGATTTTTTCAAAATGAACACAATTTCATATCCCGCACGCGCGACTGCGCACTTACATACTATAGTCGCTCGATAAACTCTCGCTAAAACTCTAGCACGTCAAATATTCGTGTGTGCTCAAGGTCTCAACGGAGGGACCTATGTGACTTATTCGATCCCCAATCACTACGTTAAAATTTAAGAATTTATCAATAGATTTTTTTTAATTTTCTGTTAGATCGAATTTTTATGTACGATGTTTTAAGAAAAGCGAGTTTTTAAAACAATTTTTTTTTAACTTTTATACTTTTTAGTCATAGTTTTTATAGTTTATCGCCCGATTTTCGTAAGTTGGGCGACGAGAACACGATATTACGTGCAATAAAAGTAATTAAATTTTCACTTAATATTTTTTCGTAAAGTATCAAACTTTATTAATGTACATACATTTTTATGAAAAACAAATTGGCAGTTTCCTCACGGCCTTGCGGTAAGTCGGTTAAATTAAAATTAATTTTCCCAAAGGGAACAATGAATCTTACAGGAAAAATGTATACCAGCCACGGTAGGTATACAAGATGTTTTTCTTGGAAAATTTTATCCGTCTTACATGGGAGGAATCAAGATGTTCAAAGAATATTCTCCCAGGGGATAAAATTATCCTAGGAACATCGTTGTACATATAGATTCAAAACTGTGATTAATTATTATTATGTACGTGGATGTACAGTCTATAGACGGTCTGATGGATGAGTCGCAGAAGTATACTGCAGAACTCCTCCATTGCCCGTAGGCAATACTGATAATAATAATAATAGACATCTACAAAATGCAAATCATTATAATGAAAAAAATCCGGGATCGCGTGGGCAGTTTGACGGGGTAGCGACTCGTACGCTTCGGGTGGGTCACTGGTTTCGAAGTTGTGGTTCATTTAACGTATCTGAAAGCGACGATAAATCCATTGCCCTCAAAAATGCGATTCTGAGCGAGCTCTGCAGTTGTCTAGTATTCGCGTCCTGGCGAAAACAAATTTAACAATAAAAACAACTCTCGTCAAATCTGTATATTTCCTATTTTGGTGTTGTGTAAAAGCCTGGTCCCGAACTTTGTTTTGGACGTTACGATAAAACAAAAAGAATCGATGTGTTAGAAACACATTTCCCGTAATTATTTGTTCCCCCCGTATGAAATACACGGCCGCCCGGAATGACGACGAGTTTTACGACAAAACAACCACGTGAAATCGGCCGAAATACAATTTTCTAAATTTTTCAACCACGTATGTAGTATGTGTGTGTGTATGTCTTGTCTAGATTGTGTTAAAGTTTCGAGACTTAAAAAAACTAGAGGTTTTATTTATATGGAATAATAACTGCGTAAAATTTTAAGTTTCATAACTCCCTAAAAAAATGATCGAAATCGATTGAAATTTCAACGGTAAACTCGTCGAACCCTTCTAAATGACATTTGTAAATTTCCAAACTTTGACCGTTTTCGTTTTTTTCGCTCAATAAAAATATTCAAAAAAACTCTTCAAATAAAGTACCATCTCGGATCGATTATCTATATTTTGAGTTATCAAACGTTAAAATCGGAGCATTATTTTTCTACCGGAAAATATGATCACAAAAAAAACAAAATCTAAATCGACGTGTAAAAAACACGTTTCCCGTAATTATTTGTCCCTACCGTAAGAAATACACGGCCGCCCGAAATAACAAAAATTTCAAAGTTACTCGCTCAAAAATGATCGAAATCGATTGAAATTTCAACAGTAAACTCGTTCAACAGTTCTCAACGACACGTATAGTCAAACGGTCGAAAATTTGACCGTTTTCGTTTTTTCCTCAGAACTTCACAGAATTTCACAAAACCATCTCGGATCATCTTTTGAGGTATCGTACGTTAAAATTGGAGCAGTTTTTCTACTAGAAAACGTGTCAAAAAAATTTCATTCATAATAATATATATATATAATATATACTCGTATAATATATACAAAACGTACATAAGATATAATTGTTTTGGACCGATATATGTAACGAAATAATAAAAATATTCGAATGTGCAATTTTTACATATATATATATAATATTTTATTGCTAATTAATAGTACTACAAAATTCAATAATAATAATAATAATGAAAGAAAAAAACATAATATACTATATAAAAAATATACATTGCATAACGAAATATAATTATTACAACACGGGAAAACGTAGTATTATATAATATATAATTAGTATAATATTATGTAAAACAGTATATACGATAGGTATATACACACGATAACATTTCAAAACCAACAACGATCACATATTGTACACACATCTATATCTACATTTGTACATTTGAAAATGCGAAATTAACGCATTCGCGACGTATTTTGTAAAAAACAAAAACAAAAACCTATAAATTATATTTAATGCGCGTACAATGAGTTTTGAGCGCATATTATATGATATGTACAACAAATTATATTATATTCGTCGTCTTCGTCGCACTCGGGTTTTAGGAAGGTTGAAAACGAAATTTAAAAATAACCCTTTGTAACTAACTCGTATACACGCGTAAAACACAAAACGTTAAAATACGATTTTTTAACGTATATAGCATACGTCGTAATGTAATGGATGTCACACGCGAACTTATGACAAACCCTGAAATAACTATATAACGCAACGAATTTACGTTATAGAACTAACTTTTTTTTTACTATTTTTTTTTGCTTTTCTCTTGTACCCTTACAATAATAATAGTAATAAAAAAAAATAATAAACACAGCGCGAACAAAACGGCATCGTTTGTAAGATAGCACGTAAATCACAGAAATTTTAATTATTGATATCGTGGGGGTCCTTCGGTTTTTCGATAAAAACGCGATTCGCATAAAAAAAAAACGCCTCGTCTGATTTCGATAATTTATTTTTTTTTATGCTGAAAAGAATACTAAACTGTTCGGGCTATTCAAATTTTAGTTTTTCAACAATCGTTCGGACATATTTTTTTTAACTGACTTTTTGGTGAATTTTCCGAGCAATAATTACGTTGATCATTCGAGTCGGGAGAATTTCTTTTTTCGATTTGGCCGTTTTAAACGCACGACGTGGTAGAAATCGCCTACGTTTCTTCCCTTGAAAATTGCAGGCACCTTTGATACAATGACCTGTAGTACGAGTAGTATACCTCTCTGAAAAAACTGTAACAGAACGCGGATCGTATAACGCGAGACGAACGAATTTCATTTCAAATTTCAATTCGAATTTATTCGATTTCGAGCGAATTCACAGAAAAATGTGTACAAATCAACGTTTTTTTCGACGCGTGAATAATTATTATTACATCATTATACAGTAACGCGAGCACATAGTGCCCCGGTGTTCGATATACATATAGAATTAACACGATAAAAATATTTCCAACAGACGTATGCAGTACGCGGGTTTATAGACTTGCAGTTGTCGATAGAATTATTCGCAGAAATATTATAGATCCGATACTATAGTTTATTTTTCTGTACTCGTCAATCCTGCGCGATACGTATAAGAATTCCGTACGATTTACGATTATACTGCACAGGCCGCGGTAAACATGCCATTATTATGAGATCTATGATGTGCACTTGATGCTTCTTGACCATCAATAACCGTTCAAAGACGTTTTACTTGACCCGTGTGTGTGTAGACTACGATTTAGGTACATTACGTATACTATGTTGACAGATTATTATTATTCAATTTATTCGATCGATACTAAGGGGCTTCCAACTGCGTGTTTCGGAGTGCATTTTGTCGGGGCGATTTATCCGACTGGCGATCTGTCTAATTTTACGAACCCCCAACTGGTGTTCCGTCCTGTTACAGCTCGAGTTTCGGTCGTCCGATTATATGCATTCGCGGATTAACCGTAAAGTCTACTACGGAACTCCTCCGAGCCGCGTTTTTAAATTCGTAAATTTTCAGAGCGATAGGCTTTACGAAAACAAAATCGTTTTTTTTTTAAAACCGAGCTCTACGAGGACACAACAAAACGGACTTGATAAGAATTTCACAACCGTTCGCAAAAATTAAAAATCGGAGTAAAACCCAATGAGTTGAACACGATTGAACTGG
The DNA here is from genome assembly GCA_017140985.1 of Hormaphis cornu. Lineage (NCBI taxonomy): Eukaryota > Metazoa > Arthropoda > Insecta > Hemiptera > Hormaphididae > Hormaphis > Hormaphis cornu. Next base: position 19,466,969 of record CM029359.1, read on the forward strand.
TTTGAGTGTTATTTTTTTCCGAAAAAAAACTGGTGTGGAACCCTCTCGTGATATAGATTTCGTAGGGGACCTACGGTTCGCGGCAGACGTAACATGGGCGCAATATGAATAGGGGGGCTTAGCCCGCCTTCAGTTTTTTAAAAAAAATACACAGAATAGCCTATCTCATGGGGCCTCAATACAAATTAGCCCCCTCACCCCAAAATGTACGTTGATGACACGGCCGTGGTCGTCCGACTCGAATCAACTGCTGTAACACGTTTTCCTCACGTCGGCGAGTATCACGCTAAACTCCTCGTCCGGTTTCCCGCCACCGGTGGCCAACTGCACCTGTCCCGCGGCGGCCGCCGCGGCCACGCTCTGCATGTTGGCCGTGGCCGGCAAGTTCTGCACGTCGGGATAGTGCTGCGGCGGCGGTAGACCGTCTTGCAGCTGCGACGCGTAACCGCCGAACTCGGATTTTACGCCGCAGTTGTTTAGCAAGTACGACGAACCGTGGAGCAACTGTTGATGGCCGTGATGATGGTCCTGTTGCTGAAGCTGCAGCTGCTGTTGCACGACGTGTTGTACCGTCGGCGCGTAGTACGCGTTGTACTGATGCTGCTGCTGCTGCTGCTGCTGCTGTACCTGCAGGTGATGGTGGTGGTGCGACTGTTGAATGCCCGCGAACATGACGTGCTGTTGCTGCTGTTGCTGCTGTTGCTGCTGCTGATAGTTGTGATTGCTGTCCGGCTGCTGAACCATGTACTTTAGGTACCGGTCCAGCTCGGTCCCGCCTCCGGCCGCGGTCTGCACGTCCGCCGCGGTCGCGGCACCGTCGGACTGTTGAGATCTGGGTCGATGCACGTTGGCCAACAGCATCTCCGACGACGGCTGGTCGAAGTTCATCTCCATCATGTTGTTGTCTCCGCCGTCGGCGGTACCGCCGTGCTGCAGGTAACCGTTGCCCGTCGGCTGTTGCCTGTGGTGCAGCTGTTGTTGCTGCAACCCCTGCATGCTGTTGTTGTTGTGGTGTTGGTGGTTTTCTTGCTGTTGCAACACACTGCCGGCGCCTGAAACATGCGGAAAACTGGTAAATAAAAAAAAAAAAAATAGGGGTAACGACTTTGCTTTGTCACAGTTTTGGGAAAAAACAGCAATTTTTAAAAATAACTCGGTAACGTAAAAAAATGAGCCGAACAATTCTAACTGGCCGGAAATTAATTTTCTACAATTAAAAATGTATATTTACAGGATGTATTTGTAAGGCGGAGAAAATTGAATCGTATACATACACAGGTAGTCAAAACACGTTTTGAAATTTTTCTATTTAACACGGTGGGAAAATTATTTTCTACTATAATCTGAGGTGTCGAAAAACTAACGAGTAATTGAACGTGTTAATTTTAAAACACGATTCAAAAAAGTCGGAGAATTAGTACACGCGTATATTATAGAATAATAGTACGGCGCGTAACGATTTCAGATATTTTGAACAGTTTGTCGTGGAGTTACTGCGATTCAAGCGTCGGCTGCGAGCCTGAAAACTAGTGCGTTACAATTCTTTATTGTATGTCCGGTACTACAGATTATTGGCGAAACGACTAGACGTAGAAAAACACGTTAATTTTTAACGTTTTCGATCAAATTCCACCCAGTTTTTCGATTGTAACTTTTGAATTTTACAGACGCTTAAGTCTGTGACCGCTCAAAGCACCATCCGTGTCAATCGGAGCGTTGCTGAAGAAGTTGTCGTTGATTGAAAAAAAACACACACACACGTCGTGTGAAAACCGATACGCTCCTCGTTTCACTCAGAACCTCCTAACGGACTATACGTGTTTAAACAGTATAAAAAAAAAAAAAGAAAACACCGACAAACTTACTTTGATACGCGTCCGGCTGTCTGGAAGCCGCCGCAGCGAGGCTCGCTGCCGATGACTGCAAACCGCTGCTGTACACGGCGGTTCCGGAGCCTTGAAGTCCACTGGTCGAATAAAACGGTCTGTTGGCGTAGTGCGACGGTTGTTGTTGCTGCTGCTGCTGTTGGTGATGGTGCTGCTGCGAACTCGGCACGAGCGCCTGTTGGTCCTGGGACGTTGCTATCGGCGGATAAAACGTGCCGGTAACGATGTTGTTGTGCTCGTACGCCAACCGTTGATTGGTGCACATCATCACCATGCCTTTGGCTACGCCCATGGCCGCTATAGAGCCAGGGGCGGGTTGATAAGACGACGTCTGACTGTTGTTGTTGTTGAATTGACGGTGTAGGTGATTGTTGTTGTTCGCTAGTTTCTGGCCCGCGTAATAGCCGCCAAAGTCGTCGACGTCGTACTCCTGCTTGACGATTTCGGGCCGCTGGTACGGATGGTGCAAGCGCACCTGTTGATGATGGTGCAGATGGTGCGGGTGGTCCTTGCTGCCGGCCGGCAACGGTTCCATCGGTGACAGTTCGGGCGTGGGCAGCGTGGGCGTCTTGCTGGTCGACCTCCGCCCCGAGCTGTCCTGCAGTGCCGCGGCGCCGGCGTCGTCCGACGCGACGGACGGCTTGTCCGGATCGGGGCTGCACGTGGGCGACGACTCGGGCGTGATCACCTCGGACAGGCGGACCGGCGAGTACGGGCTCTCGCTGTTCGGGTAGTACGGCGACGTGGTTTTGGACGGGCTGTAGGGCTGGTACGCGTACGGGTGCTGTTGCTGCTGCTGCTGCTGCTGCTGCTGGTGCATAGCCGGCGAAGAGTACGACGACGAGCTCTGGTACGGCGAGGAGCCGGACGGGTATTGGGCCAACTTGATCTGGCCCGTCGAGTTGGGCCGTCTGGGCGTGGGCGACTGGCCCGCCGCGGACGCTCCACCCTGCACCGCCGTCGGAGGCGAACCCGCGCGCTGCTTGTTGTGCTTCCTCCGGCGCGGCCTGTACTTGTAGTTGGGATGCTCTTGCATGTGAATCACCCGAAGCCGTTCAGCTTCCTCCACGTACGGCCGCCGGTCTTGGGGCGTCAGGCTTCGCCATTTTTTACCTGAAACAAGCGTGTGTGTTTAGAACGTGGAACGTTTGATTTTCAGTTATTATATACTTTTTGTCGTACACGCGAGATATAGAAACAATAATACGTTTGTCGGCCGACTGACGGAAGTTTTTTGAGCGAACCAATTTCAAATTTTTGGGTGTCATTTCAATATTTGCTGGGGAAAACAACAGTTACCGGGGGCCGAATACTCGACATTTTCACCGACCCGATTCGTACGTTTAAAAGAAACATAATTTCCTATAACCTACCTATAACGGCCAACTGCACAAAGGGTGATGTTTTCGCAAATTTTTTCTAGGCTTCATTCTCTAAAATGATCCCAACGAAAAATGCAGTTTGACCCGACTATTACGTCCTGCGGCTAAAACTGGCCAGTGTGACGACCGCATTACCTAACACTTCGAATTTCTCTTCAACCACTTATAGGACCCTATTGAGGAGTACCGCCGCCGACGGCCAAACAATGCTGAATCGTCGAATTGTGTCGGCCCATATTGACCCCTGAGCCAGGCCATTTTCAACAAAATTTAACCAAAATAAAGCGCGGCCCACAACTCTTAAGAGCTAGGGATGGGCAAACGCATACCCCTGTGCCCCCCAAATGACGCCCCTGCAAACCGATCGTACGGTACCTAGTCGTATAGTAAGACTCTTAATTCCCCCGCTCACTCGCACTGCAGTATATTGTCGATGTATAGTTTTAACGAGACGATAATAAATAAACAGTTTTTTTTTACGCGATTCTGATCGAGCGAGTCTGTGTCCTCCTCGACCGCGGACTGTTTGTTTTAAGAAAAAGTTCTACAATACGACTGGAAAACTAATAATTTGACATTCAACTGACGTACGGAACGCACGCGTCGTCCGTTATTCCAATACAAAAGTGCGGTGTAAACTGATTGAATTTTTCGAAATTATTATTGTACACGGTATCCCGAACGCGTACAAAAAAAGTGTTGAAAAACGGCGCAATAAATATCGTGCACTGTGTATTGTAACTAAAAACGTATCCGTAACTCTCCGAATAACGATTTCCAAACGGTTTGAAATTATCGCACGTTATTTAAATCGACGTTCCTTGTACGCGGACACCACTTTTGTTGTTAAATTTTGGTTTTTACCAGGCGCGGTACACTGGACAACCGAACTCGCTCAGAATCGTATTTTCCAAGACGATACATCGATGCTTTCAGAATGCGTCCGAATCGCAACTTCTGAACTAGCGACCCGCCCAAAGCGTATAATATAGTCGCCACTGCGTCACGCTAAAAACGGCACAATAACACGCGTACATAGTACATTTCTTCGTAATCTCGAAATTTGTCTTGAAATTTTAGACGATAATGTATCTTTGTTGCACTATAAAACTTTGAAAAAAATGTTCAAAAAGTTTCGTTCAATTTTAAATGGCTGTTTGTAGTCGTTTTTAGATCATTTTCATTCATAAACGGGGGTTACTTTATGGGATTTTCGACTTGACAATTAAACACAGTCGCGCGCGTTACTCTCCAACTCGGCGCAAAAGTCTTTGAAAATCGCACGGTTTTTTCATCAACCGATATCGACGATTTAACGACGTGTTGTTTTTAACGGAATCGCATCTCCGTACGGTAGAAGTGCGAAACGAATGTTCAAAAAGTTTCGTTAAATTTTTATTGTTCGGGTTTCGCCGCCAGGACTGAGCTCGCTCAGAACCGTTTTTTCGATTAGTCGCTTTCGGTCGCGGTCCGTCCGAAGCGCAGTCGCCGCTATACTCCGTGAAACTATCGTCGCCACCCAGAGCGATTCCGGCTTTCGTTTTCGTTCTTCGATCCAACGGGTCATCACCATGTTTGACACTCCCGTGGTGGGTTTTCGACGCAATTTTTTCACCTTAGCCGTTCGTTTCGTGTTGTAATTAACCCATGTATACTTTGCTAAGTCATTGTTGCGCGTCCGCGCAATATTTCCATAACGGGTCGAAAACGCGCCACCATTAGAGGGTTTTTCTTTCTTCTTCTACGCGGCGACAGTACATATACATGTATAAACAGTGTAACCGTAATATTACACGATATACGTATTATTATAACGTCGCGACGGAAACAGTCTCGGACGTGTGTATCATCTGCGGTGTACGTGTTATAATTTATGCGACGTCGGTGAAAAAAGAAGAAAAATCGTACGGCGTTCGAAAACAATGGGCTGCGCCGCGCTCTGCCTGCACAGCCTCTGGAGGCGTCTCGTTCGGCGAGCGTTTGTGTGTACACACCAGCAGCGGTCTCGGATTCGTCGGCGTGGTGTCGAGTGCCTGCCGTACGTATATTATAGTGATTATATATATAGAGTCGGAAGGTTTTTTTAAATTTTTTTTCAAACGGCGTAAAGGAGGACTGCAAATTTCCGAAAATATTACCATCGTCCAGTTGGTGGCAATACTACGGCCACGGAAATAAAGGTAGAAAATAACTCGTCAGAAAGTGTTAAGGAAAAACGTTTCGTCCGAACAGCGTTTTTTTTTTCGTTGTTGGGTTTTTCGTCGCCGCGGTACACGAAAAAACACACACGCGTTTTCAGTCGTCGAGAGTCGTCGACGCAAAATTATTTTTACGAAATATCTTTCGTCCGTACAATTTTCGGATAAATCATACAGGACAACGCCCATCCTGTGTGACATAGGTATATTATTACATACAAGAAAGTATGTACGAATGTGAAAAAAAAAAAAAAACAGCGACAACTGTTGTCAACACGTCAGGTCGAACCCGTTTGATAACAGTACGTACATATTATTCTAATCGTGAAAGAGTCGACGAAATAACGTTTGATCGCCGTTTGACAGCTACAGAACGGTAAACGGTTTGACAACTGATGAATGGGAAAAATGGTTAGATCAGGTTAGATCGAGCGCACTAAAGACGAAAACAAAAGCCACTCTAGGGGGGTAGTTTGACGGAGTATAGCGACTATACGCTTTGGGTGGGTCACTAGTTTAGAAGTTGTGGTTCGAACGCATTATTTTACATCTAACGATAAATCATTGCCTTCGAAATAACGATTCTGAGCGAGCTCAGCTATCTAGTGTATACGTTCTGGAAAAAACCATATTTAACAACAGTCCAAAAAGACACGTATTCACGTAAAAAAAAAAAAAAAAATAATTCAAATAACGTGTGAAAATTTCGAACCATTTGGACCATTATTTGAGGAGTTAATACGATTCTAGTATCGATTGCATGACGGTGCGCCGCGTAATTTCTTTGTTCTGACTAAATTGCAACGTTTTTCAACACTTTTTTTGTACGCGTTCAGAATATGTTGGGTGGTTTATTTTTAATTTCAGATTAAGATCGGATAGAAAATTATTTTTTACATAATATGTAAGATATTATCTTCATTTCAATTCTTAAATAACAAATTTGTGTGAGATACAAATTTTTTTCTAAAAATAAATCAAAGGTACGACCAATTTTTGACCGTTTTCCAACTATAAAAAATCGGCACTATGGATTTCCAAAAATTTTTAGTATCTTGTCGTTAACCGCGGGTTAAAGTTTCAAAACTTTTTCTCGAAAATTCTATACTTGACTCAAAAATTTTCAAAATCACTTGAACAAAGCCTGTATTTTATCTGTTTAAAAGTTTCAGCCAGTTTTGTCGGTTATTTTCAAAGTTATGGCCAAACAACTTATGACAAAAAAACACGTTTGACGTGATTTTTAACGTTTTTGGTCGAATTCGACCTACTTTTTTGATAAAAACTTTTTCAGTTTTGAACTTTCGATTTTTAGACCCTTTCAAAGTACAATTAGAGACCTTTCGTTAGAGGTGTTGAACGTAAAAATCGGAGCATTCCTCATACCCTTAAAAGTGTTGACAGAGAAAAAAAAACATCACTGTAAAAACAGTACATTCTTCGCGAACGCTCAGAATCGAAAATGAAATTCGTATTTAACCATGGTTGTACTGTAGTGATACTTATTACAGATGTTTGCATGCGTGGAAGTATTGTTTATATCACGCACCTGTATAATTGCTTTAGTACAATAATTATTGTGTTACTTAACTAAATCTATGAATTTTGTGCAAGGATCACTGCGATCGACAACGGTTTTAGGCGACTATTTTTTTTACGGATAACGCTCGATGATGAAAAAAGAAACAAATAGATCACGCGTTTTCGCGACAGCGTTTGCGGTCAACGAATTGATTGTTTTCGAAATTACTTCGAAATCAACGAGACCGTATGTAATTTTATCGTCGTGTTCGTGTTGTACTGTACCCGTAGAGGGCGTCAGCCGATTAGGTGCATCCTCCCCCAAAGGGTTGTACGCACTTTTGTTCAATACGACGTTCGTTCGGGCAATATTAAAGTATTATCCATCGTGACGTACACCTGCACACCAATATGACTTGCTGGTAGTAGTTGTGGCTCGAAAAAAGATTGAAAACACAAAGGCTAAATCTCTTTTTATCGTGAAAATCCGATCGGCGGCGCGGCAGACTGATCTGACGGCGCGATACTGCTGTATTTACGACGGACGGACCGCCAGTAGCTCGGCTGCTTTATAATATGGCTTATATACCACCATCGTATCTATAAAACCGACCTGACCTAATCGACTGCCGATGATCGACACACGAAAAAAAAAGAAAAAAAGAATCCAGAAGCACCGGACGGCTTAGGTTACGATAATAACGGATAATAACGTATTTGATTACTGCAGCCGCCGGTCATCCGTCTTCGCGATAATCAAAACGATCATAATAATAATACGATTATAACGGTTGACACCGAGACCAGCGGTCTAATAATTTTATGTATAATACGTGTACCTATATGTAGACGAGAGCCTGTTCGGTTTTCTTCACTGCTGCAGTACGTGCGCGTATTGTGTTGTATTATAATAAAATACGGTACGCACGTGAGGATCTTGAAAAAATATTATTAAAAAATAAACTTTACTCGGCCGTGGGGATCCGTAGTTTACATCGCATGCTCACTAACCTTAACGAAGTATTATAATATGGTATAATGTGTACGTATTATTTCCGCCGCTTTGCAGAGTCAGTCAGTCAGTACATACGGCGGCGATGGGTGCGTACTATAAAAAATATTAAGAATCGAGTATACTTTGTTTCTCCCGGACGGATAACAATAATATACGCGGTATAAAACAACAAAATTAAAATACGTCCACGGTAATGTAATAACAGTATCATTCGAATATTAGTTGTTTTTTTTTAGATTCGCTGCAGCGAAAAAAAAAATAAATATTGATTTTACTATGACGTTTTTTTTTCTTTTGAGAAAACCCTTTTTAGGGTAGTAGACACGTTCCAGTACGTATGTCACGTGATGTTTTTGGGGTTTATGCCTTTATACTTTGGTTGAAGATTGGGAAATTTCGATCATTTTGTTGTGTCGAATCTAAAAACGAACACCCGTATACAAGTTAAAAAATTCCGAAATCGCTCTCGAACACTCGCGATTTTCAACACATCGTCAAATAAAGGGTTGATTTGTGCGAGAACCAATTTTGAAAATTTTCGAACTTTGTTGTTTTGAAACCCGTACGGATGCTGTTGAATACTTTTTCCGGAGATGGCTTCTTCACGATTTCGGTTTTCCGACGTTTTCACGTAGTTAGTTTATTGTTTTTTTATCACTACGTACGTAACCCTCTCCGAAAATTGTTCAAATTTATGGAATTATTTACGCGTCGTTGGGGAACTAACCCGGTCGTCGCTGTCTTTTTTTAAAACACGTTTTCGTATGGTTGGTAAGTTATAAAGTTACCTAGCCACGTTTAGGTACTACTGATCGTGAACCTTGAAACCATTAAATTACATATTGGAAACGCAACATTTGACGGATAACACCACACTTCGAGTCGAATACATTTCAACCGTGAAGCTGTTGCAGATTACACATATCAGGTTGACCGGATGAGGATTTAACAATTAGGGAGATGGAAAAATAATTGAAGTGATTCTTCAATCTTAAATGCGAGTCGGTACGTAAAGTGTAATAATATAATGTTATCCGATACTTAGCTGTAACTCTCATTAGAATACAATTTGTTTATCAAATAGCGTACATATATATATATCTAACGGTCGACGTGAAAAAAGATAAAAAAATTCTGTGGCTTATCCGCTCCGCTCGAGATTTGGAATTAACGGCGATAGAACGGCCGTCGGTTCAAAGACCGCGCGAAACGCGTGCAACGAATAGACTTTTTAGATGATTCCGAGTGAAACGAAGAATGTATTGGTTTTTAAAATTTTTTTACCACAATCGCGATATCGTCTTCAATAACGCTCCGATTTTTAACGTCGGTACGTCTAATGATAGGTATAATACGGACGCAAATTTCATTAGAGTTTCATTAAATTTTTATAGTTGAATTTGGGTTTCACCACCAATTTGGGTTTACTTGATAACCGAGCTCGCTCAGAATCGTTTCGAACGTTTGAACCACAGCTTCCAAAACGGCGACCCACCCAGAGCCGTAGTCAAACTGCCCACGAGTTCCTAGATTCCGGCTTTTGTCTTCGTTTTAAGTGCGCTCGATCTAACCCGATCATCAAGCCCCACGCACAGTACGTTACGCATGAGCCCCGATAGGTTTTTGTCGCGTCATTGCGGGCCCACGCGATTTTTTCTCGACTTTTTTTTTCTATTTAATTTCTTTGTAAATCACATTCTACACGCGGCTGAGACTGCGAACGTAAAACACGCGAACGCGTCTTACTCGTTTTTACTCGGAAAATTTCGACGGATACACTCAGTACAGGCAGTTTCGTCGCAAGCGTGTACACTAATTATTGTTTAAGGACGAAGATCGCTTTTGAAAAACGATCGTCGATTAGGAATCGGGCGAAAAGATCAGTGGAAAAAAAAAAAAAAGTCGGGATCACTCTAGGTCTAGGTTTTATTTTTAATGGGTCCTCCTGCTGTAGCCGGGCGAATCCTTATTAATTTTATAACGTCTATTCGCCAACCTGTACTGAAACTAATCGAGTTTTATTTTTTAACAACAACACTGTACGTATTGGAATCAACGTGTTTAATTACTTTTCGTTTTCTATACACGATACACGCCGCGTGCGTGAAAAACGTATAAAAATAATGATAGTAAGAATAATATTTGAAAAAAAAAAAGTCCGCGGGGGATCGATCCCTTACGGACCCGCGGCGGCGCGTCTAGGTCGATCGCATGACACGCGGTTAAATCGCTCACCGAGTCTCGCGATAATTATCACACGTGGATACACCGACAAAGAGTCCGAAATGAGTTTTCGTTTCGTTCGATCGTCGTTCTTCTCGGAGCACAAAGCGTACATAATACTATTGTAATCGCCGTCCACAGGGTGTCCACAAGGATATTTACAATCTTAAACTAATCACTTATCGCGGCGTTATTGTGTATAATACATTTTGTAAATCTCTGCGGCGCACACCACTGCCAACAATAATTACACTATACAGAACTCAACGCGCGAGCGGAAAAAAAACAGAAAAAAAATAATCGTGAAACATTTTCGGACATTCTTCGAATACGAGCACGGACAGAGCGGCTTTTATACGTATAACGCGGTGAATTCAAACGAGTTGGCATACCGAAATATATGTTAATTGCGCCGTTAAGCGAACTAAAAATATCCAATAATCCAGTAACGAATGTGTTTGTAAAAAAATAATTCGTGTATAAATACCGCGGAGGACACGTGCGCTAGGCGTAGTAGTATCGTCAGCACATTTTTTTTTAATTAAAATAATCGAGGATTTTATAGTGATTACGGATGTTCAAATTGAAACCAGTTTTAGATTCGAATCTGAAAGCAGAATTTTACATAATTTTCATGTTACGTCTCGGAGGTTTAGAGTGGAATTCGGTGCGGCGTAGTATGATATGCGGCGTTTGTTATAAATTTTAATGATCGTTTTCGAGCCGTCACAGCATAGTGTGTGTGCATTCGGTGCCGATTTGGGTATGGCAAAATATATAAACGCCTGAATTATAACAATATTTACACGTTTTGATCACGAAGAAAATGTAACCTCATGGATATTTTCAACATTTTACTTGTATTCGTTTATTCTCAAATTCAAGAATAACTGTACGCCCATACGATATTATAACGACGACCATAATAAATTCGTGTGCTCACGAAATTACTGAATCACACTTTTTCTCTCTCTCGATCATCTTGAGTATATTGAAACTATATACTGTAATTACTATTTTTTTAATTTTTTCTACTTTCGTTGAATCCATCTGTTTGTAGGTCGCTCGGTTACGCGAGTAGTAATTTTTTAAACAGAACAAACACCGCGGCGTCAAATGGATTTGGCGATAAATATAAAAAAAAAAAATGTAAAATAATATAAAGAATGGCCACTGTAAAGCAGAGAGAATCAGAGTTCGTGCCCACCAGATGGAGAACGTGTCACCTGTGCGGGCACGCGGCGACCACTGTGCTCAGTTTGGCCACCACGTGCGCGTTCTACGCGACGGTGGTCCGGTCGGACCATCAGTGCTACTTGTACAACGCGATGCTGATGATGCTCGATCAATCGTGGGAGACCTACGAGGCGAAGATCAAAGAAAACGTTTGGTACAAGTCCGAAAGTTGTTTCGACACGTTCGAGTACACAATGACCACGTTCTTTTTGTCCGCCGTCTGGATGGGCATGTTCGAGGCGTTCGGCCGCGGCGGCACCGTCTCGCCCGAGTACAACCAAGCCCGGTTTTTCAGGTGTGTCCTCCCCCTGAGAGTTTTCTAGAAGTTTTTTAGCGCGGGGAAAACTTCTAAAAGTTCTTCAAACGATCCGGCACGGTCACGCGTTTTGGTGAGATGTAAGATAAATCTGGTGTGGAGTTTTGATCGATTTTGACAGTTTTCGTGCGAGGCAGGTAGGTACCGTAATAAACTTTCAACGTTTTCAAATTTCGCAATTATTTTTCATCGAATTTTATTATCCGTTCGAAAACTCGAAACGTTCACACAAAATGTGTAATGTCTTAGACGTGGCCCGCTTAGCTAGCTCTCTTTGGCTACGTCACTGGCCCCGACCTAGGGGAAAAAGAAAAAGTCTAACTTTAAACTCAAAATGTATACCTGACTTAAGAGCGTTTTTTTTTCTTTTTGAAAACGCGTGATTTTCGAAAAGAATCGAAAAATCGAGAAGTTTTTTGCTTGTAGCTACATGATCGAACAGTGGCGTGTGGTGATTTGGGCTTGTGCGTTCAATTCGTGGTGCTGGGTAAAATCACTGCTGATGGCCATTTGGTTCACCGACGGCTACTGGAAGTTTGCGCAAACGGTGGCGCGAATACCGGAACACGATAAATTTCGTAATCAGTTGTAAGAAACGAAATCGTAAATCAATAATAATCAATGATACTTAGTATTACGCGCGTATAATTAATAAAAAAAAAAAAAATTACGACAGTTAAAACAGTGGACTATTATTTCTGGGCCGATTTTCTTTAGCTACGATAATGTTTACGATATGCTACTCGATAATGTTTTTTTCGGGATAAAAAAGAACGTCGGAGCTTAAAAACTAGTTTGACGTACGTTTTACACGAGTTAAAACAGTATTAAAGCGCGATATTTCCAAATCAATCGAGTTCATGCGCAAAGTGCGTTAAATTAAATTCGTTCAACACACACACACTTTTACAAGAGTGTTTTTAACCATTATATATTGTAAGAACCGTAATAGATAAAGTATGATTATAATAAATGTGTACGTGCGACTGACTGAGTTACGATTACAATTTGTTGAACGAAAAAACTTAAAAGTCAAATCGAATCGACTTCAAGCAAATCGGTAAAAAAAGCGATTTAGAAACCGTTTGTAGGCGAATTTTCGTTTTGTACACAAAATTGGTAACGATTATGTTGAACAGTTGAAAGCCGAGATTATAATTTTTGTTTCAGCGAAGATTATGCGAAACTGTATTACTACTTGACTATGGTGAGTACATAATGTTGAAAAAAAAATTTTTTTTTAAACATATAATTCGGATTAGTTAAAGTTAGAATAAACACGTTCGCAACTGCGGCGCCACATGACGCGTTTGTGTCCGTAGTGGAGGGACCCAGAAAGCAAACGTTTTATGTCGAACAAGCTCTATCGAACCGTGGATAGTGTTTCCGAATATGCGTTGAACGTCCCAAAAAAAAAATGATTTTGACTCCCCAAACACGTTCGAGTGTTTGCCGCACGAAATTTGTGTTTGTAAAAAAAATTCAAAAAACCGTCCTCGGCCGACTAAACCGCGGCGTTACATACGAGACTCAAAATCGTCTTATTTTTCGTTTTTGAACTTTCGTAATAACGTCGACGGTTTGACTCGCACAGGTGTTGCTTTGGCTCACGCACTTGTCGTGCACGTTCAATTTTGGCTTGTCGTTGTGTCGTTTAGCGTCGGGCACCGACTTCGAAATCGTTTTCGACGAAGAAGTCCAGGAACACGTCGCCGTCGTCACTATCGACCTGGCCGACTCTCCCGGACCGTCCGCCGAACCGGCGGCAGAGACAACGCGGCAGCCATCTGCGGAAGATTTGTCCGAGGACGAAAACCCGAACGATTCGTATACCGATAGAAATGAGGCGAAATAATCGAGTACGAGTTTTATAAAATTTGAAATGTTCAGTTGTATTGTTTAATAAATACATAAGTGTAGACACTCGTGTTCCGAGACGAGAAAAACCAAACGTTTAAAATACGAGTATTCGTAGACGATAGCGTTAATTTTACGGCGGCGGCGTAGCTGACGGGCGAGAACGCTTTTTTCTTTTTCATTGCGTCCAATGTAAACGTGACGATTCCGAGTGATTTTTAGCCGAAAAGAGGGCGCAAACGTTAATTTGCCTCCGCCTTAGAGTTGTGTAGCCAGACTGTAACCGTACGCAGATGGTATTATTATAATAAATCCAATATTCTTTGTTCAGCGTTGAAAATGCCGTTGAATCGCTCGGTATGCGGCGTTTAAACAAAAAAAAACTTACGTTGATAACGGTGAACCGGGTACCGGAAAAAAAAAAAAACCGAACGGAAATAACGGACAGCACGAACAATGACAAGAAAAAACTTCCATACAACGAACCGTTCAACCCTGTACTACGGTATAGGTGCGCGTTGAGAATTTCTGCTTTTTCACCCGTAAACGTCGCGACAGGACCAATACGGACGTGCAAGAGAAAATCGGTGAAGACGAACAAAAAAAACGCGAACGTGTCGCAATCAGTGGGTGTTTGCGGGTATTATTTATTGTCGAGAGACACGAAAATTCCACCGCGATGGGTTATATAATTGTTTCGAACGATTCGGGAAAAAAACGAAACAATACCGCAGATAATGATGGAAAAAAAATGTCGACACTTTATACATTACATTATATTGTATTATTCCATATTACCGCAATAGGTTCGTCCCGGATTTGCCGGGACGTCACCGGTTCAGGAATCTGCGTACCGAAAAAATTTCTCGGGACACGGTTTCGTCCCGGATTCGAAGTTTTGTATTACAATGTCCCCGATACTGATCGCATACATTTGTTTCCTTTCCTCGGTTTTATTCCGAAAATTCAAACACAAATAATCACAACTGTTATCACGTTAGGTTATAATAATAACGAAAAATCTTGTCACATTTTAGTAAACAGTTTGCGAACGTCCATTTGTTAATAATCATCGCTGACGTTCGGACAATCGCCTCTCGTCTTGACCAACTGTCCAGGCAATCAACCGCGTCAGACGCTTTCGTGTCAATTTTTTTAGCACTTATCAACCGTACAAAACTCACAACGAATTTAATTCGCTGTAGCGAGCGAGAGTTAGTACAAAGTCATCGTACAATAGCGTCCCGGATTTATCAAAACGAATCCGATCTTGGCCACCCTATACTATATGTAATATTATCGCGTAATATTGTTATTATTACGTTATCGGACGGATTTAACGACCGCGGGGTATGATATTATACACGACGCACGGAACGGAGGTGTGAAGACGACGTGTTTGTTGTGTGCACGTGCAGAGATATTACGAGGTGTGTGACGGGCCGATCATTAATAACGGACACCGTGGGACGCCCGTACACCACGACCACGGCCAAAACAAGGCGTTTATCGACTATATATATTATATATTATATATATTGTTACAATAATACGTTAAGTCGTATTGGATATATTTTCGATCCCGGACGACGTGTCTACGGACGACGGACTCTCGCGGCGTGCAGCCGCCGGGTGACGACGACTGGGCCCAGAAGACAGTGACAGAGAGAACTCGGCGGGCACACCAAACGGCTCCGCGTGTACAGGGTGTTGTTACACTCGATGTTTTCGTGTTCGCGGAGAAACATATCGTGCGACCGTAGAAAAAACCGCGTTGTCTAAATACTACGGTAGTAAGGTAGGTATAGTAATAATATGTCAGCAATCCCGACCACGACGACACTCGTTCTGCGTGGAAGAAACAATAAGATATACAAATCCTAATTTGTATAAACACTATTTCAATGAAATCATATAGCTCAACCTCGCGTACAGATCTACACCGACGCGTCTGTAACAGATAAAAAAGTAGGAGCAGCAATCGTACGCGGTAACGCCGAAATTCAACTGTCGGACAAACGCTCAATCTACACAGCCTTAGCTATACTAGAACAAATACTTTATCGTAGACGACGAACGTTGTATACTTGGCGATTCGCTAAGCGCAATATAACAAGTATCAAAAACACAGCTAATCCTTCCGACACAGCAGCAAGAAATATACAAAACTCCTGCAACGTCGCTGGCAAACACCTTGCCTTTATGTGGATTCCCGGCCATGGCAATATATCTGGCAACGAAAAAGCCGACGCTAAATTCGCCCACAGCTCGACTGAAGCCGTTTCTATTTCGGGATTCTCTGACGCGAAAAAAATTCATAAAAAAACCGGACGACGATATTTTGGAATCGACACTGGTCAACACAGACAACCGAACAAAATCAAAAAGTCTATTCTCCCGTGGCCTCCCGGACTCTCCAGAAAAGAAGAAACGATCATAAATCGACTCGGAATAGGCCATACTTCACTTTCACATCACCCAGAGATGCTACACCCACATGCCACCTACCTGCGGCGTTCGATTAACAATAAAACACATATTAAAAGAACGCAGAAACTATCAAAAACAAACCCTCGGCTCTACACATCTTTTCGTCATTCTCAGTGCTGATCCTATAGCGATCGCTAATGTACTTAACTATCTAAAAAAAATGCTATCTGTACAATGTGTAGTATAGTTTAAAATGTTATTACGTGTTATATTTTGTAATTTAAAACTACTGAATTCAAGTACCGACGTGTATAAAATAATCTAATGTAAAAATGTTACTGTCAGGCCGCGGTCTTTAATTTAATAAAAAAAAATCGCCG
Source organism: Hormaphis cornu (assembly GCA_017140985.1). NCBI lineage: Eukaryota > Metazoa > Arthropoda > Insecta > Hemiptera > Hormaphididae > Hormaphis > Hormaphis cornu. The sequence goes on from CM029359.1 coordinate 19,483,413, forward strand.
ATTTTTCCACGACACGCGGCTGAATAATAATAATAATAGCGAATCCGAAAAAAATGCGACGCGCGTGAGATACCCTGTCTATACCTAGTCAATTTAACGATTCTAGTAACTGTACAATTTATATACAGTTGTTTACTAAAATTAAATATCGCCACGTTAAGAAGTGGTCATAATAAGACGACGAAAAACGTTACACGCCTATACAAACAGCCAATAATAATATTGTTGAAAAATCCGCGTAACTTTTTCGACGCGTACTAGGCGACTTTGGTATTTTTTGTCATTGAGAGACCGTCAACGTTATTACAATAAGGTAGAATTTTACGAGTCGGCGACAGTTGAATATTTTTTTTTTTCCAACACGGTTAAAATAATTACTTATGATTACTACTTGACGTAGTGTAACGAGAGAGAAAATTTAACTGTTAAACATTATCGTGTCGAGCTGAGTAGGCGAAATCAACGAAACGTTTTGGCAGACGTTCGTTGAATTGTGAATCGGAATCATTTCGAATAACCGAAATACGGCTGAAAGACTTTCGATCGGCGGCAAACACGATGTAGACCGATGCAGAGTTAACGGTTAGGAGCTCCGCGGCGGGTACACGTTTCTCGGCGCTTCGTCGTGTACTCGGCGCGCTGCTCGTCGAAAATTATTGCGCCCGTCCAAGGATGTTTTCCGCGCAAAAACCGATTATATTTCACCGAACGGATGTCAAATATAATATCGAATAATTGGACGTCGCTTGGCCTACGTGGTGTGCTCTCATTTACTCGAGCTCCGGGGCACGTTCGATTGCGGTTTCTCAGCCGCCCGTCGTCTGAGAAAATATTATAATCGATATTCCAGTCCGTAAATTGCAAAGTACACTGCCTAACCGGTATGTACGCCGGAACAGATGGTTTTAATGAGCCGTCGCGAAAAATACGGATCACCCACTTCAAAAAGATACCCGAGTATTTTTATGCGTAAGAATAACTAGAAACGTTCGTATTTTATTTTGAAAAACGTCGTTTTCACGTCAATAAAAAATTTTTGTAGCCGACCCGCGCGTATAACATCAACAACTACGTGATAAATTCGACAAGTTCGAAAAAAAACCACAGTCACACACGTTTAAAAAAAAAACCCGGTCAAGCGCGAGACGCCGTTATTTTAAGACGTGGTACAAATTTCAAATTTTTTCGATCATTTTTTAAGAAAGTCTATAAAAACAGAATCAAGCGAAAATCATTTTGGTTTTGTCAGTCGGTATAATATCTCCTCACCTATATATATACAACTCGTTGTAAAATTATAAAATATATACGTTTAAATTCCTCATAACCAGCCCTTGTCACACCACGATGTATTTGAAAATATTTTTCTTCAATTCACCTCAAAAATAACCCCCCGAAATCGAGTTTCGTTTTTTTACTGTAGGTGCATGCCCGTCATTGGGTCGGTTTACACAACAAGTGATTCCGCGTACGTGTTTTGCACCGAGTCCTAAAAATCATAATTATTATCGTAGACTTGCGTCAAAATTTATACTATTAGCCATAATGTCGGTTTATTGAATACAGTGTTTGTAAACACAATTGGAGGTATCAAAAACGCCTCCAAGTTTAATTTCAATTTAATTCTTATTAGCTGTATTACTGAGCACTAGTAAGGAATACAAATAATATTTCGTCACTTCTGATTCAAAATATTCTGAGAATATTTTAACACCATTAATAGGGTTAAAGAGAAAAAAAAAAATGGATGTGGTTTGACTTACTACGTACGGGAGGGTGTGAGAAAAGTAATATAATAAGGCGGCGACGTGTTTAGATCAATATAAAAATATACCGTTGTGTTTAGCAAACACCATTAAAATTACGTATTATTATTACTGTGATAATACGCGTTTTTTTTTTCGATCGACCAGCAGGCTTTATGCAGGTTGAAAATAAAATAAAAAAAAATTAACAATGCCGCAGCGTTTAACCCGCGGTCGTTACTGCAGGAGAAAACACTTGTATAGCGCCTGCACGACCACCCGGCGTGGAGGATGCACGCTGCGCCGCGTCATCGAGTCTGTCGTATTATGTAATGTATGGTACACCACCAAAATCACGAGTTTCTCTTCAGCACCAAATAAGATATCATTGAAATTATACTCTCATTTCCACCGAAAAACAACAAAAAAAAAAAACTTTTTAGAGGTAAAATACTATACCCGAATACTAAACCCTTTTTGCGGGAAAAACTCTGGTCGGAAATAGGATTTTTTTTTTACGCAGAGCGCGGCATCGCTGTTTCGGCACGATCCTGAAACTGCGGTTGATTTCATACCGTATAGTTTTCGTTTGTTTTCGGCGGTACGTTTGGAGTAGAGGTGTTTAAAAAACAAACTTCACAATACTAGTGTTTTGAGAGACAATTTGTTGTCGTGTTTAAAGCACAGAATTTTTTTACAACTGAAAAACATCAACGATAACACGTTATAACAGATGACCAGATAAAAGCGCAAGCACCTTAAGCGCGAGTGGTTTACAGACGGTACGATTAAAGACAGTATCGATACAGACGTATATTTTACTTTTCGTTGCTAAGCGGAAGTAACGCGATTATTTAGTTGTAAGTAAAATACCCGCTTAACGCCTAACACAAACATTAAAATATCGTGTGAGAACACGCGTTGGTGAAATTCGGCACCACTCGCATAATCGTACTCGTTTTCGAACGACAAATCGCGATAAATGAGGCGTGTTTATGATGTGCCTCCTTGATAAGAAGTAGTTACACTCGTTGATGTCCACGTGACAAGTCCACGTAGACGTACTGCTCATAATAACTCGTTTTTCGATGACGGATGATGACGGATGACAGCTATTTTTTGTACGAGATTCGTCTCGAGAACGCCGCGAGCAATAAATTGGAATCGCGAAAAACGAAAAAAAACATAAAATCGTACGATCGTCGTCGCAAAAGAATGTACAAATATCGTGATAGGGATGAAACTAGTTTTATGCCGTGGAACGATTCACTTTGTAAGTGTATAATGCGAGTATGACGCGTTTCAAAATCCGTCGTCAAGTCCAAACGTTGATAATGTACTCGTTATGATAAATGTACGGTACTTTTGTACACATTGTTTTTCGCGTAAGACGAATGAAATTTATTTGATTGAAAACGTCGGGCGTTACGGTAGTATGGTAATTTTTTTAGTATACGGGTGCGATCGGACGAATTGTTCGGACCGCGGCCATTTGATCGAATCTTCGGCGTATAGAAACTAGGAAAAACGTGACCGGGTATACACAAGTCGTAGGTGCGACGAGGTTAGTCATCATCATCCCTTTCGGAACAATCAAACGATCGTACGATATTAATTCTCGAGATATTTACATAATATGCAAATGAACAGATCATATTTTTAAATTATAAACGACCTAAACCTACGCGCGCGTTATCATTATTACCTATCTACATTTGAATAAAAACTATTAAATCTTTTTTTTTTGGAGAGTTCACAAAACGTGTCATAATACCTACTTACTACTGCAGTTATATACAAGTAGTATATAAACGGCGTATATTTAGGTTATTTTTTTTACAGTTTGAAGTAATCAGGTACATACACGTTGTACAGGTATAACACAGATTGTGTTTGTACGAACACACATAATACGGTTAGGATTTTTTTGAAAACACCGCAACATGTTACACTACTTTTCCCTGACAAACGTGTCATAGTTTGCCGGCATTATCGACGGTAAAATCGATCGAAACACGATTTACGTTCGGGTTTTAAACACATTTTAACCGGGAAATCGTATTGCAACGTATCTCTTAAGAGCTGTTTTTACTATTGTCGTTTTCTGCGCGCGCCGGTCGGACACCGCGTTTAACGTAGTTATGTCGTAATGAAAATCGCGAGTTCCGTGTATTTTCACACGAAACGATTTTGGTGCACGACGGACCATTTCGAGTGGAACTCGACCCGGGTGACCGGCTGGATAAATACCAAAAAAATTGTACGAGACCAGAAGTCGAGTGTACCAAAAAAAAAAAAAAATCAGAAAAGAGAAACTTTTTTAAACAATCCCGACACTTGCGGCGAAGTAAATCACCGCGATGCGTCTCAACAACACGTATCGCGACCGGCGCAACACCGCAACACCTATTCGTTCGCGGGCCGCACGAACGATAAAATATCTCTTTGGAAAACCGATCGCGCGTCAATAATAAAAAACACGGCAGTTATCATAATACATTTTATTATAACGTTGTTGTACATTATAAAACGTACCCGTCGGCGAGGATCGTCGTCGTCGTGATCGAAGGGACAAAAGTGAGATAATAATAATAATATATTTTCTCGTAACGCGAGATTTGCATAATACGTATATCTTATTGAAACGGCGTCGGATAGTATATGTTAAATGGCATTTTACAGAAAATAAATAACTTGTGCGGCGGCGGCGGCGTCAAACGGATTTCTCCTTTTCATCTCGCGGGTTTTCCGCGCACGGTCTTTTGCGTAATTTACGCGTTATTTTTCTACCGCTTTTCTACCCGCGATAATTGTGTCCGCTGAATATCCGACTATCGGCCTGGAATCGTCGCTTATTATTATTATAATATACCGACCTAGCAGTGTGCGCGGCCATTCCATTACACTCGTTATATATTGCACATTTTTCCAACCGATCGCCGTTTTATTCGTACGTGAAATATACACGCGCACGGGTATGCGCACGATATTATAATATCCGTAACAAAAAAAAAAAAAAAGAGAAAAAATAAAACAATTTTAATTGACACAACCCCGTTCTGATGAGCGGCGGCGGCGGCGGCGTCTGGCGTTACACGCTGTAACTATAACTATACGTGTTTATATGCATTAATATTAGCGTACAACGAGTGCATGCGTACAGGATGTTTCATCCAGAGAAAATTCAATCGACACCACGATGTATCGTTATAATGAATATTTCTTTTTTTTTCCACGGATCGCCATAGCGCTATACGGCCGAAAAATAGTCCTGTTTTCAACCACCTACGCGCACGTATAGTGTTTAAAATTCCACCACATTACGACAACGTTATAATAGATTGAAAGTTAAGATTCTCGAAAAGTATTTGTAACTCGGTGTGGATCGCTTCAAGCGTAGAATTTTAGCGTTTCACAAATGCGCGGCGCTTGGAGTTTATGATATATTATAAAAATCAACGTCGCAGCGCTATTCAAAGAATGAGCGCAAAGACAGCGGTGCAGATGTCGATAGCATTTTATAACGAAAAATACGACGTGGATTTATTATAATATCGCAAACACGTTTATCGCTTACGTCCGTACAGAACCGTAGCAATGTGCACCGGGTTCATTTTACGCAGAAATGGCGTAGATAATGTTCGAGCGTTCAAACTTTCAACACCTCTCTTTCCGCGGCACATCAATACGGTTTTCGTTTTTATCAAAACCAAGCGATTCGTTAAGGCCGCTATAAAGAGACGTGTTTTTACACCAACGGCGACGTGGTTCCCGCGGTGCATATTTTTCCTACGCCGATTTCGGTACGAACCCGCTGATGCGGTCGGAAGATCAAACACCCCAACAGTACGACCTTTCGTTTGTTCCTGTGTTTTTTTCTAAAAAGTTTTCATTGATACCGGCACGCATTATTACTATACGGAGGTCCCGTACGATAAAATTCGTCGCTATTATCCTCTTTTTCTACCCCGATTGGTAAAAATCATCGCACCGTAAATAACACATCCGGTGACGCATACAAAACCCCGGAATTAAGCGCAGAAAGTACGCGCCTGTAGCAGGACGCACGGTACTAAAAATTCCAGAAACAGTTCGAAAGCACGATCATTGTTAACGGAGCAGAAATGATCAGAAAACGATTTGTTACAGAGTGTTTCCAACAGCCGGAACGAATCGTTTTAACAGAAATAAAAAACGGCAAAAGCTCCAAAGACAAATTTTTCCGTTTTTTTTTTTTCCAAAATACTTCCAAAAACGCGTGTTTTTTTTGTTTTGATGTGTCGCTCGCTCGGCGCTGTGCGACTACATCCCAGTAAAAGTAATAAAGTCGGGCGAAATGTAAATATCATGGTCGCGATGACGAACCGCGTTAAAATCGGAACACATCGGAAACACTCGAGTTATGTACATATCTATAGTGCACGATCGTAGGCCGTGGTTTTCGCATTTTATACGGAAGAATTGTTCGCCTTGAACACTCGCCTATCTTATTATATATATTGTCTCACTATTGCACCGTCACAACGACGCCACGTTAAAAAAAAGTAACCAAAAAAATACCGTGAAAAACAGTAAGTAACGGTTTTCATTTTTGAAATCGCGCTACCCGCTTGGTACTGCGCCAAAACGAACGCGCGTCTCCGAAAGTTTGTGACGGGACACGCTCGGGCGGATCGTCTCACGGAAGTTTAGCTCGGGGGGAAGTCGTCGCCGCGAAACGCAGCCGTCTCGATCGCGAAAAACGTTTTATTTTTTCCATATAATAATAACACATTATATTGAACACACACACGTCCGCGTGTACGTAAAAAAGAAAAAAAATATAGCGCGTAACACGGCCGGCCCGTAATGATGATACGACACACGAGATTTTTATCCTCCGACGGCGCGGCCGAACGTCGCGTAATTACCCGTGCTCGGCGCGCGTCGCGGTCGGTCGGACTTGCGCGATCTCGCGGAAGGGCTGTACCGTACCGGGGGCGATTATACCGTGTACACGCGCACGTGTATAATATATGTATATAAATTGTGGCGAATAAACGGTGCCGACGTTCATATAATAAATGGTGGAGCACATGCCTGCACAATAATAATGGCACAAACAATATGCGCGTGTTGTTGTCCAGGGAGAAGAAAAAAAATTATTCTTCGATGTTTTTTTTCCCTCGATCGATCGTGCCGCGGCATCAGGGTCGACGACGACGCAATTACCGGACAGGTATTATAATAATGTATTTTTGTATCCCGCCGATACCGTCGTCGTTTAAACGTACCCGTGGCTCTCTCGTGTTTTTTAATGGGCTTTGAACAAAAAAATAAATAAAATAATCCGCGCTTTTCAGTACGAACCGGTATGTACAATAGCGTTCCCCTTACCCCGGAATTATACCGCGCTAAGATATTTTGTAAAAACGAACCAGGTCCATTCGAACGACGGCCGCGAGTATTCTCTCCGTTTTTTCGGGCTCGTATTTTTTGACGATCGCCGAACCGAACGACGCACAAGGATCCCGTGCAAAATAATGGAGACGTTAAGAGGATTTTTAATTTTGACGGCACAAAACAAATGTTTTTACTGCGATGAAAAAAAAATACACACATTTCGAGCGCTACACTACATGTACGCATTGGGTTCGTTTCAACTAAGTGTATCTGTCAGTAAGATGGACCTATGTATTTTAAACGGACGCCAAAAGAATTTTAGATTTGAACGGTGTATTGTGGTAGTTTTATAATAGTAATTTGATGTACGGCGAAGTAGTAGGCGGAATTTTGAAATTTTCCGGTGTACGACGGTCGTCGGTTCGATAAAAATACAAAACGACCCGTGGTCCTGCCGTAACGAAATCCGGATACGAAGAACAAAACACGAAAACCTACTGCAGTATTACACTTGAATATTATCAGATTATTGACGTTTTGTATTACCGTTTTGAATATTCAGGGGCTCGTTTATTCGTAAGCGACGTACTTCATTAAGAGACACAAAAACTCACCTTTATACACACTCATGTTGAACCGTTATAAAGTATCGATAACGATATGCCGCGTTAACCGAATTCCAAAAATATATTAACGTCTATATCATACCATTTGTCAGTTGTTACCACCCAATACTACTTTAAATCGTAACTAAAATTACTGATTAATTTTCTAAAAGTATGTTTACAAAATCGAATCTGTATGATAACAGAACGAATATTAGTCACCTGTAGTCGAGGCCGTGTAATGTAACGTACATTATTATCGTAGTATATTATGCATACCGGTCACGTAACCTAATTTAACTTGTTTTCCATTGAGAATTTGAATCCGACGCTAAAATACGTATTTTGTTCTAGACGATAGCAGTTAGCACTACGCGAAGAGGACGTTTGACCAAGTACGTTTTGGTACGTTGTTTTTCGACGTGTTCATAACCGGTGAATTACGATCAGATTAGAACATTTTCATAGCGATCAGATTAGTCGCGTTCGTAAAAAACGCGACATAATTCATCCGCACAGCTCTATTGTCTAGGAGTATAATGAATTTGGATATTTTGTGACGCGCGATCCTGCAACTCAATGAGTTTTACGATGATGGTTTGCACGGTGTTGAGTGACTTAAGTCGAAATCACGCGGGGAGACGTCTTTGGCGTGTCGAACACAACAACAAAACACGTCTGTAGATAACATCCGTACAAGATTAGTTTTGGCAATATAATTATAATCAAGATAAAATCAGAACTTATCACGAAAATTGTGTTTCACGAACCTTTGAAACACATTTTTACTATACGTTTCGTTAATAGAGAAAAGCATGGTTAAATTTAGTGAAATTAACTTTTTCGATTTAACACAACTATAGAATAACGACGTTGTTTAAGTACAAAACGTCAAACGAATTAATTAAGTACGTCTAGTGTACACCCATGCAGCAGTAGTATTTACTCTTGACTTTCATACTATATAATTCGAATTTTTAATCTCGGAGTTTAGTTTTGCACTTTACTAATTGTGTTGACCAATTGAAGATTGTTCTGTTTTCAATACATAAATAATATTTTAACATTCTCAAAGGAGGCCACATTTTTTCGTGATTACAATTTTCAAGTGACATACGTCATGTGTATTGGAGAAACTGCTTTCCCTGTGCACCGCGACATCCAAAATCAAAAACATAAATAATACACATGGATATGTGCATAACGCAAACATAAAAATGAAATACCTTATACATATTATAATATCGGTAGTTCAAAACGCTGTGTATTATACTGAAACTTTTACACAATATTTAAATAAGTAAGATTGGTCCAAGTTTCGAGTGATTTTGAAAATTTACGAGCAAAGTATAGAACTTTAAGATTTTCATTTTCTTTGTGGTTTTTGTTCAATAAATGATTTGATTTTCGACAAAAATCACAAGATTAACAACGAGTATACATATATCTTGCTAAAAAATTTCGAAAATTCATGGCCAAAATTTTTGTTATTAGTCGTTTAAAGTTGGAAAATGGTCGAAAATCGGTCATACCTTTGAGTTATTTTTAGAAAACGTTCGTAACTCACACAAATTTGTTATTTAAGAGTTTAATTTAAAATACAAAACAAAATTATCTGATAAAAAAAAAAAGTTTCAAAATAATCTGCCAAAAAAATTCCAAACGCGTACGCAAAAAAATGTTGAAAAACGATGCGGTTTGGTAATCACGATATAAAATTACGCGCACTTGATACTAAAATCGTATTAACTCCTCAAATAACGTTCCGAACGGTTTGAAAGTTTCACACGTTGTTTATATTCTTCGCACGCGGATACGTTTTTCGGACCATTTTCGACGTTAAATTTGATTTTACCCGGACGTATACACTACTAGATAACTGAGCTCGCTCTGAATCGTATTTTCGAAGGCAATGCTTTCAGGTATATTAAACAGAAATTAAATTTAGAGCCCCGACTAGCGAGCCACACAAAGCGTATATGGTCGCTACTCCGTCAAACTACCCACGCGGCCGGGCTTTTTTTTTTTTAATTCCTAAATACTAAACCGGATACGATCCAATAACGTCGCCGAATCACTCACACAGCTGTTAAATTATTACGACGAGTTTTTATATAAGTACCTACGTTTTAATAACGTATTTCTTAGCGAATCTCTTTCCCTATTAGATCGTGCGCGTCGTCGCCTACAACATGTGGACGTGAATAATTGTGATGTTGTGATGATGGCGATAACAAATGAACCGTGAAATCGACTCTTATCCTCCGATCCACCGAGAGAAATTACCACAAACGATAAACGGTATTTTAAAACACTATAATAATAATAACGATATTGTTTACTTGCGTACCTTATTACCTACCGGCTACCACGACGAGCATGAATTATTATGAAAATACGCGCTAGAGGAAGTCGAAAATACTGTATAGTAATATTATGTACGGGTACTGTAAAAAATCACGAGAGGTTTTTTTTTTATAATTTTTATACCTATTCGTGTTTTCAAGATATTTTTGACGACAGTGTGTGTTTAAAAGGTATTTGACGAATATATTTTAAACAATTTTTAATTTCATGTGATAAATTTTCAAGCGTAACACCGTTCATCACCACTAAAGTCGTTAAATCAAGTTTATACATTGAAATCGTTGTAAGTACACCCGACGTCATGTTACGTGTATTGACTGTTATGCAAGTCGATTCGGGAAAGAAAATTTAATTTTAAACAATCGTCGCTGCTCGTTAAAACTTAAAATCGTACATCATCATCGAATGTGCGCAGTGTTCGCAATGAAATCTTAAAATTTTCAGTTAACTCCGAGTGCAGATGGGGGATGTGTGTCGAACCGATGGATGACAACATAAGACGATTCTTCTAGACGAAATAGATGAGGATGGTAAATAAGATGATTTTTTTTCGCTACATTATTTTTTCTCCTCTGGTGTAGGATTTTACGCAAATCGGATACCCGCGGTAAATTCGTAGTGTTAGTTCAAATCAAAATTAAAAAGCCATCTTTTTTTCTCTTGCGGTTACATAATTATACAGTCGAAGACAAAAACGCGTTACCGTGCGAACGTCGTACATCCGATATCTATCGCGTGCACATAAAATACGCATAGAACGATGATATATTAAGCTCTGAGAACTAGGTCATGTGTTTAAATTGATTAAAATTCGTATCGCGAGTTATACACCTGCAATATTAATTGATGTTTTTCGTCGAGGTAAAAAGTAAATCGCGGACAGTTATTGTTTGGACACCTCGTTTTGCACGGATCGGTTGAAAAAGAAATAAGTTTAGATTTTGCTTCTCAAAACGGAAGATCGGTATTACACAGATGGATAACAGGCTTAATAGTCGGGTACCGTACGTAGTTAGTTGCTAAGAAAAGACTCGAACCACGTGTGACAAAATCTAAATATAATCCTTGTTTACACATTGAAAAAGATGATTCGATTAATTAAAACTAGAAAACACTAGTTAACGTCATACGAACGGTGATTAAAAAACGTTACGTATTTTCACTCTAACCGTCTATTAAATACATTTTACAATCGTCATCGATTTTGTACGATATTCAACAGCTCGGCAGTGATTTTTGGCGGACGGCCGTCATAGAACGCTCCTCGACCGCTGTCCAACGGTGAAATTCTCAAAGTGCTGCTAGAAAATGTTTCCATCTGTCAAAGCACTGCTTTTAAACATCGCCCGACCGCGAAATCCAACTACAACCGTGTGCGAAGAACATTCGACGAATATAACGTGAATGTTTTTTCGTCGCCGATTTTCGTTTTGACGCGAACGAGGAGGCCTCGCCGAGCAAAAAAAAAAGAATTCCCTGCAAACCAGAGATCCCTCCTGTAAACAAGAGGTAAACAAGTTTCGTTGATAACGTATTTCGGACAATTTAATTTCCGCGTACACTTTGTGGCCACGCGTCTCGCTAACGCCCGTATGTAATGACATATTGTGACAGCGGCGGCGGGCGCGCGAACCCGTCATGACGAAGAGTAGTGATCTGTTCGCGACCGGTCGGCGTGTCGTCGCGGCACCGCGGTTTTCCGGCGTGGGCCAAGTGTCGTCGACACAACGAGAAAAATTAATAACGAAATATACATACATACGTAATATTATTACACGTCGTCATACGTATTACGTTCGCGGGTACTCTAATTTGAATAAAACGTCCAGCGTTACAATAATAATGATAATCAACGCGCGCGCGCGCGAAGAGCATCGGGGAATCGGTCGGGTAGGGCGCGCGAGACGTAAATATATTATATTTATTGTGAATGATAACTCTCCTCCGGTCCCGGTGAACACGATTTATCACACAGAGACGTGTGTTTATCGTTACACGTACAGCTGTGCTTATGATATACATAAGTGTTGTGTGCGTGTGTAATGATGATGATAAACGGAAAGGTTACGAGGACGTAAAAAATATACGGTACTACGATGTGTGCGCGTAGAAATAATAATAATGTTTTTTAATAATAAAAGGAGTGCAAGAGACGCGCAGCGGTGGCGTCCCACGCGGTCGTACGAGGTTAGGTATTAATAATATTGTGTTGTACGATTGTTATTATCCATTGTTGTTGTCGTCGTGTCTCCTCCTGTCCCGGGGATGCGGCGGTTTTTTTTCACTTTTTTTTCCCCCCGTTTTCCAAACAACAATCGTCGGGGGAAACCGCCGTCCGAGTGAAGATCATAACGGCACCCACAAGCGCCCGACCGCTTCCGGCGCCACGTCTCTCTCTCTTCCGACTCTCGCGGTCCCTCGGACGAGCGGCGCGCCGCTCGGGACATTATATATTATAACATAGGACGTAGGAATGGCGTTTTTTTTCTTGGTCGTCTCGAATCTGGGAGTTGAAAAAAACCGAGCGAAATTTTTAGGAAAAACGGTAAAAATTACCGCTAACGGGGGCGGGTTGACGCGATCGATTTTTTTTCCGCCAAAATAACGGTCGGAACTGGCTGAAACGTTTACGCGCAGTATGAAAAAACAAGTAAGACACCACACGGGTTCGGTGCGATACAGTTTCAAGTGATTTCGACAATTGTCGAGCTAGAGAACGTGAAAATTTTCATTTTTTTTTTCTAGTTTTTGTTCGATAAAAAAAAAATGCGTAATTTTCCGCGTTAAGTTTTCAAACCTCAAATGCGAGGTTGCTAACAACAATACAAAAACTAAACTAAAAAATTTCATCCGTGGTCGCAATTTTTTTTTGCAGTCGTTTACAGTCGGAAAATCGGTCATACTTTTGACTTATTTGTGGATAAAAATTCGTTACTCACACGCGTGTTTGTTATTTACAAATTTGACGTTTTAATGTGTTGTGTATACGACAAAATTTTCTATACGAATGAAAAAATCCGCCAAGGAGATCCTGAAAGCGTGTGAAAAAAGTATTGAAAAACGGTGTTATTTTGATTATAACAATGAAATCATGCGCAGTTGATACTAAAATCGTGATAACTCCTCTCAGATAATGGTTTGAAATTTTTACACGTTATTTAAATTAATATCACTTCATACGAGGATACGATTTTCGGACCATTTTTAGGAAAATTTCGTTATACGAAATAACGGTTTTATTTCGATTTTGTTAAATTTGGTTTTTATCCGCGGACGTGAACTGAGCTCGCTCGGAATCGTTTTGTCGACATGTTATTCAACATTGCTTTCGGATATGAACTAATATACGTTCGATTTCTCGTTCAGTTGATCGCGGTAAAATCATAAAACGTACTTACGAGACACGATTGTTATACCCACTACCCACGTGTAAAAAATGTGATTGAAAAGCGTTTGAAACGTTAAGAAAAAAGTTCGAAAACAGACCTGGCGGTTCGTTCTGCCGGCGCGGAATCTTGTAGTGTACCGCGACAAAATATCAAAATAACGATAAAAAAGGAGTAACGAACCGAAAGTACCTAGGTCCTAGACAACGACGAGTGTTTTTAGAGGATCACGTGGAAATAATTGTACACCAATTATATCACAATACAGTTTCATATTCAATTTGTGTACAATGCGGTAAATCATATTACCCGTGAAATTTACGATTCCGAGCTCCAGTGAGGAGTAAAATTTTCAACAAATTTTAAGGATTTAAGTACTGCACGGTGTCACCGATCTCGATGACGTGTAAAAATATTAAGTCGTTTCAACTTTGAGAATAAGAAAAAAAAGCTCCAGTACCGGCCATCTTTGAAGGTGTTTTATGCTCAATAAACCGGAGACAATTGGAGCAATCCTACAGCCAAAAAAGTTTGGCCAAAAAAAAAAAAAAACATTATCGTTGTAAAATCAATGCGCTCATCGCTACGGGCTGAATCTATAAAAATATTCCGAATTACGGGCCCGAAATAAATTGACTATTTGACCAGATTGTTATTACATTATTTTATATATTGTGATATCATTAAAAGTATTACGATTACATTGCACGTACAAAGTTTTATAAGTCGTTTAGAATTATTTCCGTTATTAAGAGTAAGTATATACTCAAGGTTGTACGAAATTTAAGTCCACTTTCCGATTTGTGGATCGAAAAATACGTGAATTACCAAATAATTTTACAAAGAAGAGCGGAAAATCGTTCGAAACTGTCCATGGTTATTGGACAGAAATCGATAAAAATTTTTTATATAGGTCTTTATTACTACAAGTATGACGTTTGATTGTTGTTATACTAGTTGTGATGTAAGTGGTATGTATATGGCTTACGAGTGATTAATTTTTTTAATTCCTATTTAACGATAATGGGAACATACTAAATAAACGTCTAATTGTTCACTCGCAGTTTGTTTTGGCCATTATCAAAATGGTCATTTTAAAAATTTTTGAGTTCAAATACCAATTTTACGTTATTTTCATTTCGGTAAAATTTAAGTAACAACGTTACAGATAATACTCGTTGTACTGTTAATAATTGTACTACATATAACTAAAACTATAATAATTGTATTATCGATGTTTAAAACTGTAATCCTTCCGCACTGGCCGCTTAAGTCGGTATTAATCCTAATTGGGTCAAAGTAACAATGTTTACACGATAATACTGTGTTTTAATTACCCGACAGGTACGAGTGATGAAATAATCATTTGTTGTTTTAACATAACTTTGAACACTTACCTGCGAACAAAAAAAAAAACAATTATTACTTTTATTAACACTTATCAGTTAATTATATATAATAAATAAATTATATAACGGGTAAAAATAATTATAGCGGAAGCATTTTTCACGATTCATCAATATTCTTATGAATTAAAATCGTTTATAACATTAAATAAGTTAAACGTGAGATGTTTTGTATGTACCGAACGGAAAGTCGCTTTATAATTGCAATTTAGGAATTCGTAATATAGGACCTATAGCAGATTTTACGCGTTTTACGTTACGCGTGCGTTTTTTTTTTCCCGTAATAATTACGCTTATACGACAAAAATAATAACAATTATCTTACGATGACGTGAGACTTTGTGACAACAAATTTGCATTCTATCGGTCGATGGTGGAAAATTATTACGATAAATTTATTCTGCGAATGCGCGTCTTATAAATAGTATCAATGCATACCACCGGATTGTTGTTGTTGTTTTTTTTTACGCGTTTGATATACCGTTACCATTGACGTTTCATAATGTGGATGCAGCGATTTCTTTTTGTCCGTCTATCGCTGCACGATAGAAATGTCATGGGAACGTTGTTTGTTTTTCTAAACGAGATACGTGAGGATTTTGAAAATTTTGATTCGTCGGGGCAAACGTGAAAAAAAAATGAAAAACATTTAAAGTCGTAGTGAATTGACCGCGGGCTCAACACAACACACGTTTCGTTTTAGTAAACAGAAGCAGTTTTTCGTTAAGAAACTTTCACGGTGGATAACATCTCATCATCGGTCGTGCTCACTTTTCCAAACCCGATTACGCCGCTGAAACGAATAATATTATACAGGCGGTGTTTTACGTGGCGTCATTTTGTTTTCTCGCCAAAAAATAAAATCTACTCTTCTACACGACGACTAGAGCGCAGCAAGAAGTTGTTCTTACACGAATCGTAACGGAAACGTTATACAATAACGTATTATTCAACTACGTGTATACACGCTCAAGTTATAAGTACGATCCCTAACGTCTTTTACAGTTCCCGTAACTCGTACGCAATAAAACGACGCAGGATTTCTCTGGAAAAAACGAATACCGTTGCTGAACGACAACAATCGTGTGTGTATTGCTCCGCCGGTACGTCAAGCGACGAGGGTTTTCAACGCGTCCCTTCGAACGTGTGTAAAGTTTTATACACTGTTTTTTCACGTTTTCACGCCTGTTACACAGAAATCGAGAGATTTTCACTTTACTTCCGATTTCTACGGATTTTCTGGACGCGCGCGACCAACAGACGTGTATACGCCTACCCGCGAACAATCGTATGTGTGTCAAGTGTGCCGCAGTACGTACATTGTAACGGTCCACGACTTTTCGCGGCGAGGCGGATTTAACAACAAAAAAAAAAAGAAGAAAACGGAAACATAAGACGACACATCCGCATCGTCCTGCAGAAAGACAATGAAGACGTTCTCGGCGGCGGCGTAGGCGCGCTGCGTTTCGCGAATTCTTATTTTATCGCGCACTTTTCCAAAGCCCACGCCGCTACAAAAGAGACGGAAAAAATAATAATATAATACGTTGCGTAGGTAAACTCGGCGACCCTTGCGGGCGAAAAAAGAAAACATCGTTATTATTTCTTTATTATTATTATTTTCGTTGTAGTGTTTGTATTCTTTCACGGGAAAGGGTACACGCGCGTCGTCGTCGTTATCGTCGCCACTTTTTCTTCATCTGCCTCCTACGCGGCGACGCGTCGGATTATAGAAAATGAAACGGACGGAGAAAATGACCGAGGCAGGTATCGCGTTTTATCATAAAAACAGTCGTTGCCGATCGCCGTTTTACCACGACGCGGGGACGTATTTCGCGATCGGTTTTTTTCTTTTTTTACTACGCTTAGGTACCGGAAAAAAATAGAAATTTGCGAACCAGAGCTGCGCGCCTAATCGTCCATCGTCGACGTGCGCACAGTAGAAATACGTGTAAACGCGAACACGACAATGTTGTGTCCTCCTGCGATGTACTCGAGAGAGCTACTACTCCTTATGTACACAATTCCAAATATGTTATAATTCAATGATTTTGTTTTTTCGCGGTACGCATTTTATCAACGAAAAAAACATGTTGATGTTATCGAAGAGGTGGTACTCGAGCCACTGTACTACAAAACGTTTTGCGTGACTACGGTTGTTTCGACACGACGCGCGTCCAGGAAACAATCGTTTTTACACCGAACAGTAGTGTCACGAATCGAACGCGTAAAGAAGCAGCTCCCACACCGATGACGAAAACAAAACGAGGCTGGTGACCCAAAGAGTCGCTGCGAACCCCACGCGCAATGCGAATAATAAAAAAAATGATTTCAAAAACTAAAAAAAATCATCACGCTATAACAGACAATGGAAGAATTGTAATACAACGGCGATCGTCGTGAAAACGTACGCGCTCAAGAGGCAGCGCGGTCGTATTATTGTGATTAATCTATACCAGGGATGCACAACCTTTTCAAGTCAAAGGGCCAAAAATAGGAAAAAGGATCATGTCGAGGGCCAAAGCAGCGCGTGAATATCAAAATATGGCATAAACATAAAGACACTAATTTTTCATTCGCGGGCCAACTTTAAAGGCTACGCGGGCCGAAATTGGCCCGCGGGCCATAGGTTGTGCATCCCTGATCTATACGTAAAGGATGGAACAGATTGATTGCTGAAACGAGATTTCATACAATTTACTTTTTCTGTAACTATAGTTTTTATAACGCGTGATGAGATACTGTATCGCTCGTCGTGCGTATTATGAGCGCACACGGAACATAATGTCGTTATTTACGAAGAAATTCGACTTGATTCAAAAAGCCATATCAGAGATAAACGAACGTGTAAGTTGTCGGCAAACGTGAGGCGTACACAAAAAAAAAGTCGACTCTTTTATCATCGACATAATATGTTTCGTTTAGGATAAACATGTTTTTTTTGTTTTCCAATTACGCCACCGAAACGTACAATAAACAAACGTCTAACGGGCGGTGTTTTATACCTGGCGGTACAAACTGAAACTCTGCAACGACTAGGTTGTTTTTATATTAATCGTAACATATTTCCGTTCGGAAACTATACGGGCCAAAGCTACAATATAATATTATTTAACTGTATTTAACACTCAAGTCGGTACAGAGTAGTATAATATACCTACGCGGTTTTCGGGTGGCAGAAAAACACAATACGTGTTTTATAATAATAACTTTGCGCGGCGACCCACCCACGTGCCCGCGCGGTCGGCTGTCGAATAAAAAAAAAGACCGGCGGCGATTAAAACCGATGACACGCAGACGACAAATTTTTTCCACGCGCTTTTTTTTTTTTTTTTAAAATTTTTTTCCTATTATTTCGACACGTTCTCTCGGCATTGTCACGACGTTCTTCAGCACACCCGTCGTCTCGTTGTCTGTCGTGTATGACTTGCGAAAACCGACTCGCGTCGCAGGAAAACGCGGATAAACGTCATAAACGGGCACCACAACACTATATAATCTCGTCTCGTTTAAATATTTTTAATTTGCGAAACTGCAGACGACTGCAGAGTACGTCAGCTTTACAGCGAATGGTTTACATTTTAAAATATATTTAAAAATAGAAAACAACGGTACGTAATGTTTTTCGGGGGAAAAAAAAAAAAAAAAAAAAAAAAAATTTTAAATCCATCGGTACGCTTTATCGAATTTTTAAAATTAAATTACAGAAAATTCAATTCACGATCTAACGATTTCAATATGTTATGAAAAACCTAAGTTTGAATCATTTACAAAACCCGCAATGACAGTTTGTACAATACCTCAGTACAACCTCTCGGTTTTTAAACGGAGTTGAGTGATTTGTTACAAGCAGACTGTTTTTTTTCAATCAAATTTTTTCCGCTAAAGAGTTTTGGAAACGCGAGAAAAATTCCTAACACTGCGGACTCTCGAGATTTTGTCGTTATTTTTGAAAGTACGTGTAACTGCGAATCGTCATTTTCTACAGTGAAATTTTAACAAAGTCTAAATCGAATTCACGTCTTTCGTGCATCGGATTAGCCACCACCACAGGGTGTTTAGTCGATATTGAAAAATCCAACGCCAATCGTCACATTGACTATCTAAATTCCAAACACAAGTAATCATCATAATTGTATTTGATGACACAAATCAAAACAATTTAATAATAATATAATTTTTTTTTTTGGTCAGTGTTTTTACGAAAGTGTAAATTGGCCTGCCGACTACAAAAGGTCGGGCCACTATACAATAATGTTATACCACGTCCTATGTAAATACTTGCATATTGTTGTTAGTACAACACAACGGTTGGAAAAGACGCGCTTAAGTTATACGCCTATAAAAGTGTGACGGATATTCCGAGATTTGTCAAGGGGAGGACAAAGTATTTTCGACTTTCGCACACGCATTTATTCATGAATCGTGGAATTTTTTTCCATTTAAATGCGAAAAGATAGGACCTGTATACAGACTAAAATAATCACCCTTTTCGATCGCGTTATGATTTTAGTTCTCATTGCAAGTAAAAACGGTCAAACCGTTTGTTCGCGCACCATTGTACGGGTTTAAACCGTCGTAAAAACGAGTTTTTTGCGAGCGTCGCTCACAGACGTAACGTCAAACCATAACTTCCGAACCCAACCGGCAAAAGTCACGACCTATTCCGACGAGTAGTAGCCCAATAGATCCTTTTCTATTTGAAAAAAAAGTTTATTTCCGAGGGAGCGCCTACTACTCTTCCTCACCCCCCGCGGACGCTCTCGTTAGGTATTTACACACACGGGGGGCGGGGGGTTCAACCCACCCCCAGAGCCAAAGAAAAGTACACACGTTGTTGTGTTTGCTAAGCCATTATACGAGTATATCAATTTTGACTAACTGACTTCGTTAGAAATGTTTTTTGTACATTTTATACCGCGCTATATTTACGCGTTTAACTTTCGGCGCGATCAAAAGGGTGGAACTTTCAAAGAGAAGCATCGGACAAGTTTTACACCGACGCGGTAGGAAATTTTTTCTTATTATTTTTGAACCCTCCCCTGTCGTTCCCACAGGGAAAGATCGAACTCGACCGCACATGGCGTCGTAACGGTCGATAATTAAAACATTATCGCCAGTACTTTCATCGGTAAAAGCGATTTCCCCGACCGTCGATTTTGCCTGAAAACCCGTTCCTCGGGAACGTCTCTTCGCGCGCGCGCGCCAGCGTGGAAACGACATTATCCCGCGCTCGGTCGCCGCCTCCGACGGACGGACGCGCGTGGGCAGACCCTCGGGCGAAGGTGGACCGAAATTAGTTTAATAATAATAATAGTGTTTGTATTACGTCCGATTAAACGCTCTGGAAATATATAAAAAATAATATCACGATATTACGCGTTTTCGATATCTATCGCTCGTGCGTAATTGAACCGGTTTGCCAAAAGAAATAAACGTCCTGCTGCGCGGCGGTTCCACGTGTGTATACACGTTGTTTATAAACATTTAATACCGTTTTAATACGTTGGAAAACGGAATCGCGCGATCTTCCGCCGACGGGTGCCACTGTTGTATACGACGTTTATCGCCAGCGTATGACGTATATAAACTCTTATACACACACAAACATTATATTATTATTAAAGTTTTTATCGTTGTATTAACGTTCTGGACCGCGAATATAGCAATTTTTCTATCAGAAATATACGCGCGTGTATATAACACAAATATTATAATAACGTTCAACGGATAAACGTTATAACATGTTATATACACACGGGTAATTCGACCTCGTATTACGGATATTGTTGTTACGTACGACCCCCGGGAAAAGTGTACCGTTTCTCACAAAATTATATCGCAGTCACAAAAAGACAGAGATGCGTATCTCGCACGGACCGGATGTGGAAAGCGGGTGATACCTCGAGGTGTTTTAGGAGGCATTTCCTCTGCGTCAAACACACAATAAAGTTGCAGTGGATGACGGACGGATTTCTAATATAAACGTATATTATTCGCGTACGGGTGCCACACAGCCCGAGATATTACAGGTACTGTTCCAATTAATTGTTTACTAAACGGTACAACGCGTAAACTGCGGATCGATGAAAAAAAGTTTTGACGAACACGGAAAAGCGTACAAAAAACAACGCTGATCCGCTTTCGTCTCTCGACGAGAAAATGAAAAACGGCGGCGGCAAGGATGAACTTGGAAGAATTCGGCGTGTCGTCGGAAAACCGTATGAAGGCCGCGGCGCGCATTCGGTCACACTACATTATACTGATTATATTGTGTCGTACATATAGTTTCGTACCTGTTTGTGTATATTGTAGGGGTCCGTGTACGAGGTAATTAAACGCGGAATCGGGCAAACGAGTCGGGACGATGGAAGGAAATCAATAACAATAACGATAATAACTGCAAATAAAGAGAAAAAAAACCAAGCACGAAGAACAAAAGCTACTAAACAACACGTTAAGCGATGTATCTAAAGGAAGATAGAGGACTCGGAATAACAATTTTGCGACCTGCACGCGCGACGAATTCGCAATTTCGATAAACATAATGTGTATAAACTTACTCAGCCAGCGTGCGCGAGTAAGTAGTATCTCTGTATCGCGTTATACTCTCTTATCGTTCGTGTGTGGGATGGACAAAAAGCAAAAGCAAACTGTACCACTACCATTAACCTGCGGAAATTTACTGATTTTGTTCGCGGACGCGAATATTTCGGTATTAATGGCGATACGGTGGCCGTTGTTGTGGGTTAGTTATTGACGGAAGCCAGCGAGCGACTGAAAAGAAATTCGCCGAACGAAAGCTGCGCACAGCGGTGGCGGTCTTCCGGCACACGTGCATTGTAGTATTATATTATATTATTTTACGCGTGTGTACATTAAAAATATTTTCTTCCGTTCTTTTTTTATTTAATGGTGTAAACGATAACAACGCTGAAACGTATAATAACGGACGAATATTTTTTCATTATACAGTAATAATAATAATAATTCCGTCTTATTACGCGCGCGTTTTGCACAATTCCGGGTGGAACGACGCGC
The DNA here is from genome assembly GCA_017140985.1 of Hormaphis cornu. NCBI lineage: Eukaryota > Metazoa > Arthropoda > Insecta > Hemiptera > Hormaphididae > Hormaphis > Hormaphis cornu. The sequence goes on from CM029359.1 coordinate 19,505,345, forward strand.
GGAAAGATACTGGCGGTTCCCACAAGAAAACTCCCACGACTCGATACAAATTATACCACCGCCGTTCCCTTATTGTTGTTGTTGTTGTACTGCGGACGATATAATTAAACCCGCGAGACAAGGAGGAGGAGGATGCGTTCTTTTTCTGTACGTATTATAGTTTTTCTACCGAATTTTATTTAGGTTACACACGCCGCGTATATAACGTGTACGGCAATTATAATTTTTTATTTTACGCGCTCCAGTTTGGTCCCGGATTTGTTGTTGTTATCAGATTTTACACACGGTTTCTAACGCCGCGATTTTCCGCGTTAATGTCGTCGTCGTCGAGACAACAACAAGCCGACGAACTGGTCTCGACTGCTGCACTTTGCAGTTTGCGTAATATGCTGTTTGGATCAAAATAATATTTATACAACGTTCGTTTACGATGTGTTGTTCGCGTTTGTTTCAATTGATTGCGTTTCAAACTCGGTAAAGGTTAGACCGATTCGGTTAAAACGTACGCGCGCATATAATACTGCCGATTCAGTGTGCACAGTTTAAAAAAAATGTCCGTTGATCTAAACGTTTATACAGCGTGTAACCAAGGCGATACATTTTAATCGGAATGTAAATTATGTGTTGATTCGCGCGTAGTTCGTGTGACCGAATTATTAATTACTCGAGGAGCCTGCTCAAGCGACCCGTTTTTCCCTCAAAAACACTACAATAACACACACGCCTCCTGTTGGCGAACGGTTATTTTAATCGGTTTTTTTTTTTACTGCCACAAAGAAGAAGACTTTCTACGTTTCGCACCGGACTCCGATTCGAATTAGGCATATTTTTACAACAAACCAAATCAAAACTCGACGGCGAACGCGGACTGTAAAAAGTCTTCCGAGGTTGGAAATAATAAAAAATTATTGGACCATTTTACGAGGCGTGAGAGTTTTTTTTTCGCACGGTCAACGTTGTCCATTTAAACGTGCGTCGAAAGCGGTAGAAATCGCCAGAATTTTTCTTCGCCTTAAAAACTAGGCGCGCCTCGACGGTTTCATTTTTACGCGTTCAAGTTTAAAGTCAACGAGCAGCAACAACGTTTCGGCTAAAACACTGTTCTCTAAATCACACGTTATAAAAACTGTACCGAAGAGACAATATTTATACGTTTGCGCCTAGTTTACAGATAAGAAATGTTTACCACGGTTATTACCGCATAGTAATAAAAATACGATTTTAGGCGAACTATGTAATCGGTTCATATTTTATAGTTTATACTTTGTACGGTTAAAAAAGAAATGATTACGATTTGAAAAAATACACAAATAACAAACTAAAACGTACGGGTCAATGAAACGAACAGGTTCATAGGAAAAACACTGTTTTAGTATAAACAAACCGAGAAAATTACACTACCACAGAAATTAATTTTATTTGAGTATACGTGTATAAATAGTGTACACGTATGGAAAATGTGTCGACTTATACGCAGTGGACTTGTTGTGGCAGGATCATTTTTATTTATTTTTAACGATACAATTTTTTTTTCATAGTAAGCACAATCGAAACATGACAATACGAAAAAACAACTTGTGGGAAACTTGTAACTTTTTTTTCGTTCCAATAAAGTCAATTAGTCAAAAATAACTTCACGAAACCGACGTAGGTACCGTTTTATTCACACGTTCACAAATTATCAAGTTAATTTACGATTCAATCGTTTTAAAAAACACGATCAATTAAAATTGACTTTTGATAAAAAAAAAAACGTTTATCGCGTATTTGAAATCGGGATACAAAAAAAAAAAAATAGCACGGATATACTCACTCAGCTTAATTTTTTTTAATTACACGAATCGTGATAATATGATATCTATACAGACGTAGTATAAGATAAAACACTTGGTATGATATGCGATAAAAAAAAAAAATGTCTTTTTCGAGTTAAATATTATGTTTTTGATGACGGGTGCAATCTACAATATAAAAAGCGGTAAATGTAGTATTGTTGCAAGACGACCGTTTCGCTAAAAAAAAAAAACTGGCCCCGCACGCTAAATTAAAGTAAGATCATCAAAGCGTAATCAGCCGCAGACGTTTTGAATGAAAAACAACTCCCCATTGATGGCCAGGTAAGTAGATATTAATCGGACGGCGATAATGAAATCACGATTAGACCTAAAAGGGTTATGTTACAAAAGGAAAAAAAAAAATGCTTCGTGGTTTAAAAAATCGTCCTGTCACTTCAAAAAAAAAAATGTTTTTAACTCGTCATTAAAATACGGCGAAGTTTATCGGATGTTCAATTATAATAAGAGTTATACACTCGTATTGTCTTATACGTAACATACGCGTGGTGATCCATTAAAAAGACGGCGATAATTTTTTTTTTCTTTCGGTTCTTATTGCAGTTTATTGTCTTTACTAACTATACCGCAAAAACATGAAAAAAAAAACCGAATAAAAATGTATACGATCAATGAGTTACTGCGCAGCCATTGAGGGATGCCAACGTCAGTTTTCGCTAAAAAAAACTGCACGCGTTGCGGAAAAACATTCTAGTCGCGAATCAACTTGCAGATAGAACACGACTGCTGTTCAAACGCGACGGAATGCGATGTTCGAAAGTCGCCTTTTTCGATATTCAAAATTAAAATTTTAAACGTATTTTACCCACTTGGAGGTTCAATCACGTGGAATCTATCTACGTGGCCTTATCCCGCAAAGTAAATGTCCATTCAAACGCGTTTAATGGCGGGTTCCATCAGTACCCCGAAATAGATCGTGGAAACCGATTAAGAACGGAGTATTTTTTGTATCATGGCATTCGTGACTTCTACTTTTTTTCAAAACGTGTTTTCATACGGACAATTCGATGGTGCTACTAAGAAACGAAAAAAGTCTGTCGAATATTTACTTTGGAAGCCGCGTCGCGCACTCGCATTATCGATAGTCTTTAGACGTTTTTTAGCACCATAATAAGGTCACGCGCGTAAAAAACATATAAATAAAAAAAAATTCCGACGATCGCGTGGGAGCTAAACCGCATTTACACACGCCTTCGTCTTGACTGGTACACACTTTCGTTTCTCATCAAAAAAAAAAAAATTATAAACCCAATTTGTGTTCTATTTAGTGTGAAACGCGTAAAACCCGCATACAGTTTTTTTTTTTCTTCTAATTAGTCGGTTCGAATCTGTGGCGTTATTGCAAAACTGTTTAGTGTTATGAAAATACATTTAAAAGTTCGACGGCTCTTAAGACCTACCACGATTGTTGAAATTTTACAGTCGTGTCGCTCGTGTGGGACAAATGACCACGAGCAGCCCCTCGAATACTTGACCGTAACTCAACATCCACCCCTGACACCAGCAGCGAACCGCTTTGTGATTGTGTACTACGACGTGAAAAGTTTCTAACACGTACAGCTTTGTGATTGTCTAACAACGGCAGTGGAGATACAGTGGGTAAAACAACAACTTGTTTTAGCGTACGTGACAGACATCCCAAACTTTCTGCGTTTCTCGCATGGTACGTTCCAGCGCTCTCGGCCTTAAGACACGACCGTTTAGGGTTTTAAAGCCACCGGATAGCCATTTTTCGGAACAAAGTTTCGTCGTTTTGGGAGGCTCTCTGACCGTGTTTGCCGGGTCTACGACGTTAGGAAGTCACCTCCAACGCGTTAAATTATTTTTCTCACATTCATACGTCCCTCCGCGAATTGACG
>CM029359.1:19529056-19614464 GCA_017140985.1 Hormaphis cornu
TACATCCGCAGGGGACGAATTTCCGCCGTTTCCGGCGCACCCGTCGCGGAGAAGAACAACACAACAATATTGCGTCGCGCGAAGGAACGTGAAGGAGAGGACGTCGTCACCGCGTGCCTGTGTACAGCGACGCGGCCTCGCGGAGTCTCACGTAGCAGCGGACCACCGCGTTTATTAAATACAAAGTACCCGGTAGCAGCCGCCGAGTCGGTATTTTTACTATTTTTTGTTTCTTTCTACGCCAAGAGAGAGAGAATCGTCATTAAACGTATACAAATATCATTACGCGCCTATCGTAAAGTATATAGACCCGCGGATAACGGACACGAAAAATACTCGAAAATATGTTGTTTCGATAGAACCGCTTTGGTGCGAGACGCGCACACCAACAACGAAACGATCGATCGTCGAGATTTCAAACGATGCGCGAATGAAGATATTTATCTCGGTACGAAGATTTTCACTCCTCCATCGGACTTTTTAGCCGTGTGCCGGAAAAATCACCGCTACTGCGCAGCAAAAAAACTGCACGTTTTTTTTTTAAAAATTATGTTCGCCATCGACGATAGCGTCCTACAGTGTTTTTTCATCGTAACGCCATTGTTACGACGACGACGGCAGAGTTAACCCGCGGACAAAATCCTTTCACATCAGAAAACTCCCAAATGACGAGATATTTTTTTAAATTTTTTTTTTTTTTTGTTTGCTCGCCACCTTTTCGTTTTGTACGGGTTAATTTTCGTAGTCTCCGCGAACAAAGCACGAATATAATATAATACGCGTGTATCGTGAAATCGACCCGCGGCATATTGTCGTACGCGGAGACGTTATAACGACATAATGGATTTTTTTTTCCCCGACAATATTTTATCGCGTACAGAGTGTGTCTCTAAATCATTTGTCCGTGCCGCCGATGGATCCATTGGAATTCGGCTCTCGTGAGCGCGGCGACGATCTTAAAACGTAACGCGCATAACACGCGCGTGACATGTTTGATATTATTTTCTCGGTATTATAATAATAATACGGCGTCGTTGTGTACACCTCGTCGCAGAGAATTACAAAATATCATCGGTTAGGCAGACTTCCACACAGTAGTAGGTAGGTGCACGGACGCTACATGAAATGTTAAAGAAAATATTGAAAAAAATCGTCCAAGAAACGACAGCGAGACGGCGTACGACGAAACGCGTACTACGTATAATTATTTCGTCGGGATCGGCCGCTGCAGAAGCGATATTACATCGAATATTTTATTTTTAAAATATAAAGAATATTTTATTCTTTCGACGTGCAGTTTTAAAATATATATTATATTATCGCGCACGAGCGTCTGTCGTCGTCGCCGCCACTTCTGGGCGCGACGGAAGACGTTTCCTGTCGGGTTCGTGGCCGGAATGACGATGTCACCGAATACGCGTCGTCGACTGGACAGAGTGTTACGACAATACACGGACAAAAAAGAAAAAAACACACAATAAGTATGGTAAATCGCGCAGCTGAAAATATCAACAAAAAAAAAGCACTCTGGGCCCCTGGATCAGATGTGTGGATGAATCATATTTTAGTAACTGAATGATTGCCTTCATCGCGAGCTCGGTTGTCCTGAACACCGCGTCCTGGCGAAAACGAATTTAACAATAAACATTTTCGCACCCTCATCAAACTCGTATCCGATCCGTGTGTAAGAGCTTGGTCCGATCTTTAATTCGGACGTTACTACGATGGAAAAAAGAAAATCCAAATCGATCGAATTGATTTGCCCCCGCGGCCGCCCGGAATGACGGGTTCGACGACAAAATAACGACGCGAAATCGGCTGTAAACCAAAACCGCGCGGACCAATTTTCTAACCACAAAACTGTCCTGTCTAGATCGTGTCGAGACTAAAAAACTAGTGGTTTTACGGAGTAATAAAACCGCGTCAATAGTTCAAAATCGATTGAAATTTCAGCGGTAAACAACGTGAAAATCAATGTCGAACGGAGGAAACGTTTGCGTTTTTGGCCCATAACTGCAAAAACAATCGAAACTTCAAATAACACGCTTGAAATAAATTACCGTCTCGGATCTGACACGTTGAAATCGGAGCGTTCGTTCTACTATATAGAAAGAGTGATCACCGAAAAATCACCAAAACGTTCTTCGCTCAGAATGTAAAACGCAATAAAATATGTCCGCGTCGGTGTTAAATTTTTGTCGACGAATCGTAGAAATCAGAGCACAGTTCGAAACGCAGTTTTTAAGCGCTTCGCTTTTCTCCCGGCCGCCAGCACCCTCGTCTCATCCATCGTCTCCTGCGCGTCAAAAACAACCCTCGTATTCAACCGTCCCTCTTTGGTCGTTTTTTTTTTTGATTTTTTCAGACATTTTCCCGGTGTACGTGGTTCTATAGAACGATTTCGGGTTAAAATATGACGGGGCCCTCCCCCGCAGTTTACGACATTTTAAGTTTCGCGTTGTGTACACGGCGAAATATATGGTTTCTACGAATCGAACGACGTCCGTTTTATTATGTTTTTCTCCTCTCGTTTTACAACTGTATTATTATGTTCTCCTTCCCGTGCGTTCAATATTATTATTATTTTATCATCCAAGCACAGGAAAGCGCGGACGAACGGTCGTGATCTCCACGAGCGGTATTTCTATTCGAAATAATAACACGTCGTATACTGTAATACGTCACAAACGAACGTTTTAAACGGCTAATTGCTCGCCGTCGCCCATTGTTCTCCGCCGGATCGATGTGTTTTTTTCTTCTCTCATTTCATTTCGTCGCGATGATTGTGTCGCGGTGGTGGTGTTCCACGCGCGCGCGCTCGCTGCACCCACGGACCGTTTTGCATACAAATCGTCGTTTTTGTCGCGTGCTGCAGTTTTTACTTTTTTGTCTATACGATTTCAACGTGATATTTTATTTTTTTTTAAACTTGTATTCCTCATCCATGTGTACCGTAATAATAATATACACGGACGCATATAATGCCTTCGCACCCCACGCGCCGACGACGCACAATAATTACCAGGCCGGGTGTATATACAATACGATGATGTACGTTCGACCGTTACGAATCTTTCCACATTTTTTTTTTTTTAAACACGATAATATTATTATTTATACACTTTGTCAACGCGCGTGCTCACGCGGCATCTTTACGTGTATAAAAAAAATCACGATATACGGAGACTGCGGCGTATCACGTACACTTTATCCGTACGACGACGTGTTAGACAGGCACCACGACGATTACGGCGTTTTTTTTTTTACGTAATTCATATAATGACGACCACCTGTACACGATATTAACACTCGTATCACCTCTATATAACACCTCAACGAACCGAAAATAATGTGTCGCGACACGTTTGACACTGAGTTTGACACCAATTGTTGAGTGTAGATAGAGGTCGATCGAAGAGACGGAAGAAAGAACGTGCGCCGCGCGTAGTTGGACGAAACGATATCGTAGCGAAGAAAAGATTTCGAAAATGTCTGAAACATTTTCCTACCGAAAGTTATTCGATATGTATGTATTACGAGAAATCTAGAAATAATCGTAAAGACGCGTGGTATCGAATCTACGCGATACAGCCAGTGTTTTACTATAGTAAAAAAAAAAAGGTTTTTATTATTTTTTAAGAAAAAAAATAAAAATCGTCATAAAATCAACGTGTCATGTACGTTTCGTCCGATCAGAATCTAAAATGCCCACGTTTGATCTCTTCGAAAATACTACGCAACGAGTTTGATCGTTCGTACAAAACGCGTCCTAAACTAATTAGACACATTTCGTACGCTTACGAATCCAAGCACTTTTAAACCACTTTTTTCCCCACGTTGTTTCACCGAGATTATTGTATACGCTTAGAGTCCGGAGTAAAAGTATAACTTTCTCAAATCGCGCGGTCGTCCTGCAGATAATTGTTACAGTGTTCTAGTCCTTTTGAAGTCCTTTTTAAAAACTTTCAAGCAATCCACCGCGCACACAGCGATTGAAGGACCCACTCGCCATAACTGCCCGGTCCCACGATTCTTTTTTAGCCTACGTCGCATTACTCTGCGAGCGTCCCGTGGATTCTTACGTTATAGGGTTGCTAAGGGATTTCGACCTGTCGGCGACTTGGGCCAAAAAACCCTTGGTGTTGTAGTGTTACGCTCGGGCCACTCGCTTCTATTCCCGGTAAAACTAGAAGAAAAACAAAACACCGTTACGATACGTTCGATCCCTTCGAGTGTACACGGCTATAAATTTTCTCGGAACGCGTCGCGCGTGTAAGCCCTTCTTCAGACTAATCGCGGACGTTTAGACCACTTTTTTTAGTTTTCCGCACATTTTTGCACCGGGATTGCAACCGGACATTGCGTTTTTGCGGTTACAAAACGAATAAATTACTCTGCGGAAAAGCTTTGCCGGACTTTCGAGACTTTTACACCTAACCGCGTACGGTCATCACCACCACCGACCACCGATACACGGATCGTACACGCTGACGATAAGGGTGTCGACGAGGGCGCGGCTGCGCAGGGTCTCGAGGAGGGCGTCACCCCATTTTGTTCGTTCCCCACCCCGGGTTCAGCGCGCGCGCCCGTCATCCGCCGGCCAGCCGATGCGGTGCGCGGCGAGAGATTTTTCGTTCGGGACCGCCGTCGCCGCCGTACGCGGGAGGAGGTCGTCCGCGGCCGTTCTGGTAGGGGAAGAACCGTGCGCGTAACCCGTCCCCCGAGCTCCGCCTATATCGTCGTCGTCGTATTATAATAATAATAATTTATAATAATAATCGTAATAATAGCGTTGCGAGCGAGCGACGCGCACACACGAAATAACGTATCGGCGCAACCGGTTTCGGCGGAGTCTGCGGCGGCAGAAAAAATTAGAATAAAAAATATATACGCGATTTTATATATTATACACACGGGGGCACGTAGATATAATACATATATATATATATTTTGTTTTACGGCGGCGAAATAAATATTGTCGAGAGGATAAAAGAAGAAAAAAACTAGACGCGAACGGTGGAAATTCTATTCAAATGCGGACCAACCGTTCGCATGGTACACGTATATACACGCGGCGGCGGCCCAAGGACAGACACGGACGGTCGTACTTAATTTTTTTTATTTCAAACGTATAACAATATGCAAATCTCGAATATCCCTTATAAATATTCATCACTAGTGTACGTTATTTAATATATACGCACGTACGGTACAACACTATACACGTTCGTATCAAATATAGGGAACAACAGGATAACCGGGGGGGGGGACGAGGCGTATAATATAAAAAAACGTCTTTATACGCGTCGTCCGCACACACGCGCGCGTCACCTTGAGGTCCAAATAGACCGTTGTAAAAATAAATAATTTAAAATAGCGACGAGCGAAGAAAAAGAGATCATCGTTCCCTTTATACATTGCGAAATGCGGCTTTCGACCGCGAGCAAACGATTCTGTCGATACAGTTTCGTCGCGCGCAGTTTGTAACTTTGTTTGAACGAAAAATTTGTTAAAAAAAATTTGTTAAAAATACTACCTCTCCTACTGTTTATAATACACACGCGGCACGTATAGAGAAGTGGCCGCGCAGAGATGTTTTTTGCATATTGCACGTCGAAAGGGGAAAAAAAAAACTGTTTCGATTATATACTACTACCCTTGCTCGACCGACTAAGAAAACGATCTCACGCGCAAAAACTTTACGACCTCGCACATCGCGCACTATGATACAGTCAAAACACAATGATTGCACGATGTGGTGATGATTGTTTCGATCGTACAATATCGTTTTCGCTGTGAAAAATGAAAACGTTATAAAAGCGCGACGACAATACGATACATCGGCATAAACGAAGTAAATGTCGTGTATAACACATGGTATAATTTATACGGACGGACGGCAATTCAGTTAGCGTAAAATAATGTAGGCCGAATCACGGAAAAATCGTTATACAGGGGCAAAAACGATTCGTACACGATTTACAAAAAAAATTAACTTTTCCTCAACCTCGTCAATTACACAGTGAGAATTTATAAGCTGTAAAACTGTTTTAACATAACGAAGACCAGCTTTGACGAAGAAAAATGATACTACATATAGGGTTGTTGCAAACGATATTTGTTCGTGATAATTTTTTACGCTTTAAAATATTGTTTTCCACGTAGATTTACATTTTTTTTTTTTACGTATAATAATAGACTTTGATCACGATTGTTTTTTATAACTGTGTGTAAACGATTATTGTCCTTTGTCTACAAAGTTCATCATGCTTATGGGTATTTGTGCGGTTTTTAACGTAAAAGTCATTCTGGTCAAAGTTTTTTAAACGTATTTTCGTACAGTTAAAAACGTTTTTAAATCGTTTTTACAGCGGTCTAAAAGATATTTTACAGATACAGATATGTACAGCGGACCGTTTTAAAATTTCAGTGTTGTTTTTAAATAATTCTTAGGTACACCTAACATTTTCAGGGGGGACGATATTTTGAATTTTTTTCATTTTCGCCGTAGGATTGTATTATTGTTAAGTCATTTATCCACGATATTTTTGAAATGAAGAAAAGTATAAATTTATTAAGAAAAAAATTAAACTTGTCGTTTTACGTTATTCGTTATACCGATATTGAAAATAATACTAACATTATGGGTTTATTTGTAAATGCACATTATTTATAAATCTGTGTAAAACGCGTGCATCATACATAGTTTATGCTGGGATTAAAAGTTTCTTTTTTTTTTAATTATTGTTTTTATCTACTGTTTCTATATCTGTACTGTTGAGTTTGGAATCGGTTCATAAGTCACAACAAATAACCCACGTATTCATAATCTATAAAAGTACACGCGTAAATACATTGTGTACCCCTGCATCAACGCCTGTTAGCCAAATATTATAATAGGAGCCCGCTATAAACGCGTAGTATAAAAAATATGGTTCGATAAAAACGAGATTACTTCGTGTATTATTACACAAGCCGCAGCAGTCTGTTTTTCATTTATCACATCGATTTTAACACGAAAAATCATTCACACAGAACACCGCCGGCATATTATTGTAATATACACAGCTATAATAAGTACAATAACAATTAACGAAACAAATTGAACAACGCACGTGTTTCTCGTTCAAATGTCGGCGGCACTGCACCGCGAGCGGTTATTTTATTCCTAACCACAATTTTAAAATCTACGCCAACATTATCACAAAACCCGTACGTATTCGATATTGCGTAAGTGGTATACCCATAAAAAAATAATATAATTTAACCCGTCGAATAATAATGGCGAATTTTATTGAGAACGTACAAAGTAATGTTTATTTTACTATAAACGCGACCGGATAGTTTCATTTACGTTTAAGAATACGCCGGTTTGAGAGTATACTTTTCTGAATTCAATAAACGCACGTGAGTTCTTAGAGTTCTCGGTAAAATTAAAAAAAACACGATTGCCATTTTATACGAAAGTTTGAACACGAGACAGCGTCGAGAACGCGCGTTTACCTACAATATCGTCGGATTGAGATTTAAAAACAACGGTACACAATTTTTTTTTTTTAATAAAACGTGTTTACCAAACAATCGGACGTTTCTCAAAACAAAACCGCACTAAAGTTAACAAATGTACATAAGAGATATTCAACTAACCGTATACATATTGTTGTATTTTGTTTTCGTAGATACTTTTTAACGCCACGTAACAATTACGCGCGCGACGTTTTTGTGATTTTTGAAAAACGAAATTTCTTTCATCCGATCGAGTTTTTTATTATTATTTCGTATTCGTGTGTACCTTGAGATGAGAAATTTACCTAGTGCTTAAAATATATCTGTTATACACCCCGGTCGTACAGATCGACTCTGTTCGCGAGCAGATATTTAGTTTACGCTATACACACTCTCAGGACACCTTCTCAAGTTACTCAATACACCGCGAATGCATTCGAGGCCATCAGAGTCTCTAGAGATCCTCCCGGGACTGCACTTTCAGTATTCAGAAAAATGTGAAAATTAAAAAACAAAAACCGACACATTCGTACATCGGTTTCGTATTTTATTTATTTGGGCCTCACCCCTGTCATAATACACGTAAACGACGTATCTCTCGCAATCGGACTCGAGTGGGCGCGAAAGAACACGATGGCTGCAAAATACTCTTCAGTCACTCGCAAAAACAATAATAACAATAATAACGCATCATCTTTTAATAATTCGCACCTACATAAATATTATTATCGTACACACACTGGCACTCTGGATATAATATTACGACTGTGATACGCAAAAGCCTTGAGAAAGCGTTCATTATAATATCACACGAGCAGGACAATATGTAAATGTAAAAAGTCTTTTTTTTTTTATTGCCCTCGATAACGGCAGGCAGGCATGGCGTTAATGTAGTCGTGTTTTCGGATTAATTTGTCGACGGTATTGTCGCGCTATGTTATTATTATTCAGCTGTCGTTTTGCACGGTTACACCGCGTATATTGATACGTATTACGCGCGCGTATAAAACACCTACTCATTTCGCAAACGTCGTCGTCGTTGACTTTGTCGAGTGTTTTTTTTATTTCTTCATGGAATTCCACACAAAACAACGAATTTGTCAGAAACGAAAAAAACGGGCTGCACGCGGCGATAACTATCGTTTTTCACACACTGCCGCGCGCGTTATCACCGATTTGTTTCATCGAACACGTTTTCGAAATTACAGCCGAATCGTGGCAGTTTAAAAGGCGTTTTGTTTTGTTTTTTGCGGATAAACACGCAAAGTAACGCGAACGGGACCGTGGTGGAAGTCGGATAATGTCAATACGGGTCAACTGTTTACAGAAGCTCGGGCTCACGTTTCGCGGGTGTTTGTCGCTGCGTTCGAATTTTATTGTGTTTTCACAGGAGCACACAGCTATAAAATATACACCGAGTTTTCTTTTTTTAGACTCATCCTATATACGTTGTAGGTTTGACGTTGAAGGTTACGTTCGGGAACGCTGCTACGTTTATACTTTTCACCACTTTTCCGAACACGGCAAGGAAAATATATTTTACGAAAAAAAAAAAATCATCTACACATTCGTGACTACAGGGGTAGTACACAATTTCGTTCTTCCATTTTTTTTTTCATCGTCTGTACGGTTAACTCGTGTTTTTATCCGACGTGGTGTGAAACAAATTTTTTTTCCGTTGACGTTTCTAGCGCCGCTCCCCCGACCTGCACTATAGGGGTTGAACCATCCACGGTTCGTCCGGTGCGCGCTCGAGCATGAAAACGACGCGGAGTCGACGTTTACGACGAGCCAACGATGTATATATTACGTGAAAACTCGGGGAAAAAATAACAATAAAAGAGCACAACTCGCACTGTCACGCGGTTGACATTTTTATCCCGGTACGTACGTCTCTGTTTCGATAGCTGTTTCCATAGAGATTCTGCCGTAAAAAACGACGAATACATCACGTTTGTTTGTTTTCACCGTTTCGCTCTAACAAACCAGATCCATCCCCGTGGTGATTTAAATTACAAATATATACACACTATTTTATCTCATATTCACAGAGCATAAAAAAAAATACGCGCGTATACGACGCCGCGATGCCCTCTGGCGGTCTGTCGGCGACCAGTGTCATACTACAAAAATATAATGTATATGTGGGGCAAACCTACATTGTACGTTCTGTATAAAATCAGTACGGCCATACGTTATTACACACCGGGTTTACAAATATTGTACGTACAACAGCTCCGGTATTAATATATATATATATACTCGTAGAGAACGATTTTAAAACCATAAATTACACCGGGGGCTTCGCGGCAATAGCGGTTTCTTTGTACGCATATTATTATTATCATCGCCGGTAAATCTCCAGTACACTCGTATCGTGCTCTCGCGCGGACTAATAATGCGATCGTTAGTGCACGTCGGTGTTTGAAGATTTTGAGCGGCGCGCGGTACAGGAGCGCCGCGTACCACGTGGACCGCGGGGGTTCGCGTCGCGTAAAAAAACGTCAACGGGAACTTAAAAAACGAGTTAAGCCCCGGCATCGCTCCGGGACGGCCGAATCGCCTCCGACCATTTCGTACTCGCCTCCGGGCGAAACCGGAGTGTGTGAAAGTTTTTCGATCGTTTCGAAGTTATTGCCGAATATTTTGGAAAAATCGTTTTTATTTCACTTGGAAAACAAACTGAATCTGTCTGCCGTCAACGCGTTATCTACCAAAGTGTTCGTATAATTTTGCAAAAATATCCGCAAACAGAACGGTATTTTCAATAAAGTCGCAAAAAACATTTTTTTTACGATAACGTCGGCGTACCAATATAATACGTACCCCCAGTACGAGTAGATAATATATGATCTACTCGAAACGTTTGTTCGTAACGCGTCTTCAGAAATTTTCTTCGAATTAAATTCTTTTAAAATAGTGTTTTATTGTTACGTTTCGTGTTTATGAATTGTTATGACTTGAATTTAAAACGCAATTACTTGAAATAAGTCTCACGCCCAACACTGGTTATTTTTCGCCAATTTCTGACACGAAATCACTCAAGCTGTTATCGAGTACAATACGGGTTTCGAAAACGATGTTATATTTTCTCGAAAGAAAGAGAAATAGTAGCGGTCAGTCAAGTAAACTGTACATCACGCGGTGAAACGATTCGCCCACAGGTCCAAAAAAAAATGATTTTTTTTTAATAATTTATCACGCATACTCGAGCCCACGTATTTCGAAAAAAGAAAAACATTTTACGTCATGTACATGTTGTGATCATGTTCCAAATAAATCTAAACCCGTACACGCATATTAATTATTTTCGGTCGCTGTAATTTAAAACGACGATGATGTTTTTCGTGTAAAAACCCCGCGTCAATGGGTATTTACAGAAAAAAGTGAATTATTTTACAAACGTCGGGTGTTTCTCGATTTACGAGAACCGATGGGTATCAGCAGCACGACTGCATTTTTTTTTGTTCATATAAATATTTGTGATCCGAACTTTTCGTCGTCGTCGTCGTCGTAAGTTATAACGGACCGAGACGCGCGAGAACGGTGAAAACCGTGTAGGACCTGCGTGCGATCGCCTTGTAAAAAAAAAAATTTATACGTGATATTCGAGAGAAAAAACTAGTTTGGACGACAAAGTTATTATGTTGTCGTCGTCCAAATTTTTATGGATTTTTTTTTCAAGACGCGCGTTATGCGTACTTACGTACGTTTCGATCCGAACCGCGATAAAATTGTTATTGGTAAAAGAAGAAATGAAATGAAACCACCGACCGACACGCAAGAGATGGATAGAGAACAACTTTTCCCGGGTCATAAAATACGGAGAGAGAGGAAAAAAAAACAACGCCGCACATGCCGGAAGACATGCTGGCTGCTCTTGTTGTCACCGGCCAGGAGCCGCGTGCTCGCCCACGGGGTCCGCTGCGTCGTCTTCGCGGCCGGGGTCCGTTTCGACCGCGAGAACGCATATAACTATAATAATATCATATTGAAAAAAATCCCAAAAATGTTCTCCTGTCCGTCACCCGCGCGCGCGGGGGCAGAAACGTGGCGCCAACGGTTTTTTTATTTTCGGGTCGTATACACACATCGATCTAAACACCATGCTGCGTATAAAAAAACACGCTCGACGCGCGATACTCGGAGACGTTCTTCTCACGCGTTTAGAGAGGATTTAAAAAAAAAATGTCCAAGTGGTCGATGAAAAACCGCGAGTTGTTCGTGCAAACTGTTGTGCGTTCTTTCTGTCCGTCGTGTGTTTGACACCGGCGTGTACTGCGCGGACGAATCGTTTAAAAGTTTATCGATAAAAATCCGTGTAGACCGGACGTTATAACGTATATATTTTTTCTAATAACTCTATAAACGAGACACAACGAAAACTATACGACGTACGAGTTCAGGACAGGACTTTCATTGTACGTTTCGCGAAATTCCACCCTTAAAGGGGGGTTAAAACGGTGCGTGAAAACGGAAAACGACGATTTTTACTGAAACTGCATAACGCGAACAACGGATGAAACATCGATTAATTTTGTTTCCGAAAATCAACCCTTATCCTTAAAGGAGGTAAAGGTGTAAAATTAGAGTAAAAATGAAAAACCATTTTTTTGATTTTTTTTTACAATTGGGCTCGCGTCCTGTCGCGCAAAGTTTATCGAAATTCGGACCGCCGAGGAAATCAAAAGGGGAAAAACGAAAATTTATTTTTCTTCCGTCGGACTTGATCACGGCGCACGTATCCTGTACCGCAAAATTTACCAAAAATTAGCCCTCGGCGGATTAAAACGGACAAAGATTGGTAGGAACGGGGGAGACATGAAAATTATTTTTCGGTCGTATGTTTCGACAGTCATATATATATACTCTTGGATGGAAAATTTTCCGAAATTCGGCTCGCAGAGGGGTTTATACGGGAAAAACAGTTTTTGGGTAGGATTTTTATAAGAATTGAATTTTCGTTTAAAAACGTTGTGGGTAATGCACGGGCTACGCCGTGTGGTGAAAGATAAATTTTTTTTTGAAATTTGGTCTCCCACGGGGGTTACGTAAACGTTTTTCTTCTTCTTTTTTTTGGTCGGATTTTTTTACGATTTGCCACACATACGATTCTGTACCGCGAGAATATACGGTTGATTAGATCGGATCGATAGCTAAAATCGAATAGAACGTGATAAACAATCAACGACAAAATCAAAGAGTATAATAATAAAAACATTTTTTTTATTTTAGCGACGTTTTAAAAAATATCAACGTACGAAAAGCAGCATCCGCGCGGTCGCAATACGTCGGTGGTAATATCGACGTTATAAATTTGGAGATATTTTTGCGGACTAAAAAGAAAACCCGCGATATGATTCGCCGTTGAATCTTTTCGATTTTCGCTGTTGTATATAAAATTAAAAAAATATTTGATACGCGTTTGTAAAAAATATGCGGACGTTCAAACCCCGTTCTCATATATCGGTAATACCGCGAGCCGGTCGTACGCGCGCGAAAAACGAACGGACAAAAAAGTAACCGGCAGAACCATAAAACGTAACGAGCCGAGGTGACCTATGCACTCTCTAGTGTGTGTGTCTGTGCAGCCAACGCCTTTCGCCGTGTAACAAAACATCGTATTATGCGTTATTTATCGGGTGTTCTACTACTACGCGCACGGTACCCGTTTGAAACGCGAAAGACACGGCTAGAATCTTTTTTTTTTCGAAAAAAAAAGCCTCACACGAAT
Source organism: Hormaphis cornu (assembly GCA_017140985.1). Classification (NCBI taxonomy): domain Eukaryota; kingdom Metazoa; phylum Arthropoda; class Insecta; order Hemiptera; family Hormaphididae; genus Hormaphis; species Hormaphis cornu. The sequence goes on from CM029359.1 coordinate 19,542,297, forward strand.
GAAATTTCAGTCGGATTTCACACACACCGCGGGAGAAAAACGCGCTTTTTTCTTTCCCCTTTTACGTTCGACGGTACGAAAACGGGAAAAAACGTCGCCGGTTTTTGGTCGAAACGCGACGTGCGCGCCGTACGAATCAAACGCGGTCTGAATAATGACCGTCGCGAACCGTACCGGGGTAATTTTTCTCGTTTTTTTTACCCTCGTGTGAAACAGCTGTAGTAACACTCCCGTCGAACAACACCACCCTGTATGCACGACGTACACGGCACGTTTACAATAAGTATATAATACGCGAAAACCGCAAAACCGCCTTATATCTTTTTATGTGGCGGCGGCGGCGGACTTTTAAAACCGTCTCTCGGTATACCACCGCGTATATTTATTTTTTCACAGCTGGTCAAACGCGCTATAGCGGACGACACCGAAATAATTATTGTCATATAATACGATCGTTTTTTACGACTTTTTTTTACCACGCCGTCCGTCCGTCCGTGCGACGTGTATAACACACGACCATTATACAGCCGCGCGCGCGTTCCGCACCTCCGATCAGAGAGAATGAGAAAAAAATCAGCTTACAACGGTGTAAATAAAACCGTGTTAAAACTGCGATCCACGCGTATTTTCGACTTATCGAGACGCGCGCGCGTGTATATCTAATCGGACTTGGGGAAAACGATTTTCTATTTTTCTCAAAAAAACCATTTACGACGGGTCCGCCGTTCTGCAAGTTGGAGTTTTTCCCGGCTGTCGTAATAACGGTTAGTGACCGCGAGTTCGGCGTACGAATTATTCGCTTTAGGATTGAACAAAAAACAAAAAAGATCGTGTCGGATAGAGACCCGCGAGAATTCTTTTCGTCCGTTCCTTGCTGCACTAAATAACAACAGCGTATACTATATGTCGTTTTATAACATTCCGTTTATCGCGTAAAATGGAACGATTCGTGTGGTTTTCTCGAGCCGATACACTATTATCATATTAATACTGTGTTTTAATACTACGTTTTACTTTACTTACTTTTTCGGGAACCGTTCTTTATCGTAATACGATAACAATCCTAACATTTTTAGCCGTATCGCTTTGGGAACTCTCCTGCGGCGGTGGTTAAAATAAGTGTAACAGCTGGTATGTGTTGGTGTGTGATCGATTTTATCATTCTCCACGGCAGCTGTGCGACGCGTAACTATATTTTACCTGTACGCACGTTTTTCGACCGAGCGCACAAAAATAACGTCTTAAACACGGTTGTGGGAGTGAAATAAATTTTTTTTACGAAAAATTACCGCGTTGCAGGTGTACGAGGAGTTCTAGTCGATCAACGTAATTAAAAAAAAAGTTATCTCGTACACCCGGTTGTTAACCGCGGTTGATTGATCGCGCGGCATTTGTACTTTTTATCTTGTAGACGTGTATCATCCGTATTTTCATTCCTTTTCTGCATACTATAACGAGATATTATCTCGTTAGGCTCGTTAAGACGGATAATAATAACTGCAGTTTGCACGCGGTGTAAAATATACTCGGAAAAACTGCAGGACGCGTATTGAACGCGAAAAACGATTGTTTGAGTGTGGAATCGAGCCGAAATGTCGATCGCGACAATCGCGATTATCCCGTTACTCGTCAAAATATTAGTTTGGAATACGAGCGAAACGAATATTACAGCACATGCGTGTACTATACGGACAAGGATAATACGGTTGACTTCCTTCGATCGAGAACACGACGACAGAACAGACGAAAAACAACAATTATTCTTCGGACCCGCCGACGTCATTAAGCCGCGGCTTTCGTGTACAGAAAGAAAACGTTTTTCCTACGTTTTCCGCGTATAGTTTTGCAGCCACAACGTCGTTGAAACACGACGTTACCAAATAGCCCTATAAGTATGTAAATGTCGGTAAAAAAAACAATCGCCGATAAAACCAACGTTTGTCAAGTCGATGTAGCCGTAACGTCCCAAGTAAGTATACCTAGTAGTGCCTGCCTGCCTGCGCGTTGCATTTTGGCATTGTCTGTAACAGTTTGACGATTTTTTGCCGAAAAAACGTACAGTCAGCCGAAGAACATGTGTCGGGCTTCTTACAAACGTATAAGACGACCGTTATAATATACGTAAAAAAAAAAACACGAAAAAACAGTCGTATCTCATACCTAGCAATACGAACGAGTGCGGTACTCACCGAGCATTTTGCTGAGGTCCGCGTTGTGCAGGTCCGGATTTTCGTCGGCCAACTTTTTCCGCTCCACCTTGGCCCACACCATGAACGCGTTCATCGGCCGCCGGATCCGTTGCTCCTTGACCGCCTTCTGCTGCTGCTGTTGCGTCAACTTGGCCGTCGGTTGCTGCAGTTGTTGCTGCTGTTGCTGGTGCTGCTGCTGCTGTTGCTGGTGCTGGTGATGCTGCTGGTGATGCGACTGGTACGACGACGACGTCTGCTGCTGGTGATGGTGCATGCGGTGATCGAAACCGGAGACGCCGCCGTTGTTGTGTTGCTGCAGCCAACCGCACGCCGCCGCCGCCGCGTCGTCCTTTTGCGCGGGCGGAACCACCATTTGGGTGACGGGTATCTGCTGCTGCTGGATGTCGGCGGCGGCGGACTGGAGGAACTGGCCGCCGGAGCCGTAGTTCCGGTGGTACGGTTGGTGGTACGCGTACACCGCGCACGGCGAACCGGACGACGGCGAGCTGCTCAGACTGCTGTACTGCTGCAGCCCCTGGTGGTGCCCGGGCGAGTCCAGGCCGACGTGCGTTTGCAACTTGAAGTCTTCGGGAATCCTGCGGGGATGAAAAAAAAAAAAATTCTCAAAAACACGAGATTTTCCGTTTGTGTGTCCCGGGCAGGCTCGCGGGACGAAATATCAAAAAAAAAAAAACTATAACGTCGAGATTCGCGGTTTTCGCGTACAAAACGGACGGTCGGTAGAGTTTCGCTAAAAAAAATCAACGAAAATTCCGCCATCGCGCGTGCGTTTTCCGCGAACCGTAATCGAACCTGTACGTTGTTTCGGTGTCGGTGTGTGTACACAATAAACGTGTTGTATTTAATTCGCAATAACGGCGGTCACCACTGTATAATATAAAAATACGATTAAAAGCGTTAACAAACGGCGAATGCGGAAAACACGACGGCGGAGATCGATGTCTAACGTGAGAGAGCAGCATAGTAACGAAGTAAACAACGGAGCGACTACGCCGACGTTGTGCACGTTGAGCCGTATAAAACGCAAGTAACACTCTTGATTTCCGAACGAAAACAAATTTTTTTTTTAAATAAAATCACTCCAACCGTGCCACAAAACACAATGAAGGTTGCGGTCTATCCGCGGCGTACGAGAAGAGGCCGGGAAACAAGGAGGAAACGCTGATAACATATTCTCTGTGCGGTAATTTTTTCGAACTGACAAAACATTCTTAAAGGTACCGCGACAAGACGTTGTTTCGTATAACTGCACGTCTGCTTATTGTAATACTGTCTTGTCTCGTTCACAAGGCGATTCACCAAAAATTCGTATTATTTCGTAACACACAGTGTGTAATAATAATAACAACAACGACGACTGCACGCGAACAACATAATAATTATCTCACAGCGAATAGTAATTTATCATGAGTAATTTTTTAGCGAATCAACCGGCATAGGTGTTATGCGAATTTCAAAAACGACGTTTTTTTTTTTTTTGAAAATAGCCTTTTTATGTACTGTATAATATTATCGTACAAAGTTTCACAAGTGTAGTTTTGTTCGCGTCGAACTAGCCGACCAAATTCTCTAAAATACCGTGTTCTCGGCGCGACGGGAAAATACTGCGTGTTACACTTTTACGTACGCAAGTACGAGTAAGAGTTAAACGTATTAACAAAAAGAAAATAAAAAGCCGGGATATCGCTCTATACGCGTAGGGGTGGGTCGCTATAGTTTTGTGGTTTAAACGCATTGTTTTATATCCGAACCGTTGCCTTCGAAAACGCGGTTCCGAGCGAGCTCAGTCGTCTAGTATAAAAAAAACGTGAATTTAACAACAAAAACTTTTGTCAAATCTGTAACTTTCCTGTTTTATATCGTGTAAAAGTTTCTCGGCTTGGTCTAAAGCGATGTGCAAAAAACACGTTCCCCGTAACTATTTGTGCCCTCCGTAAGCGATATACACGGCCGCCCGGAACGACGAGTTAGTTTAACGACGAAATAACAACGTGAAACCGGTTACAAACCAAAATTCGAATTTTCCAGATCTTTTAACCACAAACGTGTAAGACTATCTTGTTTGGATTGTATTAAAGTTTCTTAAACATAAAAGCTAGAGGTTTTAATAACTGCCATAGGATAACAAAAATATCGACGTTCCATAACTCCCCATTAAAAAATGATCAAAATCGATTGAAATTTCAGCAGTGAAACCCTTCTTAATGGCATATTTCAAGTCGAACGGAGCAAAATTTTTTGCTCACAACTTGAAAAACAAGCAAAATTTAAAAAAAAAAAAAAAACGCTTCAAGTGTAGTACCGTCTCGGATCAATTATCTATCTTTTGACGTAACGTACGTTAAAATCGGGGCAGTCTAGAACTTTTGATCATATAGAAAAAAAAAAACATCATCGTAAAAACAATACACTTTTCGCTGACGCTCAGAATTTAAAAAATAATTGCCTGCGAAGAACACATAGATAATACCTATAGTGATTATATATATATATACGTATTATCTATCTTTAGGCGTGCAGAACACGGTTTAAGGTGCAGAGAGAAGATTAATGAATACGAAAACGTGCTCGTTCTCGCGCTTTGAACTGTATTACAAAAGAAACTATAAATTCTCAGCTATCCATAAACAACAACATGATACGATCGAAAACGTACAAAATCACGTAATATAACAAACAGTGAATTTCCGAGTTAAGTATATGGCACTACGTATAAAAAAGCCGCGATCACTCTAGGTCGAGTGGGCGATTTGACGGAGTAGCGCTGGGTGCGTCACCGGTTTGGAAGTTCAAGAAAACGATAAAACGTTGCCTTCGAACAAACGATTCTGAGCCAGCTCAGTTGTCTAGTACGTACGTCCCGGTAAAAAACGTAATATTTAACAGAAAATACACGTAATTTTAATAAAATTAAAAAATACGTGTTGAATTAATTTAGTAGGAGTTTGAAAACGACGTTATTTTTTTATAAACGACAGTTTAGTATAGTCGGATTTGGCGATTTCGCCATTCCCGTCGTTTTAGGCACTCAGAAAACAATAAAAATACCAAAAAAACGTTTGAAATGTTTAAACCGAAATCCCAACTTTTGTGTGGTATTCAGCGTAACGATTGGAGCACTCCTTTTAACCCGAGAACGTCATTATACAAACCTGTAAAATTCTCGATTTTTTTTTTTTCGTTTTTAGAGGTAAGACTAAAAAACCGAGCGAAATTTCAAAAGAAGCTTCTACCGCAGGAGAACCACCGGAGTTTGTAGTTTACCTTCCATCAGAGGTACCGACTTCGGAGCGTTCCTTCTGTGCGAAAAGTTGTTGACGGAAAAAACAAAAAACATCACAGTAAAAACGATTCCTCTCTGCGCTCAGAATCGAAAATGTCTTTAATCAAATAAATCGTGTGTGTGTTCTGATACTATGGACGAACGGGGCGAATATTGTGCAGAATAGGGTTGAAAAATTACACGTATGGTGTGTACGCAGAGCGTAAATAAAAACGTGCTAAAACGCACTCACGTTTTTTATGCTTGTACACTTGATAAAACGCTCTGGTATAAATTAATCTAAAATACGTACGAAAATCACACGAAAAAACAACGAATGTCGGTTAAGTTCCAGGTCAGAGACCGATTATAGTTATTGACTGAAATCCTGGAACCGACAAAATATGCGTTCGCGGTCTATATCACGTTCTAAAAATGTAAACAAACGGCTTCAACGCGTCTTATCTATTTTATGCGCCTCGAATTAAAATGTCATAAACGGTTCCATCTGTTTATTACCTCCGTAAATATGCAGTATACAGAGCGTCTACTATATAACTATATGTATAGTTGTGCACCAATCTTCTTAAACCTGTTGTTCAATCGTTATCTTTTGGAAGAATATATATATATATATATCGTATATAATATATACGATATATATATATATATATTCTTATATATTATATATGTACGGGGATACGAAAACGACAAATTTCGAAATTTGGGATTTTATCCCGCACCCGACCTCCCCGAAATTGATACTGCCACTGCTGCAAAGTTTTTTCTTTTTTTTAAAATATTAAATCTTCGAACGAATAACATAATCATATAACACGTTATGATATTTTGTGTAAAAGTATAGTGAAAAAAAAAATAACCGTGAGTCACGTTCGATAATAATATATTACGACTTGTGTGTGCCTACCTATACATAATATTATGAATTTTATAACGACGCGAATGGACTTAATCGTAGCACCATAACCGTATGACAACAACAAACGGAATCGTACGCGTTCTATAATAGAGATCAATTGCATATTGTTATTATATTATGTTTTTTATGCCCAGTTATATGTACCTGACCCACGTCTCATTACCGACTCGTAATATATATGTGTAGGTCCTTTTAAATCATTATCATTGCTACTGCTATATGGGTTTAATACGCTACGTATTATTATAAAATATAGTACGACAAACGCGGTGTACACGCCGAAAACGGCTTTCTTATCAATATTAAATAACCTCCATTGTTTAAGTGTGTCAAATTATTTCATTATTATTTTTCCGTACCTACACGGGCTATTATAACAATATATTATTATTATTATTATTATTGGCGTCTCATTAACTGCATTTCAACACGATATTAACATAAACAGGTATACAACACAAAGGGGTGTACAAAGAGTCCGCAGCAGCCGTTCTCTACTACTAATTTATATTTATTATTGTCACCGCGTGCTGCTCACACTATTGTAACGTCGCAAAATCTATTGTTGTTGTCGTTGTTATGATGAGATAAGGAACGAACAAGGAAGGCAGTAAACTTGAGGTCGCGGGCGAGAAGTTGTTGTGGCAATTACGGTTTGGAACGGTCACTTCTTTGGGTAGGCCGACGTTTCGCGGAAACCGTGGTCCATTTTACTTCGTTATTTAATATCCGAAAGCAGTACTGTTGTGTTTGGCAAAAAAAAAACGATTCTGAACGGTTATCTATACGTAAAATCAAAATTTAACAATTAATATCAAAGTAGGTACCTAAAACGCAAACAAACTCTTACCAGACTTTAAATTTACTCCTTTTTTTTTTTTCAAGATTACGTTTACTACACGTTATGTTATAAATTTTAACAGTGTACTACGTAAAAGATCACTCCACACGTTGGTTCCGATACTTTTTTTTTGGAAAAATAAATCACGTCATATTATTATATACATGAGTGATACGACCAATTTTGTTATTGCCAATTTTCCAGTTCCAAACAACTACAGGAACTCAACGAAATCGGTTCCATCGGATCAATACTCGCCTGTCCGTCGGGGATTTTAGTCAAAGCTTGTGTGTTTTTGGATCAAAACTCGCTAAACATCGAACGTTCGTTCCACTCGAAATCACAATTGATCGGATTCGGCGATGTTCCGATTTTTCAATCGAATAAGATATGTTTCAAAATGAAAATCTAGACTTTTTTGCGGTATTCAACGTAAAGATCGGAGCCACATTCACCACACGCGAACGTGATCATACAACAGCGTCTAACGTTCGGTTTTCCGAAAACGGTCAAAAAATTTCATCGGTATTCGGCCCATATACAGAGAAAAAAAAAAAATATAATAAAAATATTCAACAGAGGTATTCAATCTACATTTTGTAAGCCCTCTGGCCGTCAAAAAGTGTTCAAAAATTAGTATCAAATATAGAAGAAAAAAAATTGTAACGTTGTAAAGTCTTATACGACGATTCACAATGGATAATTTTTTTCAAACGTTTATACCAACGGAAAAATCGTCATTTGCATACTATTATTTACTATGTTATAATAATATAGAACAACAACACGATAACCGCGCGTGTACATACGGGCAGCATAATATTAATTATGATAATATTACGACCGTTACCTATTTTTTGTTTTGAATCATAAGTGGGTTACTCTTTTATAGCATAGTAACAATACGTTTTATAATGTTATTGTGCGAGGAAAAACGACGACAACAACATATTTCTCTCTTGTAATACATACGCAAATATCATCGAATGGTTCACACATATTTCGATATAAGCGAATAAGAGCGAGTACATCAAATAAAAAGTACAAAATTGACCGAAACGTCGAAAAACGCGCCGAATTCGCTGTATTCAAAATAATAAATTGTAGTATTTCTGTAAGTTGAAAAGAAAAAAAAAACGGTGAAATACGGTTTCGGCCGAGTCGTTGGTTTCAAAATTGCGGCGGTTTTATTTCCGTACCTACTATATTTAATACCCGACGATAAATCGTTGCATTAAAAAAAAAAAAACGATTCTGAGCGAGCTATCTCTAACCCGTATAATAAATCCTGGATGAAAATTTACAACGTATTACGATAATTTAGCGAATAAAAGTTTGAAAACGACGTGCAATAGTTTTTTTATGACGATAACCGTCGTTCTGACGCGGCGATTTCGCCTTTTTCGTCGACACACTCAGAAAATGAACGAAAAATGCTTCAAATTAAAATACAAATTTAATCCCAACTTTTATGTGATACTCAACGTAACGAGCACTGCTTCTGTCCGAAAACGTCGTTATTACAAACCTGAAAGTTTCAGAATATTCGCCGTGAATTTCTCGATTTTGTTTTCGGGGCAAAACTCAAAAAGTGAGCAAAATTTAAAAAAAAGCATCAACCACACTACCGCCGGGGACCGTGGTTCTTCTGAAAACATCATCATCGTAAAATCAGTACGTTCCTCGCTCGTCGCTCAGAATCTAAAATTATTCGTGCAGTGTGCAGTTTTTGCAGAATAAAAACGTACGTCGACGGGCTCTTTATGCGGGGGGATTCGAGTAATTTTGAGGAACCTATAAGTATTCCTAGCACACCGCATGTCTGCGTAAGTGTGTTAGTTTCCAAGTTACTTATAAGAAATTTATAGTGACGAAAAATAAAAAATTCACCGTCTGCTGTCCGTTTGTCGACGATTCACGCATGTCTCACGCGTTTTCGGGATTTTTAAGTCGATAGATAACAGCGATGTAAAAGCCGCGTCTTTACGAACATAATATTACACTGCGTTTCTTTATTCGTGCGATAAAACACAATAAATACATTTGCGCATTATTCGACTCAATGCACAGTGTACAATTTCAGAACTGTAAACAACGAATTCCGTACGTACTGAAATCATTAGTTACACACCAATGTACCAAAGTCACGAATCCTGACGCGCGTTATCAGCCGCTTTCGAGCTGCAAAATGCGTCGTGTTCAATACGTTGTTCGTGGTACCTACACACCGTTGACGATCGAAATAACTCGTTCGAATGTATAGTTTGTGTCGTTCTCGATACGCGCGGCCGTTTTTAAGTTCGAAATAGCGGTTTTTTTTTTTTTTGGACAATTTTATATTTTGTTTCGACGGATTTCGCGGTTTCGAGTTTTATTATAAGCGGTCCCAGAGCAGCACCCGTCGAAAACGGCAAGAATTCTTGGCGACGACTATCATCATCGTTGTTGCCGTGGCGCGACGATCGGCTGATGATAAAACGACGTGTTTTTAGTTTTTTGTTCTTATCCAATGTCAGTGCGAATAGTTTTTTTGTCCCCGTCAACACGATTTTTATTATTCATGAAGCTTCCTTTGTGTGCATTATTACGACACGCACATTTTACGAGTGTCACAGCTATTATCTAGTGGATAAATACTCGATACGCGACTGGTGAACAAATATCAGCTTCCCAAAAAGGTTCGCTATCAAAAAATCTGATCGCAAAATCATTTAAAACACGTGTATTACTGACGAGAGTGCGTAACGATACCGCAGTCTCTGATTATCTCCCAATAACGTTCTATCGGTTGTTTGGGGTAGAGTACAGTGCGGCGATCTGAGAACATTTTACTTTCAACAAAACAAAAACCTCGATTACAAGCTTTCGTTCGGCATCCTGCGTATCTCGATCAAACACTCGCGTACCTACGTTTATAGCGTTTTCCCCGAAAAACGTTTCCGACAGACCTTGGGGGCCAGTGAACTTGGAAAATAAGTGGATTTTTTTTTCATACATTTCGGCGTATCCATTCGGTAACCTTACAGTACGCCGTTGTATACAAAATTTACGTTTTTTTTAATTTAGGGAACCGCGATTTTTTCCTCACACACGAATTCTACACAAGAACACAACATAGACGCTAACCGTACCGATCGAGCTAACGACGCGATAAGGATTGCGCAGATTTGAACGCGCCACGAAGGATCTGTACACTCGAAAACGGTTTTCCAAGATTTTTTTACCTCGAGTTTTCCAAAAATCAAAGGTATCAATTTTTTCGCATTTATTTTTTTTAGATCTTCTGATCGTCAGCGAGGAACGACGTTTTTACAATGATGTTTTTTTTTCCGGTCAACAATACTTTTCGGGTAGAAGGAGCGCTCAGATTTTTAAAGTCAATTACTTATATTGTTTATATGGACTTTGGTGGTACTTTGGTTGAAGCTTTTTTTTTTATTGCCTAGTTTTTTGATTAAACTAAAAAAAAAAATTGGGAATTTCGGAGAATTTAACGGCGGAAAGTTTGTAATTTTAAAATCTGTTATAGATTATAAGGTTCTGAAGACCTAACCTATAATAGGAGGTACATGGGTACCAGAATAACACAATATAATAATATTGTCTAATTCGCGTTATTTTAGCCGAATTTCGTCTCGAGTTTTCCGCGTTTCGACAGCGTACATTAGCGATTAAGTTCATTCGACACTTTTTATTTATTTAAAAACCGTATGTGTGTGTGCGTGTAAGCGACTTTTTGATACCTACTATATTGTTTTTTTTTTCAATCATGTAGGTACACTCAAACACGTTTGTATGGATTTATTCTGTTTTCGTACACGTTTGATAAGAACGTTTGTTTTTATTATTTTACTAGCGCGTAAATTAACTGTTGATAACTGTTTTTTGGCTGCACAAGCTGAATAGCAACATCGCTCGTTTTTTAAATGGAAATAATTTAAAAACTACAAGACGATGTTTATCAAATACTACCAATAGTTGTAATGGCTCGTGTTTTCAGGAATTGATGAATAAACACAAACACGCGTCGCGTTGCGCGGTTTTATTTTTTCTACGCTCGATCGCCGTCACAAATTTCGGCGCATTCGTTTACGCGCGGAATGTGTCCAATCCAAGCACATCAGCGTAATTTCGCGACCGCGGGCCAATGCGAACGCGGGCGTACGACGCGGCCATTCATTCGGGACTGTCACGCCGAACGACTTCGGAGAGACGAAAAACGAAAATAAAAAAAAATACCGCACAATCATCATCAGGTCAATTATATATATAAAATAGTCGATTAATAATATCGATTTATACTGCGGCAATACGAATGTGAAACAGTAGGATGAATTCTAGGGCGAGAAGTTTTGTTTGATATTGAGTCTACGAGACGGATTGTGCCCACGGAAATTACGATTTCGAGCGATACGTATTAAAATTTGGCTCAAATTTTTATGACTTTTTACATTCCACCATCGAATACAGCGCGTACGGAAACGTCGAAGCATTGAATAATAATTCCATTAACTGTTTGTTCGTTACCCGGCCTCAAATCGCGACGCGCGAAAATCGTGCACATCGATGTTTCTTCGTTTTTGGATCACAACTAAAAAAAATGATCGAAAAAAGTTTCGAATTAAGTACAGTTTAAATTTCTAACTTACATTTGTGCGTAATCAAACGTAAAGATTGTTCGATCGCTTTTACGCGCGGCTTTTATACATACATCTCGGCCATAAACCACGTATAAATAAACTTACATGATTGCAGTTACAGTTTGTTTTCGGGTAAAATCGGCTATAAACCAAAATGTCGCGAACCGATTTTCTAAATTGTTTAACCACATACGTAACGCTATCTTTGTTCTTGGATTGTATTTGAGTTTCGAGAATCAACTCGAACGGAGCGATTTATAAAAATGTCGACGTCTTCGTTTTTGGCGCTCATAACTCCAAAAATAATCGAAATTTCAAAAAACGCTTCAAATAAAGTACCATCTCGGATCAATTATCCATCTTTTGAGGTATCGTACGTTGAAATCGGAGCGTTCTCTCTACGAGAAAAAGTGATCGCAGAAAAAAAAAAAAACGCTCATTGTAAAAACAGAATGCACTCTTTGCTGCAGATGCTCAGAACCTAAAAAGGGAACTCCATTCTTACACCTTCCAACTCGACATACCTATAAAATCACCGGTGTATCTTAGACTCGCTCAGAGCTCCGTTATCAAATCTGAACGAATAGCGAGAAAAAAAAAAATTAAAAATCGGCGGAATTCTCGCAAAATCCGTCGACAAGTATTAAAACAACTGCGTGTAACAGCGTTTTTTTTCCTTCTTATCGTTTACGCTTCCGCGACGGGTCACGTTTGACATTCAATCCTTTGAACGAAAACGGCAAAAAGAAATTTAAAAAAATACGATTTATCACAGCGCTAATTATTATTTTAGCGATAAACTCGTTTCTCGCTTACCGGTGCACTTTACACACGACCCCGCGTCTTATCTTACGAGCGTATTTACACAGCACAGACGCGCAGCGCTGTTCGCATAACAATTATGATTTATTAGTTTTTGTTTTTAAAAATTTTTAAATCCGCGAAAACTGTAGGAGAATTGAAATCGCACGAAATGTATTGGTAGTTATAATCGGGACTGGGATAGAATTTCCACATTTTTTTACTTAATATTATACGGCAAAGCCTAATCATTCGTGGTGTAAAGATTTTCCGTTATGTTGTTAAACTTTCATGCGGCACATTTTGTGATTTTTTCGATTTTAACGCTATTCTTACACGTTTACCCGTTTTTTTAATCCATCACATATTTTATTGTGCTATCCGTTGGTCAACAAATAATCTGCTTTATAGCCACACCGTTAAATACGTTGTTGAACATACCGAAGAAACACATTTAAAACACCAATTGGATCCGGGAAAAGTACACAATATTATTTCAAACTAAAAAAAGGTGTATATTTTCACCTATATTTTAGGTACTATTAAAGCGCACGTTTGTGTATGTTTATAAGTGCTATAAAATCCCAACCCTGGTTACTTAACTTCTCTACTAACTTATTACTCTAAAAGAGTAATAATAATTGGTGATGTCACGAACCCAAATTTTTGAGGTCGAACCCGACCCGAACTTTTTAAAATTTTAACGAACCCGAACCGAATTTCACGTAAAAAACAATATACTAATATAAATTTATGCCGAATAAATATGTCTATAATTTATTAAGTGTGTTGGTACCTCTCAAACATAATTTTACGTCTAAGCAAAGAAGGATTCCACATTTTTCCGTTTCTTTTTATCGTTTTTCGACAACTATTGGGTTGAAATTTTTTTCCCTTTGTTCTATATTCGAACTATTTTAGACTATTCGAATATTTCCGATTTTCAGCTAACGTAACGTCACCGATTGTATTTTATCATCGACGACGTAATCATACGGGTTCGATACGCGTTTCAAGCGATTTCGAAAATTTTCGAGCCAAGTATGTAAGGAACGTCAAAATTCTCGAAAAATTTACCAGACGTCTGTAGACAACAGCCGAGCTCGCTCGGAACCGTAATAAACGCACCTTTATACGAGCGAATATCACCTGCGCGTGTTAACACGTTTGTTAGTATTTTTTTAATTTTTTACATAGAAATATTATACACTTACCTATATGTATTATGATAATGTTAAGCCTAGGTTATAATTTAATACGTTTATCCGGTCGGAGTATCGCGCCCATTGTTGGTTATCTTTGTACTATATTAAACGCGCGTTACGCCGATTACGCGCGGTGCAAAATATGGACAATTAAAAACAGTGAAAAAGTAACGATAATTATTGTTATTATTTATTACTTTTACGTTTGTGTACCTTCCTATATGTATCGTTATATCAACCTACAAGTGCCGCACATAATAATAATAATACACCTGTAACAGTATATGTAATGTTTTACGGCCTATCGCTTCGGATGTCGTTCACGAGCCGTCTGTGTGCGCGCGAAATATTCTATCGGAAGCTTCGATTTTCGTTTTTTAGTTTCTATCGCACGCGAATCGTTTAGGAATTTAACGGCCGTTTGTCGTTCCAAACGTACCTACCGCCGCGAGATGGATATTACATCGCCTATCGAATTCGTCGTGACAAAGAAAACGACAGACTTTTTATTATGTACGAACAAAATTTACGTTCATGGACGATTCAAAGACGAGAAAAAATTCCGTCGTTTTCCCCCTACGTTTCCGATCGAATTGAAATTCTCTCTTAAAACGCTGGTGGTGGTTACTAGTAGGCGTAATTATTGTTACATTGTGCAACACGAACGACGTTCAAAAGCGCTTTTTCAGTTTTCAAAATCTTCCATACAATGATACATAGGTTCCAGATCTCTTAGATAGATATCGATCGGTACCCGCCACGTTGTGTTGGAAACATAAAACGTTCCTGTATACGTGATTTGTGCGCATATAATGCAACAGAGAAAGAAAGAAATCGACGCTTCTAATCCCCTCGACTATTTTATCTGAATACGGGTCAATTTTATAATACGCTTATAGTATGCTTCCACCGTTGTATAGTTTGTAGAATTAAAACCGTCGGTAGTTTTTTACAAGATCATTCATGCGAATTGTTTATTATATAGAAACGACTGTTGATTAAATAGTATCCGCAATGTTATCGTTGTACACACATGTACCTACACGAGAAATACAAACACGATTCAACGTATATAACGGCAAAGTTTGAATAATTGTCTCCGAGTAAAAAAACGTAAAACTGTTTTTTCGTGCGTATAATAATATGAAAACAGTGCGCGCAGAAACACTCGAATGGATTAATAAAAATCGCTTGCGTTAAGTATAGTAAATTAAAAATAACCTTGTATACTATAGGTACTGTAAACGCACAAGTTACTTCAAACGTTATGTTTGATTTTAAAACTCCAGTAGTAGGTACCTATTTGTTATATTATAAATGAATAAAAAAAAGCCGGGATCACCCTAGTGAATGAGCTTTGGTTGGTTCGCTGGTTTGGAAGTTGAGGTTCAACTCGTTATTTAATATCTGAAAGCAACGATAAATCATTGCCTCCAAAAACACGATTCTGAGCGAGATAGCATACCGTGTCCTGGTACGTTTTTAAAGAATTTCAAAGTACACTACTATTACCCATCTTGCATTGCTTTCAGATATTAAATAATGCGTTTGAACCGCAATTTCCAAACCGGTGACCCACCAAAAGCGTAGTCGGTACTCCGTCAAACTACCCACGCGTGACCTGATCCCGGTTTTTTTTCTTTCTGTGAACAGTTTAAAGGGTACAAGGAACGCTCCGATTTTTAAAGTCAGTACCTCTAACGAAAGGTCTATGAACTCCGATGGTACTTTGAGGGGTCTCAAATATGAAAGTTCAAAATTGAAATCGTTACAGTCGTGAAACTAAGGAGAAACATTAATCACGGCAAACGTGTTTTTGACACATCGATTTTTTTGGTCGTAAATAATGATTGGAACAAGTCAGAAACTTTTACATAATATTCAAATTAAGTATGATACAGGTTTGTTCAAGTGATTTCGAAAAAACGTTTGAGTTAAGTATAGAACTTACTAGACAACTGAGCTCGTTCAGAATCGTATTTTCGAAGGGAAATCAAAATCGGCGTTGTCAATACGAATGCCAGTTTTTCCCAAGAATTTTCGTCAGCCGTTTATAGGTATAAGATCCGTTTATTTCGTTGCGACTGCCCCCTTAACAATCATACTGAACACCTACATGGTAAAATGGTTCTTGGAAAATTAACATTAGTAAATATTTTGAAAACTACAAAACAAAAATACATCATTCGTAAATACGTATAATTTTAGCGCCAATGACTTAACATACACTGTCTTTTGTTTTACACGGACGTGTAGGTAAGAGAAGAAAAAATTTTAAAAATATATACAATTAACACGTGATCCAATAATGCGTACGTAGTATCGATAGAATAAGTGCTGTATATTTTTACGCGAGTAAGTACAAATAAAATATTATATCGTGCGTGATACTATAATATTATGCGAACGAGTATTAATACAGGTATTACGGCGTGTTATATAAAGAACGATTAAAGAATATTAAACGGAAAATCGGCCGAGAAGTCGATAGAAGTCAATAAGGCGCAATCACGTCACATTTTCCTTCGTATTATAATATATATCTTAACCAGATCCATATGTTTACCGACTATATTGTGAGTTAAACACGCTGTGAAGTTTATGAATTTATTAGGCGTACAAACTCGTATATAGGTAAAATATGATATGCGTATTAGGTTCACTCAAGATTACGTTATTATATAATATAATACCGTAAGAAGACGTTACGATAACCATATCGATTGATATTTTCCATATTATATACTGGCTTAAGGGTGTTTGTGGATTTTTCGGATGGAACCAAGTCTGTATTTTTACAATTTTCGTTCTGGTTCTAAACCGATCTTGTGATCGTGTCGAAAAACATCACGTATCTGGGAGCACTTAATCGTTATATTTCAATAGTGAGTGTAAATGGATTTTTAATCATGCACTTTTTTTTTTTTTCATCATTTTGTATTTCCACGGTTTTGATTTTTCTGGTAGGTCTAGAGGCGACAACCATGACGAGTCGAGAACCTAAACACTGTTTTTACACGACGATTTAGCAAATAAGTAAGTGTTCATAATTTTATGGCCGTTTAAAATTATTGATCCGTCGTAATTTTAATTTTTTCAATTATTATTTATTTCTTTAAAAATAAACGTTTTCAAAAATTATCCTAATGTGAAAACGTGTTGTAGACATCACAACGAGTTCAGAACGGTTTTCGGGACGAAACTTGGATAACATTATTAATTTATAGAACCGCCGAAAACCCTTAAATCGCGTAGCGTTCAATTTTTATATTTTATTTTTTATTTAATAATAATAACCACAAACGAAAGTAGGACATTATTGGAGTGAGTTCACAATTAAATTTAAACTCGTACATTATACAAGTTACAACAAGTTGATATCAGCTAAAAAATTAAAGTGATTTAAGAAAATTCATTTTGTTTAGTTATAGCTGGAAGTGCGCTACTTTTGCACGTATGTATTTACTTGTACGAGCTACCTATGATATCATAACATACGTATTTCTCGAGTACTTAGTATAACTTTTTTTTTTCTCAGAAGATACGCGATGTACTTAAAAAGTAGTCGATATCTGTCAAAAGCGATCGTGATTCTTTAAGATTTTAAAATAACTTTTGTATACTCGTGGTACTTACACGCACACTTGATAAAAATAATATAATATCGTATGAGTACTTAAACACTTAAATAGGTTTCAAAAAAACCGATAACGCGTGTAACACACGCACTCTCCAAGCACGTTATAGGTTTCCAGACTGTACACAGTTATAAATAGTATAATACTATACTATAGTCTAATGTTTTAACGTATTATGAAAATATAAATTTTCTTTGTACATTAGTATGGAAACCGATTTTTACAAAGTGAAAAATGAAAAATGAAAAAAATCACCACAACTGTACACGACTGTACTGCAGGTTAGGTTAGGACGATGGACGTTTTGAGCGTAGTTGCATATTTTATGAGTGAAACTTAAATTATTGAGCTCTCAGTTCGGTTGTAACAGATTCTTATACGGTTTGTCATTTTCCCTATAGTAATTATGTCAGACATCTGTATATATGTATAACGCAATGTTTTTTTGTACACGCATAATCACGCAACAAGTCCACTTACGCCGTAACTAGATAAACACTCGCGTCGTTCAAATTCAAATTTCAAAAACAATTCATCTTCTAGGTAGATTTCTGTAGAAATAATTCGACGACGGGACAATTTTTATTTTTCGGAACCCAACCCCGCCGAACCGATTGTTCCGTCGTTTTCGGCAAAACAAAGCTATGCCCGCATGTTTGATGTATCGTAAGAGTTTTTTTTTGAAAATCGGTCAAGCAGAGAGAGCGAATAAAGTTTGACGCCGATCGGAATCGCGGGTAGAGTATTTTTGTTGATTCGACATAGCAATGACTGTCGATATCCGTTTCGTCCGATGTTTTATAAACGTTTTCCGGAAACCGACGGTCTTCGAGAAAATCTAGTCGAGAACAGTTAGAACACAGTGCACTACGACGGATATCGCGAGACGGACCGATTCGACTTTTTGGAAAACTATAACACGCGCGTCGTGAGACGATGCGGATTTTCTTTTTTTTAAATTCGTATTTTTAAGATCGACGATTCGCGCGGCGACGAGAAATCTACCTTCCCTAGGACTCTGCCGACGGTTTTTGTTTTTTAGTATTGTTTTTTTTACAACCGAGGAGGGTTTTCCGGTGTCACGGCACATTATAGCGACCACATGCGCGAATCGCACATTCGTTTTGCAACAGTGTAAAACCCGTGTAAAATATCATATTGTGTTACGAATAAAGAAAAACGTACCATCGAGACTGCAGTAAGCCCCCCAAAGACGATGTGTTTGACGTTCGCAGGTGCGCATATTTTACGGTCTAGTTCGATGTTTAACAGCGGCTCTACGCCAGCGTGAATACGAGAATAAACGGTGCAAATAACGCGCGCGTTGAACGAAAACAATTGCGGCGTTATTAAAGCAAGGGAAAAATTAAAACATTATTCGGCCGAAAGAAAGCTGCAGTGACGTAAAACCCGCGTACAATGCGTACGTTATTATGACACACGGCGTATATACCTAACTATTGTACTTCAATTTTGAGCCTCGAACATTATTATTATGATATTCGTGCAGCAAAACGTATAATTTTCAAACGTACGTAACTCGCGGCCCGTTTATGATGTAACGCCGTGTACGATAACGATTGTAACGTTTTGAAAACGGCGAGCTCGTGATTTGAATATTTTGTGTTTGTTTTGACACTATTACCCGAACTAAGTGGAGGATGATACGAAGTTGATAGTGATCGAGAGTTTCGTTCGGTGGTCGAACGATTGCGAATGGAGGATGTTACACAGACCGGGGGGTACATAATCGTCGAAAATAAAACGGCTAATCGGGTATAACTATTGTTAATTGTTACGTGAATGATACACGCGGCATACCGCATATATACTCTGTTCGTCAAACACTGCGGTTTGAACGTCACGGATTCCTATAACGGAATACTATATTCATCTGACGTTCTTAACGTCTGACACACACATCGGAATGGTTTTCAATTTGAACATTTACATGCTGTCACGTAGTATACACAGCTCCGGAATCAATCGACGTTTACTTCTCGAACTTCTTCGAAAGACGCGCGTTTCTCGATCGTTTGTGCGTAAAACTACACCCGAAACGTGCGCTAAAACCGGGGAAAAAAATGCGTTTTCCTTTTTAATATCGCACAACCGACGTGTATGACACGTATTATTTTACCGGCTAGTAAACGTCGCGTGAAACACCTAATCGCAGTACACACAACCCATCGTCATAACGTGTGTATTATTGCCGTTAACGGTACTGACAGCATCGAAACCCGACAAAATTGAAACGAATCCGCGTGCGCATTTCTGTCGCCCGAAATATTGTGACGTACATCGAATTGAAAACTATCCGTTATTCTACATAACGTATCCGTTTTTACCCGATGGTTTCGTACGAGTCGTACAGTTTTTAAAATTAATAGTTATTTTTAATACGGTATAGGTGTCCAAAAATAATGCGTGATTCAGAATGTAAAGTGTGACGGGAAAATCTTCACCACACGAGAAACCGGGGCGAGGGTTCGCCAACAACGATCGCGCAAACCAGCTGCGCACTCTGCCGTGGCGGCGACCCGTTCCCGCGGAACCGGTGGGGGTGTCATTTTTACGGTTCGTGCGTAATGGTTACGCATGGTTACACGCGGTATATACCAAACGATATAAAAAAAAATACCTCTATATATATAGATTTATGTGTGCTAATGCGATGACCATCAAGAGAACGCGTCCACGTCATGTGTTACCTGTTGACTGTCACACACACACACAGACAGGTGCAGTATTTTTTTTTACACAAAGTATCGTGCGTGTCTCCCAGGGGTTCTCAAACTGCGGTATCCCTAGGGGGTACTCGAAATTTGTGAAAAAGTGGCGGCCATTAGACCTTTAAATTAGAATAGAAGAAAGAACTCTGTAAGATCCAAGGTGACATTTCAGGCGTTACCGTACTGTTGTATTCGGAGGGATAAGCAATACCTTCCGCACGTACAATTTACACGGTAGCGCGTCAAAACCATACAGCTGTAGTTCTTTAGCTTTCACGAGAGGTTGACGACCACGGAGCACGGAAAACCTCTCGTGACACTACTCAGAAAACACTCTTTACCGACCCACCCACGTCCTAAGACGACCACGGGGACAGAGCACGGAAAACCTCTCGTGAACACAGTACATTAGGAAAGATCGTAGGAGGTTTGCCAATAGGACAGCCACCAACAGTCGTAACATACCTGGGTTTCAGACCGCGACCGCGAATAATGGAACTCGGTTCGTAGGTACTAATAAAATCGTTTCTAAATGTACTGGAATAAAAACGATTAAGAAGAATACTAAACGTATTGTTTAATACATCAGAACGGACTTCAGTCTGGCCGGTCTACTTGTCCCGGAAGAGTGAATAGTTAAATTGTTGTTAAAATCGTTGTTATAATAATTGTTGACCCCGTCCGGACGCAGCGCTCAGTCTTTTTTAAACGTACTCGGCATATATTACCGTATCCCCGACCGTTACGAGAGTATAATTTAACAGCACAATACCGAGAAACTGCAGCACGACTACGTGATCCCTTCGACGTCACTATATAACCCGACTACTTTTGAAAAGGATCATTGAAGTCTCGGGTGAAAAACAAACACTCGAGTACCGCATTGTTGGATTTCTGTGTAGAAACTGAAAAAGAACTGTGTCTAGTAGCACTGCTGTCGAATTTCTCGTGGGGCCGTCTTTTCCCGCCACTTGTTTACGCGAAAAGGGTTTTCAAAGTTTATAACTCAAATGTAGAAACGAATTATACGTTGAAGATGGTTCAAGATTGTATTTAACAAAATTAGAACCCAATATTGTGTGATCAACTGTGCCAACAGAAACAAGCTCACCCTTCTCACTTATTTCTTCGAAAGCGAGCGCTTTTAGTTTTTAAAAACGTTTTATACATATTTTAGTTTAGAAACTAAGATAAAGTGTTGGTAAAATGGGGTACAGCGTTCATAGACGTTTGAGAATCCCTGTCCTAGACGATATAATGTGGTCCAACCATTATAATATACAATATTTCATTTCTCCAATATATATATAATATGCTGCTCGTATCATGCGTCTGCGAACAATGTATAGGATTCTCAAATCGAATATCTAATAAAGTATGTTATGTTTGACAGTGTTACTATTATTTTGCTAAATAGATATCGTGCGATCAAAGTTTTAAAACGAATCTGGTTAAATTCTTAAAAAAAAAAAACTCCGTCTATTACAATCGTCGCTTGCGCGTATGCGCGTGATGCACACAAGATTGATCTCGAAAACGACTTTCCCGCGGTAGTATAATTTTTTCGCTTTTTCCATAAAAAAAAAAAATCGAATTTTACCCCCGGTTTGTACACACAATATTAGGGCGCGATAAAATCAGACGTGGGAAAGTCGTTTTTTTTTTTCCACACAAGTAAATAGACACGACAGTATTGAAAATCTTTATCGCGTCGTCGTAATACATACAAACGGTCACAACACAGTATTTTGGCAACGTCTAAATTTGTCGTGTGTGCAGATTCGGAGAAGAAATCCCCTCAAAACCAGAAACAGTAAAATATTATTTCACTACCGACCAAATTGTATCTTTTAAAACATTTAAGTCACGAGTCGTAAAAATCGCTATAACACACGCGTTACGCGTACTGCTACACGTGTCTCGAATAGCATAATTTACTTTTATGCTAAAGAACGGTTACGTGTAATAATATTATAATACGACTGAAATTTTTTTTCACTGAACTTGTGTCGCGTTCGAGGTCGCGTCGGGCGTTATAGTGTGTAAAAAAAAAATAATCGAATGGCTGCTTTTAAGGTGAACTTTGTGGTGTAAATTATTTGAAAAAACAATAATTGTTAAATTTTTTTTTCACCCAAAATCTACCGGTAATTTATATCATCACATCTCTGCGCCTCGTGCGTCGTCGAAACAATATAATAATATCGAGTACTACAATGTTGTACAGTCGATTAAAACGAATCGTAACGAGACAATTGTTCGACACTCAAACTATATATATATAACAAGCACCTACACTATACGAGTGTAGTATCGACGTTGGATTTAATTGATCGTACAAAATGAGCAAGCTATCGGCTATGTGATCGACACGTGCGACACTCGGTCGCCGGTGCTCTCCGAAAGACTACGATGAGATCGCGTCGGAAAATCCACCGTGAACGATGCGAAAATCGTCCTGATCGTTCGCGGTTTATAATCCTCTGATCGGCGCGTGCGTGGGAATTCGACAAAAAGAATAAAAACAAAAAATAATGAGCCACTTGTGCCCGATGTCCGAGTATAGGCCGCAGCACGCGTTTATTACAATGCCGGTCACACCCGATAATACGACGTACGCTCTTGCTTTTCGGAAAACCGTTTTTCCGACCATCTCACGCCATCCGGAAACGCGAGGAGGAATCGATCGCGATCGCAGTTCATCACACACGATCTACGAGACATCCCCGTACTTATTCCGCAGCGCAGGCGAGCGCAGAAACTCTCAGAAGGGAAACCGTGAAAATAATTATATAATTCATTTTATTTCACCAGTTTTACCCTCGGTACCCAGTTGTAAATAAAGTCTGACCGACCGAAACCATAAATAACCATTTTTCCATCTACGTCCCTTACGATTTTGGCCGCCGGCTCTCGTCGAAAAGCCGTTCGGCTTAGAACAGGTAGTTCGGGACGTAAATTTTTACGCGCGGACCTGCACGGATGTCGCGATTTCAAAAGTACGGAACCGTTTTCTAATATTTTTTTTTTTCAAATGCCGAAAAATTCTCACGTAACTGCAGTTCGAAATCGTTTTTAACACACGTCGTGTTTAAATTTTTAGAGGACGTAGAAAATTTAAGGTTTTATGAAATGCGCAAACTGCAGCGTCGAAAGTATGGACAAACTATGCAAACGTATTTCAAAGCTTCGTACACAATTTTTCGCATCGCTGGTTCACGGGCGAAAACGTTTTGAATAACAAACGCGGAGCGCTTCGTTGACAATTTCGAAGTTTTCCAATAAAAAAAAACTATTCGGAATTAAAATAGAGTGCCTTCCTTCTCGGGTTCCTCGCCGGGGACGTCAAACCCCTATTGATACCGTAAAGATTGATCAGAGCGGTTCTACTATTCGAAAAATTCTTATCGGTGCGAATCTAAAAGCATAAATATACAAGAAATCGGTCAGCGCGTTAGAGCGTGTATAAAAAACGCAGCCGCGATATTATGATACGATTATTCTGAAATCGATGCAAAAAAAAAAAAGAATGAGAAAAATTTTTGTGAATTCGCGCTTTTTTTTCGGTTCGTCGAATTAAAAAACGCCGAAGGTGAAAACGTTTTTTTCGGAACGATCGAAATTAACGTCGATAGGTTCGGGCGATTGGAACCGGGAAGAATGAATGGAAGCAAAAAATACAAAAAAAAAACTTGCATTACTCTAACGAACCGTTTTATATCCGAGCCGCTTTCTTCGGACACGGAAAGCCAATGCGGTAATTAACGTTAATTTGACTCGCGGCGACGTGATTTAAATTTACCAGTTTTTATTTAAAAAAAAAAAAAATCTGATTTTTTTTTTCCCCGTACATTTTCGTTTAGTGGTGTGGTACGCTCGACGGCGCGTAACCGATAGACGACGAATCATCGTGTGTCGCAATCTACTATATGTGCCCCGGACCAACAACGAAATAATATTATTATTTTCCATACACGTGAAATATTGTGTTTTTCATTGACACACATCACGTTATTTTTGCCCGTTGCCATTTACCATGAAATGAATGTACATTATTATAATAACGCGTACGTCGTTTATACTACACAGCTTTTTGACGTTTTTACGATTATTTTTTCCGAACGTGGACCGCGTGCAAAAAAATGACCGCCGAATGCTAGCTAAAACGCGCGTGGAAACACTAAAATGTGAACACAAAACGCAATTATTCACGTCGATGAGAAAAATCGCATATTTTCGGTCCGTAAACACCGCTGCTGCAGAGATTGAAAACACGTCCACCACATTATTACGCTGATAGAACTCATCGTGACGCTCTTATCGAGTTCCAGAAAAATAAGATAAAAAAATTAAAAGTCGTGTAAATCCGTTAAAGAGAGCTCTAAAGTCACGTGAACAACTGCACATAACAACAACAATAATAATAATGCGTTTTATCACTAGTTATTAAAGTGCAGTAGTGTTTTTTTTTTTAATCGCGTTGCACTTTTGTCGAGAAAAAAAAAAAAGCAGAAATGGGTCTTATTTCCTTCTTCTCTATATTAGTAGCTCGTCGATTATAGTGTGCGTATTACACGCGCGTAATATATAAAACGATAATCGTGTATATATTCTATAATACAGACGAGTGTTTTCATAATGTTTCGAATAATTTGCGATTTATCGATAAAACTGCAGTTAATTAAAACAACCATCCGGGTGATTGAATCAATAATACCTACGACGCATTTTTAGCTCTCGAGTTCTGCACATAGCTGATCACATTGTTGTTAACGGCTTGGTGTTATTTGCGGCGTGTCCAATCGACATTTCCATCGAAATTATACATATGTTTAAAACGGTCTAATACGCGTACGGGGCAACGAAAGTTCTATAAAATGAAATAAAACGCGCGACACAACGTAATAAGAAAACATCCCAAAAATACATATAGGTATAACAATATCGGCTGTACATGGGACGTTATTTTTTAATATTCATAAAACACTAATAACTATGGATGGATCGAGTATGTTAACATTTCACTCACGCGTCACGCCTCTCGGATGGTTATCGCGTGGTTCCGTTGAAATTCTTCGATCGTATTTGAATTAACAAAATACAGTAAAAACGCATTTTATGATGGTTTTTTTTTTTAGTTTTTCTAATAAATGTTCGATATTATATTATGACGTGTTGTTCACGTATGAAATATAATAATAATATTGTGCGCGGTGCGGATGATACTCAAGTGTACAAACTATAATTATAATGTACTCGCGTTACTCGAATAACACGATACGAACAGATCCGTTCGATACGCGGGGCTGTACGTCGGTAAAAACAAATTTAGCAATAAAATCGAATCTATTTCCTATTTTGTTATGTAAAAGTTTCAGCTTGGTTTTGTTTTGGACGCTGTGATCAAAAAACATCTAAATCGATGGGTAAAAAACACGTTATTCGCCTCCGCCACGAGAAATACACGGCCGCCCGGAACGACAAAACGTTTAACGACAAAACAACGACGCGAAGTCGAACCAAAATCGTGTAAACCAATTTTCTAAACGTTTTAACCACATACAACGTAAAATTATCTTGTTTAGATCGTGTTTCGAGACGTGAACGTAAAAACTAAAGGGTTTTATGGAATGTCGCAAAACAACAAACATTTCACAGTTCCCTCGAAAATGATCGATTGAAATTTCAGCGGTAAACTCGTGAAACCCTTTTTAACGGCATCTATAAAGTCTAACGGAGCGATTTCGAAGGTTTCGTTTTTCCCTGATAACTAAGGAAAATAATCAAAATACGCTTCGAATCATCTCGGATCTATCTTTTGACGTACGTTAAAATCGGAGCTGCCTTTCTAAGTCGGGCGGATCAACAAAAACCCTCAAAGACTTCAAATCTATTATTCCGATTTTTTCTTTTTGAATTCATTCCCGATGTCTTTTACCTCGATACCCTTCGACTTTCCGGATATTTAACCCAAGACGCGCCGCTAGAATCCACAAGTGGCTTTCGATTCTGGCAGTCGGAAAAAATATGGTCCACCCCTGGCGCATTTTTAAAAAAGATCTACACGCGGTCATAAAACGAGTCGAACACTTTCCGCGATACATTCGATAAAATTACTATAGTAGACGTTTTTGAGTTGGACAAATGTAGAAAACAACAATACGTCAAACGAAATGTTGTTGTTTTCGACAGTCTTATTCTCCGTGTACATACATCGTATATATGGCTGCTTTTAATCGTAGAACGTGTAAAACTCAAACATAAAATACCGTGTCAATACAATCTACGACGAAAAGTCATTCTGTCGGCGCGTGTTTACGGGAAATGCAATACCGTTCGTCTGCGGTGTGCCACGACTCGTAGGTACAAAATTAATTTGTTGATAACCGCAATAACGATTTATTATATTATTGTACACGGGTACAAAACAAACGATCGCGCGAGAAAACGGATTGCGATTGATGACGAAAGTGCTAAAATCCGCTTTGTTGTTGTGCTGCAGCGCGCGAAAACGGAACGAAATTCAGAGCGAAATTCGGAAGTGGCAGAGACCACGGGGGAGCTCGAAATTAGAACGAATCGAAGTCACACGGAGAGAAAATTTTTTACAGTCTTGTAAACATACAATGGACGGTGTTGTGTTAAAATTTTAGTGATTTTATTCTGAGCACCTTCCTTGTACCCCGTTTCGTGCGCTTTTAGTTATTTTCGAGTGACGTTTTTTTCTTTTTTCGCTACTCAAATTTTCTACCGTACACGATGTTTAATAGTATACGCACCGATACGCGCGCGCACAATATTATTTTACACGGTTTGGACGGAGAAATAAAACCGTCCGACACTTCTAAACATATACATAATAGTACTTGAAGCGTTTTCAACACTCGCATTTTTGCTGTAACGACGCGAACCCAAATTTTCGAGGTCGAACCCGAACTTGACGGAAAAAAACAACAACGTTACAACATAAATTTGTGCCGGACAACGTCCGTAGCTGTTCATCGAACACAATTTCAAGTCTACAAGTAAAGAAGGATTTTTTTCCATTTATTTTTATCGTTTGAAATTTTTTTCGGAAATCGAACGCGACATCACAATTGTTTTCAGGTACTTGTGGTGCACTTGTAACCCCGTCTGTAAGCCGTTTTAAGCGGTAATCGCGCTTTATGCGAATGTCGCGATTTCGAATAAGAATAAAATATACGATATATTATACGACGACGAGTGTATAAATAGCGTTTTTTTTTTATCGTAACATTGATATCGCAAAAAAAAAACATTATTTCGTCTCGTTTTTCGCTCTACGCGACATCATAATAACATTTTCACGGATTTTGATTATTAAATCGTACGCGCGCGCGACACGGACCAATGGAAGCTGCGCCGTGTGACGATTGGCCGGTCGCGCGGGTTTTATGATTCCGAATAAAATTATCTTTACAACGGCGATAAAAAATAATAAGACACCCGAGACAGTCTTCTCGCGTGGAATATTTTATATTTTTATGTTGAAAAAAGTAAAAAAAAAAACCGCACTTTTAACGTGCGCAGTAACTATACGTACATTATGTTATAGGAACGAGATAAAAGTTTCGCGCGGAGGTCTCAATTAGTTCTGGTACGGATTCGGCCTTGGCGGATGCACTTAAAAAAAAAAAAAAAATAATAAATGAATAGTTTCACGACAAAATTTTCAGCCGCATACGTTGTATATTACGAAGGATGAAATATCACGAATATTTACACGTTTTACAATAAACGCGGGAGGGAAATATTAACGTCAACAAACAAACAATAATTTGTTACGCGAATTCGAACGCGCTTGATGGCGGCGGCTCGTTTTTAATTTTTCTAATTTTTTTCTTTTAACCCTCCCCGGCCCGGGTCTTATATCGCTGTGCACAAAAACGTGTTGTGCGTAATTGTTACGCACGTTGTTACGAAACTTTGGAGGAAACGCGGAATCACATTGTACTACGAACTTTTCACCGGTCGTTAGGATCAGAACAGTCCCGAAACTTTGCAAAAGCGATAAACCCGGGTGGATAAAAAAATAGAAAAAAAATTCGTGAACCGGGTGAAAAAAAAGAAAAAAAAGACTCTGACGATTTCATGCAGCTCGGTTGAAACATAACCGTATTGTGCCCCGTAGGGAGACGAACATGTTATGCTCTGTACGTTTTTTTCTTTTCGCGGGGGTGAAAGTAGGAAAAAAAAAAACAATAATGGGTGTACACACGATAATGCGGAAACGACGCGTCCATAAATCACCTCGTGCCCCACATCGCGTAAGTAGTTAATAGTTATTGAAAAAAAAAATTCGAAAAATAACACTACTAATGCTCGTCGTGAAATAAGTCTGATCAAACAGACGGCGGCAAGTCGCGCGCAAGTGTGCCGCAGCAGCAGCAAACGTTTGCGGGGGCGTTTTTGTCCAAAGACTCTTTTTTCTACGTCGTAACGTGTACAACCGCCGTCGAAATACACAGTTTTCGTACGTACCAACGCCGGATTAAGGTTTTTGCCGGCCATAGGCTGAAATAAATTTACCGCCTAATTTTCATAGGTATTGATATTTTACTTCTGTAAGTGATACGTAAAAACTCTCAAAAAAAAAATTTGCCGCCCTAGGCTTTAGCCTACACAGCCTAAGCGGTAATACGGTCCTGGTACGTACGACCCTGGCTGCCTTGCTCTTAATCGGAAACGATTTTGCCCCAAACACGGTTCTCCAGAGCGTTTTTTGAAAAAAATTGTTTTCACAAAAAAAAATACGTCGCCGAAACCGGTGGCGTATATTCAGAGCGGGTAGAGAGGCCGAGGAGGGCAAATGCCCCGGGTGGCGCTTTTTCGGGGGCAGCGAATTAACCGAGAGTATTTTTTTTTATACAGAACGATTTAAGAGGTAATGAAAATTTTGGTTGGTTTTTCAGGCAAATAAATTTCAACAAAACTTTCTACAAATATCGACGCGGCTCTTATAAATTCGTCGATTTCAAAATAAGCGCGCGTTTGTTGTTTGTCGTCGGCAGCTGTTCAAAAACAAAATACAGTACTACCGCGATGTTATATTAACGCGTTAATTACCGACGTTATAACTGTGACCGTTCATTTTACACTATCTTTGCGTCTTCTTCCTCTCGGGTCTCGTTAAATTTTTTTAAACATTTTCTCCGTTCGAGAGTAACAACATTATTTCATATTAAACGGCGTGTTTAAAATCTTTACGTCGTGTAAAATAGCGCGAGTCAATACATTTTTAGTACACAGCTCTGACGAAAACGGAACTTTCTAACCATCGTACCCATCTGACTGTCAAAGTAAGCGCGACTGTACTGACGGGTACATGGAAAATTTCGGTATCTACGATATTCAACGTTCTACGGCACTCGGTAGATTTTTATACACTTCATGATATCACTGTTTCCGTATCGCGTGTAAAATTTTTTTCACGGGCATAAAAATTGCTAGTATAAGAAGAAATCGTAAGAGAAAAAGGGCGTGAAAAAAAATGCGTGGCAACAAAATCCGAAATACGCCACTGGCCAAAACACGTGCTGAAGACCCCGGTGTTAGGACGGACAAGGGCGCGAGCGAATACCGACACTCCCTTCTAGACACGTACATCGTAATAGTTTATAAATTAATTTAATAACAATTTTCGCTTTTTTAGTAGGTATAAATTTGTAAAAAAAAACACTTTACCGGTTCGCAGGAGAAAATTCCCTCGGTTACGGCCCCGCAACGTTTTCTAGATAGGGGTTTAACGGTCTGTTTTTCGCTCTTTACGACGAAAACATTAAAACATAATACAGCTGATGGATGTTGTGGTAAATCTAGCGATTTTCGTTGACCGTTCTCGTCTACATTATTACACTATTTGAAGAGATCAATTGAAGTTATATACACACACGTTATGACGACGACGCGTGTTTTGATATGCGATTATAAACGGTAAAATGTGTTTTTTTTTACTTTGAAAAATCATCGTCGCATTTTTAATTCGCCCGGACAACGCAATCGCGGGGATACAAAACGATTAATACGTTTACTGGGAAACGACTCAAAACGCACACGTTACGAAAACAATAACGATCAAGTGGTGCTCCGGACGACAGTCGAACGATACGTATAGCAGTTTTCCCGAGAACCGTTTTTAAAACGAAAAAAAATAATATAACCTCCTCTTGAGGACGTACCGGATTTTACGACTCCAATCGAAATAATAATAAACAGTTATCCGAATTTTCATTTTGAAAACGGTCGCGTTACGTCTTTCACGTTGTTTTTTACGATACCAGTTTTTGCGGTCGTTTGAAGAAACGACGATCGAAACGGGTCAGTTTGAAACGGCCATAAAATTACGAACGACGAGGGGGTCTTTCGTCTTTCGTCCGACTACTCGAAACGACGTTTACAAAAACGTAAAGATCGCATTTTCAAAATCGGAAAATCACATCTCGGTGCGGTCGGGAAAGTCCGCGAGGAAAACCTTTTGAAAGTTGCGATAAATTCGAAAAATTTGTCCTCGTACAAAACGTGAGACGTGCGTGGCGGAAAGACGCGCGACGGGACTTACGCGTAGGTGGACGACGGCGCGTACGCCGCCGCGGCCGCGTTGTCCTGTATCATGGCCGCTGCGTCCGGTTCGGCGGCGACACCCGCAGACGTCGTGGACGACATTGTTGGCCGGCCGGGAACGCGATCATGTCCGGCACATGTCGTTCGCGAAGGCCGAAAATATCCGAAACACCGGGGGGGACTCGGTGACGATCGACGACGACGATGCGCGACGTGTTTATTATTATGTATTATTTCGGCGGCGCGGGGTGTTTTACGGTCGGTGTACGACGTCCGTCGGTCGGAGTTTTTCGAGCGTCCGCGTCGTCCGCGTTGTCCCCGCAGGAAACGGAAAAACACGCTCCGCCGTCGGACTACTACGATTGTTACGTGTAAAATCACACCGTAAAACGACTATAGAGCGCAAACGAAGCGATCGCGGAGAACGAAAACTTTGCGTATTTATTTATTTGCGACGATACCGTGCGGTCGTGTCACGTCTCCGGTGGAACGGGCGAGCGAGGACGGCCGGCCGGACGGGTTATGGCGTACTGAATCGGTTTCGGCCGGTGCGCGCAGGACGGCCAAAGACGGGACGGCGGGCACCTACACACGCGCGCGCGCGCGTTACCTGTGTTGTACTTGTCCGCGCGCCGCGCTAGTGCGGATGACGTGCCGCCGCCGCCGCACAGTGGGACGATAATTTTATTAGCTGCCAACAACAATAATAATTTTACGCGAATTTTTCTGTTCGACGGAGGAACGTGGTTAGACGTTTTTTTTACTTACTAATGTCGACGAAATTTCAGAACTGCCAGAAAGAGTGCACCGATCTCCGTACGTCGTAATATACGGTTCTATAGTCGTAGCGATCTCGGACCGTCGCGGAGGAGATTTTCCCGACGGTTCTTTTTTTAAACGCGGCCGGGACAAAAAACCGCCGAAAAACCTACAAACACGTCAACGTTTCTCCGCGACTCGGAAAACGACCATCGTAAAACTGTGTACTTTTGTAAAACGAGTTTCGTTCGATTTTAGGCCGTTATTTTTGACGCGTTTCACTCATGGGTGGAATCTCGGCTGTTTTGACTCGAACACAACGTCGGTCAAAAATGAACGCTAAACATTTCGAACAGTTACTGATATCGAGATTTCTTACGGGAATTCGTCAAAATCGCGTATCAGCTATTTCCCCGTGATTTCGGTCAAATAACCGTTCGTTGAAATTTTCAACGAAAACGTATCTTTTCTGAAGTTTGTAGAACCACGAAAATATTTTCAAAAATTTTCGCTCAATTTTCACTGTCGAAAATGCGTTTCATCAGCAGGACGTTTACCGAGAGAGAGAGAGAGCTCGATCGGAATAGTTCGATGGACCTATCATCGCTCTCGGACAATACGTTTGACTTTCAAAACAGTGACCCGCCCGCGAAGCGTAGTCGCTGCTCCGTCAAACTACCCACGCGAGTGATCCCGAATTTTTTTTTGGTTAAAAATATTTCGTCGTTCGTATAGAGTTTCTGTATCGTTATGACCGAGTTTACGTATATTTTTTTGTGTTCTGAAACTGTATGACACTATAAACTCGACGCACGGCGGTTGGTGAGAATAAGAAAATGGAATTAGGTGGCTGAAATACGCGGTTATGGAACGGACTGCAAAACCATTAGTTCGTTTGAAGTCGAGTCAGAAAACCGACTTGACTTTAAGTCAGTCGATTGACTCGTATTTTTCGTTAACTTAACGACAGATTGTTTTGCACTTGCCGTGTTGACTTTACGTTGATCTGTGAAACTTAAAAAAGAAAAATATTAGTAAGAAGGAAATCAAAAAAATTAATACGAAAAAAATGTGTCGTGCCCGCAGGTGCGAAACCGTGCGAATTAAAAATACGAACTGCTATCTTCATTTTCGGTTTAATCAATCATCGGTTAACTTCGACAAGTCGAAAATATTAAACATTTGACGTAACTTAACTTTTGGCTTTTTTCGACCAACTCGATGAGTTAACAAAAAAAACTTGTTAATTTTACCCACTTTGTGCACAACTGAAATTACGATGCTGATTCGCTCTAGACGCGATGGGGGCAAACCTACGAGATTATACGCAGTGAATTTTTTCGGGATTATTTTGAAATCATACCTTAAATTTAAAATATGTTTTCACAGAAAAAAAAAAAAAAAGAATAACAATTAAAATGTTATAATAAAGTTTTGAGATCAACGTTGAAAATGCACATAAATTTTGTCATACACAATTATTGTTATTATTTTTTTTTTGTTTAGGTACGAATTCGGTCAGGATAAAAAATGATGACACACGGATACAGTTCACCTTGAAAACTCGAATGAGAAACACGCAATTTGATATTCCGTGACAAAAATCAACAATATTACATTATACAAATTATATTCAATCACAAAACGTATTTGCACTTCAATTTGCCGTTAATGTACGCAATTATTTTACCGAGTAAAAATTATCCGTGCGTATTATACCGAATGAATTTATAAATAGATAGATATTTATGAGAACATTTTAACGTAATTAAATGCAACACCACTGACGTTGTTTCGCGTATAGTTGAAATAAATGTTTAAAAACAAAACGAAAGTAAAACGAAACGGACGGCCGGTGAGAAAGAAAATGTAAGCGACTGAAATTAATGTGACATACACCAATTACGTGTTTTAATTTTAACTTTCAAAAAAGATTCGTATCTGAAAAATAAGTTTTCTATTCCTCGGTTGATTTTATACATACGCAATGTAGTAAAATGGCGTGCCGAATGAATTTTAGAGTAAATGTTAATAATTACAGTACCCACCTCCAAATTGTTGTGGATCTACCCCGAATTTTATTTAATATACAATTGTTTGAGTAGAGCCTTCGTCGTTCATCGATTTTCTGATACAACTAAGTTTGTATTTTTTCGTTCTGAAAATGGTTCTAAACACGTGATTGTATCGAGAAACGTCACGCGTTAGACATCTGAGAGCACTTAATCGTTATTTTAACAGTATAAATGGATTTTTAATCATGCCGATTTTTTCTTAAAAACATCGTTTTGTATTTCCACGATTGTGATTTTTTTCGTTGGTTCAGAGCCGACACTGATAAGTCGGATTAAAGACGAGAACACAGTTTTTACAAGACGATTTTGCAAATTAATACGTTTTCATAATTTTATGGCCGTTTTCAATTGATCAAAATTATGGAACTGCTGAGACGACGTTTGCGTTAGCAAACACTGTGCGACGAAGACCCTTAAAAAAGTCCAGTGTCGCAACGATCACCTAAATAAATTTTTAAGTAGAAGCGCTCCTAAAAAAAGGCTCTCGGCACGCCACTGACGTAATAATTATACGTTTAACCGGAAACCATCAAGGTCTTATACGGACAGCAGACCGAGCTGCAGACTTGACGGTACTCTAACGATTTGTCAAATCCAGAACGCGATGCGTAGAAAAACATCTTTAGTTATTAAACATTTAAATTTTTTAACGATAATTCTACTTGAAAATCATAATATTTTGGGTTATAAATATAATGTGGCACGGTTCGGAAACAACCGGCAATATTACTCTAATATACTCTAAGGAAACGACCAACGAAACCGGTTCATCTATTCTGTATCCACCGTAAGTAATGAGTAAATTGTATTCTCTAAAAGTATAAACTTCGAACAATTCATGATAATATCCCCGTACACGACATTATATTGTCTTACCTACGCGTGTTTATTGTTTGTATGCTATGATTAACGAACGATTTGCATCTAAATTCAGCCTTGAATATTTTTTAAATTTTCGTAAAATATCATATTGACCACTATTAAATATTATTTTTGAAAGTATGTGGGCGTGCCTATTCGGAGAGTGTTTTGCATTATTTGATTTGCGAGTACGATATGTCTAAATAAGTATTTTTATTGTAAAAGAATGAACTCGGTTAAGGGTCTTTGCCGCACCGGATCTTATGACGCAATTACGGTGTCTGCAGTTCCATACAAATTAATAGGGTTATACTTGCCCAAATTTTCATTGTGAAAACGGTTCTCATTAAAACGTCTCCTACGTAGGTTTTGACAAGACGACTCTTGAAAATATTTGTTTTTGAAATATTGAAATTATGACGATATTTGATGGATTTTAAACGGCCGTAAAATTATGAAAACTTATTTATTTGCAAAATCGTCCGGTAAAAACTGTTTTCATAGCCGGTTTATGTCTTAAATTCAACTTATCAGTGTTGGCTATTTAAGTCGACCGAAAAAATCACGATCGTGGAAATACAAAATGATGTTTTTTTTTTTTTTAAATGTATTGGAATCACCAAATGTCCATTTATACTATTAAAATAACGATCGAGTGTTTCCAAATGTCTAATACGTGACGGCACTTGATATAGAGTTTAGAACCATTTTCAAAACGAAAAAATCGGAAAAATTCAAACTTAGTATTATATATAATCCATGAACGACAATGACCTTT
Organism: Hormaphis cornu; assembly: GCA_017140985.1. Taxonomy (NCBI): domain Eukaryota; kingdom Metazoa; phylum Arthropoda; class Insecta; order Hemiptera; family Hormaphididae; genus Hormaphis; species Hormaphis cornu. The sequence goes on from CM029359.1 coordinate 19,577,620, forward strand.
AATGATATTGTCATGGAAACGTTGACTTTTTTTAGCGTAATATTTTTATACTATACCTACGTAAACTATATTACGGGTGCACGTTTTATTATAATAATTGTTCCATTTTTACGGATAATATGCGCATTCGTTACATTTAGTATTCATATTTTTCTCACTCGGGATACAAAATTTAAAAACATTACAGTACTAAAACTGTGATACTTACTCGCAATATGTATTCATCAAATCCATAAATATTTATATTAATTAAAATTCTCATGGAAGAACGATATTTAAATATCATTATAATATATGAATGGAAATTAATAATACACGTGCAGTTCAAACTCGTGATAATCGCGATCATATACATAATGATAATATGTGCCGAATGCACGAATCCAGTATATTATGGACGATGTGTGTTTCAAATCTACGATGAGTTTAATGAAAATTTAATATCGAACATTTAAGTTGTATAGACTGCGTACATGTTTTATTTATTTCTTGTACTGAACAATATTTTGACGTCTTTGCTTATAAACATAATTATGTTTAAAATGTTATGTGCAATGCGCGTACAGTGAATAATTAGATCAAAATTCAAACAGAGTTTTTTTACAGCAGACCGTTGGACAATCGAAACGTGTTGAAAAAAAAAAATCCGCTATAAATTGGAGATAATACTGTAACTGCACGCCATCAGTTACAGAAAGAAAACTGAGATGGAATGTGTTGAAAATTATTCCTCTTTAGTCGCAAATAAAATATGACGGTTTCAAAAACTATGTAAACACGTTACTGCAATTTATATAGGCAAGTTGGTTTCTACACAATCTTTACAGCGTATTATTAACGTTTTAGACGCGAGTTGTGCACAGTTTTCTGCAAAACGATTATAAAGACTGCAAAGCTATATTATCGTTGTATTTTAGATTCTGAGCGACGAGCGAGCATTGTTTTCGCAATGATGTTTTTTTTTCGTGTCGAAAATTTTTCGTACTAAAGGAATGCTCCGAAGTCGGTAACTTTTCTAAAAAGTTTATGGACTCTGGTGGTATTTTGGTTGAAACTTTTTTTTGTAATTTCGTTCACTTTTCGAGTTTCGCCCATAAAACCGAAACAAATCGAGAATTTCACGGCAAAAATGTTGATATTTTCACGTTTCTAATGCGTTTTCGGCTTAGGAGGAGTGCTACAACGGTTACGTTGAATACCACAAAAAAAATGGTTTTTCGGCTTTGAATTTTATTTTATTTGAAGCATTTTTCGAATCCCGAAAAGGACAAAAATGACGTCAAAAACTCCGGCGTCAGAACGGTTATACTTATCGGCTATCGTTATGATTATGGTCGTTTCCCAAAGTACTAAATTAATACCTACTTTATAAAAGATTGAAAACATTTTTTTGCCACGTATTACACGATATTTTCGAGATTGTTGCTCCGATCGACTCGAAATTTGTATCATTGTTGAAATTTCAACCGGTTTCGATCAAGGGAACTTGTTTCCTCTTTCGGAGGAAAATATGATCGTTGCTTTCGGACGGATACGTCGAATGACCACGACTTTTATACGATAGCGACCCACCCAGAGCGTTGACGCTATTTACCGTCGTCGTAACGTTCTTTTCATATTTTCTTTTTTTTTCGCGTATTCGGTGCAGGCGCGAAAACCGTGTTCGGCGCCGCGCAAAAGTGAACCGACGCTATTCGTACGAGATACAATAATAATAATTGCGAAAAAAAACAACGAACCGTTTTTCGAGAAAACAAAAAACTCCCGCGATCACGGCCGTAAATTTTACGTTTTATTTCGCGTGTGCGACGTAAAAACGCAAAAAAAAACGAAACGTGAGGTCATTGTCTATAATAACAACGTTGTGTTCGTTTTCGGGGTCTCCGTCGGTTGTCCGTCCGACGCGGTCAAACGACGCGACCGTGCCCGCACGTCCGCGCAAAGACCGTGACAAAAATGAAACAAAAAAACGCTAATCTTTCGCGCGCGGTGTATTACGCTCGGGAGCTGTGCGGCGACGGGTCAGAGATTTCGCGAGACGTAACGTTTTCGAACCGGCGGCCCGTGCGATTTTGCGGCGGGATACGTTTCGACGATTTGTTTTTTTTTGAATATTGTTTTTTCATACGCCTGTTATTACGATCTGCTCGTGTTATCGTTGTCCGAGAAAATCAAAAAAAATCGTAACAAATCTCCCGTACGACGACGGCGGACGAATACGCCCGTAGGTAGACTCGGGTTACGATTTCAGCAATACGACGACGATAATTATTATTGGACGCGAAGAAGATCGTTTCGGTCCGCGGATTTTTCGTTCGTTATACCGGTTTTTGTACCCGCTGACGGATATTCCCGAGGAATAATATTGTATTATTAATTAATTTCACCGCTGTGCTCGAAAAAAAAACGGTATCGGCGAAAACGCAGCCGAACGAAAGGTAGCCGGGGGTGTGTGTCGGTTTGACGACGGGGTAGCGACCGCGATTTGGGGGCGGGTTCGGAAGAGGGCAGTTTATTAAACGCGAGAGCGACGATAGACCACCGTCTGTTGCCTTCGACGGTGTCCAGCTCAGTTGTCCCGTAGTACACGTCGTGGTGAAGTAACCTTCGAATACTCTCGTCAAACCCGTATCTTATTTTATGAGTGTCGCGTGTAAGAGTTTCAGCTCGCCGATTTCGGATGATCGAAAATATCTAGTTCGATGTGTAAAAAACACGTTTCCCGTAACCATCGTCTTGCATCCCCCCGTAAGGAACGACGAGTTTTACGACGAAATAAAAACGTTACATCGGCCGCGTGAATCGATTTTCTAACAGTTTTAACCGTAACAAAACTTTAGATCGGGTCAAAGTTTCGACGTAAAAACTAGAGGTGTAATGGAACGCGCAAATTCCCCCTTAAAAATGATGAAAATCGATTGACATGTCAACAGTAAACCCGTCGAACCTTTCGTCATAATAATTTCGAGCGGAGAACTTTTGGGCCGTTTTTGTTTTTCGCTCACAAAAATAATCAAAAATTTCAAAAAAAAAACTTTACAAAAAAAGTATATTTTGAGGTATCGAACCGGAGCGTTCTTTTTCTACTGGAAAAAGTGATCACGAAAAAACAATACGAAAATCTAAACTGACGGGTAAAAAAAACACGGTTTCCGTTATTAGTTGGCCGTCTGAAATAACGAAGATTTCCACGACTCCCTCAGTAACGATCGAAAACTACTGAAATTTCAGCGGACAAGACCCTTCTAAATGACACGTATAAATTTCAAGCCGATCGATTTAAAAAATTGGCCTTTTTTTTCCTCAGGACTTTGAAAATACTCAAAATTTCAAAAAACGCTTAAAATTAAATGCCATCTCGGATCATACGACTATCTTTTGAGGTATCATACGTTAAAATAGGTGCAGTTTTTCTACTAGAACTCACAGAAAAAAAAAAACATCATTGTAAGACCAATACATTCTTTGCTAACGCTCGGGACCTAAAAATCAAATTCCCTGTATATACTACACAGATCATATCGAGTGTACGGAACTAGAACGGGTACGCTAAAATATTTTTGAAAAAAAAAAAGATAAAAAATCAAATCATCGCGGTCTCAAGGCGAAGTCGGACTGGCCGGTAGGGTTCAAATATACGAGTCAAGTCTTAAATGTTATGGTGACGAACAAGACGTTTTTAAAACACTATCGATCGTAGCTGGTTTTCACAGCGATGACTTTACGCGTAAAGTTCGAAAAAATCCTTTCAAGTCTCGACCCGACAAACACGCGTGCGTTCACGAAGAAATAAATAATACTACACTTTTCAACTCCACGAGAAATGAATTTTTTGTACGGATACATTTTTTCGCGTAACTTTTTTTAATATTCGTTAGGTTTACTGAAAAAATAGTCTTTAGTTACTTTATGAAATCAAATGTCCAACAGAAAAAAAATCGACTTAAAATAGTTCGTATTTTCGATTCGCGTGCAGATCGTTTTGTTCCTGCAGTACGACGTTTCCTCCGCATATCTAAAAATATTCTTCTCGTTCGCTGTATTGAAACTGCCCTGCTTAGTAGCTGGTAGATACTATGATTTAAACATCGAAATAAATTTAACTATCGCGCTAAACGTCGACAAAAAAAAATAGTGAGTGAACTCGATATTGAGATTCGCACAAATTTTTTGTTTCAACTTTTTTACGAGCCTTGGTAGTGTTGTGTTTACGCGTCCGTCGGTCTGCATACAGACGCGTGCACTTGTATTATATACACGACACCGGAGTATAATAATAATAATAATAATTTGTATATTCTTATATTTTATTGTGTCTCTCGGGACGGTCGAGTTGCGTCAGATCAAACGGGTAAACGGATCCGGTTTTATGGTGCGATAAACACGCGCTCATCCCGACGGAACAACCGTATCAGTTTTTTTGTCTCGGTTTTTTTCGTATGGGTTCACCTCGAGGATCGGATGATGGCGAAAAAAAAAAAAAAGAAAAACATTAAAATACGTATATAATTTAATATTTATACATTCGAGGAATTGTATTTATACTATTGTACACCTAACATAGTATTATATACGTACCTATTCGTGTATATTTATAGATACTGTTTTATTATACATGTATATGAATTTGGTCCGATACGGTTTTTTACTTCGCGTTTTCACGAATCTTCGTCTCGATCGTAATAATACATGGTACCGTGGTATATATATATATATATATATATATATTTTAATATTATACAAAAACACGAGTGCAGTAGTGAGACCGACCGTACACACGCGCCGTACGGTTCGGAGCGTTGACGGGAAACTATAGAACGGAGTGAAATGAGAACGCTTAGACGAATGAGTAGACGAATATGAAACGCGCGCAGTAGTTTTCAGCGATTTCGTCGTAGAAACTAGCGACGTTTCCGATAAAATTGTGTTGAATTAACGTGTTGTGGTGTCGCGAAAGACAACGGATATTTCTCGTTGAGATTTTGTGTTTGGAAAAACTGCAAAACAGTTTTTTTTATAAAATATGAATGACAAAAAAAGAGAAGTAAAAGAGTGGAGATAGTAAATGTCTACCTCGTCTGTCCCCGTAAAATATGCCACGAATATGATCGTGCCGAGGCGATAGAACCGTAGAAAAACGAGTAAGGACGGGATAAAAATTCACGACTTCGGCTATTTTCTTAATTTTCGGCGAGTTCTGATCTACGATGTTAAAAGGAGTACTTACTCGAATTGCGCTTTTCGGGAAAATTTCAGCTTTTTGGTACGCGCACGCGTAGTACGACTTGTTATTTTAGCGGATTTCGATTTCTACGCGTTCAGACATTTTTGTTTGTTTTTTCAAACAATTTTTGTAAAAAGCATTTTTTTCTACCTACAAAATTCATAAGATTGGAGCTCTGCTATTTGTTTTTCAAAATATTTTAAAACATAAACATAATTTTGTACTCGAAATATCCACTGCGCGTACATACGAAATATTAATCAACGTCTTCGTCCGACTTTGTAAGTGTCTTTTGGTTTAGCAGCGTTCACTACTTACAGCTTATTAAAATTATTCTGATTGTCGGATAGTGTCGCCGTAGGTTTCGCCTCAAGGCTTTCGACGCGGATCAAACGATAACAATACAAATCGCGCATAAGTTCGGCCGATCCGGTCAGTTTTGTCGCTGGAAAAAAATGTTTATTGTACGAAATTCGTTTGGAAAAAAACATCTGAACGTGTAGAAAAACGTGTTTGCCGTTTGAAAACGAACGCGCGCGCAGCGGCGAAAAGAGCTGAAAATTTGAAATTTTTCCAAAACACCCCTTTTCCGTATCCCCCGAAACACCAGTTATCCGAGACGGTCCGTCTAAGAATGGCGGCGTTTGCCTCTCAGCGTGTGCTAACCTAACCACACACACTGTGCGATGTAGAAAACGTTTTTTTCATAACATCAGCCGTATTACGCGAACGGTGTTTCACCTAACCTGCTCGACGGTAACGTTGTAACTTATATACGTAGGTACCCGTCGTCGTTTGGACCGTTTAATCGGATCTTTGGGAAAATAAAAAAAAGTAATGATAAAAATGTACGCGGGAGACGAAAACAGAAAAAAGAAAGAAAACCGTGTAAAAATTACAAAACCGTTACGTTATATTATAATATTACGTAGAGTAGGTACACGGTAAAGTAACGCGGCAAGTCGGGAACGTTTCTCGCCGCGTCATACTCGAGACGACGTGATAACGTTGTAGGCATTCGACGCCGTCGTACACTATCGGTGTTCGCTACGAGCGCGACGAATTTCACCTCGATATTTATCAAATTTTTTTCTATTTTTTTCTATTTTTTTCCTATTTTCTCCGTTCTCATCCCTCCCGCCAATACGTGTATACGTGCGCGGTATAAATAACAAGTACGTATATACATACATAGTGAAATACGTCGTCCGCTACAGACTTTTTCGTCTTCCATCACGGTCGCACACAGGTGCGTACAATTTTGTCACGGTTTCGCGTTGTATTATCGTATATATATACGCGCGGCGACCGGTATTTAAAACGACAATCAGTGCGTGGAGGAAAAAGCGACGTTTTCTTTATATTCGTTTTACGTTTTTCGCGTAAAAAAAAAACGATCAGACCGATCCCCTCGTCGACCCGCGGAACTGCTGCAGCACGTACTATTACACGCGGGCACCTACTACGTGTGTCTGCGACGAAAACAGTATTATATATCGCGCGGTGGCCGAAAAATAAGCGAAAAACAAAAAAAATGCGGACGAAATAATCGGTACGTTTTAATTTTCGGTGCGCGAGTCTTGTAAATGGATGTTACGACGGGGTTTTTTTTCTACTAACCGGAGAACGAACCGTGTCAATTATAATCGTTCGTTCTGCTGTAGAGAGAGGTTTAAAAATAAAACGTCCGATAGCGGCGGCGGAGGATAAAAAATACTATGCGAACGACAGAGCGGAGGCTGTCGAGATGAAAAACCATATCGGCATAACAGAACGTTTTGAGGAAACGCGTTTGAGAAGTTTTCAAAAAAAAAGCAGCAATAAATACCCGCGTATATTTTGTAAACCGTATGGAACAGCTGTTGCGTGCACAGAACGATACTTTTCAGTTTTCTAGTTAGTCTAATCGGTCGAAAGACATCGTCGAACGCCTCGTGTTTGTACGAGAAAACATCGGAAACGTTGTTCAGGATTTTGTCCTTGTACAGACTCTGCTGATCGATTTCGTATTTACAAGTTATCGAGTAGACTTTCTATAACGTTTCGAATTGATTTATAAAGTCTGTCTCATACAGTGCGGCGTATACAAAGATCCATCGTCAACGATTTGTTTCGCACGTTATTGTTTCGCGCACTAGATTTAAATGTTCAAAACTCTTTGTTGAAATTTATATGTTTTAATCAAACGAAAATTACAAAAATGAAAATTCTACGCACACAATATGCTCACCTCAGAACTTTTAGAAATTTTCATCCATCAACAAGTTTGATGGCGTCATCGGCCTGAGGTAAGACGAGCGCAGACCCTTACCGGTGGTCGATTTTGAAGTTTTTAGTCGAAATCACGGTTTGCACTCACGCTCCCCCCGATTTGAGCACTGGGTTCCGATTTTGGGAAGCGTATTAATTAGGTTTTGTTTCGGACATCGTGCTGGACCTAAAAGAAAGAAAAAAATCATATCGAGGCCATCGCGCCGAAAATCGTACTTCAGAGAACAGCGGCCCGTCGTCTCGAAGATGTTGTTTACGTGATTTCCAAAAACGCTTGCCGATTTCAACGACATTTCGCATCCGAGTTTGACCGTTCGTCGTTTGTGTGTCCTTCGACAATCGTCACCGCCGTACGTCGTCGGGAAACCGATCAGCAGCCTGTGTTGCTACGAAAAATTAATTTGTACTCATTACCAAATACCGTCATCGCGTAGAGCGTCGTCTGGACGCAATCATAGGCTGTTAAAGGTTTCGTTGATCTATATTTTTTCAAAAGCTGGTAATCTCGCAGGCCGTTCGGACACCGATTGTCAACAACCATCTGACGACCGGGTAGCGCCCAGATCTGTACGCGGGGATAGGACATTATTATTCGTAATTGGGGCCGTTTGTTTACATTTTAAACGCGATAAGCGCGTCGATCTCAGACTTTGTAGTTGTTGCTTATTACACTAAATGTTGTTATTAACTGTTGTGGTGCGGTATTGTCGCGTATGCCGTAAGAGGAGGGCTGATCTGTCATTTCACGAGTGACTTATTGGGGGACTGACGCGTTGAGCGGTAAATAAAAATTAGCTAAAATTAGCCGAGATAGATGCCGGGTGGTCACTTTCGATCATTATCGCTACTGCAGGAGTAATGTGAAAACGACTCGTTTACGTCCAACACTGTTATGGTCTCGTACGAAAGAGTAGAGTTTTTGTAACATCGCGGGCTCTGGCAATCCGAGGCAGGAAAAAAAAACTAGATCCTTTGCGATATGTTCAATACACGGATGTTCGCGCGGAAAAACAAAAACGGTTTTATCCAACACGAGAATATCGCGATAATCGACTTGGTACCGATAATATCCGTGTTTTTAAGAAGTAGCACCCCGTTATTCCGTGATATAAGAGCCCCGTGGCACGATAGCAATTATTACGAAACACGACGCGTGCGTTATCGTACAAAAAAAGTGTAATTTTTTACTTTTTTACGTACACAAGAAACGTGCGTACGTACGCGACGACTACCCGGCGAGCGCAGCACCAGAACACCTGTTGCCGCGCCCGATCGTGATGCCGCGCCACCGAGGGTGAATAATAATTATATAACAAGTATACAATATATAATATTTTCCCGCTCTACATATCGTTTTTTCTACGTATTTTTTTTGTACACGAAACGGTCGTGTTGGCGACAAGTGGTCGTTACCACCGGGCCCGTAATAAATTGTAATTATTACGATCCACGTTACACGTATTTTTTTGTTACGTTGTGTACAAAACGTGCGGTACGAGCGCGGGATCTGTGTGTGCACTTCAAAAAAAACACCACCCGAAACGCTCGTTTACGCACCGAAACTTTTTTTAAATATTACAAACACTGGTATCGACGACGCGCACGTAACGGAAAAAAAAAAACGAATAGTTCTTCGCTCGCGAACTGTTTATGGATTCTGAGCGTTAGCCGATGAACGCCGGTTGTTTTTACGATGATTTTTTCTCCCGTCATCAAAACGTACGATTTTATTGATCCGCACCGAGTCCTCTGTTTGTAGCGTTCTTTTTCGACCGTTTTTGGAGTTACGGGCGAAAAACGATTAGAAAGCGCTCCGTTCGACTCGAAATCAACGAGCTTACTGTACAAATTTCAATCGATCATCTTTTTGATGAATTGATTGATGAATGATTTTTTTGAGAAACTTTTTCGCATTTTTACGCGGTTATTATTTCATAAGAATTTCAGTTTTTGTGTTTGAGTCTCTAAACTTTAACAAAACCCAAACAGTAGATAGTTCTAGACACGCGGTTAAAAAATTTAGAAAATAATTGGTCGACATAATTTTGGCTTATAGCCGATTTCACGGTGTTATTTTGTCGTAAATCCGTCTATTTAGATATTTTTAAAATAGAGATCGGACCAAACTTTTACACAATGTACAAAAATATGAAAGATGCAGATTTGACGAACGTTTTTTTTTTTTTTGTTAAATTTGTTTTTGCCGCGACTAGACAACTGAGCTAGATCGTATTTGCAATGATTTATCGTTGCTTCCAGACGTACGTTGCATAACGCGTTTGAACCACAACTTTTAAATTAGGGACCCACCCAAAGCGTAGTCTAGCTAGACGCGACCTAGACTGATCCGGCTTTTTTTTTTTACCGTCCATCAACTCGAAAATTATATTTTAACATTTTTAAACGGGTTGAAAAACTCATACAGGTTAACATCACGTGGTTAGCGATTCTGTATGGCGTCGTAACAATAGTTGTCGAATAAAATTTCCAATTAGAAAACCAAAGTCAATGTGCGAAATTGTGCGAAAAGATATGCAAAATTTGTCAAACGTGCCGTTGTTTCTAATAAATGTTTATTAAAAACAAACGACATTTTACAAATATTTTTTTATTTTAGTTATTAGGAAAAAAAAAGAATTTAATTTATAAAAAAAAAAAAAAAACAAAATTTTACAAATTTTTTAAAATATAAATTATCAAGAAAAATCGAAATATATTTTTTTTTTTTTGAAAAAGTTATTTATTTATGTAAAAAACAACTTAAAATCCTATTGAAAATGCGGGAAGTCAACAAAATTAAAAAAAAAAAAACCAAAAATTGTATCGAAAAATTTTCATTCGTCCTTACGCGAAACGAATTTTTCAGCGGCATGGCAATCAATCGCAACATCGAGAAAAAAGTTTCAAATTCAACAACTTCCAAGCCTTACTTATTATATGATCATATTATATTGTATATTATGGACAGTAAATAATAACGAAAAATTAACGAGTTAAACGTGTCATTATAATAATGCCTGTTATTCATAGGAGATTTAAATAGTATAATCGTGTGAAATAAAACTTAGTACGGTCTTAATTGTGCCGCGATTAATTCACAAATTGACGCCATAACCATTCGCGTTAAAACTGCACGTGTGTATAATCTATACGTCCTTACTCCGTAATCGTATATATATAATAGTGTCCGTCATTTCGATGTAGAAATTTAAACGCTGTTAAACTATTATAACGTTATACCCGTGAAAAGTTTAATTTTATTTATGTTTGCAATTTTTTTTTTTATAAATATTGCGTTTAATTTACGCAATCATTAGTTAATAAATAGTGTAATAATAATTGTAATGTTGACGTACAAATCAATCGCATTAATTATAATCATCATAGTGCATGTGCAATTACACGTGTATAGCTGGTGGTATACCCATTATTTGTAACAATTAAAAGCTATACGCAAATCGTTAAAGTGAAACGTTTTACTCAAACATGTTACACTTTACAGGTAATAATTTTTACTGCGACTACCTTAGAAAAAACGTCCGATTTTTCGAGATACACACCTTTAGACGCGTACTATATGGCTCTATGGTTGAGAGGGTGAAAAGTGGCCGTTGGCTAAATTTCTCTTTTAGATTCTCAACGTTAGCGAATGATGTTTTTCTTTCTTTTTCTGTGAACACTCATTAGGGTGTAAGGAATGCTCCGATTTCTGCGTTGAACACCTCCAATGAAAGGCCTCTAATTGTTCTCCGAGCGGTCTTCAATTCGAAATTTCAAAAAATTGAAAAAGTTATAATCAAAAAAGTATGTCAAATTCGATCAAAAACGTTAAAAATCACCACAAACGTGTTTTTTTGTCATAATCGATTCGATTTTTTGGCCATCACAACCAAAACAATAAGCGGAACTAGCTGAAACTTTCACAAAATATTTATATCGATAAAATACAAGCTTGGCCTACGTTTCAAGTGATTTCGAAAATTGTTGAGCAAAGTATAGAACTTTAAAATTTTTAAAATTTAAATTTTTTTTGTGATTTTTTACGACGAAAGATTTAATTTTCGAGAAAAAATGTTGAAACTTTAACACAATATTGACGACGAGTGTATACAAAAGTTCCTAAAAAAATTAGAAAATCTATAATCACAATTTTCTTTATTAATCGTTTAAAGTCGGAAAATGGTCAAAAATTGGTCATACTTATTTTTAGAAAAAAATTTGTAACTCACACAAATAGGTTATTTAAGAATTGAAATGAAGATGTGTTATGCAAAAAAAATATGTACTGTCTGATAAAAAAAAAATTCAAAATAATCTGCCCAATAGATTCCGAACGCGTGCAAAAAAATTGTTGAATAACGTTGCGATTTGGTAATTATCATGCAATTGATACTAAAACCGTATTAACTTCTCAAATAATGGTCCAATCGGTTTGAAATTTTCATACGTTATTTGAATCAATATTCTTTGTACGTGGATTTTAGTAATTTTTGGACTTAATTTGGTGTTTTCCAGAACGTATACTAGATAACAGCTGAGGTCGCTCAGAGTAGTATTTTTGAAGACAACGATTTGTCGTTGCTTTCGTAACAATACGTTGAAACCACAACTCCTAAACTAGTGACCCACCCAAAGCGTGGTCGCTACTCCGTCAAACTACCCACGTGACCTAGAGTGATCCCGGCTTTTCACTTTTTTGGTTTATACTTTACGCTTTTTAGAACGGTAAAAATAACGTCACTGTTTTATACAAACAAAATATTATTAAAATTTGATTGTTTGTCTGTAATTAGATATATATATTTATATTACGAGTATATATAGGTAGGTATGTTACTTACGTATTTCAAATTATTTATAACTAGATAAAAACAGGAATTAAATCTCATATTCTACTCACGGAATACATTCAGTTAAACGAACGTATTATAATAGCGTTTTTCGTGCGCCCAGCGACGCGCAACACAAACGTTGTCTTTCGTTCGACACCGAAAACATAGGTTTCAAAAACTTTACGGTAAAAAGTATGAATTTAAGATACGCAAAATACAGTTCATGCCGGCCGCATATTGAACTCAAACTAAACAGTGTAACAGAACATTAGGTACACCTCGCAAAAATCTGAAAAAAAATTATTTAAAGTACTATGGATGAATACTATAACGGTTAGTACTATAACATGGCCTGATTTTTTAATACGAGTTTAGCACAAGATTTGTGTATAGTTACTTACATCAAGTATAATATATAATATTAATGCGATTATAAAAATAAAACGAATCCGTGGCGAGGAGAAGAATTTTCTTCTGTTGGCAAAAAAACGTCGATAAAAAGACGTATCCGATATTTTTTTCTCCAAACGTATAAAAACGTTCCGAGAGTAACGTCCCGGTGGAAGGGCGACGGTATAACTGTATACAATATCCAGTCAAAGGATATAGTTCCCACTCGTGTCTCTTCGAACATGTTATTATCATTACAACTATTTTGTACGTTTGATCACTGCGAGTAGTAATAATGACCTGCAACAATCGTATATAGTACCTGTAGTTATTAACTCGATGACATTTTAAATGTTAATACGTACTAACGAAAATGCACGATTAAACGAAAAAAAAAAACAACAGCTATTTTCAGTTCAATAACACGCCGTCGTCGTGTAAAAGCTGTTGTAACAGAAATTATTGTAGTAAACGCTCTTGTAAGAAAAAATAAAAAAGCAGCTAATGTACCTACGTGTAAGAGCCGAGTGCCCACAGTAACATAAATCCGTGTAATAGCGCTGTAATAATTATCATAATACACATCAACAATACGGCTGTACAGTTTTCTCCGAGACGTTAAAGAGAAGACGACGAGCGATGAATACGGTCGAAAAATTAATTATTCGATGCGTATCTGCTTAAAATAATAATGTAGAAACCGTTCCGAACGAAAACGCTGAATTATCATCATCATCAAGTATCGTGTCGTCAGAAGTGAAAACGCACGTGTCGTCGTCTCCTTTAAATGACGATATTATTTTGATTTGTTGTGAACATTTCGTTTCGTTCGTTTCACGTGCGATGATGGTTCGTCGCAGAGATTGTTGAAAAACCGTTCTTGTTGCCGGAAAATTGACATCATACTCTGTCGATAAGTTTCTTTACGCTTTTAGTTTTTTCTATTACCGCACATTCAACCGTGTACACAAAACACTCGATTTTTACAAGACCGAGGGAGGTGACAATTTTTAATTTCTTACAGATTCAAAAACCATCCACGCGATCTAGAGCGATCCCGGCTTTTTTTCTTTCGCTTTTCCGTCAACTCATTTTCGTACGGAAGGAATGCTGCGACTTTCAGAGCCAGCACCTCTAACGAATGGTGTACAAACTCCGGTCGTACTCTGGTCAAAGCTTTATTCGAAATTTCTCTTACCCCGAAAACCAAAAAAAAAATAAAATCTGAGCAGTCTTTCTACTAGAAATACACAGAAAAACCGTAAAAAAGCCGGGATCAGTATAGATCACGCGGGTAGTTTGACGGGATAGTGACTAGACGCTTTGGCTGGGTCACTAGTTTAGAAGTTGTGGTTTAAACACATCATTTTGTATTTCAAAGCAACGAAAAATGTCTTCAAAAATACGAGCGAACTCAGTTGTCTATAGTATACGTAGTGGTAAAAACAAATTTAACAATAAAAACCTTTATCAAATCTGTATCTTTTTTATTTCAAAAAATTTCAAAGTTCCACAACTCCCTTAAAAATGATCAAAATTGATTGAAATTTCAACAGCGGACTCGTTAAATCCTCCTCAATGACATATATAAATTTCAAGTCGAACTTTTCGGAAATTAGTCGAAATTGGGCCGTTTTCTTTTTTTCCTCAGAACTTAACAAATAATCGAAATTTCAAAAAACGCTTCAAATAAAGTACCGTTTCGTGCCTATCATCTATCTCTCGAGGTATCATACGTTAAAATTTGAACAGTTTTTCTATAAGAAAACGTGTCCACAGAAAAAAAAAACACATCGTTGTAAAAACGATAGATTCTTCGCTAAACTAGAGGTTTTACGGAATTTCAAAGTTCCATAACTCCCTTAAAAATGATCAAACTCGATAACCCGAAATTCGCGAATGAAAAACCTCATAATCTAAAAACGGCTATAAATAGCGTAAAATTACATGAAACTTTTTGAAAATTGTACCGTACAAAATTATCGTCGTCTGAGATCGCGAGACTCCCCGCGTTTTCGAAATCGCGGAGATACACGCGTGTTATTGCCGTTTTTCGCAAATCGTTGAGAAACCATTGAGGTGTGATGACCGTTCAATGTTACGTACCATCTCGATCCGATTGGGCTAAACGAATGTGAAATACCGTTCGCAGAAATCCTGTGCGCTCTTTCTCCGGCAGACAGAACTGTCGTTAAAAGTATGATGAGAAAAATAATAATAACCATCCTCGTAAAACCACTGTGTCGCCGAATCTAAAAAAAACACAACATTTACGCGGGTTCGGTTGCAGTGGAATACGACGCGTTCGTTTATTATCATAACAACGGTATTAACGTCGTAAATTTTTCGTCTTCACGCGCCGCGTGTCGACACTCGACTTCCCGCACGTTTCTGTACGGGGTTTTTCTTTTTTTTTTCTTTAAATTTTTTAAAAAAAATAAAAAAAAACGATACACGACCGCGTCACATGCACGCGTACGGCAGGTAAATCGTGAAGAGAGGAAAAAAAACAGTATTATAATATATTATTATAAAACGATTAAACAGTCTGTACACGTCTGCGGACGGCGCAGCGTGCACGCGTGACCCGGGCGGGACCCCGACGACGACGACGACGTTTCCTGTTCCGGCGCAGCCCCGCCGCGGTGTCCGAAACGTCTTCCCCGGGACGCGTGGTAATTTTTTAAATTTTACAATTTTAGATTCCGAGCGTTGAAGCGTTATTGCAGCGACGTTTCCAGCCTCTACGCAGCGGTTTTACGACGACGTTTCATTCCTGCCGGAGATCTTTGCATAAACACGTGCACAGCACTCTAGTTTCTTGTAGCTTCTTGTAGATCGAGACGGCGGCCGTTTGGACGGGAAAATTGCGAACGCCCGTTGAAAACGGCGTTTTGTCGACAACGGCGATTTCGCTGTAATTTTCCAACAGTTTCATTCGTTTTCGGGCTAATTTCACTTTAGACGTTGATGTTGTTCGTTCCCGGATGGGTTAATTTTGGGGTTTTTTCCACACGAACGCAACGGTCAGTCTTACGTTACTCTGATATTGTACGCCAGAAATTTTGAAAATCGCACGATTTCCACCGAAAACGGTTTTAACGACACGTTAGATTTCATTGAAATCGCGTTTATTTCTCCGTGATTTCGATTAAATCACCGTTCTATTGTCTTGAAATTTTTCAACAAAAATGTAGAGGTACCTTTTTAATGTACACAAAAAGTTTCATAAAAAAATTAATTTTACCTATTTTTTGTGTCATTTATACCTAACCTATAATAAAAGGTGGTACACTTGGATGGAAATTTTACCCCAAAAAACGGGGGAAGTTTTGGTTTATAATAAACGAGTGCGCGTTGTCGAATATCAACACCGACGAAACGTTTGAAAAACAAATTGTGTTCCAGTTTTTACTGGAAATTTAAAGTCATTTGCCAATTCGAATACCGTTGGGACCATAAAATTATTTAAAAAAAAAAAAATACCGGATGGCAAACAATGCAACACTTTTCGGTTCGAAAACATTTTTAGAATAAATTTGAAAATTGAATTGTACAATATGATATTACTATGCTAACATTTCATTGTACGGGTTGTCGTTTCGGTCGGTGATCTTTAGTTAAACATGTTATTAAAAGTCGAAAATAATGTACCGAAAGTGTGAAAAATGATTACGCTCGTAACGCATTCGAACCGTAAATGAATCCGAGAATGTAAATTAATACGAATCCTTTCATAATTATACTATATAATATGATGATGATACCGCCATTGTGATCAATGGAAATAAGGTAAAAAAAATCGATCTAGGTCGCGTGGGTAGTTTGACGGAGTACGAGTAGTACGCTCTGGGCGGGTCGCCGGTTTGAAAATTGTGAAAAAACTAAATTTAACAAAAAAAAGTAACTGATTTTAAAAATTTTCATCAAACCACATCGCGAATCTTAAAATTTCAAATTTTTTGCCGTAACGTTCTCGATTTTGTTTTTGGAGTACAACTCAAAGAGTAAGCAGCATTTCATAAAAAGCTTCAACTATAGGTACCACCAACGTTCATTAATATTTTACAAAAGTTACCTTTTGTCGCTTCTGTCGCTCAGAATCTCAAAAATATTATCACTTTTATTTTTTTGGAGTTGTACAAAAAGTCGGTTACCACGTCGGCACCGATTCCGAAAAGTATTATATACGGTTCATTTAAAGTTATTAAAAAGTGTGTTTTCTTAAGTTTTTTTTTTCGTTAGTTTTCCTGTACGTTCAACGGCACCGAAAAAAAAAAAAAGTAATATAAATGTAAATTTTTTTTTATCTAATCATTTTGTACTTGCTTTTTTTGTCTTCGAGCGACGTTTTATTTTTCTGTTAAATTAGTTTTTAGTGAATTACTCTCTGTGTTCACGCATAAATCTATCGAACAAAAAAAAAAAGAATCATCAAAATCGGTGTTTTGGCGATCGACATAACAAAAAATACCCAAAGTCAAACCTCCGTCTTTTCGAAGTCGGTTGTACAATACAACAGTTTTATACGAGATTCAACGTTCAACCGATATTATCACGTCGAACATATTATTTGTTACGAATTTTATTCGTATTATTCGTTGTATTTTCAATCGGAATAATGCGTCGCATTGACGTCACACAAGCCGAGAACGAATCCCCCCGTTAATTAAAACGAAAACCCGGGAGAACAACTGGATCTTAAACACGACGTTGTACGAATTACGGATAGATTAATCGTACTATTTACAAAGTGTTGATTTGTTCTAATTAGCGGATCACAGTTTAAAAAATACGATAATCCTATTCCGATAACTGGCTACGAGTTATTACTGTTTGAGATAAAATAGCACACACCTGGACCCCTCGCGTGCTGCAAGTATTTACACGCTCGTGGTAAATACGTTTTATCTGGAATATACTTCGTTTTTCCACCGACTGCGGGACAACGATAACTTCACAATTGTTTACCGAAAAAGGTGATGGAATAATAACCGTAAAATATTTTGCCACGGTATAAAGAGATTCGGAGCGCGGCGAAGAATGTGTCGTTTTTTTTTTTTTTTCGTCTTCTGTCAACGAGATTTCGGGCGAATAAGGAACGCTCAGAATATTAAAGTCGTGGCACCTCCACCGACAGGTGTACGCACTCCGGGCGTATGGTTAGGTTGAAAGTTTGTTTGAAATATTTTTGGAGTTACACCCCCAAAAAACAAAAAAAAAGCGAAGAAATTGAGGGGAACGGCGAAAAGTTTGAAATTTTTAAACGTCCGATGGAGTTTTCGTCCGAAAGGAACTTTTAAAATCGGCAACTTTTCCGACAGGTTTATTGACTGCGGGGGGATATTTTGGTCCTTTCGTTGATTAATTTTGTTCACTTTTTGAGAAACGCCCGAAAGACGGGTTCAACCGGTGAAATTTGAAATTTTTTTTACCACGTTTTCGTGTAGAAAGTTCGTTTTGAATACCGCAAGTCTAGACCGTAGGAACGAGTTGTCGAATTTTACACACTTTGCGAGCATAAAAAAAAACCACACACGAAAACACCGCTCTGGAGTGGCGTTGTAAACGTAGAGTGCGGATCGAATTAAAACGTATATTTAAACGAGTTTTTTGTTTTTCCGTCTAAACGCGGATACTCGCAGTTTTCCGACCATCTTTATCGTCATCGTATTCATGACGTACCAGACAGCTGCAGAGGAGATCGCTCGTTTCGTTTTTTCGAAGGCAACGATTTTAACTGTTTTCGGATGTTAAGCCGCAACTTCCAGACCCGCCCGAAAGCGCGGCCGGCACTCCGTTCAAACTATCCGCGATCCCGGCATTTTTTTTCTCGTAAAGTCGGTTACGCTGTTCCTCGTAACACTTTGTAACGTGCAACCACCGGCCAACACGGCTGGTTTCGTAGACGACGGATAAAAATTATCACAAAAGTGTGTAAACACTGTCCGTAAACGGCCCGGTCACGACGGCGACGGCTGATGGACGCCGGCCGATACGACCGGCCACGACTGATTGATTTATGGACCGTTCGCTCGCAGCCTCCGGCCGTCGGTATGTATGTTTACTATTATTATCGTATTAGCGCGCGGGTGTGCATCACTTTCGTATCTCGTCGTCGTGTTTATTGTAACGTACACAACACGGTACCTAATAACAACGATAATTATTGTTCGTTTAAAGAGCGCTTATATTAAACACCGCGATTATATTGTTGTCTTCATCGCGTCCCGAATCGTGTTGTATTTTGTTAACGCGGTCGTGTGTTTGCTACGTATACCGTACAGCTGACCGTACGCCGACAGAATCACGGGGGGCGATTTTCGTACGCGAGCAGCTGACGATTTTCCGGCGTTTTCGTACCATCTTCGAGTCATTCTACTGGTCCAAGAACGTATCGGAGGACTGTTGTCGAACACTCCTACTAGGACGTAGACGCCGTTTTTTTATTCCAAGACGGTTGATCCGAAATGGTACGTTAGTTGAAACGTTTTTTGAAATTTTCACCGTTTTTGGAGCCAAAAACAAGAACGTCAAAATTTTTTCAATAGCTCCGTTCGACTTGAAATTCGTACGCGTCTTTAAAAAGGGTCCAATTAGTTTACTGCTGAAATTTCGATCGGTTCCGATCGTTTTTTAAGGAGTTATAGAACTTTGAATTGGTTATGTTACGACGGTTACTATTCCGTTAACCCTCTAGTTTTTAATGGTCGAAAATTTAATACGATCCAAACAAGATTACATGCGCGGTGGTTAAAATATCCAGAAAATTGGTTAGACACGATTTTGGTTTATAGCCGATTTCACGTATTTATTTTGTCGTTAAACTCCGGGCGGTCGTGTAATTCTTAATTCGGGAACAAATGATTACGTGTTTTGTACACATCGGATTTTTTTATAATCATTGAACGATCGGACCAAACCGAAACCGTTACAAAATACTAAAATAGGAAAGGTTCGATAAAAATTGTTTTTACCAGAGACTCGGCTCGGAATTGTGTTTTCCGAAGTGACGATGCCGTCAGATATTAAACAACGCGTTTAAACCGCGACTTCTAAGCAGCCAAAAGCGTATACGAGCTCTGTAAAACTACCCGCGCGACCTAGACCCAGTGGATCTTATCGTTTTTTCCTAGTAGACAGAGAACGAAAGATAGATCTGAAATCGATTATTTCTGTAGTTGTGCGACAAGCGAAAACGTAAAAATTTTTTGCCACGTTCCACCCACTGTAATTCGAAAAACGACACACGTGTCCGTGACACGTATGTATAAACAAAGAGCGAGCGATCTTCTTTTCGCTTTGTTCCGTTTTTTTTTGAAAATTTTTCATCACATTTTCGCCCCGACGACGGACGGCTCTGCCCCGCCGACCGCGATCGCCGTCACGGTCCGACGGCGGAATTACGCGCCATGGTCGGTTGGCATTTCGGCTGGACCGGCGCTGCGCGTACGGGCGCTACGTGACAGGAAACAGGAAACGCCGCATAAAGAAAACAAACAGCCTAAATAATATTCCGTCCGACAACCCTTTTCCATTCGGTTTTTTTTTTTTGGTCGTTCACGAGGTTTAGGCGGTAATATATACATATATATTATATTACAACAACATGACGTGTTGCCGTACGTTTTTCGGTTTTTGAATCGACTGCGCGACACTGTGGATATTATCGTTATTACAGTATATAGTATACCGCGTAATATCGTATTATGAGGCGCACGAGTTTAGCCCGGTACTACGAGTTGACTGACGGCCGTTCACAGAACGAATTTCGGTCAAAAAATGACAAAAATCGAGCCACGCGTAGTGAACGTTCTCCGTAACGGAAAAAAGTTCGAGCAAAAATTTAGAACCGCAACTGTTATTGTTATTGCGAACTGCCGAAAAAATTGTTGTTCCCTTATTAGCATTCCTTTTCGTTTTTTTTTAGATTCTGAACGTCGGCGAATATTTTTTTTGTTTCTCCGCGAGGAATGCTCCGATTTTTACGTTCAATACCACCACCGACGAAAAGTCTCGGCTCTCTAAACTGTACTCGGACGTAGTCTACGATTCGAAATTTAAAAATTCAATAATCAACAAAGTAGGTCGAATTTGACGTAAAAAATCACGGAAAACGTGTTTTTCGACACAATCGATTTAGTTTTTTGGCCATAACATCCAAAACGAACTAGCTGAAGCGTTTTAAATAAACAGTACACACGCTCGGCCCAAGTTTCAAGTAATTTTTAAAAAAATTTCGAGCCAAGTATATAACATTAAAATTTTCATTTTCTTTGTGGTTTTTGTTCGACGAAATATTTAATTTTCGAGTAAAAGTTTTGAAACTTTAACGCGCAGAGTCAACGACAAGCGTGTACACAAGACGCTAAACAATTTGGAATAATGACGATTTTTTTTTTTTTAGTCGTTTAAAGTTGGAAAATAGTCAAAAAATGGGTCATACATTTGACCTCGTATTTTTAGAAAACAAATTTGTACGTCATACAAATTCGTTACTTAAGAATTTAATTGAAGATAAGTTCCGGGCGGCCGTGTATTAAAATTGTGTTTTTTACACACGGATTTAGATTTTTTTTGGATTATAACATCCGAAAATCGGACTAAGCTGAAACTTTTACATAGTACTAAAATAGGAAAGGTACGGATCTGATAAAAGTTTTTATTGTTAAAGTAATGTTTTTACCTCGACGTATCTCGCTCAGTATTTTCAAAGTGATCCATTCAAATAATAAATAACGCGTTTAAACCACAACTTCTAAACTAGTGACCCACCCGAAGCGTCGTAGTCCTCGCTACCCCGTCAAACTACCCGCGTGACCTAGACTGGGTTTTTTTTTTTTGTAGTTTTCTACCCGTTTTGTCGTGCGATGTGTATTATGCTCGGTGGCTGCAATTTTTCGAGATTTGTCAAACTTATTGCATCTAAAGTTTTTAAAATCGTTTAAATTCGTCTGCCTATTTTCGCTCATGATGTAGTTAAATTTTCAAATAGAGAATACGATAGTATCTTTTAACATCGTAGCCCGAGTATATACAAAACTTGGAAACGACACGCGTTGTTTTTATCCGTTTTAGTCATTTTTTTTTGTTTTCTTCGATATTGTTTACGCTGCTGTCTACAGCACCCACGCGAGTACGCCACGCGTTATACACGTAGGTGCTCATAGATCAGCAGTGCTTCGTGTACGTTTGTCGCCTGTCGGCAATATTTTCTTTTCAGACGTTGTTAAATTTAAATTTTCAAATTGTGCAAAAAATGTTATTTCAATAATGTTCGCACATTTTATTGGACAAATTTTAACCGTTCTCGAGCGAACAATAGAATACACTGTTTGGGACTTTGTCGATTTTCGCAGTTATTTTTTTTCAATCGAACCGTGTACACAACGCGTGTTTTTCCCGGCCGAGAAGCGTCGAGAACTATATCGTTGAAACGATTTTTGTAACTACGCACGTTTTTTTTTTCGTACTTTTAGCACGTTATTTTCGCAAATGTGTTTGAACAAATCGAAAAACGTCTACGCGTTATATTAGAACGAACGAAGATGGCGAAAAAACTTTGAAACGTTACCGAGCCGAACAATATCCAATTCGTAAAGCGTTTTTTTTTTACTCACTGACCTCGTTTTGTCGTTTTTACACAACTAACGTGAAAACTTCCCAAGGTGATAACGACGAGTGTCAGGTTCGTTTTATTCCTATCCGAAACGCTGTCCGGAGACGAATAAAGCGGCACAATAGTGGAGGCCGTGCCCCGAACGTTTAGACAAGTTTTCGCGTCCGTATCATATCGCGTAAAACGGTTTTGAGTCGATCTCGTGTCTGCGCGAAATCTTTGTTTGTCGCTTTAGCATCTCGCGGGACATCGTCTTTCGCAATCGATATCTCGCCGAAGAACCGCGGCGTATAGCACTCTCTTTCAGACTTTTGCGCGCGAATTTTACTTTTTAGAGAAATTTCCGGGGAGGTAATTCAAAACAGCGCACGTATAGCGAAAACGTTCACTAGAGTTTTTAAGTACAACGTTCTTTCGATGTACTTATATACCAACAGAGTGTGAAAAAACATCTGAAAAAAGCGTTTCGGGATTTTTGAACGTTCACGAAATCAATGTTACCAATCGGCCGCCGCGCATAAAATATATGCCCATGCGGGGTCGCGATACGCGTTACATACGTGTTACATATGTAGCACACCTGTTATCATCTGGCTAATATTTGTTTTTTTCTTAATGCACGAAAATATCGTACGTACCAAACGCGCGTCGTTCTAAATAAATCGATCGTAAAACGTACGAAACAACAGTGCAGGGTACGACCTATTATTATTATTTTCATTATTGCTCGGGCGCGTTTTAATTTTATACAATGTGCTTATAATAATAATAATAAAATACCTTCCGACGGTCACTTCCGGTTCACATGGACTGCGGAGAGCAGATTCTTCGATAGCGTCTTCCACGTCTTCTTCGCCGCCGCCGCCACGCTCGTCGTTCTGTTCCACCGCGCGCACACACACACACGCACACAACAACAACAACAACAACAACAACAACAACGACGACGATAATTATACTATGGCCGTTTGGCAGTAGTTAACCCAACTCGCGCACGATACGGTTCGTACGAAATTCGCAGCGTAACAAAATGACAAAAAAAATTCAAGCCGGACCGCACTCGTAAAATGTCACGGGGGAAAACGCACTTATCGGCCGTTTTGTAATTTATCTCAATAGGCGTGACGAGAAAAATTCCAAAATCGTCACGTACCTTTTATAGCGTCGATAAATCGTAGTATTTATAAACAACTGGCTTAGAGTAGATTGACTTGCTGTTGCGACGATTGTTAACGTACGATATTACACATCATGATTTTCAAACGCGTTATAATTTTAGAGATTTTTCAATCCGCGTTCTTATCATGCGGATAATTTACGAAATGGCGGCCTCCGTCCGAAATGTGTTGTCCGTTCCGGTGGCCTCGACTCCTTTTTCAGAACTGACATGT
Source organism: Hormaphis cornu (assembly GCA_017140985.1). Lineage (NCBI taxonomy): Eukaryota > Metazoa > Arthropoda > Insecta > Hemiptera > Hormaphididae > Hormaphis > Hormaphis cornu. The sequence goes on from CM029359.1 coordinate 19,601,347, forward strand.
AACGCGGATGGATATTGTAACACGTCGATACACGTATTTTATCGGAAAACGACGCGAAAAAAGTAAATAGGTACAAACCAAAAATTGTCGCATCAATTTTTTTTTTTTTTGATAAAACACTGCGACACCGACGTATCGCACGTTTCACAACGTGTTTTAATCGGTTCAAAAATGGTAGTTCTTAAAATCGAGTTCCGGCGTCGATTCGCGAAAACACGGGCTTCTCCGTGTACTCCATGACCCCCCCACACACACACACGATACAGTGGAGGGATTTTCGCGAAAATTTCCAAACCGTCAAAATAAAAACATTCCGCGGGTGTATAATATTCGCCGCAGTTATCAGTGCAGTGTACTTTTCCAGAAGAAGAAGTTGGTGAAATGTTGCGCGCGAAATAGCCGAAAATTATTTCGCCGACGAGTATATTTTAGCCGACAGATTAATGCGGCCGACAACCGTGAAACGGCCGACAGTTATTTTATCAGACCGGCCTAAAAACGATAAGAAAAATGGAAATCTAGTGTCACCAACTCTGAAAACGAGTGTCCGTGTCTGGACGCAATGGGTTTTAGGCTATTAGGCGGCGCCGAGCGAGCGAATTGAAACAAACTCGGACTGATAAAATGTCCGTCGGCTGAATTACGGTCGGTCGCATTATCTGTCGGCTAAATTACGGTCGGATGGCATATTTTCGGCTTAAATAAATGTCGTCTGGAATACTGTCGGAGAAATTATTTTCGGCTGTTTCAAAGCCCCCCCGTTTGGACCCGCACCCCAAAGGAAAACGTGGCGTGTTCGTCTCGCGATTCCGTCGATTCCGTAATATCGATATCCTTTACGGTGCTCATGTGTCTAACCTACGCGGCAAAACTGGTCGATTTGAACGGTTTGTCGTATACATACTAACTTATTACCCCGATAAGTCTCCACCGGGGCCGGGGACTTTCGGATTTTTTTTTGAGACTTCTATAATAGAGTATGAAAAAAAAAAAATTACACGGGTAAACCTGACCTAACCGAAAACGTTACATGACAAACCTGAAAACTTCAAATCATCGCCGTAGAATTCTCGGTTTTTTTTTTTTGTTTTGAAACTCGAACAAAATTTAAAAAAGAAACTCCTACCCAGTACCACCGGAGTCCATGAACCTATTAGAGAAGTTAACGACATCGCTTCTGTATTTGTAAGCGGGGTTGTTGACAGAAAACGTTTTAGAAACGGTACATTCATGCGTCGCTCAGAATCTACAGAATGTGCGTCGCTGTTCGGAAGGCGTTACAAACGCGATGGCAGTTTTAACGGACGAAGAGACGATCGATTGGAAACGGTTTTAGAGCAAAATATCCGCGTTTTCGCGATTCCGCATCGATTCGTTCTGCAGAGTATGTTTTATACGTACGATCGTCGCGCCCGCGCGTAGTCATATCGCGGCACCCACGCCCGGCCGTCCGAGTGTTTCGCTCGCCAGAACGGCTCTCTAGCATCTACAGACCGTTAGTGTGAACTAGTAGTGTAAGTAAAAAACGTTATTTATTACGTACACATCGTATAAATTATGGTGTGTACGCTTTGTAAAAAATCCAACGTTTATAGCGAGCAACACGGGACACTACGATAACGTACTAAACACCTATACGTCTTGTAACGAACATTTATAACGTTTATGGCGTCAAAAAGTGTTGCAATACATCTGCCGTAACGCCCGCAATATTCGATTTTGTCACACTTTTCGCGCAAAATTATTGTCCGTGATTCATGTCAAAAACTGAATTCAACAAAAACGTACAATATTACGATATCATCACCAGCAGCCGTATGTTATAAATATATATATAAGTACAATTTTAGTTTGACTGGAATACGCTCGTATTCATAGCGGTGGATGTTCCCTCGTTGGCCGCGGGGTTCTTTTAGTTTTGCGATTTTTTTCATATCGATCGTTTTACTGCTGCGTATCGTTCACTAGACGTTCAAATACACTCAAACGCGACGTTAAACGTATTTCATAATATTATGTTAACCAAAAGTGAAATGAAGTGAATCTACGACCTGAAAATATTAGAAAACAATTGGTACTGTCCTGGAACCGGCCGATAATATTCTGGTAATTAGTGAACGATAAAAAACGTATGATAATAACACGCGGGCACGTCGTTGGATGTCGTTTAACAGTACTACTGTTGATCGTAACATTGTTGATGTTGAATTTTATTACATTTAAAAATACGTCGAGTAAAGAAAAATGTAGTCTAAAATAATAAAAATATATAATCAACAAATCAAGCCAAATTTGACCAAAAACGTTAAAAATCACGGCTGAAGTGTTTTTTGACATAATCGAATTAGTTTTTTGGAAATTTCTTCCAAAACGACAAACGGAACTAGCTGAAAATATTAAACGATGTTTAAATAAATAAAATACAGGCTTGGTTCAAGTTTTAAGTGATTTTGAAAAGTTTTGAGCCTTTTTTGATAAATTTGAAACTTTAACACAAGGTTAAAAATAAGTATATGTATGAGGTACTAAAAAATTTCAAAAATCCAAATTCACAATTTTTTTTTTTTTTTTTTAGTCGTTTAAAGTTGGAAAATGGTCGAAAATTGGTTATGTCTTTGACTTAATTTTAGCAAAAAAAAAATTTGTATCGCACACAAATTTGATATTTAAGAATTGAAATGAAGATACGTTATGTTATGTAAAAAAAAAAAAATTTTCTATCTGATCAAAAAAAAAAATTCAAAATAATCTGCCAATAGATTCCGGAACAAAAGAAGTGTTGAAAAACGTTGCAATTTGGTTGTAACAACGAAATCTATACTAAAATCGTATCAACTCCTCAAATCCTCAAAAAGTCCAAATGGCTTGATATTTTCACACGTCAAAATCAATATTCGATTATTAAAAATCGTTTAAATCAATATTCTCCGAACAAATAGACACGTGGGTTTTTGTAGATTTTTTTCTATGTGTAGAGGAGGTATATAGTTCATTTATATCAAGATATTTACAAAACACATTATCGTCTGGCTAAAAAAATACGTGTATATGTATATTATCAATCGAATATTTTCACAAAAACCGGTCGAAGAAATACTTCAAGCACTATCGGGAATATAGCCCCGTCGGATATCAGGAGAGAGATCGCGTCAGAGATAAACGTCGTCATACCCGGTACACCGCGGAAAGAACCAGCCGCGACCGCGACTTAAATGCTGCAGAAAAAGTTTCCTTACTTATGATCCAATCAATAAAGAACTCGCCAGAAACAATCGACCGACGGGAATAGAGAATGAGAGTTACGATAGAATTGAAAAAAAAAAGCTAGGTGCACCTAAAGGAAAAAACTGGAAATGGGATGAGTGGAAATCGCTTTTGTGAACGGGACGACGCAAAAAAGCCGCGAAACGGAACGTATCGTAGGAGACCTAAACAAACCACCTAACCTACTACGATGCCCTCTCTAACATTGGTGATAAAATAATGACAAAGTGGGCTTTTTGAACGATCGGAACGTGTCAGGAAACGGGAAGAAATATCGAAAATATTATGTTTTCGGACGGGTAATGTCGCGGATGTAAGCACTTTCCGGCTGTGGCACCGGACCGAGGATCAGGAAGAAATATGGCAGCGCCTTCCGGTGTCGGCGTGCGTATATCATATTGGTAAAAAACTAAAATCGAATTATTCAATTATTTCATTACCATTTTACACTCCTCGCGAACGGCTGTATACAGCGCGATATCGTTATTGATTGGGTATTTATTACTATGATAGTTAATTCTGTCGGCCGGAGGAGAATATTATGATCGATCGACGGCCGGGTAATTAGCTCGAGACTATAATATACATTGACCGGTATATTGTACACGCGCTCAGATCGTAATCTGCCTAATACTATCCTGTTGAATGACTAAATATTTCTTTAAAAGTCGTTTTATTATATAGTGGCAGGTACTATATGAAAAAACGAAAAAAAAACATCTACACCAATGTTCGTGTGCGCAGTGTGTTTTAATAGTGAGTAAAAAATTTACACGTTCCCACACGTCGTTTCGCACCTACAAGCGTTTTTACGAGATGACTTTTGGAAAATATTTACAACAGTTGTGACGGTATTCGGTCGATTTAAAACGGCGGGTAAAATTATGGAAACTTATTTGTTCGCAAAATCGTCTTGAAAAAACCGGCAGTGGTTATATTTTTATCGGCTATATTTTGCGTGCGCGCTGTCGATTCACGAACACCGTTCGTTCCTATCTATACGTTTTAATAATTATTGTAAAATTACGAAAATCATGATACTCACCGCTTTTATGAACATACACGACGTATTTCCGGACCTCCGTGATGTTGTTCCGGTAATAATAATGTGTTATGTGTGTACATAGAGCCCAATGGCTATAAATACCTTTAATAAGCTGGTACACACCAATCAGATATAAGGTTTGTGTAGTATTACGTTAGAAATCCGATAGGCATATTTCGAAGTATACCTATCTATAGACGCGTCGCTCGTGCACGATTAATTGACTTTCATATTGTTATGTATCGAAGTAATAATCGTCGGATGCGTTAAAATCGCGATAAGACATTTTTTATACTATAGAGGTGTTCATATACGGATCTATAATATAGTTTACGGTACGTAACATTACAATAATTATTCATTGTATATTCGGTTCCACAACGGTTCAACAAAACTGGTGTTCCAATATACTCCGATCCGATAGGTTTCTAAACGGTCCAAAACATTTGTCCCGAACGTTCGTCGTTTCAACGCGTATTATTCATTCCGAGAAATCTCAGGATTCTCTGAGTTATGGTATTATTGTAATAAATAATAATATTCGTACATTTAAACTGTACATTTAATACGAAAATAAATGCACCTATAAACTGTTGTTATTTTAAGACTTAAGTTTTGTCCGGCCCACAAAAATTTGTGTTCAAATTATCTGGATCACCCGAACTAAACTAACCCGATGACAACACGCCATTTTTCTGTTAAACATGTGTTATTTATAAAAAAAAAGGTTTCGTATCATTTTAACCGAAAATTAATATTCGTTCGTAATTTTTAATCGCTGTACAATCAATCACCGCCACTTCCTCCAATACACCTGCTGTAAATCCAAACTACTGGGGCGTTAAAGTCTCCAAGTACGCGGCGTCGACGGGGATCGGATTTTTTCCCAAGAAACTCTTGAATCTAAACGTCAGTAACCATAATGTAACCGTATAGCGATTTGTCGAGAGGATCAAGTTTGAACACAAATTATATAGAACACTCGTTTTATCAAATCGATTCTATAAAAAAAATTGAAAAAATTGACAAACTGTATCTTGTTCAAAAAGTGAAACGTCAACGTACTAGCTGAACCCCGGTCTATTTTTTTTCTATAGAAATTTTGAACTCTCAGAAAACTTCTGGACGTCCAAAATATAAAAATTAAATTTTCTAGGTGATTCATTTGTCTCCGAAAATTTCACGACTCAAAAACTACTTTCTGAAAATATTAAGTTTAAATAGTATTAGTCTACGGGACAAGGTTTAAGTATCTATAGTGAAAGGCATCTAATATTTACGGGTAGTTGGGTCGCTAACTGTATGCTATGACTAACGACAGGTATTTTACCGATGCAAAAATACAAATCTCGACATTGAAAACAGAAAAAAATTCCCAAATATACGGTACTAACTACGAACGGGGCTTTATTATTACGACCGTTTTTTCGTCTCGCGCCGCGATCTCGCGTTCGAATTTTCATCCGGACGAAACAAACGACGGAAAATAGATCGTTTCGTCGCGATAACACAGCGGGTCGTAAAACCACCGCGTTACGAAATATTTCACGTCTTGCCCGTTCGTATTCGTACGTACGGTTTGTTCGTCCGTTTCTGTCCGCGGCGTATATCTTTTCGGTTTAACGACATTCCGTCTCGTAACGTTACACATTAAACGACGTGAATCAATCGGTCGTGACACGTATAGAGAAAACAAGAATTATTATTTTTGTAATTTAATATTTTTTTTTTCGACCACCAAGCCCTTCCGGCCGGAACCGACGACCGTCAGATGCCTGCAGATACCACCACCGCGGTCGTGGTTATCGCCCGGGTCCGGTCCGGCAGATACTATCTCGGTCGAACGAGATTTATGATTGCTCGCCGTACGCGCGATACACACACACACATGTAATACATACGCACACCGGAGGGCCAAAAGCGCGACCCGTACCGTCGTCTATTCGTGCGTCGATTTTTTTCTCAACATCATCAATGCGCGTGTCTTTGTATTTAACTCTTCCGTCTGAAACTGTTAAAAAAATGATAGAAAACAATAAGAACGTTTTTGCTCTCAATCTATAATACATGTAATACATAAAATTTCTACACATTTTCGCCCGTTCAATTTTGATCGTCGCCGGGTTCGTTAACCGTGGTACCGAAGTACCCGCGAAACGGCTGTTTCGAAAGAAAAAAGTGAAAAAACCGAGATCACTGTGTATAGTTTGACGGAGTGGTGACACTGGTTTGGAATAGTCGTGTTTCAAATACATATCCGTCGCCTTCGAAAAAAATCGTACCTGGTGTATTGTGTGATCTCATGCGATGACAATTTATCGATTATTTGAAACGTAAAAGACTTTTAACAGACATTTTGATACTACAGGGTAGCTAATTACGTAAAAACTTAAGGGACAGAGTGATTAGAATAAATTAATGATCGACTTGGTACAGTTGTATGGATCTTACAAACTTTTACGGCAGAAGAAGAACTGCGTTGCGAGACTTGGTATTTTTTTTACAAGTACTGTTTTTTTGTGGGATATCGTATTTTTTTATTTTTTGTAGGTATTTCCGATACCGTTGCGACGCAAGAGTTAGTTTTTTTTTCGTGCTGGAATAATAATAGATAAACGTGACTTTAAAGTAATGAGACACGATACGAGATTTCTGGGCACATCCGAACAGCAAGAGGTCGCTCGCACATCTTATGGCGTAGGTATCTAGATGGAAATCGCAAAACATTTTAGTTTTTCGTCGATTTATACGCTAAACACTAATTGTATTCTAGATCTGAAGCTATATCTATGGAACTATTATTGTTATAATGTTTTCTTCTCTTCGCGTAGGTAAGTTATACGAAAAAACGTAACACAAATAGGTTTTACTGACCCGGTGCCTAAAACGACAAGTGTCAACAGTTTAAAAAAAACCGGAGCGTTCGAAGCGAACGCTAAAATATGTATGCCTACAAAACTGAACGATATTTTCACGCTAATTAACCTGATCAGTCTATATGAATTATACTGATCAGTCATAAAACGTACGAATCGTTTTACGTTTGGCGTTATGAAAAAAAAAATTGTTGTGCTCTCGTCTCGTGTTTCGGCATTCGTCGATTTTCCGTAACACATCCCGCGTACGCGGCTGACCGAGTGCGGTGTTTTGTAACGAGCGTAACAATAATAATAACATCTCGTACCACCCGTGTACTTTGATGTGAATTTACGTGCCCGATGTTTGCATACATAATTACAGGTTATAGGCATCCAAAACAAAAACACGAGAAAAAATTAAACAAAAAAAGTGAAAAAAACCCCATCGGAAGTCGACTATAACATAATACACGTTCGCCACCTTGCCCGGACAAGTCGAATAATCGTACGTTACGTTTTATCTTTTCTTTTAAACACATCGCGATATACCTACCCGACGCGTACGTAGTATGTAAAAAACGTGTACGCAATATGCATAGGAAATTTATATTTTTTTTTATTTTATGATTTTACGGTACGTGACGTCGAGCCGCAATCGTTAATCTGCGACCGTTTTAATGGTTTCGCCGCCGCCGCGGTCCCGGCACGGTCCCGGCAGTCACGGTTCGATTTCACGTGAGAGCAGGTAGGTACGCAACACTTTGCGCACAACGTCGTAATACAACTATTGTACGTATACTAATACGATAATGTACAGGATGATCAGGATGACGTATCAATCGCGGTGTAAAATTTAAAACAAACTGTCGATCTTGTTCTCTGAACTGGTTTATTCGCGCAGCGCAAATTATTGTTTTTTCGCACGCCCGTGTTGTGTGCCGCGTCAATATCGTGACAAAAACAACAAAACAGAGATTTTTCGCTACAAATCGTAGTCTATTGAATCATTTTTTTTGATTTTGAAAAACTCTTTTTGATACATTTTTTTTTTCTGTTCTGGAAGCGTCGAAAATCACGCGTAATCGGAAAGTTCCGTAACGCGAGTAAACGTGTTGCATGTAGATGTAGAAATGGAACGGTGTACCACGCTCTGGATGTGTCACTGGTTTCAAAGTTGCGGTTTGTCCGTATTATCTATAACGTCCGAAAGCAACGGTATTGAAAAAAAAAACGTTTCCGAGTGAGCTATCTAATATAGTCCTAGGTGAAAATAAAACAGATTGTTATAAAAAGAAAAAAAATAGTGTATTACACGTAGAAAAATCTTTTTTCAATATTTTATAACGTGTCTAATTAATTCGGTACATAACAGTTTGAAAGCTACACGGGATAATTTGTTATGAACGATCAATGTTGTATGGACGTCGTCGGATTTGGCGATTTCGACGTTTTCGTCGGCACATAACTCGGAAAGTGATCAAAACAGTCAAAAAGTCATAGTATTTTAAGAGGTTTTAACCACTCCCTGTGTCAACGAACGCGGAAATTCGTTGAACATATTATGTTTTCTGGAAGACAAAACGCGCGTTCAAATAAATAACCGTTTTTATAATATCGCGAAATCACCGTTCTGTGCGCGCGAAGGTAATAAAACAAAGTGTAGACCAGCAAAAAAAAAAAAATCCAAGAAAAAAGTATACGACTCTCAGAAATCCTAATGTTTTAATTATTTGACTCACTTGGCTCGTTTACGAATTGTTATTTTCGCAGCTTTCAGATTCAGTAAAAAAAAAAAAACGTTAAACCACACGACCTTCCAAAACAGTAATAAAGCTGCCGTGAGTTTTGCTCTTTTTACTATGGTTTTGACACACCGACTTAGTAAAAGAATAAAAGACTCATGATGACCAGACTTCGGGACTTTTGGCACATAAAAATTTAAAAGCACTGAAACCGTGCACTTGAAAACCGTAAAATGTGCACGAAAAAATAAAAAAATATATGCATTTTCTGCATATACCTTCGTGAAAGCAATATAAGAAATGAAAACTTTAAAAATTGTACTTTAAATTTTGAATGATTTTTTTTTTTATTTTTTATTCAGTGCTTAGATCAATTATTTTACTGTTAGTTTGAAAACTTTGCGAATTTTGTTTAGAAATAATGTGAATACGCTTTTAAAAAACATGTACATTATTTGTTCGAAATCTCTGAATTACGCGCAATCAAATCATACCTGGTGAAATATCATAACACGCTGCAGCAATGAATTTATTTTATGTACACTGCCATTATTTTTTTGCCAAATAAGAATAAAATGCCGTATGACGTACAAGTCCCGAACCCCGGTAACGACTTATCGAAGCTTACACCATCACGAATTTTTTTCTAATTGATATATCATTGTCGGCCAAAGGCCCAATTATTTCCAAGTTTTACCGGGAAATCTGCCGATGAGCAAGTCCAACCTCGCTCGTGCGTATACAGATAATCATGTAAAAATTAGATGCCGTAAACCGACTAACCGAACGCACGTCGTGTGCAACTTATTGCTCATTATTTCTGATTTATAATTAATACGATTTAGCACAATATACGAGCTAATCGATAAGAAAATTAATTACTTATTAAAAACAAATTGTAAACTACATAATAATATATGTACACGGATTACAGTGTAGATCAATCATAAAACGCGATAGTGCACATATTATATTATCTGTTTTGAACCGTAATAAAAAGCGTTAGAATTTAAATAACCAATAATGGTTGCATTGTGATAATAATGTATTTATGCACACGGCATACAACGCGGTTACAACGATATATTGTAACGTTGAAATTTGTCATCGTTTTTGACTTTGTCAATTTCTTCAATAAAAAATATGTGAAAAAATCCCACGAGTGCGACCAAAGAACCGAGCGATAACAATATCTGCAAGACGTTTTTTTTTTTTTTCAGAATTATATTACGTGGTTTACCAGAATGTTTTAACGGCATTAACTACGAGAATGTTTTTTTTTTTTTATAAAAGATCGCGTTTCGAATTTGAGTTTCCGCCCTCGGTAATAATCCACACCCGGTGCTTTCGGATTAGAGGTGTACAATAAATAATGCTGAATCACTGTTAGTATTGAGTCGATTTGCCGATAATGACATTCTAACAAAATAAAACGAAATCTCTAAAAAGTGCAAAATAATAAAAAAAAAAATCACCATTTTTGGTGCCGTTCGAGTACGTATTTTATACTCGAGTTGTTTCATACTTTTTTAACTCTTGAAGTGGGTTTTATTTTATTTTGTTGAAATGTATACGGTATACCGTGTCATTCACAGTTAAGAATACAGTTGTTGTTTTGTTACGGTAACGTTATCGCGATTTTTCTGTATAATTTTAGACTGTTATAATGTATCGTTTTTACCACCATGAAATTTTTTTTTTTCATTATCAACTTTATAGGTATAAGAAATTCTCCGATTTTTATAGTCAGTACCTCTAACGGAAAGGTCTCTAAACTCTAATGGTACTTTGAGAGGTCTCATATTCGGAAGTTGAAAATTAAAAACATCACAGACATAAAACTACAAATATGGCAAACGTGTTTTTTTTACATACCGATTTAGTACTTTGGTCATAACATTCATATAAACAATGATCGGAACACGCTGAAACGTAATAACGTAATATTCAATTAGGTGAGATACAGGTTTGATAAAAGTTTCAAGTGATTTCGAAAATTTTCCGGCTAATTGTGGAACTTTCGAGTTCCCGGAAAAATTTATCAGGACGTAATTATACTGGACACCTGAGCTCGCTCAGAATCGTTTTTTTTTCACAGATTAATCATTGCTTTCGGATATAATACGTTTGAAGCACAATTTCTAAGCCCACCCAAGTCGCTACTCCGTCATGATAGAGTGATCCCGGGTTTTTTTTTTTTTTTGGTTTTTGCTGATATTTGTCAAAAAGCACCGAAACAATTTTGATAAAATTTATATGGGACCACGTCTGCATCAAAACAAAACGTGTATAAATCGGTTCATGATTAGCGAAGGAGGAATGGCGGTGAACATACGTTAAAAAGTACCCACAGACGAACGAACCTTCTCCTTTTTGTTTTGAAGTCTCGTTTAAAAATACGTATAACGTATGGTTATCACGAGACGAGACTTTTGAGCCGAGCACCCTGTATATGGTAGTCGGCAATATCGCGCCGTATTGTACACGATCGTATACGATATCAAAATAATATAACAGTTTGTAATAAAATACGTATGTATAATGTATTTTTATACAGTGTGTTCCGCTTAAACGGCAACACTAAATATTTCAGCCGTACGAACTTAGATTATTAGTACGGGGTTCTCGGGAGACGGTATAAGAATAAACATTTTCGGAAAGTTTTAGTGTCTTTTTTAAACGACGTAAAAACCTATTGTTCTACAGCTACAGACAAAATTACAGCTAGTCAAGCTTCGAATCCTACGCACACGGTTTAGTATTCCTGTATAGTTTATTTGAAATGTTCGATTTTTCATACTTTGAAGTGCGTGTATGGTTGTGCGCGCGTAACTCTGAAACCGCGTCTGACCGCCAAATTCTGACAACGCGCCGTCGTTTTCAGTGACAAAAATGTAGGCGATCCTTACTTAAAAAATCGAACATTCCTGTAAACTAGTAGCGCCACACCTATAGTGCGCTGAATCACGCGTAAACTCAAAGCTATATGGCTCCAAATTTTGTCGATTTTGTTTTACACGAAAATCGTTTCAGAAAAAAAAAAAAGTAAATATAAATACTCTGTCCGAACGAAAAAAAGTGGGCGTGCAAATACTTGCTAACCGTCCCGAAATAAACACTCCTGATTTCCGCGTCTCCCGAAAACCGCATCCAATATCGACCGGCCCAACCGTATTCGAGTGGTACGCACACGCTGTACAGCACAGTGTGCGGCGACTCGGGTAACAAAAGTAAAAAAAAATAATAAAAAAAAATATATACGAGTCGGGAAGGTGATCGGCGGCGTAAAATTAATGACGTATAATATGAAACTGTCAATTTCTATCAATAGGGCGCAGCCTCCATGTGACTAATGACTTACCTGCACATCTATAGTCCGCAGTGAAGAAACCCCCGGGGGCCGCCCACTTGTGATCTCCGATAAAAAGTTTAAAATTACCGTCGCGGACCGTATACCATATACCGTATATTATATTGTTATTATTTATAATATATTGTAATCGGATCTCCCGCGACGGGGCAGAGGGGAAAAAAAATATAATATAAAAATATAATAAAAAAATTTATAACATAAGGAACGCCGCCCCGTCGGGTACCGGACACGTTTGTCGCGGGGGGAGCAGAGGCTGCAAAGCGGGCTGCAAAGCGCGAGTAAAAAAAAGACGGTTTTCTCGTACGCGGCGAATTTCGTATTTTTTTTTTCCCCGTCAAACCGATTTTTCGCGCGGGTGCAGAAGGAACGATTAACACTCTAAATGAGGTTTACGGGTGTTGCCGAAGATTTTTTCTCTTTTTTCTCGCGTTTGTTATTTTCACCCGGGGCTCATTAGATCGGATAGCTCGCTCGGAATCGTCTTTTTCGAACGTAACGATTTACCGTCAGATTTTAAACGGATAAGCCGCGACTTTGAAAACGAACCCAAAGTCGCTACTGCACCTACTGCACCGTTCTTTTTAGATTTTTTCTTTTCTTGTTTTTACCGACGACTCGCCGCAATTCATTCGTTGCAGGACTGTTGCTGATCTCCGTGACAGTTCAAGAGCGTATTTGACGGGGGGAGACGACGACGATGGGGGGGCATTTCCCTGGACAAAAAAAATTTTCAGTAAAAGAATATTATTATACTTTGGACAACGGAAAAATTTCTTTGTTCACTTCGTCCCTCAGTCATTTGGGTCTTTTATCAGTTCGACAAAATAAAATTTAGT
>CM029359.1:19621619-19641026 GCA_017140985.1 Hormaphis cornu
GCGACGGGTGCGCCGGAAACGGCGGAAATTCGTCCCCTGCGGATGTAACTGAGAAAAAAAAGCTGAAAAAATTCCACCGCGTTGCCCGACAGCGGAAATTCGTCCCCTGCGGATGTAACTGAGAAAAAAAAAAGCTGAAAAAATTCCACACGTTCGGTCGGTTTGTATTTTCTATCAATCATTTTACCACGACGATATACCGCTTTACGAAACGCGCAGTCGCCGTAGTGTTCGGCCGGTCTCCTCCGGGAAAAGGCCGGAAAAAACCGAAAAAAGTAGTAAGCGCCGTGGGTAGTTTGACACGCTCTCTGGGCGGGCCACTAGCCTAAGGGGTTCAAACGCCGCGTTGTTTGATTCTGGCGCGCTCAGTTGTCCAGTACTATACGTCGTGGCAAAAACGTTAGTCTAACGTGAAAGACTTCTTCGCTTATTTTGGTATCGAGTAAAAGTTCTGTCCGATCTGTATTTTGGATGTTGTATGATCGGCAAAATCCAAACCGATGTGGAAAAAACACGTTTCACTCCTATAAGAATTAATACGCGGCCGCCCGGGACGACGACAAAACGACGACGTGAAATCGGCCGTAAACCAAAAGCGTGTTAAGACCGATTTTCTAAATTTTTCAACCGCGTAATACATGTAAGACTATCTCGTTTAGATTGTATTCAAGTTTTGAGACGTAAAACCTATAGAGGTTTTATGGAGAACTGCGTAAAATTCAATAGTTCGAAAATTTCGAAATCCCATAATTACCTAAAAAATGATGATCGTTTGAAAACTAAGCAGTAAGCTCGTCAAACCCGTTTTAACGACGCGTATAAATTTCAAGTCAAACGGAGAGCACTTTTGGGAACTTGACCGTTTTCGTTTTTTCCTCAGAACATATAAAAAATAATCAAAAAACGCTTCAAACCATCCCGGATCAATTATCTATCTTTCGGGGTACCGTACGTTAAAATCCGAGCATTCTTTCTACTAGAAAAAGTGATCACGAAAATCGAGAGAAAAAATCTAAATCGACGTGTAAAAAACAACGTAATTATTTGGGCCTCCCGTAAGAAATACACGGCCACCGAAAATAACGACATTTTCAAAGTTCCACGACTTTCTCGAAAACGAACGACTGAAATTTCAGCGAAACAATCATGACACCCTCCTAAATGACAATATATGAATTTCGAGCTACTCGAAAAGTCGGGCCGTTTTTTGTTTTCCTCAGAACTTTGAAAATAATCAAAATTTCGAAAAAAGTACCATATCTCGGATCCTTTCTTCTAAGGTATCACGCGTTAAAATTGGTGCAGGTTTACTATAAGAACTTTTGATCACAGAAATAAAAAAAAAATCATTGTAAAACCAATCTAAAAAAAATCGTACGGAACTTATCGTGATTCTCGCTTTTGTAAAAAAAAAAAACGCGGGGATGTTTTTCACGACTCGTTTTGCAGATATTATAATAGTATTACTGAATTTGACATTTTTAAACGATTGTTTTATCTTGAGTCGTACACTTTGTACGTACGCAACTGCATTTTATTTTATTTTAACGCGATGATTTCACAACAGTACTAACGTTATATTATTTACGAGCACGTAACTATTACGTTTACCTTTTACAGTATAAAGTCTGTTAAAGGCCATCCGGACGAAGGAGGATCGAGTTTAGGTTACGTTCGATTAAATTTTATAACTTTAAACAATTAGGTACGTGTTTCTTTTTTTTTTTTTTTTTTACGTTTAAATGTTGTAATCGTCGGTGTTTAAATTTAAAAACCTGATTGTAAGAGTTTCAGATGAACGTTAATTTTATCATCAGTTCTCATAGCCGACTGACGTGTTCGTTCTCGCAATAATAGCGAATAAATCGTATACTGCCGAGGCCTGCAGCGGTACGCTGAAATACGCGCCGATCTTAAATTCTCTCGCGAATCACTATAAATAATTATTTACTGCGACGGTAATTTCTTAATGCTGGAAACAAAATTTTACAGTCCGCGATAAAAACTAAAACCTGTGTTGTTACAATGATGTGTCTGTCCGAAAAGTTTTTGGTTTTTATTATTGCGACCGTGCCTACTTGATTTTGTCGAATCATTCTGAATAAAGAGCGAACGTTGAGACGTTTTATGGATCGCGTCACGCTCTCGTGATTTTACGTCTTATTTTTATACTATGCGTGTCCCTACTATGTTAACGAGGGAATTTTTTAAATAATAATTTTGTAATCCTCATAGTAGTTCCATTATCCAATTAAAATCCAATTATTCCGCGTCCGTTTTAAGCACTTTGTTTCGTTCGTAAAAACAATCCCGCTGATAATTTAATGTGATGCGTTTAAAGTTAAAAAATAAAATTCAAAGATTGCTTAATTAAATATGGTATTAGTGATTTATTATTACTTTTGATAAAAGAGCGCCATTATATACAGAGTTTGAAGAGTGATCAAATTTTCTTTGGGCGGTCAGTGACGCGGGGGTAGCAAAAGTATCGCCCGCAATGATTTTTTTATGGAACACAGTGAAAACATTTTTTTTTTAACGTGTCGCTGCAGGACGCCGCTTGAATCCGACACTTTGTTACAGATCAGTGGTCTAGGTCGCGTGGGTAGTTTGACAGAGTACCGATTACTATACGCTTTGGGTGGGTCACTGGCTTGAAAATTGTGGTTCAAACGTACTATTTAATGTCTGAAAGCAACGATGATCGCCTTCCAAAAAAACGATTCCGAGCGAGCCGAGTTGTCTATTATAGTATAAAACGTATAAAAAATACGTTAATTTAAATGACGTGTGAACGTATCAATACGTAATGGCCAACCGATTACGATGGTTTCAATTTGATCGGAAAAAATATTCGCCACTTAAGCGGGCTTTTTAGTATAAATGTGTGTGTTTTCGTATAAAATTCAAAAATTTGTTTGGAATAAGATATAATTCAAAGCCAAAATATCCACTTTTTGTGGCATTCAGAGTTAAGATCGGAGCACCTTTCTACGTGAAAACGTTATCACAAACCTGAACATTTCCAATGTTTGCAGTGAAATTCTTAATTTGTGCTTAGATTTTGGGATATTACTCGAAAATTAAACGAAATTTAAGAAAAATTCTAGGACCAACGTACCACCTCGGTCAACAAACCTATCAGAAAAGTTTTAAAAATATGCAGAGCATTACTTCTATCCGAAAAGTTGTTGACAAAAAAACAAAAAAATCACTGTAAGAACAATACGTAAACTAATATTATTATTATTATTGTATGATGGGTGGTACGTATTTCGGGAACCGGTAGCCGAACGTGAAAACGATTATCACGACTTTCGGATCTCTCTCTCTCTCTCTCTCGGAGTCATGAATGGGAAGTAAAAACAAAAAAATAAAAAATACGAATAATAACGATAATATGGTTATTATTAATACACACGGTACACGTGAGTACGTAAATATATTATTTTATACGCATAAAGAAGGCATTAGCATAAAGAAGGGAAAAAAAAACTTCGTGTAGGAGGACGCGTGCAGTATAACAATATTATTTTTAAAAAAAAAAATTAATTGCAGAGAAGATGATAATAATAATTATAACTGCCTGCAGGGAGACCCCGCACACCGAGACAATAGACCGTTATTTTTTTAACGTCGTTGCACAGTGATTTTACGGGAACGTTCAGCCGACGATTAAAAAATAAGGGACAGATCGGAAAGATTACAAACTGTTATCGGTACCACGTGGATAAATTCAATGAAACGTACGTTTGACCAGTGTGATTTGACAACGCAGAACGCATAATACCGTGTAAGAATAAAAGTCGCGATCGAAAAACAATAATATTTCCGACAATATTTTACTCGCGTACACAGAACTAGTTTTGCGCGTATAAAAAATAAGAATTTCGGTGATTTTTCGCTCTTCAGTCTTCAGCAAGGTGTCTCAAAGGCGTATCGTAGTTTTTTAAAAAAAAATAATCATTCTTTTGGCCGGAATTTTTCATTTGGAAATCATCACACCGTATACCACAGACTTAAATATGGACTTCATGCGCTAATCTAACCTCTCCCGTCCCCCAACCACCACCTCGTGCATTGAGTGTTAATTTTTTATAGTAAGTTTTCCATCGAAAACTGCACACTACACTGCTTTTAATAATTTATTATGGTTTTTAATACTCTTTGTGGACGTCTTCGTTACTGTGGCAATCACAAAAGCAACGTTGAAATCCGAAGTTATTAAGATAATAGCATTTTTACTCATTTTGTACACTTTCAATGACGTGTATATAATGTAGTCTCTTTATAATACGCATTTTTTAACAACATATTTTTTCCTTGACGTATTTAGCTGTAACGTATATAACAGTATAATTTCCTTTTAAGCAAAAACGAGGTTACGAAATTGTTGAATATATAAATGCGAATACTTCGAATAAATACCTAAACGTCTATATTTTCAAGGACAATCGTAAAATGTTCTTCTGCTAGAAAAAAAAATAAAAAATAAACAACAGTAGAAGTTATCTCTTCTTCTGGTAGCATATACAGAACAAGTAGGTACCCACTGATAGTATATAGTTCTTACTCGGCATGTTGATTATAAAATAATATGTTTGCATTAATATGCATATTTGTTTATATGATATAAATTGTCCACTTATGGAGATGTAACACGACATTTTAAATATGTACGTTCAATGAAAGTTTATACGAATTTTATAGAGTACCTACTATTTATAACGAATTAATTCTCTCTCTCGAAAAAAAAAAACACACCCACAGTTTATAATCGAAACATTTTTTTCGTACTCATTAAATGAGGAGTTACGTAAATGCTAATAATGTAATATTTAATTTAATAATTGTATTTAAGATAATATGTATTTACCTTTGTTCGATTTACGTCATATATAATATGTATGCATCGGTGTACGGTACACATTGACCATAAGTCACGTTTTTGCTAATTATATAAAATTGAGTACCTACGTCGAGGCGTTTCACAACACACCTATTTTTTACATCGATTTAATACATTTTAAAAGATGTTTGCGATACTGCAAGAAGAAAGAACTATATATTTTTATTTTTTAATTTACAGTAAGCTCCTATTTATATAATTCTGAATTATCAACGTTTACTTCCTATGTTCATCCAAAAATGGTTTCAGTTTACAGACAAAAGTATCGCATACACGTTTGATAAAAAAGAATAAGTTGATGGTAGTTTTTCAATAGTTTTACAGCTTACTAGCGATATAAACCTTAATTTTTTTCCAAAAATAAATCACAGATATGACCGTATTTCGAAAATTTTCCAACTTTAAACAACTATGTGTAAAAATTGAGATTTTTGAATTTTTTTAGTAGCACATGTTGGAAACCTAGTATAAAATTTTCAAAATTTTTTATCGAACAAAAATTACAAAATAAATGAAAATTTTTGAAAGCTCTATACTTTGCTCAAAAATTTTCGAAATTTTTTGAAATTCGTACCGGAATTGTATCTTACCAATTTTAATAGCGTGTGAAAGTTTCAGCTTATTTCGATCATTGTTATGTATATACTACTTCATTTTGAACCAGGCCAGCAAGACGTGTTGTGATTTTCATTGTGTACATAAAATGCACCAATAATACATACTTTGCGTTTTTCTCGTATCACGGAATTGTCAAAATCCAACACTCCGGCTGGTACTCCGGTGTTCGACTACAAATAATAGTTCTTCATTCGCATAAAAAAAAAATCATTACGATCGTGAATCATTTTAACGTCGCGTTACATTGTAAAAAATGTATACTATTTGTGTGAAAAAACAACAAAATTGTCTTATAAACATGTTGATACAAGGCGCCCCATGATAGTCCGTAACAAGTCTGACACACGAGTAGGTGTGTTAAATTTTGACCCAGTTGTTACGCCACTGGTAGTGCCTGTAGACTGTATACATACATACGTCTAATATTTTAAACTTTTTGCGCAAAAGTGCACAGTGTGATATTTTGACGGAAAAACGGATCAAACGTTGAATTCGTTTTAAATATTTTACGGACATAATGTTGTATAGGGGTTGACTTTTTTTATCTCGTCGTACTCGTGCAGCAGTTTATACCTACGTAGATTTCAATATTACCGTCCACGCCTCTTCAATCTTCTTTTCGTTTTTTTTTTTTTTTTTAATCGATGCCACACCCAAACTGGTGCTCACGTCTCGTTCATTTTTCACTACATTTTATATTAAACCACATCCTTGTCTATCCACACATCTTAAGCGTATGTGATATACATACAATGCGGTAGTTATATTTGTTATGCGCTCATTTCCGGTGCAGCACGTCGTCGTCATCTTCTCTAAAATCCAAGCAATTGGTTTTCGTGTATACTTTCTTGTGCTATACGGTCATAACGTGTACATAACGTAAATTGTTATACGCTTATTCTCATAAAATATATTATCTATACACATATTATTTACGTTTTATTTTCATCAAACATATAACATCATGCGCACTCGTCAAACATGCGGGTTTCGGAGATCGTACTTACAGCGCTTACTTACACCTCCCCCGACGTTGCAACAAAATGTGTCAACTCGTTATAGTAGTTGCCGACCGGTGACGGATTCGGGAAGACATTTAGACGCGGGAAAATTTGAATCAAGCGCACAGTCTTCGGGGGGTCCTCTTCGAAATTTTCTCCGTGTACTCATCGAGGTATTTTTAATTTTAAAAAACGCCAAAAATATTCTAAAAATATGTACAACTATTAGTCGGTTCATTGACGGTGCTGTAAAATGTATTTATTTAATGTTATAAGAATATTTAAAAGTTTGGCTCTTGAAATTTTTTTTTTTCCGGAATATTTATAACGCTTTCGTTTCAGCGTAAAAATTAGTTATTTCTAGATTGTTTTATGGTTACTTGTGGGGGACGATTAATGACCCCCGTCGAGGGTGAACCCCCACACCACCACTGGTTGTCAATTTTCGTGTTATATCGACTGCCGATCAATTTGTCAGTTTAATCTGCGGTCGCAACCGTGCCGTGGATCGTTGGAGAATATTTTTACGTTAGCTGCGGTGTTTGCTCGTAGAAATCTCTAAAAACTCGATCCGTTCGATCCCTTATAAAGTTAGAAAAAACGCCGAAACGCTAGTCTATGTCGAGCTCCGGCGCGATTTCGGCTTTTTAAACGTCATTTTTCCGCAGCGCATTTCTAGAGATTATATCGTGTTCCGCGTGCACTTAATTCCCGCAACCGCCGCACAACTATCGTATTATTGTTATTATTGTTATGCGGAGAGCACCTCAATATAATATTAATAATATGTACGTATATACGTGTAGAATATCGGCGGGGCCGGTCGAACGCGTGACATTTATCAAAGCGTTATTTATCTCGTGTTTTTCAGCCTTTTTTAAATTTTTTTTTCCTTTTTGCCCCGATACACATGGCGATGCATATCGCGGTGTATAATAGTAGTAGTCCCGCATACGTTTATAATAACAGTATACGTATATGGGTAGCGTGCACACATAAACGCGAGTATAGTAGACGGACAAATAAACGCCGCCGACCTTCGGCGAATTTAAATATTGTTTGGCACACGCGGTGAGACGACAGAAACGGAGAAAGACGGCGGACAATCTCCGGGCATCTGCGCCGCCGACGACGATTTATTGGCGTTGGCCGGCATAAAGGAAACTCCCCGCGCGCGCTCGCATTCCGGCCCAGTATCGATCCCCCGTGTGTGCCGCAGAAGTCGTCGTCGTCGTGCGAGCGTGTGTATTGTACGAAGAAATACGAAGGAAGGAAAAAAAAGAGCGAATAAAAATAATAAAAAATGTATAAAAAAAAAAAAGGAAAAAAAAAGGAATACCGCCGCCGCCGACTCCCGGGGATTGAAGACGGCCGAATACCGCCGCGCGCGGTGAAGAGGAGACTTCAACGGTCGTACATAAAAGTGACTAGGATTTTTTCTCTCTCTGTTTATCTCGTTTCACATATATTATTACACACGTACCACAGATATATATGTGTATATATTCTTCGGGTCGCAATAAATTTAATTATATATATAAATAATGCCGATCCGGGGGCGAAGGACGATTTTCAAACTCATCTCTCTACGCGCTGCGACCTCTGGCTGCTGCTACGGATTATAATTATGCAAGTTACTTTTTTTATTCGTCGATATTTTTTTTTTCCATTCTCTCGTCTCGCGATGCCCCCGAAACTGGTTCGCTTTTTCTGGAACGATATCGTACGGACAGGGGGAAAAAAAAAACCCCCATTGATTTATAACATAATTTCCGCTCTCTTGACGTACGCGCATCTATTATTTGATTTTTTTTTCGTTTCTGATTTTTTTCGTCGTACACACGACGTGGCTGTGGCGGCTCTCGTGTCGCGCGAAACCGCGCGTGCGGTAAATCGATACGCCAGTGACGTGTGGTGCGCGCGTGCGTGTTTTTCGTCTTTTTTTCTTGCCTATCGTCAAACACTTTCTTACACAATCCGAGACGTACCTAATTAATTAAACGGATGAGTTATGGTTATGGTACGTTCCTACCGCGATGAACCAACACGAATTAACGAAATAACTTTTAGCGATGGCAAAGTAGTAAAATCGTGTACACTACAGTACATAACCGCGGCTATCGGAACTTTGTCTGCTTTTAACTCGACCGTCGGCCGTATCGACTAGTCGGGTCCGACAAGACATTTTGTTCCTTCCAGCCTGTTATCACGCAGGAGAACACACATGTCCCGTATGAACGTGTCGAATCGGCGAATTTCTTTATTTCGACGCTATTTTCACTATCCGCAGCTCCCGTAAAAATTGTTCTTTTCCCAATGTTTTTTTTTTCTTCTGTAGCATTGCTTCGTATTTTTACGTATATCATGTATATATGTTTGCCACCGAAAAGTGTCCTGCGTGAAACGCGTCTGATTTCGCATAGTATGAAAACGACTGTAGTTTGTTGTCCGATTAGTATGCTTGCTGTGAAGTGAAAAGTCACGCCAAAGTTTTTTTTTTTAAGTGTCCGAATTCCGTGCTAAAGCGGGCCGTACGATCTCATCTACGGACTCGATTCAAACTTATCGAGTTTTGATGAACTGGCCTCGGTTCAAATACCTAAAGATATCGTGGATTCGATGTCATTATCCTTACGCGTAATACATACGTCCTCTATATTGAGTTTGTCACTATGTTGTTGACGTGTACGACTCGTAGAATTTAAGCGTGAGATTCAAACATTCAATTGATTCTCGTATGCAAGTGTGTGCGAGCTTAATAAACGTGGTATAGGTTGTGCGTAATATCGTTTAGTGAAATGTTCACGACTCGAATTTATCGAAATTCGAGTAACAAGTGTGTCTCGTACAAACTTATAACTGCGATTCGTGCACGATACGTCTAATAAATTACGAGTATATTGGTATGTGTTTGGTATTTGGTAATTTATTGGCAGTATAACGTCAAAAACCGACTTGAGTTCATTTAAAACTATTACTACGGTTTTGTGATATTCCTCGACGAATATTCCCAAAACTCGACAGTTTCTTCCCATAAACAACGAGAATGATCGAATAACCGAACAGAATTGTGTTTAAGGGTTTCTGCCGTGCAGTTTTGGTCGTTTCGCTGGATACGTCAGAGAGAAGTAAATTTTGTGTATGACACGCAACAGAAAATTTAATCGTTGTTTTACGAAGCGAAATTTGAGAACGTATTTTAACGATGAATATACATTGAAATGTGACACCCGGTCCATATATTCGTTAAATAATAATTCGTATGCAGTCGGTTCACGCGAACTCGACGGACAAAACGAATCGCCGGTTGATAAATAAATCAAAGATATTCGGTCGCCACCGCATATAGCATACAATTATAGCCGACTCGCGTGTTATCGCGCGTAAGTATTATCAAGATTACGTGGTCACGATAAAACACTCTTTTTTTTTATATATAATATTACGCAACGACTGCGTAGTGATTTACGGTTGAAATAAAAATTTTCGATATTTTTTTTTTAATTTTTCGCGAGATCTTAATATGAAGCACGTGAATTTATTGATACTTCCGAAGCCGCCTTTGTATAAAAAAAAACTGGAAACGATTCCGGATCCAACTAATTTATACTGTCGTGGCTACTGCGCGCCACCAAATCGGTCGGTCGTAGTATCGCGTCGGATAATTCGTTCTAAGTGTTTATTTAACTCGCTGAAGATTTTTTACGCAATATCCGCACGGTTTTATATTG
Organism: Hormaphis cornu; assembly: GCA_017140985.1. Lineage (NCBI taxonomy): Eukaryota > Metazoa > Arthropoda > Insecta > Hemiptera > Hormaphididae > Hormaphis > Hormaphis cornu. The sequence goes on from CM029359.1 coordinate 19,631,879, forward strand.
TTATATTTTTTTTTTCTACGAATAATCTAAAATGATCGTCAACGTGCTTCTTCTAAGACTAACTGTGTCTGTATGTACGTGCATAACGCATGGTCACGGGCCATTTAAGTTTTTCAATAGGAACAAACGCGATCGACGTGTAGTCTGCATGCGACGACCGGGGCAAACAACACGTATTAGGGACTACGCCCCCGACTTCGGGATCCGTCCAATATCCGGTGGCGAAGGTGACCGAAAAATGTTTAAAAGTCACTAAGAATATCTGCAACAGTGTGTCGAGTAAAAGGTGTTTCAACTGATAGTTAATAAAAATATTAGACTCGCTGTGCGGACGAAGAATGTCGACTTTTTCATTGTATATCCAACATAAGCTTTAACTGGATAATAAAAGTATGGTTGAAACTTTTCACTCGAGCGTTTAGTGACGATCAGGCCTCGCCGAATCGTTTACAACTCTCTTACAATATCTCTTTCCCCAAAAAAAAAAGAAAATCACCTTGCTGCCCCATGCTGCAAAATACAATACCTAATGCCCATGATTATCGAAAAATATTAGTATCTTGCTAAAAGTGTTATACACGTCTAGGTATGACGTACAGGTACGTAGAATTTCCCGTTTTTCTCTTTATTTTATTTTCAGGAAATTATTGTTTTTAAAATAACGAAAAACGAGGGCACTAAAAATGTTACGCCAATTACGCAGTTTGAAAAATCCAAAGCGCGAACAAATGGATCGAACAGGTCGGTTCAATATGTTTTAGATTCTGAGCGGAGAGAGGAAGCTATTGGTTTTACAACGGTGTATATTGTTTTTCTACCAGAAAGAGTGCACCGATTTCTACGTACATTCTTTTAGAAAATTGGATCAAGATTGAGAGGTCATTTTTCGATTTTCTCAATAGTGACGGGAAAAACCACCGAAGAATTGCGAAAAACGGCATTTTGTCAATAACGCGTGTACACAGTAGTTATTTCTTCGTATTTTCGAAAATAATCATCTTGAAATTTTAGACGGTAATGAATCTTTGAGCTGTATAACTTCAAAGAAATTTTCAAAAAGTTTCATTTAGTTCTAGGCTATTTAAAGCCATTTTTAGATTTTGAGGTTTTTCCATTCGCAAATGGGTCAATTTTGGGTTTTTTGACTGGAAATTTTAACACGACATCAGTCGTACGTTACTCTATGCGCCAAAATCTTTGAAAATCGCACAATTTTTTCATCAACCAATATCGGTTTTGAGATTTTCAACGACATATTAGATTTCATTAAAATCGCGTATAGTCGCGTATAAAAGTTCAATTTTATGCCATTTTTACCTATTTTCGCGCGATCGACACTAAAATCGTATCAACTCCTCAAATATAACGTTCCAAATCAAATGGTTTGAAACCGCCACACGTCATTGGAATTGAGATTCTTTACACGTTTTTCGGAATTTTCGGACCATTTGTTAAATTTGATTTTTACCATAACGTATACTGGGGAAAGCCGAGAGCTCGCTCAGAAACGCATTTTCGTAGGCATTTCAGATGAAAACAACGCGTTTGCAGAACCACAACTTCTAAACTATAGAAGTTTACCCACCCAAAGCGTAGGTATATATATTGTCGCCAATCCGTCAAACGACTATTATTTTTAACAAATTCAAAGATGCTGTTTAAACTCGTCGAATGATTTCACGCTCTTTGTTTACACATTACGGCTATTCGAACATTTTTTCTGTATAACACGATGCATATATAGAGGGTACACGAACGCGTGACGTGCCGCGCGGATGTAATTATTATGTAGAGCCGCAGACCGTTAACGTGGCTATAATACATGTATAGGGTGTTTCAACGCCGGATTTAATATTGTTATAAAAAAAAATTATTTTGAACAAAAAAATTATATCGACCTGTAGGTACGTCATATTCTCCGATTCAAGTGTGGGATATTACATAGTATGCGGCGGCGTTCTTCACCTCGGCTTCTCGGTCCGGATCGCGAAATTTGCCACCGCTCGCTGGACACATCATCTCTCCGGGTCTAGTTCACCAAACGGTACGACGAATTTCTTCTTTTTCGATTGTTCGTCGTGGTTTGTTTTCGCAGACACGACGAAAAAATCCAACACCCTGTACACATAATACGCATATTATTATAATGTAACACACAATATGATGTTGTGCGCAAGAGAGAGAAAGGGGTGGTATGCGGCGCACCTTTTTACGGCCATGTGACGCACCTGCGCGATACCTAATCGCCGGGGGGCTCCGTTATCGCGGTCTGTCCGCGCAGTCAGTCGTCTTTCGCGCGCGTGAGGAGGCAAATTCGATACTGCACTTTTTCAAATAGGTGATAAGTGTGGCTTTTTGAGATTCTGATCGCCAGCGACGAGAATGCGTTGATTTCACGACGATTTGTATTTTTTTTTTTCTCTCTGGGAACACTTTTTTTAGGGCACCTATTAAAACTGCTCAGATTTTAACGTATGTCACCTTAAGAGATAATCGATCCGAGATGGTGTGCTTTACGTGAAGCGCTCGTTGAAATTTCGATTATTTCTAAAGTTCTGAGGAAAATACGAAAACGTCCCGACTTTCGAAATCGCTCCGTCCGACTTGAAATTTGTACATGTCATTTAGAAGGGTTTCGTGAGTGTAGTGCGCTGAGTGTTTTAATCGATTCAGATCATTTTTGAGGGAGTCGTGGAACTTTGAAACTGTTGTTATTTCGGAGGGACAAATAATTACCAGTTAGGAAACGTGTTTTTTACACGTCGATTTAGATTTTGCTTCTAGTAGAATCTGATCCGCGATACGGTACTTTACATGTGAAGCGTTCTTTGAAATTTTGATTATTTCTAAAGTTCTGGGGATAAAACGAAAACGTCCCGACTTTCGCGATTGCTCCGTTCGACTTGAATTTGTGTCATTAAGGAGGGTTGAACAACGAGTTTGCTGCTGAAATTTCAATCGATTTCGATCATTTTTTAAGGAGTTACGGAACCTTCAAGTATTTTAATTTGTTATTTTACGGCGATTATTAGTTCCATAGAACCTCTAGTTTGTATGTCCTTCAAAACACGATTTATCGTGATTTCCGCGCATCGTTGGAATGGCTAAATTAACGGTTCGTTTTGAACCTAAAAATTTACGACTCGTTGAGTCCGTTGTCGACTTGTTGATTTGACCCCGGTGAGTATCACCTTTTTCGTTAGATGCAGGCCTACTCCAGAGCGCAAAAGTCGCGATACCTTTAACAGTTTTCTACTCGTTTCGTGTAAATAACGTTGTAAATACTTTTACGCTATAACCGGGCGAAAAACCGCGCGGACCGGATTTCAACTACTTAAATCACCCGGGGTGTTTTGATACACAGCTGTAGACATATCTGGGTTTTTTTTCTATAAAAAAACAATCGATTTTTAATCCCTCGAGACTCTTTTACGACGTGCGCGTCTGCCATATCGTTACTATGCCCGCGATGTATGAACGTATCATGGGTCGATACTAATCGACGTAAAACATAAAATTTTTTTCAAGTAAAAATATCATGCTCGTTCAAGGACCCTGTGAATTGCGCGCGCGATTATTAATACGTGTGTATATAAAAAAAAAATAGTCGTTTTGTCGTTGGCAGTTATCTGTTGTGAAAAATATCCGTGTACAGATAACGATTATAATAATTATTGCCGAGAGCAGCTTACGACGCGATTTGTCGTTGTTAAATTGCTCCACAACTGACAACGTCGCGCGAGCGAACGACGGTAAAACACGCGCTATCAATATCGCCGGCCACGTTTATCTGTATATTAATGCCTGTTCGCTGTAATACGCACGTAGAACCTGTAAACCGGCTTCCTGTTTTCTTTTTCTGAAAAATCTTAAAAATTACTCGTATCGTTTTACGTTTACGTGCCGATGCTTAAGTCCACCGACGGTCTTTCACGACCGTAAAATATTAAACAAACAACACTTGTAAGCATGCGCAGCTGTTGCATTTTATACAACAATATTCTCAATGCCTGTGCAATACGCGATTATGTAAAAAAACGTTTCAAACCCATTATAAGCAAAAAAAAAACAAAAATTATAACCCGTCTCCGAATATTATTTACCAAGCGGACGCTTCTGATTTTAAATTCAATAGAAAGTACAAAAAGTGCCGCGGTTTACCGTGAAAACAAAAATACTGCAGTTTTCTCCGTTTGCCCCGCAGTATCTCAAACACGATCAAAAAAAAAAATGCAACGAAATTCGTTCTGCAAACAACGTCGAACCGTTACGACAACATTTTAAAGTTGTAAAATCTTTTTAGGTGTCGTATTTTGGACTTTTTAAATTTCACAGTATACCTAACCTGCAGCTACCTACCTACCAGTGGTCGGTATCACAACGTAAATCCGAAATTTATTTTTTAATTTCCGACTGCAAAATAATAAAATATGAACAGAGCGTACTTACGAAATCGTGGAAAAAATTAGATTCCTATTGGCTATACCAGCCCTACACGCGGTGAACGTTTTATATCGAATTGAATCAAACGTGAAACGAATTTCCGCCCCTAAATCATAACTCGTAAGAATGTACGTTTTTGAAGAATTCGTTTCCACTGTGTACACTTTTTCAATACACTGCCGCAGAGTCGTCTAGAAAAAACGACGTTTTCTCGTTTTTTTTCTTTTCTCCTAATAACCGGGTGTGTATTACCTACGTAACACGCGTAATTTAGTATTTTTACGAGTGAAAATTCTTTCGTTCGACGAATTTCATCCGTCGCCTTGATTTCCCTTCACTGTTTTACCACCGCGCCGTCGACCTTCCGTAATAACGTCGTCTCTATATTTATGCCGTACACAATCTCTTCGAAACGCATCGCGAATTACAATCGAAACACGGAAATACGCTGTACGGAATCACAATAAACGCTTTTGAGGACCATCTTTTTTTTTTTCGAGAAAAAATAACTCGGCCGCGTTCGTAATACCACTAATACAACTACGTTTTACGATCGGGGCAGTAGACTTTTCGTTTTAATAGTTTCAAAAATGCGATGGCCGTAAAACTCGCCACCCAGCTCCGAACGAATAACAAATTCAATACACCGACGCGGAAACAATCGAAATTGTACATGATTTTTACATTTTCCGTGCGCGCGTAGAACAGCGTGGTGCGTGTCCCGTACGACTACGAACCACTTTTGCGTCCATACTCGTATGAATTATTAATAAAACTCAATAGCAGTAATAATTACCGTGTATTCGCGCTATTTTAATTGTCAACAGACAGACAGTTTCCCACATTACTGGCACACGAGTCGTGGTGTGTGTTTTACTACGGTTATTATCGCCGCTGCGTGTAGTAGGTTTTCGCTATTCCGTGCGAGTGTACCCAGCTCTACGTTTAGACGTTCGATTTGTGTGTAATAATTGAAAAACGTCCGAATCCGAAACGTGTACACGTACAATAATGGAAGCTGGCCGGTAACACTTGAAAAAGTTTCACGCGGATTATCCGAAACAAAAAAAGTACAAATTTATAGGCTTTGGGGCGTTCCACACGGTCTGTATTATTCTGAAAACTTAAATATTAGCACTTCAGTTCGTCGCTGTACGGGCATCCTCGCCACTTGGCCGATCAAAAAATATGGCTCGTTTGAATTCGCGAAGAAAAATGGTCAAATTATCGTTGCCGAATATTTTCAACGTAAACACCTTTCGTTCGTCATGTTTCCGCGGGACGACGAGCTGCAGGACGTCATTATTTTCGACTTTCTTCCATGGGAAAAATCCGAAATTCGTGTGCTTCTGAATTCCGTTATCGCTGTACGTATCTCGTTTCCCTTCTGTCCGCGCTACACACTACCTGTATATCGTATTATATCGTACTTAATGTAATAAACGCGTACGAACTTTTTCCGTCCTTAATCGCAATTAACTACTACGAGGGGGCGTCTACAGCATTAATAACAAATTAGAAACCGTCGGACTACTTTTTATTTATTTCATTTTTTTCCATATTCGTTTTCGCAATTGTTGCCACTTCGTGTGAGAACTTTATGCCGAGCACGCAGGAAACGCGCCGTTTCGACCCGCGTCATCACGCGTCGTGTACGTATACACACGTACTCATTAGAATAATTATTATATTTATAACAGTGTTACGGAGAAATATGTTATGTGTACGCGCAGGTTATGGAGAAATTCCGGGTATGCGAGTTATATGGCGAGAAAAATGTTTTGCGCGATATACCGAAAAAAAAATCATCCGATCGATAGAACCGTTTGAGTTGAAATCGACCTCTCGTACAGTTCTGTACGTTTCGGAGTATTCATTTCGGAACACGCTGTGAAACACGCGTACTTTTATAGAAACTCTCGAGAAATTAAATCGTCAAAAGTGTACCGTACTCGCGGCAATCGAGTCACCTAGGCTTTTGAACGAGGATATTTTTGCGCTACCTTATGCGTCCGAGCTTGTTCGTTCAAACGCCGTGCGTTTCGTCGGCAAAAAGTACGTGAAAAAAGTCGAAATGTGCGCGTCGAAATAACTGACTACAGGCACACGAATAAAAACTCGTTTATCTGAAAATCGAGTGCGACAAAATGTTCTTGAAAGTAATTCGATTCGTGTACAGTTCGAAACGGTCAAAACAGTGTTACGATATCTATACTCGCAGCACACCACTCTATTGCTGTTGTCATATAATTATACGTTTATTGATTTATTTTCGACACATGTTTTTTTCATTCGGTCAAAATATCATAAAATTCATTAACGGATGGTGATTCCGTTGGCGCTCGTATAAACATCGTGATATACGACTGGTGTCGACTTGCTATCTATCTCAGCCGCATGTGTAACAAATACTACTCTGGATACGTTTGCTGCTTACGTATCTGCGGGTTTGCCGTGTCCAGGTGTACGGTATGTATACACACTTAGCTGTTGTATTTTAAAAAAATAATTCTCGGGTCAGCGATCTCCCCCCGGGTAAAATAACGTTTATTTTAGTAGGTTGAAGGAATCGGCAAAAAAGACAACGCAAAAACACATACCTACATAACATTATTATTATGTATAATAAAATCGTTATGATATATATTATTATGTTCGCTTCGAAACAATGGGGATTCGTTCGAAATCGGGCTCGTGAAGCCGTATTACGGTAGTAATAACAATATTTTTTATAATTTGCTGACGACGAATAGAAGAGAATTATTAAACACGCGAATGTTTCCGTTGAATTAAATTAAAGTTTAGCAAAGCAAAAACCGCGTTATTTTTATTAAAATATAACGTACGTGCATTTTTTTTTTTTTCTCTGAAAAGCGGTTCTTAGAACTCGTCGGGATATTTTACACCGAAAACAAATGTTACAATAACTCGTTACTCGGTGTGTACACGGTGTAATTCAGTGTCGAGAAGCGAATTGAAACGCGCGACGTAAATAAATACGTTTATAAAATTTCACCTAAAAATGAAGATTTATAACCGTTATCGCGCGGTGTGAGAGTCCGATGATGTCGATCGCTGACCAAACGCCGTTTAACCGCTGCACAATGTGATCGATTGACTGTTTTCCAGTTGACCTGTATGATTTTACGAAGAAAAATGCGTTTCTTAGCCCGTGTTATCGGCGTTTGTTATCATCATCCGTGTTTTGGCGACTAAGATCGCACTTTAAAATACGTACAAATAGTATTTATTCCGTTCGGTTGAGCGCAAAACGTCGTTAACAAAACGTGTTGGTGGTCGTCGTCGCACACCCGCAGCAGCTACATAATATTATTATTTAATTATCGTCATCGATGCGCTACGGAACGATCGAAAACATTATTTCCGAAAAAAAAAACCGTGTCGTCACCGCGATGACGAGACGACCGTCACATATTTAGTGCGCGCAGGTATAATATGTTTTACGATACATCTTCGAGGTTTCGCAATACAACAAATATACCATATATTGTAAACCGTGTGGTTTTTTTTTTCAACCGAAATAATAATGACTATTTATCCGTACGCGGAATGTACACGGCCGTATTGTCGCGTTTGAATAATATAACCGCGGACGGTCCAGTTACGTGCAGCTTCCGCGGCCGATTTCACCGTTTTCGGATCATCACGCGCGTGTCGTACGATTCGAGCAGCGTCGTCGTCGTAATTACGCGCACGACGTTTTCGTGAAAATTTTTTCGCGAAATTGCGATAATTCACGATAATTGCGCTTGGAAAACCGTAAAACGAGCCGTTATTATAACGTTGCGCGTTGTTATTGTTCTCGACGATCGCACGAATCGTCGTCGTCGTGTGTTGAGCAGACGTCGCGCAGACGCGGATCGACGGGACGTTTTTTAACGGGACGAAAATAATAATTTTTTTTTATCGTCTCTTCCCCGTTTTCGGGGGTTTTCTCTCTCTCCCTTTCTCGTTTTTCCGCATTTTTTTCCCCCAAACGTTTTCACGCCGTATTCGCCGCGGTCCGCATTACGACGTGCCTACGCGCGACGTAACGGATCGGCTCCTCCTTTCGAACGACAATGCCGGGCAGCTCCCCGATAGCCGCCGCAGTTCATCGATTCTCACGGAAGGAAACAAAAAAATGAAGAAAAAAAACATTTCGACCGCGGGCAATAAAAATAACTGTCGTTACAGTGAGTACCGTGTGCTGTAAAATAACGTTACGGAACCCAGTCGTACGTTTTTGTTGTTACGGTGATGACAGAACAGTTTTCAATTTTCATCGATTTTTCCGGCGCGAGCGATATCGTCGTGTCGCCCCGGAGCAAAGGTGAATAAAAACACGGATCGGACGTGTAATAATTATGCAAAACACGAAAATTCACTTGTTCCACGACTGGTGTAGTACCCGCCGACTGTGCGGCGTTTTTCGAGTGTCCTTGGATAATACAGAATTATTATAATATGGTCGCTATCCGTATAATAATTATTACACGTTATCGGTCGCCACTGTCGTTGTTAAAAATTCGCGCGGGCGTACACTTCTTATTATGTTATTAAAACGCTGCCCGAAACGCTGCCCGAAACGCTGCCCGAAACGCTGCCCTAACGAGACGCGGTGCCCGAATCTCGTCGCCGGTTCGCCGTAAGTCGTGTGTTGTGAAAGCGTGCGTAATAATGTATCGCCGTCAATTCGCGGAGG
>CM029359.1:19696787-19764366 GCA_017140985.1 Hormaphis cornu
GTTTCAGCTTGGTCAAATCTTTATTTTGGATGTTATGTTCAAAAAAATCTAAATCAATGTGGAATAAACACGTTTCCCATAATTATTTGTTCCCCCCTCCCCCATAAGAAATACACGGCCGCCCGGAATGACGAGTTTTACGACATAATAACGTGAAATCGGCTATAATCCAAAATTGTGTTTAACAATTTTCTAAGTTTTTTAACCACATATGTAAAACTATATTGTTTAGATTGTATTATAGTTTCGAGATTTAAACGTAAAAACTAGAGGTTTGGTGGAACAATTACTGCGTAAAATTCAATAATTCAAAAACTTCAAAGTTCCATTACTCTCCTAAAAATGATCAAAATCGTTTGAAAATTGAGCAGTGAACTTTTTAATGACACATATAAATTTCAAGTCGAACGGAGCACTTTTGAGAGTTTGACTTTTTTTGTTTTTTCCTCAGAATTTAAAAAAATAATCAAATTTTTTAAAAATGCTTCAAATAAAGTACCAACTCGGATCAATTATCTATTTCTTGAGGTATCGTATGTTAAAATCTGAGCATTCTTTCTACTAAAAAAAGTGATCACAAAAATCGAAAAAAAAATCTAAACCGACGTGTAAAAAACACCAAATTTCCCGTAATTTATTGTGCGTCCCGTAAGAAATACATGGCTGCCAAAATAACGAAAATTTCACAATTTCAATAAACACAATAAAAAATGATCGAAATCGACTAAAATTTTAGCGAAACAATCATAAGACCCTGCTAAATGACATAATATATAGGTATCAAGTCCAGAAAAATTTGCCAGCTTTTTGTTTTCTTCAGAACTTCGAAAACAATGAAAATTTCAAAAACGCTGCAAATAAAGTATCATCTCGGATCTATTACCTTTCTTTTGAGGTATAATACGTTTAAATTGTAGCAGTTTTTCTACTAGAGCTTTTGATCACAGAAAAAAAAAAACATCATTGTAAAACCAATTACAACCAATTACAAAATACATTCCTCTTTACCGCTCAGAATCTAAAAAGAAAAATCAAACGGACTACACGCGACGCGTTCCGCCCCACACCGCGGATCCTGTGATGTGCGGGGAGATTTTCATAAATGGTTTTGTGACGTTTTACAGGGGCGAGGAGTATTATGAACAGTGCTCGAATTGGAAAAATAAATGAATGGGGAAACTCCTGCAAGACTTTAAAAAAATTAACTTCCTCCGCAACGATTAAACTCGACCCAATCCAACTGCAGTTTGTTTAGGGGTGCTATTAAAATATAAATGAAATTCAAGAGGAGCTCCGTCCCCCTGCGTCCCCCCCCCAGCCTATTTCAATCCTCCAATATGTTACGCGCGTGTTACTAACGGGTCAAACGATTTTTTTTCTTTTCGATTCTGAGCGAGGAACGTATATTGTTTTTACAACGATGTTTTTATCGTATTTCTGTAAACGACTTATCGTACACAAGGGATGCCCTGATTTTCCGAGTCTATAACTTTTCAAAAGGTTTACGGACTCTGGTGGTGTTTTGGTTTTTTTTTTTTTTTTTAAAGTTTTGCCTACTTTATGAGTTATACCACAAAAACAAAGAAATTTAGTAGGGCAGTGAATATGACGTGTAAGAATAATTCTTTAGGATGCAATTATTGCATTTTGCTGTCCTAAAACGTAGCGTTTTTTGTAGAAATTTCGTATAACGTGATAACGAATTCAAAATTTTTATTTCACATTTTTTTAAGTGTCTTCATTCGAAGGTTATTATTATTTTTTTTTTTTTACACATATTTTATTTTATTTATAATTGTTTGACTTTTTTAGCATATAATTTGACCAAATTTTTGTATAGGTACCTAAAGTCGTGTTCCTATTATTAATTTTTGAATTTTTTTGAGTTCAACACAGGCTGTAATAAAAAAAAAAAAAATATCACGAGCATAAAAAATGATCACCATACGGCACTTTTTTATTTATTGATTTTGCGCTCTATGAGATGAAATAATTTTCGACACTTTTTTCGGTTTTAAGATTGCTAGCTGAAGCGCTGCTTTACTTTATGCTTTTTCGTGACTTTTTAGTGCATCATTAGCGCCTTTTTTTCCGTTGGGTTTTTAAAAGCATTTTTCAATGTGCATCAAACTCATAGGTGTATTATATTATTTAATTATTGCGCTTTAAACTTAATAATCAATAGCTTCCGTCGTTCAAAGTATAGGTACTGTGATTAACAAATGTGTACATGGGTAAAAAAAGAATTAACGAAGAATTAAGTGTCCAACATAACAAAAAGCCTCTTTTGGTAGTTTCCAAAGCAATAATTATTATTATTTTATTTCGAATAATCTTGTTACGTTTATACAAATGACTGACAACTCGTATAATTGTATTGTGTACACCGAAACATCAAAAAATCAAGTCGATTGATAACTTTTTTCTGTTGATTTAGGTGGTAACGGCTGTCAGTCATCATTCATGAAGAGGAACTATTAACGTTGTTCTTGTCTACACGTTATATATGTACTACCTGCGTGCAATAGCTACTTCTATTACAATAGTCCACAGCTATAGTAACATATTTAAATAAAAAAAAAAATTATGGAATTCGAACAGATAAACTCATTATGATGACACCGATTTTGTTTGGCCGAGTTATTCAGTTAAAACATAATATTATTATACGTATATATATATACGTGCTCAAACGTTCTGCGATTAGTTCATGGTGTTTGAAATGCAGAATCAACAACTTCAGAATTCGCCCACTTTAAGTACCTATATATGTGTACGCATATTACATCAGACTTTTTTTCAGTTGCAATAAACATTTTTAGTGTTGAGATAATGGCATTCCACATTTAAATAATCAAAATAATTCACGTTGCAGATTGTTTTTTCCTATTTTGAAATCGGTATTTCTAATAAGGACGTGTTTTTACCGTGTTTTGTCGTATGTGTACTACGCAATACATATTCGTCCTAGAAATTTTACGGTTTTCGTGTTTTGCGTCAAAGCGAAGACTTCAAAAAACAAAAAAAAAACACTAAAAAATATAAAATACCTTTAATGAAAACAAATTTTATCACTTTTTTTGGAGTGTGCAACATATTCAATTAAAAATAAACTATACTGCCGAAAGGTATAATATGAGGAACGGACAAATTTAGTGTAAAGAATAACGCAATACGTTAAAGTTTGAACGAATGCGGTTTTTTCATCACGTGTATAGTACGGCACCGACTCTAAAAAAAAGTAGTGATAACTTTTTTTCCCGTTTATTTATTTTATACTTTTTAGTGCTTTTTTCGTTTATCGAAGTCGGTTTTATTTGTTTGTTAAGAATTTTTTTTCTATTTCATAACTTTTAGTGGAATCACATTCAGCATAATTCACATAATATTCATACCGTGTCATTTGCCACTCGAAATGTAATTTATTGTTACTATATAACTCAGAAAATAATCAAAATATCAAAAAAAGTTTCGAATAAAATAAAGTTTCACGCCGAAATCCCAACTTGTACTGCTGTGGTGCGGTGTTCGACGGTCGGAGCACTCGTTCTACCCGAAAACGTAACATTACAAACTTGAAAATGTCAAAAATTTCGCCGTAAAATTCTCGATTCTTATATGGTTTTCCGGGGTAAAACTCAAAAAGCGAGCAAAATTCCAACAAGAAAACCTCGACCACCTAACCAAACCATCAACCATTCGGAACTGACTTTGAATATCCGCGCGTTCCGTACGAAAAGCGGTTGACGGTTAAACTATCATTTTGAAAACAATACAATACGCTCGTCGCTCAGAATCCAAACGTACTCAACGTCTAACCTAACGTATGGGCACTACATACGTATATAGGACCTCCTTCATTCGATTAAAAAACGTCATTTTCCGTGCGGGACGACGTCAAACAACAATTGAATTTAATTGCGCGCTCGTAACCGCCGGTGAGAGTGAGAGGAGGAAAAGGAAAAGAAAAAATGTATGGAAAAAAACGAAAGTTTTTCCGCGATTAATCGTTGCCAAAACAGTGTCGCGCGCGAAGAGACCGTTTCGGTTCGGGTAAAAGTCGAGACGATTTCGATTAAAACGTCAACAAAGCATGACCCTCGAGCCAACCGTCCGCGATAATATTATTTTTGTGTACGATATCGTTTACGATATTATTGTTTATAATAATATTATTATTATTATTTTTGCGAATCGTTTAAAAATTATTTTTTAAAACGTCGTCGTTTTTACAATTTTCGTTGAATTTGTTTTCCTGCACTCTGTGTACTATTTTAATATCATAATGTGCTGTTAAATTAGCCGCTGTTGTTTCACTTTCACCGAAAACGCCGTTTATAACAGTATATCATTATGTATTTAATTCCGTCTGCACGCGACGTACGTTATTTTTTTTTTTACCACGCTCGACGACAGTAATTAATAACTTTCAGATCTCGTTTTCGGTGTCTCGTGCGGTTATTGAAATTAAAATATTTTACGGCCGTTTTTAAAAATAAACGTCGTCACGGTTTTCAGCATATTGCTGTTTGTTTCTTTAAAAATGAATATTTTCAAAAATCATCTCGTAAAAACATGTATAAATAACAGACGCGTTACGCGACGAGCTCGGAATGAGAATTGGACAACAACCGGCCTAATTGATATTTACGGAATCGCGGAGGCGACCGCGGTAATAATATTCGCGTCGTAAAATCCGGTGCAGCGACAATAAAAAGCCATTCGAATGCAATAATTACTGTATCGAGGCAAATTTATTTCAAATCATATTCGTGGGAACGTGTAACCATAACATACTATACATACAAGACGAATGATATTTTTTTAAACGCCCCGCGTCCGTTGATTCGTAAACAATTTGATATTATAACAATATGATATGTTATCTGGGGTAAAAAAGATAACTTTCACGCGAAAAACGTGGTTTCGCGGGTACTTTTCAGCCTGGAAAATCGTTGTCAAATCGACACACACACAAACTGGATGTATCGCGTGAAACATAAAAATTAAAATTTTTTTTTTCTTCTCTCGATATTTGTAAAAAATGTTCACAACACGGACAGCGTAATCATGTGAAAAACAGCGATTTCGAATAAATCTAAAGTAAAACTGAATGTCCTGGTAAATTTTTCGAGAATTTTAAAGTTCTATACTTAGCTCAAAAACGTTTGAAATAACTTTTATAAAACCTGTGTCTTATTTATTTTAATAGAACGTAAGAGTTTTTGCGTGTTCCGATCATTATTTTGGTGATGTTATGGCAAAAAAACTAAATCTGTCAAAAACACGTTCGACGTAATTAATGTTTCTGCTCAGTTTCTCACTTTTTCAATTTTCAACTACCGCTATATCGATTTGTGTTGGTACAAATTTTTTTTTGCGATTCTGACCGATTCGTGCCGATTTTAAACGACTGAAAAAAAACGTTTCTGAAGGCAAATTTTTGAAATTTTTTAGTTACATATAAGACGAATGAGTCCGGCGACCGTGTACGAACATTTCAAAGATTTTAGTTAAAACCTTTTATTGAACAAAAACCGTAAAAAAAAAAAAAATGGAAATTTTCGAACATTTTTAAAGTCTATATTAGCTCAAAAACGGTTAATACTTTTTGATAATAATACCGCATCTTTACCATCTTTACGGTAAACGTGTAAAAGGTCTCCGGAAGTCATTGTTACGGAAGTTATGACCGAATAAGTAAACTGATTTTGTCAAAGCCACGCGTCGACCGTATACGATTTCTTTTCCAAGTTTATTTCGGTACAATTTTTTTTTCGAAAATTTCGATAGAATTCGACGCACTATTAGTTGGACGTTCGGAAAATGTATCGACCATCGGTCAGATCTTGTATATCACGAGTACAAAAAAATAAAATCGCCCAAAATTAAATAAAACTTTTTGAAAATTTTACGTTAAAAATGTTAAAACCAACATCGGTAGATAGAAAAATTGTGCGATTTTCAAAATTTTCGGTGACGTCGAAGCCAAAAACCCAAAATTAACCCGTTCACGAATGAATAACCTCCGAATACGGCCCATAGTACGGTCGTGAACGCGTCTCTCTTTGAACGTTATCGTTGTCGTCCGTAATTTCAAGACTCCTCGACGATTGTTCTCGTGACTGCGGGGAGAAAAAACGACACGTTGTTGCGCGTTGTTGACGACGTGCCGATTTTTCCGTCGCGATTTCAAAAAAAAAATCGAAAAACGACCACGTCATGAGAAGAAGCACCACGCCTCCGCTAAAAGACCGCGCGTAGAAATCGGCTCTTTCCGCGCGGCACGGAAAAATAACAACAAACCGCGTTTGTAACAAGACCACCGCTCGAGATACGCGCGACGTACCGGCGCGGGGAAAACGTCCTCCGGTTTCGGTTTTGTAAATTTCTCTTTTTTAGGTAAATATTATCATTGTTGTTGTTATAATAATAATTATTATTATCGCTCGGCGACACGTACATCCTCGATTCAGTCTCCGACGTCGGAGGGAGCTATTATAATACCACGCGACGACGACGATAAATCGACGAGGGCCCGCGGTAAACTGTCGTCTGCCGGTACTTTTGTAACGTGTAAGCACGTACGCTGTTATTACAAATCGTTACGGGATCGTAACGTTTACGGGTTTTAAAACACGTAAAACGTCCCGGGCGGAATCGTCGCCGCGGAATCGGAAATTATAAGCCGCGCGTCGACCGCGTGTGACACGGGAACGGATCGCCGTCGCCGTCTATCATTATAATAACAGAAAAACGTTTATGATTTTTACGCCGCGTGGGTCACTTATTATTACTGGGTTCGTACCGCGCGCGCTTTTTTTTACCCGGCTGAAAAGCGATATTACGGTATAATTACGAGTAACGTCGTCACCGACGAGCGTTAACAGCGGCGGCGATATAATGTTACGTTGCCGTACGCGCAATCACAATAATAACATACTGTTTGGCGAAAAAAAATAATAATTATTATTCGTCGTCGTCGTACACGAGTAGTGTTCGCGGCGCGTCGCGTACGATTTCGCGCGCAATGTTTCCGACGTCTCGTAACATTTTAACGTTGAAAGTCGACTGGACGATCTTTTTTTGGCGCGGAAAAATATTTTTTGTCTTCAAGACCGAATCGTCTCTACTCGGGCGTCCGAACAAACGTGTTGATGGTACACCGTCAGACATAGTGTGACGAATTGAGTGCCCCGGACAGATTGAAAGAAAAAAAATCCTGTTTTACGCGACGAAACGTTTTTAGATCGATCTTTGAAAACGCTTTCGGCGTTTGATCGCTCAACCCTACGCTAAAATTGTACACCGCTTACGCACGAATGGCAGACTTTTTTTGGTTGGATCTCGAAGACACGTCTAGAACGTAGAAACGCCGAACGAGGTCGGTTGTACTCGATTTACGACTTAAAAATGTGATACTTTACGGTCTTCAGAGTAATTACTACGTGTTAACGACGATTCATTATAGTCGATAAAAATAAATAGACGCTCTAAAATATATATATACTGTACGAAAAGTAATTGTTCAAATAAATGGACTTTTAATTAATATTTTTTAAATATATAGTTACTTAATACGAAATGAAAAACTATACGAACTCATGCCACACACGTATTATACAGATGACTTAAAACCCGAATTTACTCCGAAGAACACAAATAATGTAGATAAAAGTCTGTCAAGCATTTTTCGTATTCTAAAAGTGTTTGAAAAAAAGTATTCGAATTTGTCTTTAACCTTTGGTGTCGTTTGTTTTTTTTTTTTTTCAATAAATTCGTCATGATTCATTCGTAAAGTGTATAATATCATTATCGCATTCCCAATAATACGGATAGGACATATTTTAGCAAAACCTATTGAGAAAACAAAAAAAAAAAATCGAGTAAAGAGGTATTCAAGACATGTGGCACCGGAAATACGTGTTGGACATGCGTATTATAATTAGAGTTTTCGGACACAAAAATATAATTTCACTAAAATAATATATAAATTATAACAAACAGTGAGAACGAACGTTTCCAACAGTGGTCGTCGGAACGAACCGCGTATAAATCACGGTTTTGTTGTCCGGTGTCAGATGAAAAGCAATCGGTACACAAACCCGGCCGATGAGATCAAAAGCGCAGATAATATGCGTAATAATATGTACATAAATTTTAATCGAACGGCCGTTTCTTTGATCTCTTTGTGAAAAACTTATCGTTGCCGCGGAGTCCGGATTCGTCACAATAAAATAATGATTCAATATGATGCTACGAAATTTGTGTTTTTTTTTTTTCTGTTATTTACGGAACGTCGATTGCGTTATGTTACAAGTTTAAGGCATCATAATATTTTCGTGCGATGGATTGCAGTACGAGATTGTAACAGCGCGTTTTCGTAACAGCTAATAATATTTCGGTCCGTTTGTTCGTGCACGCGCCACGGTTTTCTACCCAATTTCACGAAATGTTCCACGAAAATTCCTTGTATACACAACAGATATAGGGGAAATCTTCGGGGAAATCTCGGTAGATTTTCAGCGAAAACCGTCAATTCTAACGGTCGTTTTTTTACAATTTTGAATCATTCCACATTTTATTGGAACACGTCATCACCAGGTTAAAACATGAGAAAGTTCTCGTATTTTTTTCCCCCTACCAAAAGGCACGTTTTTACAAAAAGGGTTTTAACATTATAATGAAAAGTGTGGTGCAGTTCTACCGACGACTTTTGATCAATTTAGCAAATCGTTTATGACTAACTTTTGATAACTACGTCTTTACTTCAGCATCCCTTTCATCTTTCATTCTTTCGCCATTTATTACACTTCAAAAGTTTTCGCTGCCGTCTCCCTTCACATTCTTCTCTGTTATACACTCTCCCAATAAGATCTTCTCCCGCCATATCCGTCCATCTATTTTTTTAAGACACCCACGGGGTCTTTCCTTCGTAGGTTTCCATTCTACACCGCTCTAACCGTATCTTCGTCGTTTCTGCACATTACGTGACCAAGCCATATCGTTATTTGTAGACCATTCATAAAGCCGCTTTTGACTGACTGGTGCCGCCATTCCAATCCTTCCTGTGGTTTCCGGTTAAATTTTCTTCTCCTCGTTCTGCCGGACAGAGCCGCGAATGCATAGGAGCGTGATTTTTTTTCGCTCAAATGGTTTCGTTGCGGGTACACCTATAGTTTTAAAAATTTTCGTTTATATTACAACCGGTTGATATCTTTGCGTTTTGTGTTCTTTCGCACTAGTTCGGGTTTTGTAGTCAGAAGTATTTTCCAATAACGCGATCGGACAATTTTTTCAAAGCGATTTTCTTTCAAAGTCGTTAGAATTTAAATCCGACCCCGTTGTTGAAAATTCGATGATAGTTATTTTTTTAATAATTAAAAAAAAAGTCTTTGTACAGGTGTTCTGAACCGTTATGATTTTTCCAAAACACCAGTTTGGTGTATCGTTTCATTCGTTGAACAACAACCGAGTTTCGCTACTGTACAAGAAATGTACATAGCCTACATACCGCTGCTATAGGCGTTGAAACAAAGCGTAGGACGCGCTCTGGTGGAATTCGATAGTGTTACTCCATCGTTATCATCAAATGAAAACGACGTAGGTACCAAGGTTTATAGATAATACTATTATCTAGATAGATAATACTATTATCTAATACTAATATCTA
Source organism: Hormaphis cornu (assembly GCA_017140985.1). Lineage (NCBI taxonomy): Eukaryota > Metazoa > Arthropoda > Insecta > Hemiptera > Hormaphididae > Hormaphis > Hormaphis cornu. The sequence goes on from CM029359.1 coordinate 19,706,461, forward strand.
TAAACCTTGGTAGTTACCTCCTATATTGTTATTATCTTTTCCGTCCTGCACGTTTCGCGTAACATCATACGTTCTTCACTGCGCTTTCATTATCAAACCGTTCTGTCCACTAATACACCGGGGATTCGCTCTTTCCGGATGTGTTGAAAACTTTCCAAACCTAAAAATCCGACGCAATAAAACATTATAGTATAACATTTCGATCGTAATATTTTTTCTTTTTATACGGTCGTGCCCCCGCGCGTAATCGCGAAACTCCCGTCATCGGCTAGACAAAAGAAGAAAAAACACGGTAGCTAAACAAACACACAAACGTCGACCGACGCGCGCGCAAGTATTTATAATGATATGCGAACGGAACGGGTTTTTTTTCTTTTTTTTTGTTTATTTCTTTAGAGGCGGCGGCGGCGGCCATCTCTGCGCAAAACCGCAAAAAAAAAAAGAAAAAAAGAAGAACACGGACGAGACACCGCGGCGGAGGATACGTACGTTTTCTACCATTTTTTCGACAGCCGAGCCGCATTCTCGTCCCGCGCGCCGTACACAACAACAATAATAATATGTATTTATTGTAATAATAATAATGTAGTTTTTATTCCTTTTATTCTCCCCTTTTTCATTCGTACGTATTCACTTACGTCGGGCAGGTATTTAAATGCGCGCAAAACGAGTGGCCGCGCGTGGAAGCTGTACGATATTATATTTTTTTTTCTCCTCCGCTTCGTTTTGTTTATTCGTCGCCGGCTCGATCGCGGCTCATTCCGGTCGGGGGGCGGTTTCTCGCTAATGTTTTTTTCCCGCGATCGGATCAGCATTGTTTCAACGTGCCGCGCTCGGCGTTTGAGATTTTCAACGTGAAAAACACGGCGAGATGTTCCTCAAACGATTACAAGCAAAAAAAAACCGAGTCGTGGAGAGTTGGACAACCGAGTCGTGGAGAGTTGGACCACCGATTCGGGTGGGTTACGGCGTGTAGTATCACGATCGAGAACCGCAGAGAGTTACACACGCATTACGAACGTCGAGTTTTGAATTACGTTAAGAGATGGAATGTTTTGTGAAAAACCGTGTAGCCGATAACTCGCAAGAATCAATCGATTAAATTTTTTTTAAAAAGTTATTATACGTGATAAAACAACGCGCGAAAGGTCCTACTACGTGAATATTATCGTTTTTTGAATACTCGCTTACTTTTTCACCCTCCGAAAAAAAAATCCGAGAATTTTACGGCCAAGTGTTTGTAGCACGACGTTTCCGAAGAACGCTCCGATCGTTTGTGCGTCGATTACCGCGCACAAAAGTTCGGCTTTAAACTTTATTTTGTTCGAAGCATTTTTTCGATACTTTGATCGAGTAGCATGCCCGTAGTTACTAGGCTAACGACGAAAAATATTCAAAACGTTTATTTTTTAAATTTGTAGTTAAAATTGTGTGTACAACTTTTAAATGTACAATACGTCTCTGTAAAAGTAATCGTCATACTCCTCGATGTATACACTGTATCGTCAACCATTTTCTTTTTCGAGATTAATTCTTTTCAAAAGTCATTAATGGTACAAAGTAGATTGCATTTTTGAAAATTGGATTTCACTAGTATTTTTTTTTTTTATAATCAAAAAACACAATGACAGTATACTGCAGGTCTTCTGAATCGTGATGATTTTTCAAAACCAAAATTGGTTGATTTTCGTTGGCGGAATTCGATAGTAACTTTATCGGATGATTCTCCTTTGTGACCGACCGGCCGTAGTAGTGTTAAAAGCAGACGTGTCTACTTTTTCCCTATTCGCAGCTTTATAATAATTCGCAATCGAGTGCTCGCAAATCTATATACAAATCTATATCGCAAATCTATATCGTTCTCTAAAAACATTCCGTTTTCTCCGATCCGCGTGAAAAAAGTATAACTCCGTTTTAGCGTGCAGTTTTACGGTTTATCAATTCGCGTTATGCCTGCCTAATATATTTTGTACGTTCGACCATCGTACGCGTAGGTTTCCAGACGGTATCTTTACTGTTATCGTTGTTATAACTACTGTGTTATAATTGTTGTATGTAAACTAGTATTATGTCGACGAGGATGAAAATATTAATCGTTATCGTAGCCCACCGGGCGCATAATTTTCACCGGCTCCTCGTCGTCGTCGCTGTTGTAAATCATCCGAAAAACGCGGTCGCTTGGTAGCGCGACCCGGTCGTAAACATGGTATAGCGCGACTTCAGTTGTGGACACGGTATTGTGTTACACGACCGGTATCTTCACGAAAAAAAAAAACAAATAAATAAACCAAAAAAAATGTTAAAAAGGGAATAAAATCCTTTTGGCCGACCCGATATTATACGTTATGGTAAAAAATATTTTACCGTGCGTATCACGATTACGACGACGAAACGCGCGTGCCAGCGTACAATATCAATCGGTGTTAAAGCGCGCCGACGCGCTTGTAAGTCGAAATAAAAATCACATAAACAAGCCAATGAAGATGCTAAATACGGACCGAGATACCATCATAACCGAATCGGATTGTAATAACGGACGCGTATATTTTATCCGTATTATAAAATAATGTGTGGACAGTTATTATTATTATTATTGTGACTCTGCGGTCCGTTTTAAGTCGGCTCATTCGACCTCGTTCGACATTATATATATATATATATATATATATATAACTGTGATCGTAAAGCAGGGGCGAAGAAAAAATATGAGCGGCCCGAGTGGTTTTTTTTCTTTTTTTTGTTCGTATATCAAGCGTGTTTTACTTTTTCTTCCTGTTTTTCGCGGACAACGCGGGAGGATTTCACGGCGTTTTACTAGAAAAAGCGTTGTGTCTACATAGAATTTTCGTTCGTATGTTCGACAGCCGCATTCAAAATTTAAGCCCGATAGAGATTTTTTTTTTTCTTCCGGTTTTCCATGTTGTTCCATCGTAATGGCCACACGGTTGACTTTACCACCTCGCACGATGGGGCGAATAAAAAAAATAAAAACAATAGACAATCGGTGTTTCGTGGCACGAAAAAATCGTGCTAAACATCGATGTTTGCGAAACGCTTAGTTTCTCGCGGAAACACTTTTTTTATACACAGTTTACAGGCACACCGCGAGGCGTTAATTGAAGAAAATTAAAAATAATTAGCAAAAAAATGTGTAATAATCATTTTTATCGATGATGGCTTTCGTTGATGTCACAACGCGATTTCGTTGTACGCGGTCTCAGAACACGCATCTGTTCTAATAAACAGCGGTGTTGTTTGAATGTTGAGACACCGGGCCAAATATAAAAAATAATTGATTTTAACTCGATAACTTTTTGCCGACGTTTGACTTGGTTAAAATTCAACTTGTATTGACTTTAAGTTGGTGCGTAGAATGATAAAAAAAAAAAATTCCTAAAAATAGTGGTACCGCGTGGTATAGGTGATGCAGTAAACACGCATTGGGCGGATCATTGGTTACTTATCCGTATTATATTTCAATATTTGAAAGCGACGATAAATCATTGCGATTGAAAAAAATAAATAACGATTTTGAGCGAGGTATATGTAATGTATGTCCCGGGTGACCATAAAAAAGACCGCGTAAAACAAAAAAAAAACTCTTTTCAATTTTTTTTTAACTTAGCACGTAAAAGTTTGAAAACTACAAGGGATAATATTTATAACGTTAGTTTAATATAGCCGTTCTGACGCCGGATCCGACGATTTCGCCATTTTCGTCGTCTTCGGCACACGTCTCAGAAAATAACAGAAAAAATACTTCAAATAAAATAGAATGCTATGCCAACTTTTATGCGGTGTTCAACGTAACGATTACTCCTTTCACTCGAAAACGTCGCGTTACAGACCTGAAAATTTCAAATTTTTCGCCGTAAAATTATCGATTTATGTTTTTGATTTTCGGAGAAAAAACTACCACCGGAGTCCATAAACCTTACAGAAAAGTTAGCAGAGAACATTAAAAAAAAAAAAAGCGCCGGGATCAGTCTATGTCGCGTGGGTAGTTTGACGGGGTAGCGACTATGACGCTTTGGGTGGGTCACTAGTTTAGAAGGTGTTGTTTTGAACGCATTATTTAATTTTCGAAAGCAACGATGAATCGTTGCCTCCAAAAACACGATTCTGAGCGAGCTCAGTTGTCTAGTATACGTCGTGGTAAAACCGTCACTTTAGCAATAAAAACTTCTATCAAATCCTTCCTATTTCAGTATTATATTTATTTTTTGATCAAAAAAATCCATAAATCGATGTGGAAAAAACACGCAATTATTTGTTCCCCCCCATAAGATTTCTTATACGGCCGCCCGGAATGACGACGAGTTCTACGACAAGACAACAAACGTTAAATCGGCTATAAACCGAAATCGTGTTGACCAATTTTCTAAATTTTTTAATCGCGCAATATGTAAAACTGTGTTGTTTAGATTGTGTTAAAGTTTTGAGACTTAAAAACTAAAGGTTTCTCGGAACTGCGTAAAGTTTCAGAGTTCCATTAAGTCTCTCCTGAAAATGATCAAAATCTATTGAAAACTAAGCTGTAAACTCGTTTAGCCTTTTTTAACGTATAAATTTCAAGCGGAACGGAGCACTTTCGGGAATTTGACCGCAGCAGACGTCGAAAAATAATCAAAAATTTTAAAAAACTTTTCAAACCGTCATCTACTATATCGTACGTTAAAATTGCCGCAGTTTTTCTACGAGAACTTTTGATCGCGGGAAAAAATGGAAATAAAAACCTCGTTATTGTACTAGCTCCGCTCCGAATCTTATAACGTAAACGTAGCGTAAAAACGCGCGCCAGAGCGGCGGCGGCGGCGGCAAGAAGGCGCGCGCGATTGTTGTGTGTCTGCCGCGGCGGTGTAATAACCGGTTCGCGGTAAAAACGTCTCGGAAAATCGATCGGATAATAAATATCGCGCGCGCCACCGCCGCCGCCGGAGAAGGGAATGATATTAAATAAATATTACGCTTTCTTTCTTCTATTCTGCTGCGGCGGCGCGGTGTCACCGCCGATGACATTTTTTTTTTCGCTTTTTCCGTACACGCGCGCGGACGTTTATTTGTTTCCAAGTTACCAGCTGTTTGTATTATATTTTTCGTCGTCAGACGATGGCACAGGAGGTATATTATACCGTAGGTACACACTTTGCAACGTTATTATTGTTGCGAGGACGACGTCGGTAATCCGGTCGGATTATACGAAAAAAAAAAAAAAATACGCCGTATTATAATAATAACGACAATATGTATGTATACGTTATTCCGCAAACGTTTGAAACGAACAATAAATTAACAGAGTAATTTTTGGAAAAAAAAAAAAAATTGTTTGCCGTGTATTGTTAATACGCTGTTACCGCGTATTTTGTGTATTATATACGCGCGCGCTTTACGGGTAAAACGTTTGCGCGAAAAAAAAAAAAAAACACCAAACTCGGCATTCAAAGTAGCTCGCGTGTAATATTTTGAAAATTGTCTTTGACGTTTGAAAGTTTCTCGCTACGGTGTGCCGATCTTACGATTTCGTAGCGATACGTAATTTACAAAAACACGTTAGGTGGTAAAAAAATCCACGACATTTTCTTGTTGTTATATTGTTCGAAAATCGGCAAAACCCTTCGAGACGTTTCCGTTAGCTGTCAACTCGGAAAACGAATTCCGCTAAATTACACGCGATATTTTTGTCGGCGGTTTTGACGTAACAAACACCCACCGCTATGGGTCGTACACTATTCGTCGTATCTGTAGTTTCGCGCCGTCTTTAGCCGACGCGCTTAAACAAAATTGATTTCGCCGTTAAAATACGATGCCATCATCGTGAAAACCCTGTAATAAAGTTAACAGTGACCGAATGATGAAGATTTTTCCGAACACAAAATTCTAGAAAAAGTTAGGCAGTCCGTCACCGCGGTATCGGCGCAAAACTACCGGTTGCAAACTCTTCAATATACACCCGTTCCCCTCAACACACTTTATGTTCACGGTATCGTATCCAGGGGGTGGATGGATTTTCGTGAAGCAGGCAAAAGGGCGATAGTGACCCCATCCGTGTACGATAACAAAAAAAATTCCCTTAAAGTCGTTATTTTTACGAGACTTATTGCGTTCGGTATAACGGTTTCCGACACTTTGGGCGACGGGCGATTAATACGTGTTTTCTAGCTGTTTTCTACTCGAAATACTGTGTATTGTGTACGACGGTAAAAATATTAATAACATTTTATTCGTTGTTTGCGTACTGAATCTAACGAAGACCTAGTAGTAATTAAAACAATTTAAAATTAAAAGTACCGTAAGCAACAACTTAAAAAGTGTTTTTTCGTTCTGAGCGTGTGGTCAGACATATTTCGGCTGCTCGCCCTGCTTCATATCGGTGTACAGTGTTATAATACGGTACGGTCTCTCCATACTCTCCTACCCTATGATTGTATCCGATATCGTATCAACGATAATGTTATGGAATTCGCAAACGATTGTGATATTATGCTCGGGAAACGCTCTGCAGTAGTACAATCACAAGATTCCGTGTTTTTGGTCTTCAGTTTACTGTGCGAATCGATTACAACGCGCGTATAAGACGCGTGTAAACACTTCAGAGAAAACGCGATTGATTCTGTAAAAACATAATTGCAAATGTTGGACAGGAACCGTGTTCCTTCCTCGGTACAACGGTGTTGGCGAGGATCGTAATTTTTTCGGAATATATTTTATTTGAACGTTTTTGTTTTTCTCAAATGACGACAAAACAAAGTATGCACAACAAAGTCAACGTTTGCGATTTGATTCGTATTAGTAACGTTTAACCTGATTCTTATTACTCTTGCGGTTGTACATATGGATTTCGAACGCGGCCTAATCTTAATTCTCGAATGGCAGTAACGTGATATACATAATGTCGTATCATATCACATCCGTGCGTGGGATCGTCCTTAAAAATAGCCACGGCTGTATAAGTTTTAAAATAAAATTCTATAGACATGAACTTGGTAAAATAATTGTAACACCACATGACATATTTTAATGTGTGCAGTGTAAACGTACGTGTAAATGTTCAACGTCATATTGCTATCGTATGAAATAAGAACATGATGAAACCGTTTCTTTTAACGCCTAGTTATTCGTTTTTGTTTCGAACGACTTTTGATTGATATATATGTATAATTGATTACTTGACCACGGACTCAGCAGACGCAGTTGAAACTGGTTTTCTTGTACGTTTTACAACATTAATTGCAATCGTTTCCCAAAATCATATACATTTCGTGATTAATCAACTAATGGAATTACAAACCACGATACCGAGCATAACAATATAATACACTACAACCGACATAGGAACACGGAGTTTTTTTTATCTAAAGGCAGCGCCTTGTCGTGATAGCCATGTCTCCCTGTTGGTTGCTAGGTTCTTCAGCTGTGAGCTTGTAAGGTTTATTTCAGTTGGATTTACGTTCATAGGGGTGAGATATTGCTATCTAGTCAGGGATATCCTGTGGATCTTTAATGCAGTGGTTTCCGCATTGGCTTCTGCATCCTCAAGCCGTTGACCATCTTGCTGGTTCTTCCGCGGATGAACGCGGGACCGTATAAAGTGGACATCAAACAAAACAAGAACCATCAAAAACGGTCGGTTAAAATGAGAGGAGAAGAAAAACCCCGTTCGTTTGGACGTGTCCATAACCGTATTATACGAGACGGATGGAAATAATTTTTTTCTTCTTTTTTTTTTTTCGGCTCCACAACTTGACAACTCGTGTATCGATATTGTAATATCGTAACGTATCGTATACGTTTTCGAGTAAACGTTTTTTTCTCCTCTATTCATAATACGTCGCGTGTAACTCGACCCTTTGACTGGTGCGCGACACACGACCGAAGGCCTGACGGGAGAGCCGTTCGGTTCCGAGCGGAGGCTGGAGGATACCTACCGCCGGTCACGCCGGACACGCGGTTTCAAGGACGCGCGCGGTCGAAGTGTGTGTGTGTGATCGCCTCGTGTCATCGGCAGCCTAAAACGGAACAAAAAACGGTCATCCGGTCCAGTAATTCCGAAACGTTAAATCGTATTTTTCACGAAATTTTTTTGTGTTGTTGTTGTTATTTAACGGCCGTGTACGATGTGCCGGGCGTCCGTCCACCCGCGACGACGAGTATCCGGCCGGCACACCACTTTTCGGTCGTCGATCGCGAAACGCTGGTTTTCCGTTCCGATTTTCAACGCCGCGCGTTATCGACGTAATCACGAAATGACGAACAACAGAACGTATCGCGTACGACGTCGAAACGGTTTTTTATTTTTTCCAACTCGTACCAAAAAAAAAAAAACGTTTGACAGTCAGAAAGTCGATCACTGCCTACGTTTTCTCGTGTACGCGACACCGTGCCGCGTCGAACGGACGTCGTTTGCGCAATTTTTTCGAGCTCTTTCCGCGTCTCACCGCATACCCCTAGGGGGTAACTTTATAACACATTATTATAACTTCACTCGTCTTCGGCCAGGTCGCGATCTTCAATTCGTCAATTTCGATCAAATTCGTCCAATTGACACGTAAAATAATCACCCGGGGTGAGGACGGCTAGTGTACAATAAATTATATTAGATTCTGAGCGAACTGTCTTAGCACTGTCTTTACAACGATGATTTTTTTTCCTGTGAACACTCTTTAGGGACGTATCTCAGATCTTAACGCGTGATGTACCTTGAAAGACGGACAAACGATCCAAGACGCGGTACTGTGTTCGAAGCGGTTTTTTTTTGTTGTTGTAATTTTTGATCGTTTTTGAACGAGCAAAAAACGAAAACGGTCAAATTTTCGAAAGTTCGACTTGAAATTTACATAACACGTCATCAGGAAGAGCGTAACGAGCAACTACAATCGGTTAAGATCATTCTTAAGGAATTTATGGAAATTTGAAAATGTTTGAATTCGTTATTTTACGCCAATTTTTATTCCATAAAACCTCTAGCTCTTGTCGAAACATTAGTACAATGCGAACGAGACGGTTTTACATTTACGATGCGGTTAAAAAACGTAGAAAATTGGTTCGCACAGTTTTGGTTTACAGCCGATTCAACGTTGTTGTTTTGTCGTAAAACTCGTCATTCCGGGCGGCCGCGTATTTCCTACGGGGGGAACAATAATAATCACGGAAAACGTGTTTTTCACACGACATTTTCGATCATCTAAAATAAAAATCGAACCAAGCTAAAACTTTTAAAATGGGAAAGACGCACAGATTTGATAAAAGTCAAATGTATTGTTAAATTTGTTTTTACCATGACGTATACTAGACGACTGAGCTCACTCGGAATCGTGTTTTTTTTTTGTTTTTTCTTTCAGATATAAAATAATGCGTTTAAACAACAACTTCTTAGTGACCCACCCAAAGCGTGGTCGCTACCCCGTCAAACTACCCACGCGATCTCGAGTGATTCCGGCTTTTTATAATACCTATTGTACATAATACGATCTAAAATATTATCATTTTATTTTATGAAACCTTAACCCCGAACAACAATGGAAACCGTCACGGAAGAACAAACATTAAATGTAATGATTTCGCTTATGAAAAATATTTAAATAGAATATCTTCCTAGGCGGACCTCTGTCCGTTTTTTACCAGATTATTTATACAAGTTTGCTCGTTCGAAAAGTTCAAAGGCAATATTATACAGGATCTGAACCATTTATTTCTAGAAATTTTAACACTTACAGTAAACTTCGGAACATCGAAAATATTAAAAGTTATGATTTTCTAGACGAACCCCTGCAGTCGATTTTCCTCTAGAAATTTGAACAATCAAAAACGTTCCGTGTATAGAAAATATTAAAATTATTAAATTCTCTAGGGGAACCGCTGTTAATTTTTTTTTTTCCAGGAACGACACTACAAGAAAGTTTGTCGTCAAAATGTTTAAAGTCGATTTCCCATAGCTTCCTATTTTTCCAGAAATGTCGTGTCCATTTTTTTTTTTGAACGAACAAAATTTCTAACCACAACAGTCTTCAACCGGGCAGTACAATTGATACAATATAATAATATCATTTATTTTCTCCGCAAAAATCCTAGGAATTCTACGGTAGGACCGCACGACGTTACTGCTGTCAAGTCGACTACTACTACCGTTGCTGCGGCACGTCCGCCGTGAAACTAAACGAATAAAAATATATACAAATAATAATAATACGTCTTATAAATGAAAAAAAAATCCGATTTATCGACGTGTACGTTTCTATTGTGATTATCTACTGTGATTTATCGCGTGTTCCACATTATATTGTTTTTTATTTTGTCATACTCGCTCAAACAAAGTGCTTCCGCCGAACAATATTCCCGTTTGCGTTAGGTACGTATTATTACTTGTTAGCTATCGTTTTGTACTTACCGAATTTGTTAGCGGCGTATAGAAAAAATGACAGGGGGAAGAAAAAAACTTGTTCGTCAATAATGTCGCGGCCGCAGACGCGTGTGTCGACCGACCGACGATCGTCGTTTATATTCTCGATGCACGCGCCGATACGGGGACGAGATTTATCTCGGGCAGATATGAAAGTAGTAAAAACTACTATAACCTACCGGCTTCTACACGTTATTTTCGTTATTACATAAATAAGACTAAACAATAAACGTAACGGGGCCAGGATCAGAAAATAGGCGTGTATCAATGACGTTTTTACTACCAGTCGTGGTGAACAATGTATATACGTAGTGTTGTTTGGACGTCAAAAGTTATCATCGCCCGTAGGAGGACGAATATTCGCTCGAAAACTTAGACGATATGTTTTTAAACTGTTTTCGACAAAAATTAAACGTTAGTACGCTAAAATACCAACAAACGTATACCAATGATCCGCAATAAACACTTTTAAATCTCATTCCTGGCGGATAAAAACTGGTACACGTTTACGGCGACAGGAGCCGGACCGTTTTTACGTGGGTTTTCGATATCCGTTCTCGTCTCCCCGTCAAATTTATACTCCTCCTGTGAGTGTCATACAGTGTCTAGGGATCGGTCTCAAACTACGATAGATCTTTTAAAAGTAAGTGATGTACGCGTGGTGGGACGAAAAAATTGAAAAGAAAATACGAAAAAACAGTTTCCTACGTATACGTAGGTACGAAATGCCCATCGTCTTTTGTTTAAAAGTTGAGTTTTTTTTTCGTACTTTCAATTCGATACGTTTAAAGCGATCAACTCGTCGGATCAATCGTACGAACACTTCTCGTTGTATATTCGATTAGCTCGACGGGTCGAAAAAAGCCGTCGATTTTCCCAGCAGCCTCGTTATCGTCACACCATTATTATTATTGTAATACGTATAGTAGCGATCCGCCGTAGCTCGCGCTAATAATAATAGCCGCGTCTGCCGCATGCGAGTCGCCCGCGAGAGCGTGTAAACCCGCTCGTAAAATTGTCCCGATCTGTAGGTATGTAAATACAGGGTTGTTCAAAACGATCCGTTCGATCGGGACGGGGGGCTCTCCTGCGTTTACGGATCGCCGGATCTCGCGTTGTCCGATCCTCCGTGTGGATTCCGCGTTAAAGACGTGCACTGGACGCGAGTCAAAAACAGAAAAAATCGAACGACAACAGTGGCGATAATAATACGGCCGATTACGGAAAAAAAAAAATCTAACGCGACGAAACGAACGGCTAGAACAATACGTAACACGCATGCACGTTGTTCGCGCGACCTAACAGAACATTTTGATTGTACGCGCGGTATTGAACTCGACGTAAATTTTTTTTTTCTATCAATTTTACCGTCCATTGGACACCGATTGATTTTAACGCACACTTGATACTTAACGTGTGCGCATCGCAGTTTAAATGTCGTCAAATATGTAATGCAGTTTTGTTTTTTTCACCGGGAAATCGAACGAAAATCGACCGGCGTGTTTCTTCGTCCGGTCAGGTCGGTCCGAGATTCCGGGCTGCGTTTTTTTTTCCCCACGTTCAGTTAAAACGTAATACGGTTTACCGAGAGAGGAACAGCGCCGCAGCCGGCGTGCAAACGGAGGGTTTTCCCGTCAAAAATGTCCCCCGTTCTCTCCGCGGACGGCCGACGACGTTTTCGCGCGACGTTCGTAGAACAGGAAGAAGAGACGCGGATTTCTCGATTTCCGTCAGTTTTCCGGACGTTCCGTTTGACGTTATGACGCGTTGTCTTCGATGAATCTTTTTCTTTTTCAATAAAGGAGAACGTAATAGAGGCGAGGTGGGCGTCGGCAGAGGACGAGCGGGCTAGTCTTACCTGTTTTGTTTTCGATATTCCGCAACGTACACAATACGTTGTTCATAAACCGTAAAAATCAAATAATCTAAATCCGTATGCAAAACCGCGGTTCTGTATAGCGAACCCTGTACATGTTACGACCGCATGATGGTGATACGTTGTAGAGGAAAACTCGGCACGTCATCCGACACAGACAGGGACACGTGTACCTATACGCGTACAAATTGACGTGCAGCGCCGACGGTGATAGGTGTGCCCGGGCGTGTAAACAAACAATAGTAGTGGCCGGTGCGCGTATTTCCGTTACCACCGCGCCAGGGACTCGGTTCTCGCGTTTTCGAACGGCACAGCAGGCGGATCGTCGGCGTGTGACGGTCGATTATTTAGGTACAGTGACGTGTTATAAAATCACCCAGGGCTGCAGGGATATTCGGTATGCAGCGCTCGAAATATTGAATACGCGCTAAGAACGTGACGAAAAATTTGAACTAAAAAACCGACAAAAACGAGACTTTTTCAAAATACCTAACGACAATTCGAAAAAGTATGCGAGATTTTTTTTTTTTTAAACGGTACATAAGAAAACGTGCAAACGCCGTGATATACATACGCTGATGGGACCGTTTTTATTTTTGAACCGCCCGAGAAGTATCTTTTACGAAACGCATAAATACGCGAAATCAAAATTTAAAAAGTCCGTGACTTCGAAAATACGGTTCTGAGCGAGCTCAGCCGCGTATGTATGCGTCTAAAACAAACTTTACAAAAATTAAAGCGACTCTCATCAAACCTGTGTCTTACCTATTTCAATGCTGCGTAAAAGTATCGCCCCGATTTATTCTTTTGGACGTTGTGATCTAAAAAATCTGAATCGACGTGTAAAAAACACCTTCCCCGTAATTTATTTGGCACTCCGTAAGAAATACACGGCCGACGAGCTTAACGAGAAAATAACAACACAAAATTGTGTGAACCAAATATATGTGTCAATAATACATATTATTAACGCACGGACACTACGTGTTATGGGATCGGAGGACAGATAACGGTTCGAAATCCTGTGACGTTACAATCACCAATTTAACGTCATATTATATAATGTACAATATATATATGAATGGATTTGGAAAAAAATTGAATTTGATAATAAACTAGTTTAACAACGTATTATGAACTTTTAAAACGTACAAATCTGAAATGTTCGTGTTATATTTTAAGAGCCGTCGCACTGGATTTCAAGACACAAATATGGTCTCAGCTGAGGTTCCATAAACTATGATAGGGTTATCCAATTTTCGTTCAGAAAACGGTTCTGAAATTGTTATAACGTCCACTATGTTTTCAGAAGGCAATTTTCGCAAATATTTATTTAAACAACAATAGCGAATATTGAGATTATTGTGACGATAGTATTTGATCAATTTTAAATGGTAGTAAAATCATGAAAACTTTTTTATTCGCAAAATCGTCTCGTAAAAACGGTGTTTTCGTTTTTGATTCAACTCATCAGCGTATTGGCTCTACGAAAAATGTCACGAAAGTGCAAAATTATGATGTTGCATCGGCATCACCAAAAATCCATTTATCCTATTAGAATAACGATCAAGTGCTCCCAAATATGTCCGTAATACGTGACGTTTCGTGATATGATCACGAGTTTAGAGCCATTTTCGGGAAATTGTAAAGACACAAACTCAGTTTTGTCCGATAATCCGTCAACGACGAAGACCCTCGATAAAGTAATAGTTTTTTTTTTTTTCTCAATCCGAAGATTGGTTTTTCACAAATTTTTTCACAATAAAATCGCCTCCTCCATTTTTCTCCATCCTGCCGATTCTTGAGCTCAGGAAGTGACTCGCGCATCCTGCAAAATTCGGCTAATGTATCTCGTCCCATAGGTTCCTTCTAGGTACCATTCCATCAACTATACGCAATTCATCTCCGTGTCTCGACGTGTGTCCTATCATCTGCCGTAATCTCCTCCTCTTTTCAATACATATCTATCAGTGTTCGTTTTTCATCCACTTTGTCCTGAAGATGTCTCCATTTGATCTACTATCAGTCCAGTTCGTTCCCGGCATCTTCTTCCTCCAATATCACGTCTGCAGAGCTTCAAACATACGTTTCTCTTTCTTGTTAACCGCCCAGGTCGCACTTCCGTACGCCACACTCCAGACGTACGTTTCTTTACGAGCCGTTTCTTCGCGTTACAATATGTTCATATTTTTTGATGCCAGTATTCCTGGTAGTAATATTAATACCTAAACAATATCGTTACCGTTATAACTGCGGGTTGATTAATCGATTTACGAGATACTATATAATATATAGGTATTCAAACGTACCGCCAAATTTGGACCGAATGAGAAGGCGATATAAATCTCTAAGGGGTTTTTTTTTTATTTGTCACGCAGAATGGTAATACGCGACCGGCGCATCGTTATAATGCGCACAAACTGCGGCCGATTTATATAAAATACGCGCATCTACAGTATTACGAGTGTGTATATCGCGCGCGCTATCTCGTCCGGCAATCTTTTTTTTAAATTTTTTATTTTTAACCCGCCGCCGTTGTTTCGCATGTATTATTCTCCACTTATCGTTCGCATCGCGGTTACCGGCCGCCGCGGCAGCTACTAGAAAAATAAAAACGCGACGAGTGTTGTTATGTTTGGAAAATTTTCAGGGCCGGATATGTATATTTGGATGCCCGGGGCAAATCTTTTTTTCAGGCCCGTAACTGTAGGAAAATTTTTAAAACGTCTCCCGGCAATATCTAACAAATAGTAGGTATTGAGGGAAAAAAAATCACGAACCCCGCGGGGCAGCTTTTCCTACTGTGAGAATTCGGAGAACGCAAATGATGTTGCGAACACAAATCAATACGTCATACATAATCTTTTAGTCGATAGTGGTTTCCATAATAATAAAGCTGAGACCAAAACGGTTAAAAAAATATTGTTCATTTCGTATTATTTCCTTAAGGGTCCTTAAGGTCCTTAAGGTCGTTCGTGGATTCTCTGATACAACCAAGTTTTGCACCTTTTTTTTTCAATTTTCGTGTTCTCTGAAAACGGTTCTAAACTCGTGTTTATATCAATAGAAACGTCGCACGACAACTCGTTCGCGACATTCGGCAGCACTCAATCGTTATGGATTTTTAGAATCGCACGTTATTCATTTTTTAAAACAATATCTTATACTTCCATACGACTGCGATCGTTTTTCGGTAGGCTTAGAGCCAACACTGCTGATAAGTTGAATATTAAAGACGAGAACCTGTACATATACCGTTTTTTTACAATCGACGATCGATAAGTGTACGCGTTTTCACGATATTTCACGGCCGTTTAACACCGATCGTCATAATTTCAAAAAAAAAAAATTGTACTTCAATTTCTTTAAGAATAAACTTTATTGTCTCGTAAAAACGTATTGCAGCTATACTATAACGAGTGCGGAACCGTTTTCAGAATGGAAATCGAATATGTTGAGATCATTTATGGAACTGCCGATATTGCGTATATTCGCGTGGTAAAATCCGGTGCGACGAATTATACGCCTTTAAGACCCTCCGTCGACCTCGTCGTCGACTATTATCATATTATTATTATAATATAAGCGAGGAACTATGACGATTCGAAAACGGCTTTTCCGTAGGCACTCTCATACGTGGTACCATTATTATAACAAGTATTCTGCGACGTTCGCCAGTCTCTCGTTAAAATGTATCCTGCGACTGCGAAAGAACCGGGACGTCGTAGACTTTACATAATATTATTATAATGCATGTGGTGGTCACTTGAACGTAGTAAGTACCTACTTACCTGTCGTACGTTGCACTCGGTGCAGCGCGATCGTTTTTTTTTACCTTTTCGCCCGAAAAAACGACAACAATCGACGTGCGCAATCGACAAAAAGAAAAAAAAAAAAATCAAAAAACTGTGTACACATCGACTTCGGAATACGTATGCCAAATCATCATAAAACGTATTTTCATTTCGCTCTGCGATTTTCCATCCCAATTTTACCGACTATAATAGATCTGACAACAAGGAATCGTATCGATTGATACAATTATTGTTAGTTACACACACACACACGGGTATATAATACGCTCATTTTGAACAAACAGAACGGCAGTACCTGCATTTATTATTACGTACATAGTTGAAATTTTTATTAAAAAAAAAAAATGTTAACTGTATTATGCGCGCGATGACAATAAAAATAAAAATTATGATTAAGAAATATAAATAGTACATAAGTTTATGATGTTTACACGAAATCGTTCATCAAAATTTTTGATAATATTACAATAATAATTGTTTCGCACTAAAACGTCGACGCATAATACTTTTAGGAGTGTGGACTAATTTGAACGCGAACCATACTTCGTGTACTACGTGTATTCGTCTGCAGAATACACTTGACGTACTTATTGCAAAACAAATAACAATTAAATTGTGTTTTTATATAAACACTTCTTAGTCATAATGATTTACGGCCGACGGAAACCACATCACTCTTTTAGTTATTTCGTTACCAACGAAACTCAGAATATTTGAAACCAAATTTTATATGAAGTCAAATAATCGCTATGGAATTTTTCCCATTTAATTTCGTAAACAACTTATTACAATTAACATTTTATAGGTAAGTCGACTCTAAATGTAAAAACATAATACAAATGGAAGTAGGTATACTTAATAATATGAGTTTTATGTAATAAAAAATCTTTGTCAGTCGCTTCTTCTCGCATTTTAAATGATTAGATACGTTTAAGCGTTCTAACTATAATACAAGAAATATAAAAACGATCGAAGTTAATATTGAAATAGTTCATTTTTTTAAACTTCAGAGATTGACCCACGTCCATAAACATAATCACAAATATCTATGAAACCTATTTATTTATACAGCGACGATTTTTCGAATTATTTCTAGGGGTCCATCGAATTTGTCTTATGATACAAATTTATGTGTTTAGCGTTTTTAAATTTATAAGGAAAACCAATACACGGCACGTCATTTATTTAATAAATTTGGTGGTTGAAATCCTCAGGACCCATTCATGATTCCAACACATTTTTCAAAAGACTTTGAATTCTCCCCGTGTAGTCGTCCGGCCCATTAGCTCAGTTGGTTAGAGCGTCGTGCTAATAACGCGAAGGTCGTGGGTTCGATCCCCCCATGGGCCACACACTTTTTTTGCTTTTTTTTGTTTACTCCACAACTGTGTACAACGCAACACTGTGATTCTCATTATAAATTCAGATAATGTTTTTTTGTTAGCGTTATTAAAGATTATTTCACCTATAAAATCGAGGGTACTGGAAAATCGACGCTTTTTTTTTATTCATATCCAACGTACGGACTGGAAGAAGGTAAGATTTTTTTTCTGTCGCCCAGCTTTTTTGATTCGTTTTTTTCTGAAACCATATTATTATTATTGTCATAGAGATTCAATAGATATTATTGTTAGATAATCGTTATGATTTATAGATAAATTCATCGGTCGATACTAGTAACGCTATCTAACTTTTGAACCACACGGAACAAAACCAGTTTTAAACTGAGTAGTAAACCGCCAGATCGTATACGTTATTTGATACTAATATTATTTCGTTATATTCTACTGTGGAAATACAACATATCTCTGACCGATTATTTGTACGAAACTCTAGAGGGATTTTTCAAAATAATTCAGTAGCTAATGAATTAACGGGAAAAAATTTCGTCGCGAATCGTTTCGTTGCTTCGCGGAACGCGAAATCTGGGAAACGCCAGTCGTCGGATATCGTGTGTGAAATTTTCTCTATATATTTTACGCGAAACCATTTCAAGTCAATTTTTTAAAGACACGAACGAAGAAAATAAAACTACAATTAGATCAGTAGTATTTTGTGAATTTTTTTTCCCTGAATTTTTCAACGCTCGAAACGTATAAAAATCGTTTATTTCATTGACGGATTATTTGAAGGATCGGTCACGGTCGTGGATCCTCGACCAATCTTCTACGACCGTACTTGGAAGTACAACGGGAGAAAGATAAATTTATAAGATATCAGAGCCAAATCGTTAATCGGCCTCCACGTGAAATGGGTCAGTAGGTATCGGCAAAAACCGACAACAATTAATATCAATGTAAAATTATATTCAAACTATAATGACGAAACTATACTAAAACGAATTACAAAATGCGAATATTCGAAGTGATTTTTTTGATAATACGGAGATAGCTGTTTTATGACGAAATCTATGATAGTGGATAATTTTCGTGGTAAGTATATAGTTAATGATTAAGCAAAAATACAGCAAAAATAAATCGTCATGTATTTTGAACAGTTTTTCATTCGGTTTATACAAAATATTTCGTTTTCTATCTTTTATAGGTTTTCACGCTGATTTTAACTGTACAAAAATATAAACGTTGACTCGCACAAAATGAAAATGTACAAATATTTGCGAAAATTTCTTAAAACCACTCTAGAGCCTTCTGTCTC
Source organism: Hormaphis cornu (assembly GCA_017140985.1). Taxonomy (NCBI): domain Eukaryota; kingdom Metazoa; phylum Arthropoda; class Insecta; order Hemiptera; family Hormaphididae; genus Hormaphis; species Hormaphis cornu. The sequence goes on from CM029359.1 coordinate 19,725,203, forward strand.
TCGGTATTTTAGACCTAAAATAATATCTGTCTGGTGATAGTTCTATCAGTACCTACGTCCGAATATACGTGGACCGAAATATAAATTATGAAAACAGATTTTTCAACCGTTTACAAAATGAATAATGGTTTATTTTTCTTGTAGTTCTGACGGAACTAAATAGCAAACGCGTATACAGTTAAAGTGCGAGTAATTTAATTTTAGGGGCATAAATAGGCAATTTAGTAACGAGATTGTTGCTATATTATGCAGTGTGTAATAAAAGCACAATAATAACAGCTGTCTTACAATTGATTTGCTGTGCATGGGATGTACATTTTTTTTTTTCAATAAAATAACTTTGTGGCTCGTGTGCGGATTTATAAATACCGGAACAGAGGCCACATACAAATGTAACATTACGAAATTCGAGGTCAATTTTTAACCGTTCGCTTGTGCAATATTGTAGGTACGCAGCAGTCACAATTAATCAAATAACTGTTTGTACTTACACTGTTTTAAATTTTGAGTGAAGCGAAGAATGTATATTGGCTTTTACAATATCATGTGTCATTTATTAATTTTTTATTTAATTTTTTACTACACTATGAATAATCACGATAACTTCTTCAGTAATGCTCTGACATTTGAAGTCAGTACCTCTAATGATAGATACACAGACGGTACTTTGAGGGGTCATAGATTTAAGCGTAAAAAATTTACAATACTATAAGCAAAAATTAATGAAAAACGTTACAAATTACGACAAACGTGTTTTTGACATGATCGGTTCAGATTTTTGGCCATTACTTCCAAAACAATGATTACAATAATAGCTGTGACATTCAAGTAGTATTAAAATTGGCAAGGTATAAATTTCTGATAAAAATTTCGAGATATTTCAAAAAATTTTGAGCTGAGAATAGAACTTTGAAATTTTCGAAAAAATGTTTTTAAAATTTAATACAGAGTTCCCAATATGTAAATACATTATTATGCTACTAAATAATTTCGAAAATCCGTAGTCAAAATTTTTATATTTATTTTATGTAAAGTTGGAAAACTCTCGAAAATCCGTCATTCCTTTGACTATTTTTGGAAAAAAATTCGTACACCACACAAATTTGTTATTTAAGATTTGAAAATTAATTATGTTATGTAAAACAAATATTGCTATCAAAATTAAAAAAAAATCCGACCAATAGATTCTGAACGCGTACAAAAAAAAAAAAAACGTAATTATTAAAAATAACGGACCAAATTGTTTGAAATTTTCACGAGTCAATGAAATACGTGGGTACAAATTTCGGAATTTTCGGGTCATTTTTAGGAAAATTCTAAAAATTAAAAACATTTAATTACTCCCTCCGTATGGTATCGTTTGATATTATTCTTTGGGGGTTTTTTTTTTTGGTATTAGTTTTAAAATTATTTTCTTACGATGATAAAATCGTGATTTTAAACAATTGTATCGTGAACATTTTACCGTTTTTACAACTTTTAATTCTAGCGCCTGATAAAACTATAAAAGACTAATAGATTAAAGTCCAATGGAACGGGGCACAATTTGCACAGTTTAACCGAGCTCACTCGGAATCGTTATTTTTGTAAGAAGTTTATAACGTTATACGATTTGTAATATTAAACCTTCGAAAATAAGGACCCACGGCATCAAACGCGATCTATATAGTGAGCGATTCCGGCTTTTTTGATATTATAAAATGAAAACCATAATTGATGCTCCTGTTATTGTTGCGATACACTAAACAACATACACTCATGTGTCACGTGTGCGTCCCGACATTATCATAATGTTGTTGCGTTTTAAAATTGTATTATGTAATGAATTTAAATATTTAAATATTTCACTTTAAGTACCCAAAAATAAAATAAATATGGGTTTATTTTTAATACACTTGAACGTTGAACGTACGTATACACAAAACAGGTTATTCCGTAGTGAATTTTACATTAATTTGAGTTTCGTTTTGATTCCGTGGAAAATTAAAATTTAAAACGTTCACGAAACGACTTTGTAAAATATTCACGGAGAGTGATTTTTTTTTTAATCATGTTCGCTCTTTTTATTATACTAATAAATGGCGTATACTAGTTTAGATCCTCGTGCAGCTTGAAACGTTCAAGATTTGTTGAGAATAATAATTATCATAATATCTTTTTTTAATGTATACCAGCCATAACCGAAAGAGAATATTGTATTATTTGATTTTTTTACTATTCGATTAAAACGGCATGTTTATTTTTTCTCAATAACCGCGAAAACAAACATTTGTGACACAAATGTTTATGGTAGATGATAATTTTAATTCTATGAAACAGGTAATAAATAGTGATATAGTGAAGTGTTCAAATGTACGTACGTGTAAAAAACTTCTCGTAAGTTAGTTTGACGTTTTTTCAATTTATTGAGTTGTTTCTTTAAAACTATGTTTAAAAAAAAATAAACACGACGCGCGTACATAGAAAACACCTGTTCAGTCGGTCACACAGTGTTATGGTCGCGGTGACTCATAAAATAAGAATAAAACTAAAAAAATTACCGAACCATTATAACGTTTAAAACTAGTATTAAAACTCCAAACATTCGCTACATCCAAAATTATTTCTCTGCACCCCACATACCCTTTTCTATCTTAGAATTTACATCGTTTCGTCCTTTTTTTTTTTTTTTTCTCAGAATTTACTCCCGTTCTTCGTCGGGTTTTATGCGATGCGAATAGTATATGGTCTCATCAGCTCCATAAGCCTAAAAATAATAGGGTCATTTCACTCCTAAAACGGTTTTTTATTGTTTTCAATGTGAAACAAATGAAGCTGTGACAACACGTTCGATCAATTTCAAACGGCCGTAAAAATTATGAAAACTCATTATTTGTTTGCAAAATCGTCCTGTAAAAACTGAGCTGTCAACTCATCGGTTGTCTAAATACCCAACGAAAAAATAATTACAACAACGGAAAACGTATGCAAAATTATAATGTTTTTAACATTACATTGCGACTCAAAACACGCAGGTTACTGTTGAAATAACTCGATCGAATGCGTCTAAAAAAGTTTTCCTCACGGTAATCATACTGTCCAAACTCGGGATTAAATATTTTTCGAAAATTTTTTTAATTAGATCACGCAATAGGAATACAACACAGTTAGAACTATGGATTTAAAATGTTGGATTTTTGTATCATTACGAAACAGTGGAACGAATAATATAGAAAATTATCACATACACGTCACCGTTTGAGTCTACGACTGTTTGGACGGGTTAGGTAAGGTTAGGTTTGGCCTGAAATGCAGCTGTGGACCGCCATATCGCTTTTGGTTGAAGAAGCTTACCGACAGTTCCTCAGCTTATGCAGTTTTTGATGGTCACTAAATTTCTTAGCGCATCTTTTCGAACAAACCTTGGGGCATTTAAGATTACTCGTATGGGACATTAGATTGTAATGTAAGTATTTGAATTTTGTTTGTGCGCGAGTCGTGGCACATCGACACCGGGACTGCTGAGAACAAAAAGCAGAGGACGTTTGTTTGTACACCGATGTAATGAGCGTCTTCCGGAATATGGAGTTTGACGATTTATCGGTGGACGTAACATTTTTGAGCGTTCGTGTTGTTGTTGTAATTTGCAGGACGTTTTTTTTTTTTTTCATCTAACAACACTCCAAGACATTTAACGTTGCTGAGCTGTATACATTTTGTCCGTTGTACTTTTCAAGGCGTCGTAGTTTTTGGGTCTGACGCGAACAGAACTGCTGAACTTTTCTAGGACTGTTTGCCGACTTTGCGCCCATTCGGTTTGGACATCGCGTTTCTCGATACATACGATCACGAAATCAGAACCGCAAGCGCACGAAAATCGGTAGAGCTCAGAATCGGAAAACATAAACTTTACCGTGGTTACGTGACGAAGACGAGCGGTCGTGCGAACGGAATTTTCCGATTCGGTTTTGGTCTCTCGCGGTGTTACAGCTGCGTACAACACGACATTCGTAATATTACACGCATTCGTCGGACTGGCATAAAGAGCGAAAAAGTAAAAAAAAATGTACATATTATTATAATATAAAAACCGTACAGAATATTATTATAGTAAAAACCAGTTGCTGCGATGTCGTCGTCGCGCAGGCTGCGCCGGTGATTTAATCGTGATTTTTTTTTTCTTATTTTTTTTTTTCGTCTCGTCGTTACTGGACGTAACACCAGCTCACTGTACTGTACATTATAATATTATTATGTACCGGCTGCTCTGCGCCCAGCGCGGTGCCGGCGTTCGGACGAGTCACCGAAAAAATACGATTTACGTTGTTGTTGTAAAAAAAAAAACGTTTTTTTTAGTCGCATCGCGTGTAGTAAAAAAAGCAAAACGCCCGTCGACGGTCTGTTTAATGATATTACGAGGAAGGTCCGAAAACCAAAAGCGACCCGGGAGCCGATAAACGTGTTGTCTCAACTGCTACGAAAAAAAATATTGTACGTTAAGACCTTACCAAAACTCTTCTACATCGCGTAAGGTGTCCAGGTTTGACCGCATTTTATAGGTTTTAGGCTATTAGGTTGTATTGGTAGCGATTGTTTTTTTTTTCCCCAAAGTATTGGTACTCTCGCAAACCATATATTATCATTATTCAGTGTGGGCCTATATCTATTTTGAATTCCGCGGTCATGCCGTTTTTAGTCGTAACCGCGGTTCGGACACACCGCTCACTTGCTGTTTCGAGACAATTATTAACGTTTCCCGGGCGATTATAGTCTCCTCGAGGGCGCGCGATTTTTTTTCTTCGGGGCCAGGATAACTAGGTTTTCCAACACCGCCCCCTTACCACGAACAGAGACCTGAAAGAAAAAAACAGGGAATCGAGGCCGTTTTCCTATCGTGCCGAAAATCATGCTTCGTGGAACGTCTAGAACAGTGCAGTCGCATTGATGCTGACTTTGACTTCAAAATATTGTTTACAAACTTTAAAAATGGGATATCTTACTGATTTCAATAACCGTTTTTGCGTCCAAGTTCATGATTACTGTTCGTTATTCTTCAAAATTTCGTCAGTCGGTTGCGCCGCACCCTGCAGTAATACTTAACCATCCAAAGACTCATAGTGCATATAAAGTCGTAGTGCCTACTTGCGCACGAAACTACCCTGCACGCGACCTAGACGTTAACGGTGTACAAAAGTGGTTTTAAACGCGTTATTGTATGTCTGAAAGTGACAATGATAATTTAAGTATAAAATAAAATAAAAAAAAATTTGACGATGCAATAATCCCCTTCAAAAATACGATTCTGAACGAGCCCAGTTGTTTAGTGTACATACGCGTGCTGGAAAAACGAATTTGACAATAAAAACTTTTATCAAATATCTGTAACATCTTTCCGATATTTATATAGTGTAAAAGTTTCTGCTTGGTCCGATCTTTATTTTGGACGTTATGATCAAAGAAAATCTAAATCGATGTGTAAAAAACACGTACCCGTAATTATTATTTGTTCCCACCGTAAGAAATACACGGCCGCCCGGAATGACGACGAGTCTTACGACAAAATTACAACGTGAAATCGGCTATAAACCAAAATCGTGTTAACACAATTTTTCTAAACTTCTTAACGTGATGTGTTAAACTATCTTGTTTAGATTGTATTAAAGTTTCGAGACTCAAACGTAAAAACTAGAGGTTTTATGGGATAATAACTGTGTAAAATTAAATTCTACAAAAAATTCAAAGTTCCACAATTCCCTTAAAAATGATCGATTGAAATTTCAGCAGTAAGCTCATGAAACTCTTCCTAATGACATACATACAGTTCAAGTGGAACGGAGCAATTTCGAAAATTTTAATGTTTTCGTTTTTTGCTCATAACTTCAAAAATAAGCAACATTTCAAAAAACGCTTCAAATGACGTACCATCTCGGTCAATTGCCTATCTTTTGATGTACCATACGTTAAAATCGGAGCAGTCTTTCTACTGGAACTTCTGATTATAGAGGGAAAAAAAAAACATCTTTGTAAAAACAAAACATTTTTCGCCGACGCTCAGAATCTAAAAAAACGTAATTTACTTTGAAAAAACGAAGAACGTACTTAGATCCTCGGTTTTTCATCCGTCTTAGAAGAAGAAGCCCTATTATACTAAACACCGACGACAACCCTTTTCAAAAATTTTGATGAAAAATTGTAAAAAAAAAAAAAATACTTAATTCTCATATTTTTATGTTTCGTATAAATATTCAAAGTCAGTTTGTACATCGTGTTAGCCTTGTAGCAGAAGCTAAAAACATAAATAAATCAATCATTGGCCATCACCATCACTAGAGGCGCCTTAGAATACAGAAAAGCGAAATCGATTTAAATACTATACATCAGCAAATTCCGGAAATCGTGGGCGTTACGTGATTGAGGCGATAACAAAAAAGAAAAAAACAATTTAATAATAAAAATACAAAAACAACATTAGGAAGTGTTTGTTATTATGTCATACAAGCGGATAATTGGCATACGCGCGCGGCCATTGTGCCGTTTGACGACGATTCGTTTACGACGAATGTATTATTATTATTATTACTACTTTGCCGCACAGTGAGTTTTCATTTCCTCCATCGCGAAAACGGGAAACGGCGCAGTCTGCCGGCTCGTATTATATTTGTTTCAAAAAAATGGGTCAAATTCGACCAAAAACGTTAAAAATCACGGCAAACGTGTTTTTTGACATGATCGATTTAGTCTTTTGGCCATAACTTTCAAAATAGGAACTAGCTGAAACTTTTAAACGACGTTCGAATAGATAAAATACAAGCTTGGTCCGAGTTTCAAGTGATTTCGAAAACTTTTGAGCTAGGTATAGAAATTAAAAATTTTCGAAAATTTCCATTTGCTTTGTGGTTTTTGTTCGACGAAAGATTTAATTTTCGAAAAATAGTTTCGAAACACAAGGTTAACGACAAGTGTATACATAAACAACTAAAATATTTTGAAAATCCATAATCACGATTTTTTTTTTTATAGTCGTTTAAACTTGGAAAATGGTCAAAAATTGGTCATACCTTTGACTTTTTTTTAGAAAACAATTTGTATCTCACACAAATTTGTTATTTAAGAATTGAAATGAAGATATGTTGTGTAAAAAAAAAAAAAAAAAAAAAAAGTTCTATCTGATAAAAAAAAAATTCAAAATAATCTACGCAATAGATTCCGAATGCGTACAAAAAAAGTGTTGGAAAACGTTCCGATTTTGGTTGTAAAAAAATGAAATTACGCGCACTATCATGCAGTTGATAGGTACTAGAATCGCGTTTACGCCTCAAATAATGGTCCAAACGGTTTGAAATTTTCACACGTTATTTAAATCAATATTCTTCGTACGTGCAGGATTTTTGTAATTTTTGCACCATATTTATTGCTAAATTTGGTTTTTTCCACAACGTGTACTAGACAACTGTGGTCGCTTAGAATCGTATTTTCAAATTGCGGGTTATCAATGATAGGCCACACAATATACGTCGCGTCGGAAACGAACGACAATAACGGCCGGAGAATTACGAAAATCGACGGATCGAATCTTCGCTGAACAATATGTATTACGCACGTCTGCGTGTAACACAATACAATAACACTATGGCATTTTCGCAATATGTAAACAAATCGTAACGTGACCATCGTAAGTGCGTGTTGGCCAGCCAAGGACACTTCGACGCGATTTCAGAGTCAAGTCTTATAACGCAAACACCGTTTATGCTGACAGTTATAGCGTAAAACAGTGATAATAATTCTAGTTTAATACTATTGTGTAATGTTGTGATTTGTCGAACATTTTGTTATTGTTTCGTCGTCATCATCGTTCTGCAGAAAGCATTGGCGTGGACGTGGTTTTTTTTAAAGACGAAAAGAAACCATTGTTAAGGAAGAATATTCGGTAGAGTTGTTCGATCCGCCGGACCGGCCTAATGTATAGGACTACTTTATTTCAATAGCGGCTGTAGGGCTGTGTTATAGAAGGGCGAGTCCTAGTTCTTTTACAACACAAACAAAACAATGTAGTTTTTGTTTTGCGAACTGATTCAGAAATGCCATTCTACTGATGTTGAGCTGTTTTTATTGAAAATGAAATTCAATTTTCAACAATAAGGTCAAACTTAAACTCCGATAACTTTGAAATAAAAATAAAGTTTAAAAAATTGGCCAATGGCGGTAGATCGAGAAATATGTATACGTTCACTTGACTGCATCAACAGGCAAAAAATTACACGAAGATTTTTAAAATATTTTTTAGGGTCATCGTAAGCCTAGTATCAACTTTAAGCAAAAAAAATGATGGGATGTTATCCCCTTAAATGGAAAGTCGTTAAAGTCCCTTACATTCTAACCAGTTACTACAACTGATTATTTGTCACAAAATCAATCGCATCGAATTATCGATATCGTTGTCTACCGCTATTACGTAGTTAAGTGTTATACAAAATTGTTATAAATAAACATTAAAAATGTATAGAATATATAATATAAAACTGCTTGCGGTCAACACTCACAAATATTACATGTACTTTAAAACTTTATAGTAGGTGTATACTACTACTAAAATGTTTGTCGCACGATTTTTATTTTTTAAAAATATAACGAATGAACACAAATTTATCGTATGAAGTAAACGATTTTGTTTTTTTTTTTTATCTAGTATCTTATTGCGCAGTTATATGTTTCACAACATACCGTATTTGTCGTAAGTTAATCGGTCAAACAATGACTTTTTTTGTGAAATTAAAAAAAAAAATACATATTGAACTGTTATTAGAATTTATGTCGCTGTGTTTTCGCCATCTCAACATATTCTACGAGTATGTTCTGTAAAAATCATTTATATTATACATATTGTATCTGTTAAAACATGAAATAAATAAGGGTTTAGGGAGTGAGTAAAAAAAAAAAAAAACATTATATCGTTAAACAATATTGATCAAGTCCCGCATTATCCCAATGCAGGAAACACGCGATCGATATAATAACAATAAGCGTAGGTACTCTTAAACTTATATTATGACGTTTTTTGCAAGGCTGAGCAGGTTAACAAAAATTTAAATCAAGTTGCCACCGCTGCAAAAATTATTTTTGGATTCCCTTTTGAAACCGTCTGATACTTAAAAAAAAAAAAAAATTTTAGTCGGTACAGATTAATTTAATTAAAGTTAATACTCAACTTTTTAACGTAATTTTAACTTTAGAGCGCCCAGCCTTGATTCTTCTGGCTCTATCGGACATAAAAAGAAATCATATTCCTGTGCTGATTGGACGTTAAATAAAAATAGCACGTTTTCTCGGTATATTTCCGACTTGGGTAAAGAGTAATCGCACGAATGTATCCGGCAAACTCCGCAACTGGACGTATGCGCGTATAAACAGGACGTATGGAAATGAATAATTATATTGTTTCGTAATACCTCTACACGATATCGCAATTATTATTATTTCTGTTAATTCGTGTGCACGCAGCTCGTAAGTAGCTGATGTTTTTCACTTTAAAATATGTTCGCTGCCGAATATTTCGTAATAATAAATCGTGTTGGCACATTGGTCAAACCATATAATACATATAATACTATTATTTCTACATGTGTACTTTTACTGCAGGTTTGTACTGCAGTTAATAATAATTGACGATCGTGGTAAGAGATATATTCAAATTCGATTTTGGTCAAACGACCGAGTCGGCAGTCGATTACTATACATTTAGTCGATTTATTTCCTTGTCCGTTCAAAAGCGAGTTACATCGTAATATTATATTATATACGTCACGAACATAATATAATAATAATTATAGATAATGTCAAAAAAACATTTGTCAATACATATTTTTTAACGGTTTAAGCACACGTCTTCACGTACATCTCACCGACAGTTTGCGTAATCTAAAAACTTAATCCGTTTCGTGCACACCTACTCTGTTTTCCCTGTTTTCTCTGAAGTCGCATATTATTATCATACCTACTCAAGTTTACTATGTTAACATGTTATAATATATATCATAACGTGCGGGACTCTAGTTATTTAAATGAGACGGGTATAGATAACAAATTTATGTTTTCTTACTCGTGTATAATAATTGATGAATATTTAATTTCCGGAGAAAATAAACATATATAACTCCTACCTACGTGCAGCTCCCCACAAACACAAATTTTTGGAAATCGAGATTTTTGGTTTTTTACTTTTAATAGGTTTTTACTTTACATGGTTAACCCTATAGATTTAGGAATTTAAAAACGGTGTAACAATTATTATTTTTCTGTGCTGAATCCGTTTTTCACGCTTTTTTTGAACTTATTGTACACTGAATTGAACTTAATCGCGGTTTTTTGTAGTACGACACGAGAGAAAAGAAATAGAGGTAAGTCCAATATCCAAGGTGAAATTTCGCAGTTCCATTTCTCTTTATTTTTTCATATAAAATGTAATTATTACAAACAAACAAAAACCGTGCCCTACGATTTGTAATTTGTAAGATATTATTATCTATAACGAAGAATGAAGTATGAACTCGAATCGACATCGCGGTTTATTGGCTATCTGCTATTTTAACCGAAAACGGTTCGCCGTGTCATATTCTGTTTATCAACTTCATAATTAATCAGTACGATTTCTTGTTGTGACCATGATTTAGAACAGAAGCAACACATTTTGTTCTCACCTAACTTTGTACGAAAACGATTCATAACTCGAATTTCCTGTGAAACTACTAAATGATGCCAGCAATTGGTACAGGAAGGTAAGACAAGTTGATTGCGCGTCATACCGTCTCTTTATCTCTGAGTTGAACTTTCGCTCTGACGATAGAGAATCTTTGTTATACTTATTCTTTAAATGTGAAATTTAACGGTTTTGAGCAGGATTTACCGTTTTTTTTTTTTCGAAAGAAAAAACGTTTCCAATTGAAATCATCTTCGGCCGAAATCGGTGTTACCGATTAGCTTAGTGGCTTAGCACGGCAGAAATTTAAGTTTCGTCGACTGTGCGATAAGCCGCGGGCCCGTGTTCCGTACCCGACACCATTTTACAACTATTTTTTATGCGCAGAAATAATAAAAAAACGTTTTTTTTTTTTGTTCACGAAAAGCAATAAACAGCAAACAATCCCACACAGTCATAATCCGCGATTACTGCCGACTCCTCCGCGCTGCGACGACGTGTCGATCCGAGGCGGTGTATCTTTGTAAATATCGCGTGTAAACAAATAAGTACAATGAAAACGTGCGTCAATATTTGCTCGAACTGACCGTCTTGTCAGATGACATCACGATAACTATGTATAACAATATGTCTACAGCGGATAAGTCATTAAATAGTTTACGTCATAGGGTTTGGAATTTTCTGAATTTATTCCGAGCGTGTAGGACGTTTTGGAAATGCGAAAGAATATTACCTTATATCATTATAACTGAAGCGTGTGCGCGCGTTAACGTTTTCATTTCACGTTTTTTTAAAAAAAAAAACAGATGTCATCACTCTAGGCCGCTTGGGTAGTTTGACGGATTAGCGACCACGCTTTGGATTCGAAACTGATTCGAAAATTGTGGTTCAAACGCATCGTTTAGTGTCTGAAAGCAATGTTCGCCTTCGAAAACACGATTCTGAGCGAGTTCAGTTGTCCAGTGCGGGTACGTCCTGGTAAACTGTTCGAGAACTTCGAGGTTCCCTATTTAGCTCAAACATTTTTGAAATCGTTTGAGACTTTTATAACGAGCCTGTATCATACCCGTTTTAGTGTTACGTAAGAGCTTCAGCTTGTCGCGAACGTTATTTTTTGGATGTTACGACCAAAAAACTAAATCGATGTGTCCGAAATGGAGATCGTGGATTACTACGTACTACCCATTATGGGGTAGGGCAAAATAGTGTACCTGGCAAAACATTTTTCAATCGTTTATAACGCGTTCAATTCGTTTTGTACATGAAAGTTTGAAATCGACGTGGAATAGTTTTTTATAACGATTATACTACGGTTCAAGAGCCGTTCTTACGCCGGGTTTGGCGATTTCACCATTTTCGTCGTTTTACACTCAAACAAATGCTTTGAACACGATTTAAAGCCGAAATCCCAATTTTCATGTGGTATTCAACGTAACGTACGGAGCGCTCCTTTTACCGTAAAACGTCGTTACGAACGTGGAAATTTCAAATGTTTCGCCGTAAGATTCTCGATTTTCGTTTTCGGGGTGAAGTTCAAAAAGTAATCGCGAAATTCCATCAAACGCTTCAACAGTAAGAGTCCATAAACGTTTTGGAAAAGTTACCAAAACCGGAGCGTTTCTTCCGTATAGGAAAAAAAGTTGTGAAGAATCTATAAAAGTGGGTAACATTTGTTTTTTTTTTTTTTTTAAACTTTTTACCTAAACGTTTACGTCTGAAAAGGTCAATAATATCGTACCGGACGTTGTAAATTTTTTTTTGAACATTTTAACATTGCCGGGGGGGACTCATGAAACGATTTTGAAAATTTCAACTGCAAAAGACCGTCTATCATCGGCCGATTTTTTCTGCTCTCCGCCCGCTCCTTTCGCGACCGCGCGTTTATGACGTCGTATTCCCGGCCGCACCGAGTCACGGCCGTCATTGTTATTAACGACGTGTAAATGTTAAGGTCGCTGAGCATTTTTATCACCACAATATCCATCGTACGTCGTTTGTTGTTCCATCCGTATTGACCATTAATAATATTATTATAGTGTTGGTTTTTTTTTTTTTTATATACGTCGTTTCCGCGGTGTCAAATATTATTGTGTGTTTTAAAATATCGATCCGTCCGTTTTCGCGGGCTCAAAAATGATACTTGTCTCGATTGATTACCACCGACGTTTCGAACTCGGAAATACACAATCAATATTGTTACAACACCTATCGCGGTACCTACGCACGATTTATATCGCGATCGGCCGTCCGAAGTTTATAAGACAACGTCATAATAATTGTACACAGGGATCATTGCCAAATTCTCACCCCGTCCAAATCGATACGTCGCTCTTACGACGCGTTTGATATTAACATTTTTTCATCGCCGACAGCAGCATGATAACATTAATCATATAATAACAAGACAATATTTTGTTCGTGAACGACGCATATTTCTGTTTGTTCGTAATATGTTTTCGCGTTCGTTTTCACCGTCGTCGTGCCGCGTTGAGGTCGTGCCTTTCAGCCGTCTGCGCAATACGCATCGGCAACAAATACAACCCATATAAGCACGATACACGTATTTTGGATGTATCTGTCAATCGTGTCCGATTCGATTTTATGATAATAAATGTTTCGGTCCACCTTTCTGGTGGTCGACCGACACGCGCTCGCACATCCGGGTCCAAAATTATGTGTCAATCTCGACCATACGCGCGTTATACGTTGGAAATCTTCAGTTTTTTTTCTTTTCGGTCGACGGTGTTGCACGGGACAAAAGAAAGTAAGGAAGGAAGGCAGGAAAGCGAGTAAATTTGAAGTCGGTACGAGAAGTTGTTTGGCGTATCGCTCGATAATACCAGGAAAACAGTCCCATTTCATATGTAGTAATTGTAGGGATAATTTTTGTCAGTTAATTCGGTTTTTACCAGCAGGCATAACGCCAACCTACGTAACCGAGCTCGCTCAGAATCGTTTTCTCCTAGGCAATGATCGCTTTCAGATATTAGACGTTGCGTTTGAACCATAATACTTCCAGGCAACAGCATACACATATTATCTATACATATCGCGATATTTACACACGTTGCAAGACCAATAAATTAAACACAAATCGTCGTGTGTAAGTGTTTTCATTTTTTTTTTTCGCACGTCCCGTCCCGATGATAAACGACATGTTTGTATGGAATTATTGTTCCGCGCAGTGCAAAGACAATAATAATTTTTCCATCGTAAAAACTAATAAATAACAGCTAAAATTATTTTAATAATATACGTATTATGTATACTCAATAGTTCTCGCGCTACACGTCATCACGTATTTATGTTTCTCTCTTCTTCAGCTGTTACGAAAAGTATTTTTCTTGACGATAATTTTTATTGAGGCATTACCATCTCGGGTTCTGCAGACGGAAGAAAAACTTTGAAATTAAAAATATTTTTTTTTTAAAGGTATATCAAGGTAGATAACATGGCACTGATGGACCAATCAATATATATATATTTACGTCTATACGTCTAGCTGTTATATGGACCCTTTTTATGTGAACTTGGCCAGAGCGCTGCCATCGAGGAAAAATTCATTTACACGACCGACAGATTTGACTAATTGTTGCCTGTTGGACATTTTTAAAATATTTGATAACGTGATGGGCTCGTCAGGGGTAATTTGAAATTATAAGCTCGTAGAGGAGAAAGAAGGTTACAATACTGAGAGTGGAGAAAAATCGGGGTTTTTTTTTCCCGTTTGATTTTCCAGTAATACTAAAAACAAAATTAGTCTCAGATTGAACTCCGAGCGATACGTTTTGGACGTTGCGATAGCCAATACCTAGTGTAGAAAAGGGACTGTTTAGTTTATTGTGAAAACTTTCACAGCTGTCAGTATACTATAATACACGGTCGCGGCTGTAGAAACGCCCTGCAAATATGATATGAGGGAACATAACATGGCGTCGATCACTTTCATTACTTCATAATATTATTGTTTCGTTGTTGCGGCACAACTGCAACTTATCGAAAAAAAACTGTATACAACTATTGTTATAAAAATAGTTATTCGAGAGCCACAACTCGCCTACAGCCAAACGAATATAGTAAAAATAATCGGATTTATCATATTTTTACCTCTCAAAATCTCATCGATCATCGTAATCTTTGCGATACTGTCGTTTTTATTGGTCATGTTAATCTCTACGAACCGAAAGATTTAATGCGTATAAAATCCTCCGTTTATGTACGTTATTATAACGTGTACCTACGTATATTGTCGGCGCGTCGTACCGGGTACAATTCGTTTATATTCTCTTTTATTATTGTGATTTGCGCACGTGCATTATGAAAATCAAACGTCACTCAATTTCGTTTCACGACGGAGGAGTTATATTGGAAAAATTGTCATTGAAGGAAAACAAAGATAAATCATAGCGATAGTTGTACGAGAAAAACCAAAAGAGGAAGAAAATCGCGTTTACCGATTTACAAAATGTATTCAAACCGTAGAAAGAAAAAAAATGTTTGTATCGAAGTTAGATTAAACATAAAAGAAGTTGGAATAATTGATAAAAATTGTGTGTACGCCTAACCTACCATTTTCGGTACAAAAACAACGCCGACCTAACCCAACCCGGTTCAACTTGACCAAACATCTAACTTGGCAACAACGGAGTTTTTAACTATACTACGTATTGTATTTTTGAGGTCAAAACAACTTGATTGTAATCGGTGTAGTGAGCCCAGTGTAAATGTGTTTCGTACAAAACAGAATTTTTTTGTTTTTTGCGCGCTTTTCGACTACACTGTTATCCTCTCTCTCTGTACGTTCAAAGAGGAAAATAACAATATTTTATGTTGGCTACATTCCACATCACGAACTCGAGTTTTATACGTGGATATACAGTTTTTTCCCATCAAAACAACGTATTGTTGTTGTGAACGGACACTCAGCACGTATACTATAAAATAATTTTTAAACGTTTTTAATAAGACAAAAAGTGTTATCGTCAATCGTATACGCGTAAAGACTGCGAACGAAAACTACCATCAAACATAGAAATAGGTGTATAGAGTGTATTGTATACCGAGTAAATATTATGGGAACGAAATAAAATTTGGCGCATTAACGCATTAAATTGTTATAAATAGTGCATGGACGACGGCTAAAAATAATTTTGAATACGTGGAGTACCTATAGTTGATCGGGAAGAAAAAAATCAAACGATCTGGTCGGAAATATAAATAGGAAAAAGTAGATGTGTTTATTAAATTGATGTTCCCTAAGATAATATATTTGATAGGTACAACCAAAAAAATCAAAATGGATAATGGACCTCGAGTTAATGTAGTAAATTTTGTGCATAATGAACTGCAAGCGATAGTTTACAAATGATATTTGAGGGGAAATATCGCGGTAGTGTATTATTATTGAATTCCGCTGGTGCGCTAGTTTTACTGTACACTTTTATAGCGGTAGCGGCTGTCTACTAGTACGGAGTACTTAGTGCCTTCACAAATCAAATAATATTTTTGTTTTGAAAAACGATTACGGTTCGGAACATCTTTGTACTGACGTTGAATTGTGTTTTTGGAATTGTTAAAAAAAAGTATTCGGTGTAATTTTTAGACCGCCTTTGAAAAAAGAGATTTATTTTTGAAAATTGTCCGACAACGGCTGTACACCAAGCGATGTATGTATCCATATTGTACGTTTTAAACACGTTACAGGTGTTCTAATCACAAAACCGAAAACAAAGTGTGAAAGAACTTAAAACGCGAGATTTCGATTTTTTAACGGTATCGGGTAACCATAACTCAACCAAACGATTTAAACAAAAAACGATGAGACGCTTCCTCTTAACTCTGTGTAGTGTTTATAACAATAATATATATATATGTAGAATTAACTAAAAAAAAAAAAAAATCCCATGGAACGCAACGCGTACCTCGCTGCCACACCGTGTATATTACAATGATACACGTTCAGACTCGTCCAGTATATGTATGTTAACAGTTTTAATTTGTTTTCGTCTTGTTTCGCCGGAACATAAAAAACAAATATGGATCATCGCGTAGGAAACGATACGTAAAACAAACATTATCATTATGCCTGTATTATTTGATACGATTATATGATGTAACAGAATACGAGTGTCCCGTGTCCGTCGTGGTGGTCGTAACTCTACGTGCGCGTGTTAGAGATTTGTCTCACGTAGCTGATCGGCGACGGTCGAATGGATAATGAACGCCGTGAGAAAAAAAACGTCTTATTTGTTGACGCGTACGCATATTTTATATGCGCCGGCACAGTTGTGCGTGTACGATAGAAACGAAATTCAAAAAAAAAACGTAGATTTATATTACGAACGGGTCGCACCGAACCGTAGTAGAGAGGTACGCGAAAAAATTCATGATAAAATACGTTCACAAAATCACAATTTTGGCGCCGGTGTAAACGCGACGCGAAACGAAATACCGCGGTAATGGCGCGTTGCTTTGTAGCGGGTCGTCGGAATCAAAATTGCGGTTAAATCCGCATTGTTTGTGGTGATATCTGATAAAAAACGAAAAATCATCGCGTACGAAAAACAAAAAAAACAAAAACGGTACCGAGCTAGCTAGCTGTCTAACGTAACAAGTCCAATATTGTATACTGTCACTGTCTGCGGTTCGCGAAAACGCGAAAACTTTTTTGTTTAAAAAAACGCTAGGTACAAAAAAAAAAAATAAACGAAGATCATCATCGCTATGGATCGGGACACTGCAATAGAATCGTTTCTGTTTTTTCACAAACGTTTTGTGATCACTTTTCTTGTACATATTATGCACTAAATGATAATACGCAGCCGTCGGGGCGCCGCTGGGAATGAAAAAAAAAACCGATCTCAGAGCTCGAATCGTTACAATGTTCGCTAAAGAAATCGAAACCCCGTAAGTCGAATGAAACAATAATTCAGAATTCCGCCCAAACGATGGTTCCACGGGTTTGCCGAGCGTCAAATCGCGATTTATTCCTATCGTATCTTTCCAATTTGTACGCGCGAACGTATTTTAATTTATACGTAAACTATTATACATCTAGTAATTAAATTCTGTTCGTTTGTGATCTCCGCGTTGCGCGTTGATGAAATACGCGTGTTTGTGTTGTGAATCTGCGCGCGTACGCTGAATTATGGAATGCGCATAATTTTCGATATTGGTACCGAAAACTGGAATTTGGCAAAACAAGTAGGCGAAAACAATATATATTATTCGAATAAATAGCGAATCCCGGTATCGCCGAATTTACATTAGAGCCGTGGGATATAAATTTATTAAATAATAACCGTCCTATGTGAATTCGCGAAAAACTATTAGGTAAAGCGTTTTCGAAAACGTTGCATTATATTTTTCAATCAAATATTATAATTTTTTTTGAGTTGCGATTTCGATTAGTTTTTTCCTGATTCGTTTTATAAGACGTTATCCAATATATTTGTAGCGTTTCCCAGGACTAAAATACCACCTGCAGTACCTACCAATAGTATAAATATATATAAATTTTTATTTCGCATTCGAACAGTCGTAATTCATTCCTGTTATTTTTAACCATAGCAAGATTGATTGTACGGTGTTCGTAAAAATATTTTTTTTTTTGCATTACAATTATATTTCATTTTATTTATTCGATTCTACTTAAAATATTAGTAAATATAAATGAATAATAATATATCTAATGATTCATATATTACAGGTACGTTGCATAATAATAGTATACAGTATTTTACAAAGACGGGGTGAACCGGTTTATACCCGCTTTACGAGAGTTTCGAAAAAAACTTAAGTTTAATATATATATATTATAATATTCAGTCATTGATAGATATTTTTGAATAGTCGTAGTCACAATATGTGTATATTCGCATAATTTACTTTTGGTCATTGACAGTGCAGTTTTTTGAACGTACTTGCCTATTGTACGCGATAATTTGCATTCAAGTACGCTTAAACGTTACCTGTTTTAGCGTAGATTCGCGGAGTGGAGACTAAAAAAACTGTAAGCGAAGTATATTTGATTCCGGTGGATCTATATTTTTTCTAGTGAAAATCATCAGGAATTAAATGAGGAATACAAATAGTCAATTCTGTTTGATAATGGCGTTCATCGTTCTCACCGAAGTAAATAAAAACACAACTATAATATAATATGCGATTAAAAAAAAAAAACCACGGTTATGCTGGTGCAGTAGCGCTTTGGGCGGGTCATTGGTTTCAATGTTGTGGCTTGCCCGTAATATATTTTAATAACTGAAAGCAACGATAAATCATCCCACATAACATGTAAACTTTTATTCAACATTTAATTAATATTAAAAAAATAATGTTAAAAGTTAAATAAATATTAAGGAATTAGAATCATTTAAATCCTATATAAGCCTTGAATAAATGTCATTTGAACCAAAAAAGTTTATTGAATTAACATTTCATTTACTATGTTAACTAAACGTTAACAATTAAGGTTTAACCGAATATACTTTCTAAGTTCAAAAAACATTGATACAAGATGTCATTTTAAAATATTCAGGTACAAAACAATATTTTAAAATATTTTAAAAATAAAACAAAAGCAAACAAATGTGTTGTAGTGTATTGTTTAGTCTGTCACATATTGATACTTTATGATAATTATATCATAATATTCAAATATATTATTTTATACTTAATATATTTTTTGATAAATATTTTATCATTTAAAAAACTATTTTAATTACAAACATACACGCAAAATGTTCGCTTAGTGAGCGAACATTTTCGTTTGGATTATTGAAAAACAAATTGGTTTGGAAACACGTCTACAACAGACAAACGTTCGAAAAACATATTCGTCAACGTTCGAACGAAGAATTTTTTGGTGTTTGGCGAACGTTCGACAAAATATGTTTTTTGATTGTTTGTTAGGTGTGGCTTTGAGAAGTTTCAAGTACCCACAAATGCTATTTTTAAATTACCACAAAATAATTAAAACGGTGTTCTTGACTGTTTAATATTTAATTTCGTCAAAGTTTGAATTTTAAATGACCACAAAAAACTGCGTTTATGTATTTTTTTTAGATTTTTTGGTTACAGAATTAACTATTTACTTTTCTTCAAACGTTTGATATTTTTGTATAAATGTTGAACATTTTATACATATTTTTGACTACTAAATAATTTGTAAATTTTCAATTTGATACATTTCGTCAACATTTGAACTTTAAATGCTTGTAAAATAACCATGACTATGTATTTTTAATAATTTTTAACTGCTCTTGTAACTCTATACATCTGGAACCTATTGAATTTTTAATTTTCAAGGTTTTGACCCAAAGAATACAATTCGATTGACATTTGTAAAAGAAAAAAAAAAAATTGAAAATTGAAAATATTTGTAAACAGCTCTAAACGAGTCAAACATTCGGTGTTAATTTTAAATTTTCAATTTCAATTTTTGTATCATGCATAGAAAATGTCAAAATAAACATTTGATTGAAGTTTCAAGTACCTACCTACTACGGTTATTATACAGTTATTGAATGACAACAGAATAAGAAAATCGTTGTATGAGAACGGTGGATTGCAGACACGCCGGTGACCTCGGCATGCAATGTGCGAAATTAGGATTCTGTGCATGCTTGAACAGTCCGATTAACCAATGGCAACCAATATAAATAAATTATTATTATTATTATTATATTATTAGAGCCAGCGTTTGCAATATAATCGCAAAAAAATGTGTTCATTTACGACATCGCGTTAGAAACCTTTAAAATCATCAGTGTTTCTCTACAATATATATTACGCGTGTTATATACGTCATATAAACCATCCTCTTGAATCACTCTATCGGTTAAAAAAACCCGCGTCAAAATCCGTTGCGATGTTTTAAAGATCCGAGCATACATCGGGACAGACAGAGGAGAAGCGACTTTGTCATGACTTATGTAAAGAAGACAGTCTTCTTAGATTTATCATTAAACACTTACTACTATAGGTGTAATGGCATTATTGTGGTACAGTATTCTCAGAAGAATTCAATATCTACTTCGATTTTGACCTTCGAAGAAAATGATATTCTCTGGATGATTCGCTCAATATTTTATGTAAATAATGTTGTTTGCGATTTTACCGGGTGTAATTTTCTGTTGAAAAAATTCGTTTTTAAATAATATCATGTAAATAAGCTATATTTTTTACAGTATAAATTACTTAATTATACATTACGTTTTTTTTTTCTTTTATATATCGATTGATTTTTTGTATTTTGATACGAACAGAACACGGTTCAAGCAAGTATAGAGTGTCAATTCAATCTGGATATTAGAAAACGCGTGTGAACGACTCTCAACCCGTTGTAGATATGATATAATAACCAATTTTAGATTCTGAGCAAAGAGCGAGGAACGTATACCGTTTTTACGGTGATGTTTTTCTTTTTTTTGTCAACGTCTTTTCGTACAGAAGGAATGCCCCGATTTTCAAAGTCAGTAACTTTTCTAAAAGCTTTTTTTTTTATAATTTTGTTTACTTTCTGAGTTTCACTCCAAACACCAAAAAAATCGAGAATTTTACGGCGCAAAATTTGAAATTTTATTGTGACGTTTTCGGGTTGAAGGGACGCTCCATTCGCGACGATTAAATCCGCACAAAAGTTGGGATTCCAGTTTTGAATTTTATTTTATCCGAAGCATTTTTCGGTGTTTTGACTACGTTCCGAGTTACGTGCCGAAAACGACGAAAATGGCGAAAACGTCAGATCCGGCTATTTAGAACATGTCGTTTCAAATTTGTACGTACCAAATTAGTTTTATATGGGATATATTGTCGTACTATGGTTTGTGAGGATAAGGGTTAGATACAGTCAAAAGTTTTCAGTCATATTAAAAGAAAGAAGAACCCAAAACGTCCGTATCGTAATCGTGCGAAACCATTACACACTCGTTTCGAATCTCAAAAATCGTAATAAACAATAATACAGATAAAATAACAATGTGTATTGTTTTCGAGGCGAAATTCGCGTCGGTGCCGGAACAACAGCCGATTCATGATCTCTCGCGAGTTCTTCCGATCGAAAGGGTTAAGGTTATCTCGATGCTGTGCCCGAAGAACTGGCAATAATAAATCACTATCGTATAATATTATTAGGCGTGCTCGTGTATCGTATGTTTACAATGTCAAATTATCTCCCGTGTTGTTCGATCACGAGTGCCGCCGATTCCCTTGATCGAGCGCTGCTCGTCGACGTCGCCGTAAGAAGCAAACGGCGTTTGGACGAAAAAATAAAAAACGAATTTTTTTTTTTTTTTTTAATAAAAATCGCAGACTTGCAGAAATCGCCGGAGGCCCGTCCGAATGCACCCAAGGACGACGATCCGCGAGATGAAATAAAAAATTAACAACGAATTAGACGTATCTATACAATCTTATATTGTTGTTGTTCGATCGGACTTCCTAAAACCGGCGCAAACGGATTTCGTGTATACGTCGTGTCGTACGATCGGACACGGACGTATGTCGTTTTTTACAGTGACTAAGCGTGTTAAAGACGATTTATTATCGTTTGGAGGCCAGTCCCCGATGTGTCCGCGACACCTCCTTTACCGTTTGAGTACGACAAATGGTTTTTTATTTTCAAATTTCGATGTGTACCTACTACTACGAGCAGATCACTATTACATTGTATAGTTACGAATTCACGCGTCAACAATAGCGACAAATCGATCGTTGTTCAAAACGTTCTCGCGCGTCGTTTGTCTTGTGCGTGTTTACAATAAAGTATTTGCCGTGTCTCGTCAAGGTCTTTAGAAGATTGATTAAACTCAAATCGATATGCCATTTTTTTCCCGCTATCGGACGATCAGAAAAATCGTAAAAACGCGTTCCGTAAAATAATCTATATAGACAAGCTGGTGGCTAAAAACATTAAGTATTTGATATACCTACTAATCGGTCAGTACCTACACAGGTATATAGATTTAATTTTGTTCCATCCATTCAAATCCAATAGCGACATTCAAAATCCAGTAAAAGTAAATTGATACACCGCGGTTGAGAAACAATTCGATCAATCCATTTGGCGAGAAATAAATTTATAATATGAGTTTGTCATATTCTTCGACCACCTGGTTTACTTGGTGATCGGCCATCAACACTTTAAATATACAGTAAAAATCTCGAACGTTAGATTCGTTTCATAATCATGTATAGAATTAAAATTACTGATCATATACGTCGTTAAAAAATTTAAAATAGAACGTCAAATACACTTTCCGAAGTAGTGAAACACCCAAAACATTGACCTATATAGTCCACGGCTCTTTTTATTTAGTTTTTTATTTTTATTGATTTTGAATAAGTAATGTTTAGGTTTACAAAGGCGGGATCGACTATTTCAGAAATTGACGTTTTCGTCGCTTTCAGCTCGGAAAATATCAAAAAATGCTTCAAATTCAACGTAATTTAATGTCAGAATCCCAACTTTTATGTAGTATTCAACGTAACGATTAGAACACTCCTTCCTGCACCCGAAAACGCGTCGTTACAAACCTGAAATTTTCCAATTTTTAGTCGTAAAATTCTTCATTTTTTTTCGGTTTTTTGGGGTAAAACCCATAAAGTAGGTAAAATTTCGAAAAAACAAAGTACCACCGGTGTCCATACGCGTTTCGGAAAAGTTACTAGCTTTGAATATCAAAGCATTCTTTCTAAACAAAAAGTCGTTAACAGAAACAAAGAAAAAAACATCGTTGAAAAAACAATCCCCGCTCTTCGGCTCAGGATCTAAAAGCGTTTACCGATTGTCGATAAATCAATCGATTTTTGTTTTTGTTTTTCAACACCCGCAATCACAATAATAACATAACATCGTGTTTATTAATCATCATAAACATACGCGGTGCGAGAGAATATTATAATGAAGTTTGACGCCTTTTCCGTGGGGAAACGAATGCGCGCTCGAGCCAGTTGTACTCGAATTACAATGTTCCGCCCGCGATCGGTTCAATTACATCGAGATAGTGCTTACGAAAAAAAAACAACGATATTTTACGGGTCGTACGCGGAGAAAACGGGTTGTTTCTTTTTTAATTTTCAATTTACAAATGCGCGTACACGACCCGTCGTTTGTTTGAACATATATCATCTCTCTACCTGACCATTTGACGGACAATCATAATATACATAAACGATAGCATATTATTACAATCAAACGCGTTATTAAATATGGTCCCGCTAACGGAGCCTACTGCATTGCATCGTATATTACACGTCGTTAGAAAACAAAAAATGCTCTGATATCATGTTAAAGTCAATTAGGTACTAGAATAATGTATTACCGATTATTCAATGTCGAAGGTTTGGTCGTGAGCACAATCCGTATGCTGAGGCTGCTGACCGATCGGGCCAGGTGGACGACAAACATTTTTCACCCCGGTGTTTTAAATATATTTTGAAAATTGATATTATGGCGATTTCCACGAAAATTCGGAAGAAAACTGCAGGGATGTTTACAGAAAAAAACAAGAAAATGCGCAATGAATCGAATATTATGCTTATTTATATTTACCATACGACAATAATCTTATGTCATCTATAATTGTTGTGTTTATTAAGTAATACTGACGGAAAGTCATTGGTTTTTCGATTTAAAATACAAAGATATCTACGTACTGCTTAAATGTAGAAAACTAATTTGATTAACTTTTGTATCGTGACCATCAATATCAAAACGTTTTCGAAATATTTTTTTAATATTGTGATCACGAAAAAAAAAAAGAAAAATATTTTTCAGAGTTCTTCAAACAACTCGATTTTTTCAAATTATTCTTACACGTGTTTTTACATGCGTCGATTTTCAATTTAAAAACTCGAAATCGCAATTAAACATTTTTATCGATACTTCCGTCGTTAAAATTTTTTTTACAATCAGTCATCGTAATTTTTACAACATCGATGTTATTTTGTTGTATTTTTACGGCAAAACTCATTCGAAAACTTTTAAATTTAATCGCGATAGTTGTTACACGTTGTTAGATGAACTGGATGAAACTCAAACAATTTGAACCCGATTTCAAATCTATTTGAACACAGGACGTAAAATTAATTGTGTAGTGTTTTGGAAACTTGCACACAATTTTTTCCTTCGACGTATTTTCCAACACGTACTATTTTATACGTATATTATCGTTTTAAAACATACCGGCGTTCGAACAAACTGCAATTCTGAAACATTTTTCAGAACAGTTAATGTGAAGAAAAAAAAGTGTACACAAGTTTACTTCGAAATTTTTTTTTTTTTTGGAACATAACGAGTTCTCTCTGCAGAGGTTTTTCATCACCGTTTACACTTAAAACCCCCATGTCCATCCGAACCCGTGGCAGTGACTCGTTCTTTTTACTTTTAGATTCGGAGTGTAGCGAAGAATGTATTATTCTCGTGTATTCCCGCGCCTTTCCCAGCTCATCGTCTTACCACCGAGTCACGGTACATTATCAATTATATTTTTCGGAGCGACTTCGGGCTCGTTTTGAGTGTTGGCTTTGATCCATATTACGTGCTGGCACGCGTGGAAACATCCAGAAGGAACGATATTTATCGTTATTACTATGGGCGTGAACCGGAGTGGTTTTGACCTCACCTCGCGCCCGAAAACAGTGAAAACAATACCCACGTGGGCAACACGACCGTAATCGGATATAAATAATATTACGCGCACCTAATACGACATACTAATGTGCCGCTGCGGTCCGTCCAATACAGTTTTACTCTTTTTTTTTTGTTTCTCACTTAATATTTCTTTTTTTTTTTTCACTCGACAACCAATCATAATGATTATTACGGGCAACGAAAGAGCTGATGAAGTAGCTCGACGACGAACCGTTAACAATCCCACGACGGAAATACTCTCTTACTACTCCCTAATTGATATTCATAAAAACAACTATTGTTTCAATCTATGGGAACTCGAATGGCGACGAACATCTAACAACGAGCTCAGAGAAATCAAAAACACCCCGATCTACTGGCCCCCAAATCGAAGAGATGAAGTTAATATCCACAGACTTCGGATAGTTCACACAAAAATATCCCACGATCATCTAATGAGTAAAGACGAACCCTCAGTGTGCCAACCATGTGGAATACTCCGATCAGTAAAACACCTGCTCATCCACTGTCGAGCCTATACGGAAGAAGAAAGACAAAACCATGAAATCCGGTTAATATGCGCTTTTCTTCACTGTTTTTCTTTTTTCCTATTATTAACATCCCCAGACTGTTTGACGGTGAAAATTATTTACTACGACGACGACGCGCGCGTGTGTGTGCGTGTTCGGTCGGAAGCCGTTCTTGGCATGCGCCGCGAGTATCGAGACATCGATTCGGAGTTTTTCTAAACGAAAAATGCGTGATTTGTACGAGCCAAAAATGTTTTTTTTTTTCTTTAAAAGTGTAAAAAACGCTAGACGGATTATAATGTAACGTTTAAATTAATTTAAATAAAATCTATCCCGAACGCGTTTGCGGATATTTGAGTTATAGGTACTTTATATTCACGCGAAACCGTATATTTTACGACTGTTCTTGAAATTCAAACACGAAATATCGCGGTCTGTCACACGTAGTTATGTTTAATCGACGTTAAAATTGCGTATTGAATCATCGCGAAAAATGTTTTGTATTCTAAACGCTACAAAAATTTTTCTCGCTGTCTATTTTGTTTTTTATCTGGTACGATTTTATTTTGAAAAACGAGTTTATGAGAGATGCGTATCATAACTATTTTAGATCGACCATTAAAGTTAACGGGTTTAATTAGTTTAACTTTGTAACTCAGTTTTAACTCTTATCGGGTTGATGCCCTGCTCAATGCATTTTTCGCCCAGTATTATAATATTAGGTCTTCGATTTTGTTCGTCTCGCGCATAATCACATTATGATTTAGCTGTAAAATATGTGTTGTTGAAATCATTCTTCTGTAAATAAATAACCGCGCTCGGGTCACGTAACGAAAAATAGAATCACTGGTCAAAACAGGTCGTGTTGTTTATATTATTGTTGTCTAAAATTTTAATAATTTATCATTTTAAAATACTTAAGCGTATTCCGAAAACTCATTAAAACGCAATAAAGTGTGTAGGTACGTCACTTTGTTCGTAGACGTTGGACGTTTACTGTACTTAGCGTTTTACTTTCGTTATTTTGACTTGTATATTTATATTATTACCGTCTACACAGTGGCGTATCCAACGTGTAGGATCTAGAAATATAGAATATCACTTTTCGTTGGACGGTCGGTAAAGACACAGACTACGTTGATAACGTTGCGAACATATTTGAGACGAAGTTGGTCCGGTTTTCGTATCGTGTAATCGTAGGAAAAATTTAATTCACAGAAAGTCGAAACTATTCTGAAACGCAGTCTCTGGTCTCACGATCGCATTGACACGCTTCGAATTTATCATTGCTGTTATTTTTTCATTACGTATAAAAAAGAAAAAAATCACACACAATTAAGAACACGCGTGAACCAGCCAATGCGGAGAAACCGCTGAAATGGCTGCCGGCACGTCAAAACGAATGAACAATAATTATTATGGTTGTTATTCCGTTTATTACGTATTCCGAGATGAAAACGTTCGGTGTAATATGCATACAGTCTCGAATGAGTCATTGAATTCGCCTAGGGAAATGAAAAAAAAATGCTATAATCAGGAAAAGAAAAAGCGACGTTTCTGTATAGCAGGAAGAAATAGATGTCCGAATCAAGTAGGTGTATAAAAGAAAAGTGTTGAAAAACGATAGAGCAACGCCGTGCGGTCGTCGTCGATAACGCGTTCGATGTTAAGTGGATAATAATAGTTTTCATATTATTTAAAGGTTATGCAGAGCCGTTTGTAGCCGTAAGTACGTTCGAACGGTATATAGTTACATATATACTTATGTAGTTCATGAGCAATCAAAGAATATTAAAATTACGTCTACGAAATATTGTTAAACAATCGTATATTTATTCTATACAAAGCTTGTTGCGGATTCATCGAAAACCCACGCGAAATCTCTATCAAGACGACGACTATGTTAACACCACGTTTTATAAAGTGGAATTACAGTGGAACCAATTAATACAGTTTTTTTTTTTTATAAAATGAATTTAACCGTTTAGTACAACATTTGAGTTTACGAGTTTAAATATTTAAATACGTACACTTGTGGAAGTAGTAAAGTACTAATGTTTTGATTCTCTTCTGCTCCATAGCTATAAATTTACCAACATCAATACTGTCGGCGAGTTATCGTCATAGCCACATTGGTCATTGTGAACTTTTTGTGACCATGGTAGGTATAGACAACGAACGACGTAACCTATATTTTTTTTCAAACGGTTATAACAAAACGTTAAATTGATTTTCTCCGTCGCGAAAATCGTAGGTGTACACAACGCTCGTTGAACGTCAAAACGTTTTTTAAACAGCAGCGTGTTCGGACCCGATAAAACGTGTCGCGTTCGCAGGAACGATTGACAAAATCAATTTTGTTTTTTATTTCAAAACCGTTTACGTTATGCTAATATTTACGGCCGGACGGCGTTTATCTCAAACAGTTTATACACGGCGCGAATGATTTCCAAGTTTAACGAAACCCCGCGGCGAATGTGGGACACGCGGTCGCGTGCAACGGCAGCACATCCGCGATTGCTCACGTTCAATAATTTATACCACCGCTGCGTAAAGTGCCACATTAACTGTACCTGAAAAGCCGTTCGTTTATTCAGAATTAAAACTTATAACGGTACGGAATATAGACCAGAACCGAGGACTGAGAACCGTTGATCGTTATTAGTAGGTACTTGGGAAAAAATTAGTAGGCACGCGGTAAAAAATAAATTTTTTGACGTGTGGTTTTACTAGACGATCGAAGGTACCGAATTAGAAGGGACACGCTCGAATATTAAAAAAAAAAAAACCTACGTCAATCACTCTTGTGTACGTACGACTTTTAGGTTACAGGTTGATATCAGCAGTAGAAAAAAAATTTCCACCTGTATTGTACTCGATTCAGTGGCCGTGACTTCCGGACGATTTTTTTTCTGTTTCGGCCGATTTTTATGACGCCTAGAACCCCGTTGAAAAGTTCGTGTACATATTATCCACTTTTTGATTGAGAAAATTAAAGAAACAACCTTTCGCAAGACGTTCCGGGAAAACTTCGACGAACTGTCTGCTCACAGGCCATACATCATTATAGTTCTGTTGGATTCAACGAAGAGTTAATATTTTTTTATTCTTTCGATATTTTTTCTCGTAAGTTTAGCCAGTGTTTTTTAATGCAGCGGTGCGTAGAAAAGGTGGAAAACTTAGCTCCGTGTGCCTACGGTGTACTAATCTGCGAGAATGCTCGTAATGTGTAATTGTGAACGCTCCGTCAACATATCAAATATGTAAGTATAAATATGATCACACGTTGCGCGAGGAGTTCCAAATTTGCGCTTTAGTAGAAACGATTAATAATCTTTGAGGATATTCCTCACCAATGTATCGTGTAACATGAACGGTTTTTTGTCCACTGCAAGTAAAAATTCGTCTGGTTTAGCTAAATCCACCGGGGAATATAGATGGACAAGAATGGGAAACTTCTAAACGCGACGTAATTATGATACAAATTAATTTTATAAGCTATAGACGATGGGATCTCGTCCGAACAACGGACCATACGATATTTCAGTTTTGAACGTTTCGTACAATACGAATGCTTTTGAAAAATATAGTTTTTACTTAAGTTTCCCTAAACTATTAATGTCGCTAGTTCGGGAGACGGTGGCTGAAGCATAATTGTTTACTGCTGTTTAACGTTACTATTTTTTTTTTTATAATTATATTAACGGTTCGGACTGCGGAGCTGATTGGAATGACGAAAGCCGAAACAGGTTATGTACGTATAATAAATTTGTTTTGTTCAAATTACCGAAAACCGTTATTATCGATTGCGCAAAATGCGATTTACTAACGCGTATACATCTGTTTACACGGCCGAGGGGAATTATTTTTGAATTTGCTCGACGTCGTACAATATACGTTCATGTACAGTGTACATTGTACACTTACCGTAACGAAAAATCCGTTTTTGCCGCTTGTTATTTGTGTGGAAACTTTTTTTTTTCCACGTGGTAGATATCGTTTTGCACACACGTTGCCCTTATATTTCGCCTTCAAATCGGTCACAGTTGTGTTTGTCCGTGTTCGCCGGGGTGTTTCGTGTCACCCGAAACGAAATTCTCGATACTTCGTATCATACCTACTAGACGCATTTAATGAAATTTTAAAAATCGCGTTTTAAATAGGACACTGTTACTGGAGCGTTATGATCGCGAAAACTGTTTGTGATTTTTTACAATCAAATGTTCTAGTTAGAAAAAAAAAAAAAGTTACCAGCAGTGGCGTACAGGTAAGTCACTGCAGTTTTAGATGGATCACTGCGATTCTGATGGTGCAGTACAATGTAAAACATTCGATTTGGACAAACCGTTGATTACGAAATAAAAAAAAAACAATCAAAATTGATTAAGTCAGATTACCTAATTAAGTTTCTAAACATATCAAATATTAATATCGAAAATTTTCGGAGCACTGCCAAGTAACAATAAATGGCCGAAATTTCAAAGTGTTCAAACCAGTATTCGCCGTGAAATATAATACGTTGTTGGGTTTGTGTAAACGCTTTGAAACTCATAATCAAAGGTCTTATCGGTTCAATATTAAACAAATTGTTTTAGTAATTATCGTACGATTCATAAGTTCCTATAATGTTTGGTTAGAAAAACGTCAAAATCGTTTGAAACGTTTACGATTTGTTTAAATTTCAATTAGAATTCAGCACTTTAAGAAGTATTTGATTTTCGATCGAAAAACAAGAACTAAAAAAAATTTTTCAAATATGCAAGTGCCGTTATTCAACTTTTGGAGAGACATTGTACTACACCCGTGCGTAAAGATCGAAGTAAATTCACTAAACTTCCAACTATTAGGTACACTTGAATTTCAAGCAGTTTGAATTTTTGAATTTCACGTTTTATAACTCGGAAACCGTGCAGAATTAAAAATTAAGTTATATACTTTCCAATTTTTTGACGGTATTTCCGAAATGATAGGATAATTTTTCATCGCTCTGCATAAGTGCAAATGTTGTTTATACACAGACAACAAACAAAATGAGAGAAACTAAACTTTCGTAGGGCGACAGAAACTTTTATTCGTCGCGTTCAGACAGAAAAACAAACATAGATCACTGGTTTGGAAGTTGTGGTATTATTAAATATCCGAAAGCAATGATAAGTCATTGCCTTCGAAAATACGATTCTGAGTGAGCCTCAGCTGTCTTGTAGGTGGTATTCGACGTGGTAAATTTTTTGCAAATTTCAAAGTTCTATACTTAGCACAAAATTTTTTTAAAATCACTTGAAACTTTTGTCAAACTTGTAGCTTACCCATTTTATTGTTATGTAAGCGTTTCAGCTTGTTCCGATCATTATTTTGGATGTTATGGCCAAAAAAATCTAAATCGATATGTAAAAACATGCGTTTGCCGTGATATTTCTACGAATTTTCTCGAATTTTCTCGAATTTCAGAACTCTCAAAGTACAATTAAAGTTCTTAGACCTTTCGTAAGAGGTACTGACTTTAAAAACCAGAGTATTCCTTATACCCTTGAAGTTGCTCACGGAAAAAAAAAATTCCGACGCTCAGAATCTAAAAAAATTTAAACGAGTAGCGGGATACTGACTATAAAACATACAAGCAACAGCAGCTTACATACGTATAACGCATATTATAATATGCATAAGCTTTTCAATCACAATAAACAACTCGTATTAATCATTCGGTGTGCTGCCGATGAATAAGGCGCGCCGTACAACGTGAGAATCAAAATTTACAACCTGAAATATACACAATTATTTGAATTTTAATAATTCATACATTTTCACACGTCATGGACTCGTATAATTTAATAATTTACGTTTATGGATACTTCAGGACTCCTCGTAAACCACCAGATCGGTATTTTCCTTAACAATATTATAAATTTTGCCATATCGGTGTACGATAATTTTTTATGCGGTAGCGAGCTATAAGTTATGAATATTATTGTGACGCACGACGATCGAGAAGCTTGTAACTATAACCGCTCGCGATGAACTCCTGAAACACGCTTTTGTCACGCGCACAATCAATTCGGAAAGAAAAAAATTTGTTTCCAAATTTTCTATTTTTAAGTACGTTTATTTAATCTCTCCTATATCCTCTTTTAAGTATATTGTATTCCTATCAGTGGCGTGCGCAGGGAAGTTGATTGTTATACCACTCCTCGCTGCGACTTTTTTTGTAGAAAATTTGTAGATAACCGGCTAGTAAATCTGATTTCCAAACGAAATACCGATCATACTCATAATGTAACAAAAATAATAAATAAATAACGATACAATAATATAAAATATCTATAGTTTTAATTCGTCATAGGTACTTATTATATTCTTATAAAATTATAATCGTCCGATTAAAACGGGGTTGTAAAAATCGGGTGCTCGCGTGTTCATTTTTTCATTTCCGCGTTCTTCCACTTCTACGACGCAGCGAATAAAATATAATATGACGTTATTGTATCTTTATAGACCGTCGCGGACTATCAGCGCGTATCGTTTCGCGGCACCAACGACCCCGCCGTGAGATGTTATAATGTTTTTTAAAATTTTTTTATTAGCTTTTTTTAAAAAACCAGTGGTATTGTCGTATGGTATCGTACTTATCGTGTTGCGAAACACCGAGTTTGCGGTCCGTCGCGAAGGGAAGAATTGTAATAATGGCGCGCGACCGCAGATAGGAGAGCTGCGGCGAAACGATATAATATATTGTTATTTTTCTCTCCGTTTCGAGCCGTTGCGCCGATGTGCCCCGGCCTCTGTTCTGGGTGAGCTCACGACCGAAAAAAAAAAAACACTATTTGGTGTATCGGATTTTATAACGGCTATATTATACAGAGCGATTCACGATGAATGTGCGGACAAACTTCGAGAGATGTACACCTCAAAAAAAAGTTACCTCTTGACCACTATCTTGTTTCGAATAGTAGGAAGTGTATTATTTTTATACTGTTAACGAAATTTCTACCGTAAAGAGTGCACTGCATACAGCGTCTTTTCTTTTCTAGCAAATCGGATTGATATTCGGAGAGGTCATTTTTCGATTTTTTCAATAGTTTTTTAACGCGACGGCCAAAAACGTCGAAAAATCGTGAAAAACAGCCAAAAACGGCGTTTCGTCATTAACGCCTATTACCGTAGTTATTTCTGCATGATTTCGAAAACAACCATCGACGAGTCTTGAAATTTTATGCAATAATGTGTCTTTGTACTGTACAACTTCGCGAAAGTTTTCAAAAAGTTTCATTTAGTTTTAGACTATTTTTATGGCCATTTTTAGTTTTTGAGGATTTTCATTCATAAATGGGTTATTTTTGAGTTTTTTGACTTGACATTTGGACACAATTTCAGTCGTACGTTACTCTAACTATATACCAACAATTTTGAAAAACGCACAATTTTTCGATCTACCGAGACATTGGTTTTAAGATTATTAACGACAAGTTAGATTTAATTTCTCTGTGATTTCGAAAACAATTGACATTCTATTGACTTGAAATTTTTAAAAAACATCTGTCTTTGCACTGTTATACTACGAACAAACTTTCAAAAAAATTCATTCAATTTCATGCTCTTTTTACCTTTTTTTTTTGTGCAATTGATACTTAACTCGTATTATCTCCTCAAATAATAAAAATCCAAATGAAAAGTCCGTTAAAATACTTTATACCCACCGATTACCTACATATTTATCGATCTGCTGTCATTGACCAATTTTTTTCTCAAAATTATTACCGTTTAAAATTGACCTCGTTGTCGAAAATTGAATTCCATGATTATTTTTGTTTAAGAATCGAAATTGCGAAAAACTGACTCAACGTCAGCAGACAGGTATCGACTGAATCGTAGGTAATCATTTTTCAAAACAAAAATTAGTCAATCGAGGTATTTTGTTTCATTTTTCAAACAACTAAGATTCTCCGCTATAGGACTATATATACTACAATTGAATTATGGAACGGCGGAATTCGATAGTAATATACTCACTGTTGGATATTCTCCCTTAAATCGTTTTATTTGTTTAACAGTGTTTTATTCAAATCAACACGTTTCACCCATAGTCCAGCTACCCACTCTTTATTCGCTCAGGCAGCTCGTTAAACTTTTAACCCACTTGGAAAATATATTATTATCGTTTACTTTCTACACGATAAGTGTTTACAACTCACACAGTCACACGCTACAATTTATGTGTGATATTATGCTTAAAATTA
The DNA here is from genome assembly GCA_017140985.1 of Hormaphis cornu. Lineage (NCBI taxonomy): Eukaryota > Metazoa > Arthropoda > Insecta > Hemiptera > Hormaphididae > Hormaphis > Hormaphis cornu. Next base: position 19,759,271 of record CM029359.1, read on the forward strand.
TTATAATTTACCGTAATGAAATATGTTTGGCCGCAAAGTCTGTACGATATTTTATTATAATAACGTGCAGTTGTCCGAGAACGAGTAAGCAAAAACGGGTTGTATTATATACGTACACGGAATCGTGATTGAGATTATTATTGTTATTATTATTGGACATGACACTTACCGCAAAAACGGCAACGATAATATTTTCGAAAAAAATGTTTTTAATTGCGTTTTTCCGACCATCAGCTATACGTATAAAAACGGGTTGGATCGCGATCGATTTCGAGCTGCAGTAAAATGGAAAACATAGGCAGAGTACAAGGAGCGTTTGGGGTGTCTGTCTAATCCTTCCAAAAAAATATATATTAAAAGAAGCTCGTTCCCAAAATATTTGATCACTCCCAAAACTAACAGTCCTCTATATTATTTACAAACGAATAGAACAGATTTCAAAAAAACAAAAAGCGCTAATAAGTATGAAATGATTAAATGAAAAAAAAAAAAATACATTAACATTTTGTTTGAAATTAGGGTTTTTATATGTCGGACGGCACCGACTCAAAAAAAATTGATACTATTTTTTTTTTTTTTTAGATTCTGAGCATTGGCGAATAGCTTATATAGCTATATAGCTTTCCTCCCCAAAAAATTTAACCGAATCTCCGTCTACGAATAGGAAAAGTCGTTCGGAAAACAATTGTTACGGTAACACGATTTCGGCCTACTATGCGGTGCACAACTAAAGAAAAAGTGAACGTTGCTATATTTTATCGCATACGTTTTCCAGACGGTCTAGCTTTGACGGGTACTAATTTTTTTCGATACACGACCCTTGTAATTTTTGAGCGGTGTTTATTTTGTCAAACATATTATTATAATTTAGCGCAGTAATATTATATACTTATACCGCACACTGATTCGTATAAATCTTTTATCTTACTGAAACTCGAACGGACCGCCGCCAGTGATAGCTGTAAATCCGCTCGAACCTTTCTCGATGTCGTTTCGTCGGTTATCGACCACCAATGAGTCATTTCCGGGTTCATTTCAGAATGATGTCTGACACGATATAGAGGAAACGACCTGATTAAATTCGTCCGTGTGTTTGCCTACCTACATAGATATTTTAACTTTTTACTGTCATAAGCCGTTGCGTAATGCGTTTTTTCATAATTTCATATGATCCGCGTCTAAAAATCAGTGGTTTCCAAACTCATAGACCCACTTCTCAGTAACGCTATATATATATACGTCCGTATCGAATCGAGGCGTACAGTTGTTTCGTCATAGTCGATGACCCGTCGGAATTCGGAGCGCAACACAACAATAATGGGTACTACACGTCTCAGATGTTGGTAAAGTTCGTAGGCCGATGCGTGAGCAGAACTAATTCACTTTCTTTTACGCGCTTTACTCGATTAAACTTTTAGACTGTTGTCCAGGTTCAGAAAAAAATAACAGAGGGAATTCGAGAAACAGCGTTCCTTTGCATAGTAAATTTTAGCACGAAAAAACGAAAACAAACTCCGAAATTGTGTCGAGAATCCCAACGAGAATATAGGCGTTCAGTTATCATCACACTAGCACCTTTAACCCCCGAGCGTCCCAATGCCCGGTTTCAATAAATCAGCATATGTACGTTATAATATGAATTAGTACAATCGTATAACATACAATGAGAAAATTTCTCAATTCAATATTTAAATTGAAATTCAATATTTAATATTGAACGCTTCGAACGGCTACAACGAATGAAACTGTTGTGCGAATCCCCGCAGTTGTCCGTCGATAATCGTCCAAGACAAGTTGTTTTTCGTACTTCTTCCAAGTGGGTGTTGTTGAGTCCAAGCGCATTCGTCTGCCTTAGTTCCGCCTCCTCGTCGATTGCCCCGCACGTATTTGGTTTTTCGGACGTTTAAGCCTACATCTTCGCCAGCCGCCACTGTACTTTATTCAGTATATATTTTTCGAGATCTTCGCTATCGGTCGTCTGCGAATCTCGGATTGTTAATAACCTTTCCGTTTGTGACGATACCTCCCCCCGCGAGTCGTCCAAGGCTTCGGACACACAATTCCTTCCGAATGCCGATCGAAATTAAACCGTAGGTAATTAATTTCATGACTTACAACTGTGTACAGTCGTTTCCCCGCACTTATGATACGCCCGTGGTATTGGAATGCGAGTTCGATAGACCACGGGAAAACGCGGTCCGTTCTTATTATCTCGTCTAAAGTCGACGGTCCATAACAGTATTTTATAACATCACGAGCGACCACGGAGACCGTAGTGGGCCTAGGTATCCCGACGTAACACGCATTCCGAGATGGTCCGAGGTTACGTCTAATCGGGCGAGGAAAAGAAGCCGCGGCGAAGTTTACCATAATACCGTTGTTACGCCTACACATTGTGCGTGTCTCATTAGAGTCAGTCCGTGTGTGTCAGCGCGCTCGACAAAATCTTTCGAGTCCAGTACCTCTACACACCCAGGCTGTGTTATGCGTGGAAGTCGTATACAGGTGTGTGTAATACACGGTTGGACAGGATGATTTTTTTGTTAAAACAATACGAACCGCGGCGAGTTGATTGATGGAAACCGGACCGTTTCGCTACAAGCCGCGACGGCCGCGGTGTGAGTTCACACGCATTTCGATAGTGTGCGCGGTGTAAAGTGTGCGAGAGAGAGAAAAAAAAACCGTGTTGTAAAACTCATAGACGCTGAATATCGTAAAAATTCAAAATTTTAGACGCCGGAACCGTCGATTTTTTTGCATTTTTTTTTTCGACACTGTATCGACGCGCACCGATATTGTAACGCGAAACGGGCGATTCACGCGCGTCACTCTCCGTGTTTCCCCCGGTTGGTACTGTCGAAACTGGGGTCGTAATGTTTCACGACAATATATAAAAACATATCGCGAACACCCTGTACACGAGAAAACAAGTAGTATGCTCTCTTCGGTGTACACACGACGGTCGTCGGGGACCGCGGTCGGATGAGCGCAGATTTTTTTTTCTCATTCTCATTCTTGTTCTTCCTATCGCGGCTAGCAGCTCCTTTTTTTTCCCATTTTTTTTTCTTACTTTACTCGCCTAACCGACTCTCGACATACCCGTTGTACGTTTTAACATTTCGCCGATTTTATTTATGAACGTGTTTCCGTTGCGACCGCCGCGCAAACAGGTGGGGCCCCGAGTTGGACCGAGTCCAAGTGCACGCTTTTACATTACAGACAAACAGTCGTCCCGACATCCGTTCCGATGACATTCCACTCGCGTGCGTACATTACACGTGAGGCATATAATATAACGTCTAAATAATAATATTGATCGCGTACGTACGGGGGGACGACGACATTCGGGTGCTGCGACTTCTGCGACGATAACGTTCGTAAAAGTGTCCGTTTGAAAAATAACGTACGGCCGAGCAACCGTTCATACGGTTTTCGCGGACAAACGGTTCTGGAACACGCGAACGAATCGAACAAAGAACGGAGTGGTGTTTTTGACGCGGTAAATAGAGCGGTTCGTATAAATGAACGATTGAAGGAACAAAAGAGGCTTGTAGACCGACCGAAGAAGAAGAAACGGTTGAAAGAGGGCTGTTATTGCGTGTGGTGGTTGGGGAAGTGCGGATGGTAAGTGGAGAAACGGGACGAATTGTTGGGGGAAGAAGAAGACCTAGTGGTCGCCGCGCCACAATAATTCAAAATAGTAGTTTTAATCGTCGTCAACTGCAGCTGGCTCGTAAGCTCGTGCGCTAAAGAGCGCGCACAAATATTTTTTACGTTCGCTTAAGCACTTGGAACTGGCGAACGTTAAAAACATTATTGCGCCGTAAAAAAATTCAATTCGACTCGCGGACAATTCGTGCGAGAAGGAGAATTGTAAAATGATTTTATTATGCATTTTTTTATCTTAACGTGAAAAATCAACACACCTCGTGAAGTTCAAAGCGTTGTCATTTGGATATTTTATTCTTTTGTCTGGATTTTGTATAGGCGCTGCGTTAAATCCACACAGTCGTACGAGATTACAATAACAATTACCTGAAAATTAGTACACGATTTGTATGGAAAAGTATTTCAGAACCTGAGAAACGATTATCCGAAAAACTTTCGAATATGAATTTAAACGAAACGATATAATATCGTGCACAAATAATTCCAAAAAAATCCATTATGTTACGTCCCGAATATGCCTAAATGCACAATATATGCGAAATTATGCGCTATCAAATTCAATAGTATTATTATTACTGGTTTTATAAAACGGATTTGTACCTCACTTATGAACTTGAGACACACTGTTCATCAATAACGTTCGATTAAAATGCTAAATAGAAAGATTTTATGCATAAATAAACGTTATCCCTTTTTTTTTGTTACGAAATGACTTTTTTTTTTTCTGAAACATTTTTAAATCTTCAAACTATAGGTAACTGAACTCGTTTCGTCTAAATTTTGTGTTTTTTTTGTGTTTTACGATCACTTTTTCTTGTAGAATTGAACGTATGATACCTCAAAAGACAGGTAACTTATCCGAAATGGTACACGTTATTTGAATTGTATTTTGATATTTTGATTATTTATAGAGTTAGTTAAGTCAAAAACAAAAATGTCAAAAATTTCGAAATCTTTGACTAAAAATTTATGAGTTTACTGCTGAAATTTCAATCGATTTTGATCATTTCAAAGGGAGTTATGGAACTTTGAAATTTTTGTATTTGTCATTTTACGCTGTAATTATTATTCCATAAAACCTCTAGTTTTTACGTTTAAGTCTCGAAACTTGAGAGTACAATCTAAACGAGATAGTTTCACATGTGTGTGATTAAAAAATCGATATTTCGTCGTTAAACTCCGGGCGGCCGTGTACATACAATCAATACTACGGGGAACGTGTTTTTAACGCATCGATTTAGACTTTTCCGATCGTAGCGTCCAAAATAAACATCGGACCAAGCTAAAACTTTTACATAACACCAAAACAGGAAGAATTCGGATTTGATAAATGTTTTTACCGGAAAGTATACCAGACAACTGAGCATGCTCAGAATCGCATTTTCGGAGGCAACGGTTGTTTGTAATCGCTGCTTTGAGATGATGCG
>CM029359.1:19764766-19780675 GCA_017140985.1 Hormaphis cornu
ACGACATTCGGGTGCTGCGACTTCTGCGACGATAACGTTCGTAAAAGCGTCCGTTTGAAAAATAACGTACGGCCGAGCAACCGTTCATACGGTTTTTGCGGACAAACGGTTCTGGAACACGCGAACGAACCGAACAAAGAACGGAGAGGTGTTTTTGACGCGGTAAATAGAGCGGTTCGTATAAATGAACGATTGAAGGAACAAAAGGGGCTTGTAGACCGAAGAAACGGTTGAAAGAGGGCTGTTAATTCGCGTGGGGGTTGGGGAAGTGCGGATGGTAAGTGGTGAAACGGGACGAATTGTTGGGGGAAGAAGAAGACGTCAAGACCTAGAGGTCGCCGCGCCACAATAATTCAAAAGAGTAGTTTTAACCGTCGTCAACTGCAGCTGGCTCGTAAGTTCGTGCACTAAAGAGCGCGCACAAATATTTTTTACGTTCGCTTAAGCACTTGAAACTGGCGAATCGAACGTTAAAAACATTATTGCGCCGTAAAAAAATTCGATACGATTCGCGGACAATTCGTGCAAGAAGAAGAATTGTAAAATGATTTTATTATGCATTTTTTTATCTTAACGTGAAAAATCAACACACCTCGTGAAGTTCAAAGCGTTGTTATTTGGATATTTTATTCTTTTGTCTGGATTTTGTATAGGCCCTGCGTTAAATCCGTACGAGATTACAATAACAATTACCTGAAAATTAGTACACGATTTGTATGGGATAGTATTTCAGAACCTGAGAAACGATTATCCGAAAAATTTTCGAATATGAATTTAAATGAAACGATATAATATCGTGCACAAATAATTCCAAAAAAATCCATTATGTTACATCCCGAATATGCTTAAATGCACAATATATGCGAAATTACGCGCTATCAAATTCAATAGTATTATTATTACTGGTTTTATAAAACGGATTTGTACCTCATTTAGCATGTTTTACCGTGTAAAAACATGCATGAACTTGAGAGACACTGTTCATCAACAACGTTCGATTAAAATGCTAAATAGAAAGATTTTATTCATAAATAAACGTTATCCCTTTTTTTTTTGTTACGAAAAGACTTTTTTTTTCCTGAAACATTTTTAAATCTTCAAACTATAGGTAACTGAACTCGTTTCGTCTAAATTTTGTGTTTTTTTTGTGTCTTACGATCACTTTTTCTAGTAATGCTCCGAATTGAAAGTATGATACCTCAAATAACAGGTAACATATCCGAGGTGGTACACTTTATTTGAATTGTATTTTGATATTTTGGTTATTTATGGAGTCAGTTAAGTCAAAAACAAAAATTTCAAAAATTTCGAAATCGCCCCGTTCGACTAGAAATTTATGAGTTTACTGCTGAAATTTCAATCGATTTTGATCATTTCAAAGGGAGTTATGGAACTTTGAAATTTTTGTATTTGTTATTTTACGCTGTAATTATTATTCTATAAAACCACTAGTTTTTACGTTTAAGTCTCGAAACTTGAGAGTACAATCTAAACGAGATAGTTTCACATGTGTGTGATTAAAAAATCGATATTTCGTCGTTAAACTCGTCACTCCGGGCGGCCGTGTACATACAATCAGCACTACGGGGAACGTGTTTTTTACGCATCGATTTAGATTTTTCCGATCGTAACATCCAAAATAAACATCGGACCAAGCTAAAACTTTTACATAACACCAAAACAGGAAGAATTCGGATTCGATAAAAGTTTAAATCGTTCGATTTGTTTTTACCGGAAAGTATACCAGACAACTGAGCACGCTCAGAATCGCGTTTTCGGAGGCAACGGTTGTTTGTAATCGCTGCTTTGAGATGATGCGTTGAAACACCACAACTTCGGTGGTGCTGGTGACCCGCACAAAGCGTAGGCGCTACTCCGTCAAATCGTACCCGGAGTGATGACCTCGTCGACGCTTCAAAGTGTACTGGACATTAAAACGACAAGACAAAGCGCTTGTTTAAAAATGCGTTCGACGCCAACAAAAGCGTTTGAATATTTTTTCTCAAATTACACCACACATCCAAACGTACCAGACTGGCGTGTAACTACGTAGCGCCCCGTTGACCTATCCAAAAGCGTGAAAGCGGCTGTAGATTTCTTGCGACGTTTCGTCTTTGAAAAATTCGTCCCAGGGACCGTGTGACTCGCCGTGACGACGACAAAAGGTCAATAACTCGCGCACGTGGGGCGATGGGAGCAGACCGGCGGCGGAGAACAAGATGACCTTACGCACGCACGCACGCACGCGCTCGCGATAGCCAAGGGTTCGACCAGTTTATGCGCGCGAGTTTCGCGAATTTTCTCGGGAAAAAAACAAAAAAAAAATCCGAAGAGAGGTAAAAAAAAACCACTGCGGCGAAAAAATAAAAAGTATTATTATAATATAATTTATACGACTCGGGGCCACCGAAGATGCGCGCGCGCGTATTGTGCGACGAAGACGAATGTAGTCACAACACGCGCAGCGTGGTCCGGTGTTTCTTTATTGATGAGAAAAAAAAAAAACACACACGTATATCATCATAATACGAGTTAAATAATCGCTACGTTTATCTACGTTTGTTCCGAGAGACACGCTCTCCACTGGTTTTCACGTTATCGTGTATGTCGAATTTATAAAATTTAGCTTCGAACTGCAGGCCAAACGAGATCTTTTTCTGTGGCGACCGGGAAAAACGACACGTTCGCGAAGAGGAAAAACGATAAAAAATATAAAAAGCAGTTCTACCTGCAAGTCACGTTGAAACGGCGAGAAAACGTGTGCCACTTGTTCAAAGAAACCTAACTCTATTATGGTACAATGAGTACAATTTTCTTAGGTCCGTATCAGTGGGGACGATCACAAACTGTACGACGGACACAGTATCAAATATACATAATTCGACGTTGCCCGAACTATTGTCGGAACTCGTTTTTTATTTTTTGTTCGTTCATTTTTTCCGATTCCACAGTATTTCTAACGGCCCACGTATTTGTGCTATTCAAAAAATTTTAAGAATCCGGGACAGATTTGGGGGGCAGACTGACGGAATAGCGTTTTGGGTGGGTTTGGACTTGTTGTGGTTCAAACGTATTACTTGATGTTTGAACGCGATGATATATTGTTGAATTCGAAAAAACGATTCTCATTCTTCTAGTACATACGTCCTGGTAAATTTTTCGAGAACTCCAAAGTCCTATACTTAGCTAAAAAATTCACGAAATCTCTCGAAACTCTTATCAAAACTACCTATTTTATTACCGTGTACATGTTTCAGCTTATTCCTATACCATTAAGTTGTATGTTATGGCCAAAAAACTGAATCGATATGTGAAAAAACGTTTGTTGCGATGATTAATGTTTTTCCTTAGCTTCTCGAATGTAACTTTTTTGTAATTCGTCAAAACGTTGAGTATCGCCAAGGATATAAGTTGGGCTTTCTGAGAATGTATCGACCGTTAGGATCGGAGCAATACCCAAGGCGCTATTAAAGAAAAAATAAAAAGAACACGGACACGTCGTTGTAAAAATCAATATAGCTGTCGCCGAGTCTAAAATGAAATTAAAAAAAATTTAACACGACCAGTATTGAAATTTCAACGATAATTTTAAACACCTACATTTTTATGACTAAATACGTTTATTAACTTTGCAATCAGAACCGATTTGGGCTGATCAAATTTCAAACATTTTGATAGCTACATTTTATATTCGGTTGAATATTTTCATTTTAATCGTATTCATAGTGTATAATACGTATTAAATAAAATCAATTAATAACGTGTAAATAATGTATTTTAGTAGTACGTAATGGATATTTTAGACTTGGGTATATATTATGAGTGTTTTTAATAACTACGAATATTTTATGCGTGGGAACTCTAAAATACAGTTTATGAAATATGTTTGTATAATTTAAAAATTTAAATAATAATCATAATGTGATTTAAATTTATTTTAAAGTTACGCATCATCACGTTTAGAACTATAGTTGTATAAAGAATATTCGGTCTTTTTTTTGTCCGATTCCCCCATATTTCTCGCAATTTTTTTAAAGAAGTCGTAAATCATCTGAAATATAATACAGGAAAGATTTAATGAGAAACATTTAGCAACTTATTTACATTCTTTAAAACACAGTTTGTTACCTTTGATTTTCTTAAGTGACACATCCGATTAAATTATTTTTTAACGAAAACGTAATATTTGTAATATTATCTCACAAAATCATTTAATCGTCATGGCAGGCTACTAGATTATAAGAAATCACGCTCGGGAAGATCTTACACACCTAACCAGGGATCGAATCGGAAAACAAATATCTGGTTGGGAGACTCGGTTAAACAAAGTATAAATTTCGTATTGTCGTGCCTATTGTACTAGACCATTATAACGGGGCATTATAAATTATAGAAGGAGTACGGTAAAATATTTAAAAAAGGAACGCCGTTTTCCCCGCGAATCAAGCACTAAAATCCCCGTAACTTTCTCGTGATAACGCGCAACGTTAGTTTTCAATAATTCTGTTTTTCTTTTTTCGATGAAAAAAGCTCCTCGAAACTGTAGTTGGTCTACTCTACGTTTACTTGACGCATCAGACGGTCACATTATATATAAAAAAAAAAAAAACGTAACTTAAACAGGTATAGTAAAAAGAAAGGATATGGAGCCCGTTTTTCGGTCCATTTGAAACGTATGAATCTTTAACGAATCGTGTCTAGATGTTTGTATAGAATCAAGCATATGCGTAATTCGGAGGGAGCTAAAATGGAGCGTTGGTCTTAAGGCCCTTCCTAACTTCAGAACAGCCTATCTCTGGGGCTTGATACGGAATAGCCACCCCGTTGAAAATGCCAATTTCAACCGCTCGTCGAATTGCGCTTACGGGCAAGGGCACAAGACCAAGGGGTAGTCATAGACGTTTGATGGTGAGGCAAAAACAAAGACGGACATCGGTATGACCAGTCGACACAAAAAAAGTATTCGTTTCGCAACACACGACGATTAAAACGCAGTCCATTTATTGCGTCCAGTATTTCGAAGTCCGTCTCCAGATCATGCTCCATCGTCATTACACACTCGCTGTCTACAACGGTTGTTTTCGAACTTGAAAATTACGCGGAAATCGTGCGTACGGACAGCAAAACGAGCCACGACGGCCTGGCGGACACGGTTTGCTAGAGTATTGACAAAATTATGTATAACACGTTATTATACGGCCGAGTGTACGGCATTAAACGGATAAAACGTGTAACGGCCGACAACGACCGGTTTTCGCGCGTTTAGTTTCCCATAAAATCGCGACGAAAACTCGAAACGATGTACACACACACACGACACGATGATACACGTCGTCGTTATAACCGGTCACTGTATGTGTGTATAATATAAAATAAAACAATATTCCGCGTGTTGAGCGGATCCGCAATTTGTACGAAACTAATACGGCGGTCCTCGGTCGCAGTCTCCCGCGGCGCGGTTGAGAACGCGACACGCGAAACACATCGGCGATACGCGTTGTCGTGTCGCCGCGGCGTCCAAGGGTGGCCACCCCCGGACCGGAGATAAAATGAAATGGACACACGTTTGAACATGAGACCTGGGACAGGTGAAGAAAACGACCGTTTTTAGATTCCGAGGAAGCCGAATAGTGGTTTTACACGATGTCGTTTGATTTTTTTTTGGCAATAATCGGATCAAGATATGGTACTTTGGAAGAGAGGTCGTTTTCTTGATTTTACCAAATAGTTTTTTAACGCGACGGGAGAAACCGCCGTAGTACGGCACGTCGAAACGTAAGCTCATCTTATGATTCGCATGAATTCACGAGTGTATTTTTACGATTTTTGAGGAGTCAACCGTACTCTCAGAATGAACGCACAAAGTTTTGAACTCGACAAAGTTGACCCGTCAACTCGACATTACTTCCAAACGTGTTGCTCCCGAACGTGCAGAAGTATACAAAAGGAGTGGACGTACAAACACGGGGAAAAAATCTTACACACCTTCGTAGTCGAAATGAAATTCGCAGAGCGTCCAAAAACTACAAACTGTTTTATGATTATCATTTTTAATTGAAAGCATTAACTAGCCGGACGTAAATATGCAGTTATCAGTTTATAACCGCAGTATAGTTTTGTGTTGCGATGTAGAGATCCACTGTACGAAGGGATTTTCCGAGTTCAAAATCACAAAGGAGTTAACAACGAAAATCTCGCTATTTTTTTTGGTCGGAATCGTGTGGCAGATAACTGGCAGCTATAAGTATGAAAAGCGTGCGGTGTACCTAGTAATGTTTGTTCGTGTGAAAAGGTCAACAAAGAAGGGGTTTTTTTCCTGAAATTCAACCCCTAACTTCTACGAGTATTCGATGGGACGGAGTAAGTAAAAATGGAAAATAGATTACAATGTTCATTTGAAGCGAACAAAATGTGTGTAATAATATCAGATACGCGGAAAACGCGTCATTTATTACCAAGGTTGAGCGACAAGTTAATACGGTATATATGCACTATAATGCTAATTCGAATAAAATCGACTCGATTCATATTATACACAGTCGTTCGAGTATTTAATGACAAACATTTCATTTAAGAATGTATAAACCGCGCTTATGTAGAAATAGTTGATTGAATTTTAACAAAATGGCTTTTTCCAGAAAACGGTGTCGATTAGTATACAGTTGCGCGCGTCGTGTTTAATGCGACAATCAAAGAGAACAACATCGTTAAAATTTTTTTGCGAATCGTAATGAACAATTTGTTGTTTTATACCGTACAAGTTCACTACGCTACTATTTGATTTCACGAGTTAATTTCACACGTTCTAATCGACAAATTTTCACCATACTATTGTGTACGAGAATAATTTTTTTTTTCATATTTTTCGCTGCAACTTGTTTTTCAAAGCTTTCAAACCATACGAAGTAGACAGCCTTGAATTGTAGTGTTTCACGCAGTATCTATAAGAGGCGACTGCAGCGCGACCGTATTGCGTACGACGTGAATAAACGCGTCGCTTAAAGTTTATGCAAATTGTTTTCGAATTAATGGACGCTGAGTATGATTAATCAGCGTAATAAAACGTTCGATTGGTTTTACACGAAACGACGCATTATTTTACCTACATTGTTCGAGCGTTTATCGATGTGATACCGGTCGGACAAACCGTGAGTTCGCAGGCTACGGTCGGCGTTAAGAGACTGTGTGTATTATTGTAATAATCGACGGACTGGCCAGCGTGAACGGCGACTAATCTTAAACGAGAAACACGTTCCCCGAACGATTAGAGAGAAAAATGAGAAAAAAGATGCATTAGCGACTATACGCTTTGGACGGATCGCTGGTTTCAAAGTTGCGGTTTGTTCAACATCCGAAAGCGACGAAAATTGCGTCTTGTTCGTTGCGTTCGGAAAGAAAAGAAAAAAACGATCCTGAGCGAGCAATCTGATCTGATTGTAAGTCCCGAGCGAAAACGGAAGAGAGATTTTAGCAGAATTTAGTACGGAAAAGTTTAAAAACGACAATTTTTTTATATTACTCGTAACAAGTGTAAACTGACGCCGGATTTGACGGTTTCGCCGTTCTCGGCACGTAGCCCAGAAAGTAGAAGTCAGAAGGAACACGAAATTCGATCAAAAGCCGCGACTTTTATGCGGTGTTTTTGAACGTTACGTTTCGTTTTTTTAAGTCGGTAACACATTTTTTAGTCAAAATTATTTTCACGTGCAGTTGTACAGTATTCGACGAACCTGCACGGCCGCGCGCAGCTAATCACAGTACGCGAGAAATCCAACGATACACTATTACAACCTTACCCAAACGATCGCGGTATCCGCCGCGGTAAGCCCGGTCGGTGTAACAAAAAAAAAATACGGTCGCACAATGCCCACCACCCGTTACAGGTCGTCGTCCGCGGCGCACGATAATGTTACAATAACGCATACGTATACTGTATTACGTTCCATGAAACAGTGTAACGCGTGTAACATAATTGCGTTCCGCGGCGCGACGATCGCGTGTGTTCGGCTCGTACGGTGGTGTTACAGTACGTATGACCGTATAGTGGCCACGCGATAAGCTGTGTGTGACATTTTGGTGTATTCCGAGCGGAGAACCTATACCACACGTTGTTGGGGTGGTGGGTGGATGAGAGAGGACAACCGAACAATTCTTTTCAAATTTTAACTGCTCCAACGATCATTATGAATTCAACGGGTAAAAAAGTAGAAGAAGCACTTATTGCCGTTTAAATACTGGTACGTTTGATTAAATGTTTCGAACGTTTTTCACATTGAATTTTACACACGACGTAACGCATTGTCAAAAAAAAAAACCCCCCGATCGATAAATGCAAATAGCATTAGCGTGAAAGCATGTCACAAAACTAGTACTTAATGTGTTATTTGATTAATTGAAACTAAACGCAGGTATACCTAGTGTTCCAAAATAAATTAATCAAAGTTCCTAATGGAGCCCCTCCCCCCCCGTTGGCTACGGCCGTGCGAAGAACGTATCGTTTTTACAGCGACGGTTTTCTTTCTTTTTTTGTTTTTCTGTGGACACTTGTGCAGAAATACTGCTCCGATTTTAAAACGTACGACGCCTTAAACGATGGGTGATTGATCCGAGACGGTCGACTTTATTTGAAGCGTTTTTTTTTTGAAATTTCGATTATTTTTGAAGTTCTGAGGGAAAAACGAAAACGTACCGACTTTCGAAATTGTTCCGTTCGACTTGAAATTTATGTATATATATATTATATATATATAAAAAATTAAAAATGATAGATCCAGGAATCAAATGGAGAGAAGCTGCAGAGGATAGGGACAGATGGCAAGATTTGTATTTAGCGGTATGGTCTTAAAGGCCGGAACCAAGGAAAATAGAAGAAGATATTATATATATATCGTTAAGAATGGTTTACCGCTTCAATCGATTTTCGAGGAATTTTTTTTTGTGGACGTTTTTCGTTGATTTGGATGGCCGTGTATTTCTTACGGGGGGGAACGAATAATTGCGGTAACGTGTTTTTTGCACGTCTATTTAGATATTATTCTTGATCATAACATGATAAAAAAACTATTGAAACTATTGCATAATACTAAAACAGGAAAGATACAGATTCGATAAAAGTTTTTACTGTTAAATTTGTGTTTACCACGACGTATACTGGACAACCGATGAGCTCGCTCGGGATCGTATTTTCGAAGGCATTGACATTTCAAACCGTCTGGACCAATATTTGGGTGTTAATACGATGTTAGTATCGATCGCACAAAAATAAATAGAGCATTTCGTTGCTCTACGGTACAAAGATACATTTTCGTTAAACATTTCGAGACAATAGAATGATTATTTTCACTGTACGCGATTTTAATATCAAAATGTCGTTGAAAATCTTAAAACCCGTATCGATAGATCGAACAATCGTGCGATTTTCAAAACGTTTGGTAGGCACAAAGTTAGAGCGGCTGATGTCGTGTTCAAGTCGAAAAACCCAAAATCAACCGGATCCGAACGAAAAACATCTAAAAACGGCTATAAAATATAGCCCGAAATTGACTTTTTTAAAGTTTTACAGTACAAAGATGCGTTATTGTCTAAAGCTTCAAGAGACTCCTCGATGACGGTTTTCGAAACTATGGAAAACACGCGTTGACACGACAAAATGCCGTTTCTCGCAAATTTTTCGGCGGCGGTTGTTTATCTCCCGGTCGCGTTAAAAAACCGTCGAGGTAAATCGAAATATGAAGGTAATAAATGTTAAATGCAGGTACTGCGCGTAGACAACGGTGCACTGGTAGACGTTTCAGTATAGTGCTAAAATAAAAATGAACATCGCCATTATCTACCATTAGCTTCCTGGCTAACGCTCAGAATTTAGAAAGAAAAACCGGCCGTTCTGCTGCACAATACTTTTATTGTTGTATTTTACCGCGGTGACATTGAGCCGGTGTCCGCGCAAACATAAAAACGGCCGTCGCGCGCAGTTCTATCGCGAGCAGGCAATGACCACGGTTGAACGTTTGCCAAGCCGCCGAGCGTGTGTCCAGTATTCCTATTAACGATACGATCGTAAGTAATAACACGACGATTATAATGATTTTTTTTTTTTAAACGATAGTAATAATAATAAGTTACGTGTGTGCTGCAGCGTTCGCGATGTTATTATAATCCACGCCGGCCAATCGGATGTGCGATTGTATTCTTTTCTTTTTTTTTAATGATCTTTTCGGTACCCCGGTCGCATATTTCGGTACGTCGTCGCATCGGCGCCGGGCGGTGCTAGCGATACGTTACGAGCTGTTCGGTTCTCGAACATTCGAACCGAACTGAACGCAAAATAGTTGGTTCGGTTCGAATATCGGACCGAAGAACACAAAAAATTTGAACGTAATTTGTCGAAACGCGACAAGAAGAAATGGTAAAACCTTCTTTACTTAGACACCTGATAAATCGTAGACGTTGTTCCGGGCGGAAATTGTCGTTTATACTGTTATTTTGACGGAGTTCGGTTCGGGTTCGAATAAAAAATTGAAAGTCCGGTTCGGTCTCAAAAATTTGAGTTCGTAACATCACTACGGCGGGTACCCGACTCTGAATGGCCATGTAAACGCACGTGTTAAAAATGTGGGTGGCCCACGATTGGTCGGTGTAACGATTAGTCGACACAATGAATTAGAATGGTTACGTTAGCTCTATTTCATATTCATAAACAAATAGTATGTTGGCCCTGCAAAGGGTTGTGTTGTAATATTTCATCTAATCGTTAATTTTTAATATTTAAAATATTCTGCGAACAATTTAATAAACGTTGTTAATTTGTTTGGTATTTCTAACGATTTTTTTTTTTGCTTGTTTTAAACCGCCAAATCGTGTGCTATTCCTCGTAAAAAGTCAGCGAACGAACGATTTTCTCAGTCTACATTGAACCTATATAAGGAATCCGTCGTTCGATCAAAATTTCTTCTCTTTTTGGACTCATCATATCCCGCGATTGCTCGTTCTATTTCGGTTTCGGCGTGCTGTTTTCTAATAAATGTCTAGTTTCTAATTTTAATAAAATAAAGTTAATTTTTTTACAAAGAATGCGATAATATCTGAAAAAATCTTTAGAAAAAAACTAATTTGTTGTGTCGACCAAACGTTATTGACGACCAAAAGATATTGTGTCGACTAATATTGTTACGTTTATCGCAATGTTTTAAATCGAAGTTATAAAAATTACGACGTTTTCCGATAAAGTTGTGTACACGGTTCGTAAAAGTCGGCAAAACGAACGAGACATTTTCGTCCATGCGATAAAAAAAAAATTAAAAAAATACTTTTAAGACGTTCGGCGGCGGTTAACTCGGAAAATAAGTTCTACCGAAACACGTTTCTTCATCGGCGGTTTTGACGAAACGCACCGCTACATTACCCCGGTTTACCCGCAAGCCAAGCAACGCGTTTCGGCCCGAAAATAACGTTCTATGACCGATGAACATTTTAACTAAACACGATACATTTTGGAAAAAGTCCGATCGACGGCAGCGATCGAAACCGCCTGTATAGTGCGGAAATCGCAAACTTTTTTAAATCCCTTCACCACCTGGCAACGCTGCGACCGAGTGTTTTTTTGGACATTTTTGCCACGTGCACGAACGTTTACTACACGGACGGACCGATCAGAAGCGAAGTTGGCGCGTTAGGTAATCGGGTAGTTAAAAAATGTTAAGTTAAAAAGTTATTCGTTTTTTTTTTAAATTTTGAACCCGACTAGTCGATAACTTTTGTTAATCGTAACATTTTCAGTTTATCGCATTAATTCGGCTATCACGGTTAACTATCGTTGTTCCAAAGCTACCTATGTTTATTTTTGTTCGTCGTCAAGCCGTACTAACGGCCAAAACTAATTTGTTGACTTTTTTGTTATAATTTTCGTACGCCCAGGTAGGTTAACGTAAGTCGAAAATACTGCACCGTACACTACAGGTTTTTGTTGAATATTTTAGCAAAAAAAAAAATTAACTTTTTATCAACTCACAGTTAAGTTTATTTCTATCTTAACTTTTAATGCTCATCTAGTTAAATTTAAACTGAAGTCAATCCAATCGAACCAACTCAACTTAATCGTAGTTGATTCTTTTCACTAACTCACCCCCCCCCCAGTCATTGATCAGAAGTGTATACCACCAACCCGGTGCCCAAAACAATGTACAGTACGTTAACACGCTACCCGGCTTCGCATCTGGTTTCGCTGCGCGTTCAACAAGTTTCAGCGGCGGTTAAACGGCAATCGTTTGTTTGTTTGGGCGTCGTTAGTGCTGTTGCTGTTACTGTTGTACTCAGTATTGTTATCATTATTGTATTATTCACCTCGTCAAACCTTAAGGAAAAAAACTTAAGGAAAAAAACCGAACCCAGACCAAGTTTACGGAGGGGCTAGTGTAATTTTTTATACCGTACTATTGAATTATTGTTGATAATGTTTCGTTTTAAAAATACATACGTCTAACAACAGTCAAAAGTTACGTTTGGAGTCGATAAAAAAAAAACGTAAGCAAAATAACGGTTATAATTATTAAAACTCTCATTTTTGTATATGTATATATATTGTTTGATAATTCAACACGTCAAAATGTGCAACGCCGTTCGGGTTTCATGGTTGAACGATAGTTTAAAAATTGTTACAACCTAATATGGAAACGAATTAAAACCACATCGATACACGACAATCTTAATAAACTAATACTGTCCGGAACCTCTCATTTTGAAGTTGCCAAGTACGTAAATCCAAAATTTGTTCAATCAAAAAAAAAAAATAAATAAATAAATAAATAACTCGATTAAAACTTCGAACTATTGTAACTATTAAATATTTCGATATACGCGCGTTTTAAACATTTATAGAACGATTCCGTCCGTCATATGTGTTACGCTGTGAATGGAAGAAAAAAAAAATCGAATTGAATAATTCAACAGCAATAAAAAAATTTAACTAACCTATACTTTTTCCTATTTTTTTTTTTAACTCAAGGACTCGACTGATTTTTTTCTAAACTTTAACCGATAAAAATAGCAAATACCATACTAGACGGAGCTGTATCTACTGCGTTTAGCAACTATATTTAATGAATTAAGTTAAATATTTTTACAACGACTGCAAACGGTTTGATTCACATCGAAGTAATTTTATGCTATTACCCACCCCGTCCTTTTTTTTTTTTTTTTTACCATTTTAATTGAAAACCGTAAAAACAAAAAAAGACCAAAAAAATCGGGATCACACTAAGTCGCGTGGAAAGTTTGACGGAGTACTGAAGTTAGGAAGTTTTTGTTTGGAAGAATTGTTCTAATTTTTAAATTTAGTAACTTTTCTACTAGATTATTGACTGCGGTAATATTTTGGTACTAGAATTTTTTATATTCTGCTTATTTTTTGAACAAATTTTGAAAAACCAAAAACCGATTATGAATTTTACTGCAAAAATTTAAAATTTTCAGGTTAGTGATGGAGTTTTCGTGTACACAGAGTGATCGGATCTTAATATTTTGAATACCACAAAAAATGATGAGATCTTGACTTTGAATCATATCTAATTCCGAACATGTTTTTGAGTTTTACGCATTTTGCGAGGTACAGTCCGAGAACACACACAAATTTATACTAAAAAGCCCGCCGTAGAATGTAAATTGTAAACGTAAATTGTATTTGTCCGATCGAATCGAAACCGTTTGTAATCGGTAGACCGTTACGTGTTAACGTTGTCGCACGTAGTTATTTAAATTAATATTTTTTGCATTCGTGGATGTAGACTTTCAAAGTTTCCGGACCATTCGAGCCACTCTGAGCTCGCTTAGAATCGTTTTTATCATTTTTTTTTTTTTTTGTGAAACATTTCAAAAATCGCCGATTTTTATACCATACCTAATAATATGTTGTATAAAACTGATACCCACATCGTGCGACCGGAAATCGCGCGAATTTTTCTCGGACGACCCGAGAACTCTGCGCGGGTCGAGGCGATGCAAAAGATAATATTGTTTTTATGCGAATATCATGAAAACCGTCGTAATAATGTACAGCGGTGTTATCGCCGTCCAACATCTCTCGCGAGTTCCGGACGCGGTATACGCTTAAATTATTCCGATACGCGATCTTTTCGCCAGCATCCGGTGACAACAACAATAATATTACTATAATATCCTGTATAAATTATTCTAACCGAGGAGCAATAAATATCACATACGCGTGTGTGTCTAAATTTGTTCTCGAATACGTTTCCGAGGACTTTGTCGAAACTGTATTTGTCCTCGGAAGAGCAGTGCATTTGATAATAATTATTATACGCTGTTTATTCTACGGGAAAACTCGCGTCATCACTCGTCCGGTGGTGACGGCGTGGAGCCGGAAATTCAACAAGCCGAGGATTCGGGGAAAAATTCGGTTTAAAATTACACACGCAAACGACTGACGATACGTTCGAATTTTAAGCTGTTTCTTAGCTGCAGTATACAGTGTTGAATCGCTATACAACAATAGCCATTGTCCAACAAAACACATTCCCTCTTTAAACTTCCTAACCTTCTTCTTTTTCTTTGCCTTTTTCCCAACCGTTTGGGTTCGGCCACTCTTGTACTGTTCCTCCACTTATCACGATCATTCACATCTCCTACACACACTCATCAACAACCCTCATGTCTTTTTCAATTGTCTCCAACCGTCTCGTCTTTGGTCTACCTATTTTTCCGTCTGCGTTCATTTTCGTAACCGCTTTTTCTGCTTCAGTTTCTTCAGCTCCTCATCACACGTCCGAACCGTCTCAGTCCCACATCATATCCACTATCGATGCATCATCGATACCATACATCCAATACGTATTCGTTTTTTATTCTATCTTCTCTTGTTACTACACTCATCCACCTGAGCATTCTTATTTTCACTATACACTCATACTCTGTTTTCACAAGAACGTTATGATCATATTTTGATCAACATAACTGATTAAATTGTTTTGATCAGTTCATCGCGTCGTCATTTTTCACTATTCGATAAGATTTTTCCAAATTTCCAATTGTGCTCGCAAGGATTATATTGTATGCAAGATAAAAAAATCCGTATTGTCTGGTTGATCAAGATCTGTCTGATAAATCAGATTTTAATCTGAACGTTAAATTCATAAAAGTCTAAAATTAAATTTGAACTAAACATAAAACTATAAATAAATAACTATTTACTATACACAGCTGCTTTTGAGTATTCGACTCACTGAGCTCGCTCGCTTATAAAATCATATATCATACATTTTTCTTTATGTTTATTGTTTACATTACAGTTTTTCAATTTTTTCAAAAGTTTTCCTGCCTAACCCACCGTATTTTGATTATGAATTTTTAATAATTAGGGTTTATAATTGTATATTAGTGCTAAGGCATTAAGGCTAAATAAGTACTAATAATAAGACTTGCAAGAGAATGTATTATGTGCATAATTTTTATCAAGTGTGCAGATAAATAGTTTGTAGTTGAAAAAATTAATTATGGAACATACAGAACTAGTCAAATAAGAAACTTTTAAAAATTTTCTCGTTTTCTAGTACCACCAAAAATGTTTATAAATAAATCAATAATAGATTCAAAAAGATTGTCTTGACGATAACATTATGGATTGTTTTTATTTTTTTATACGTTACTTTTAAGCAACTTTCTGTATAAATGTATGCCAAAAATTGGTAATAACTTTGACTTTCATATGGAAATAAATTTTATTTAACACAGTTTTGTTATTTGAGACTTTAAATTTTAATATGTAATGTAAGGCAAAATTGTTAAGTCAAATAAACACAATTGATTTTTGTAGTTTTTAATTCTATTTTTATCCTGTAACGAGAGCTTTAAGCTTAGAGGATATCCAAACGGGGAAAAAGTTTTGTGAAATTTTGTTTG
>CM029359.1:19790606-19806789 GCA_017140985.1 Hormaphis cornu
ATAATTATCGTTATTATCATTACAATATATTTCACATTATGCAAGTATCTACCTACCTACAGCAAGGCATATTGGTAATCGTAATTATTATAACCGCCGCCGCCGCCGCCGAGTCCAGTTCGCGTGCCGTCACGTCTGACACGGACGGTAATACAATAATAACTGGTATTTGTCCGTGAATTATATTATATTTGATTTGACATTACGTAGAATTATCATTGTTATTACCCATGTCTTTTTCATTGTTTTTTTGTTTTTTTTTTGTACAGCGTTGTAGCCATGCGCCAGACGCGCGTCGTTACGATTTTCTATAGAGGACAGCGGTTTTTTTTTTTCAACCGAAATTTAATAAAAATATACTCCACGGATCGGTTTTGTTTATCTCATATACGTGTTTTAGAATACCCGGCACGCAGTAATTACCCGTGCGAAACAGATGAATTAAAAAAAAAAAACGTAGTAGCGACTTCGCTATGGGCGCATCACTGCTGAAAGTTGTGGTTCAAACGTGTTTTTATTTAATATCTGAAGGCGATTGAAATATCATTGAAAATAATATTCTGAGCGAGCTCAGTTGTCTATAGTGTACGTCCTGGTAAAATTTTCGAAAATTTTTAGGTTCCGTACTTTGACGTGGTGCTCAACGATCGGAGACTTCCATCTACCCGAAAACGTCGTCATACAAGACGGAAAATTTTAAATCTATAGCGCCGTAAAATTATCGATTTTTTTGGGGTTTTCGGGGTAAAACTCAAAAAGTGAGAAAAATTTTAAAAAAGTTTCATTCAAAGTACCGCCGGAGTTCATAAATCTTCCAAAAAAGTTTAAAATGACTTTGAAAATCGGAGCATTCCTTCATATACGAAAAGTTCATAACTCATTTACCGTTGAATGCAAACACCGCACGAATAAAAATAGGAAAACGCTGTAACCGTGTATTTCGCAGCATCAGGTATTTCAAAGGGTGACGAAGACCCTTGTAGTAAGGTGTTCTACTTCGTTGTACTACGATTGTACTACCTAACCTAACCTCATTAGCGAAAAACCTTGTTCAACCATGCGAAGTAAGAATAACTTCGTTAAGACCCCAAAAAACGGTCCTCTACACTCATCGCCGAATCAATAAAAAAGCACGTTTGCAAAAATCCACTCTGCAGAACGTTCCCAGGAATTATCGACACTTTTGCACCACTGCGGGTATAATATTTTAACTATCCTGCGCGGTGACTTTTTCAAACGCGAAATGGTAACATAAAAACGGAAGATATCCGTTTTGCTCCGTCTTTATACGCCATTTTTCTTCTTCGTCTTCTTCGGGTAACGGCCGCTAGGACCATCCCGCCAAACACCCAACCCTTCTCGGTCGGATGCCCGTTCCCTCCAATCTGATCCTCCACCCAAGTCCCTTGCATCTTTTTTCACCAGATATTTCCATCTCATACGAGGTGTTTCCAGTGGTCTGTTCCCTGTCGGATACTTTTCTAATATCATCCGTAGCGTTAAGGGCGAGCACGAGCACACGGCACGAGCTCAGCGGCTGCAGAAGCGATCAAAAATCAAACGTTAGGTGGACACGTTTCGGTATTGCTTAAAAAAGAAAAAACGCGACTACGGGGAAAATAATGGATTTTACACGGTAAACGAGAACGTGACAAAATCTCCACAGGTTCTCGGATTAACCGCGTACACGGGCGTCACACGCGTTTGCACGAAATAGCTGATGGAATGATATTTAAAAAAAAAAATTTTTTTTTATTTTTTTCCCATTATTATTTTATTTGGACACTATTATAATATCGTGTACAGTTATATTGTTATGCGTTGACGACCGCACACACCAACATTGTATAATATAACAGCTGCGATAGTGTTATAAAACGCGTGTTTCGTCGTAGCTCTGCAGCAGGTATATACGTACAAAAAGAAATATTTTCTGTTGCAAAATCGGTAGCACACACAATTGAACGAATTCGAATTGTTACTGTTTTTTTACAAGAACGTGTGCGTTTCCACAACGTGGCGGCGGTTACCAAATACGTATTTTGTATTCGGATCAAGGTCGTCGCGGGTCGTCGTGATCCAGTCCGAATTCGGACGCAACGTATCATATTATTAAAGTACCAGCTATACCGAATAATTCGCGCAGACTTCCTAGGCCGAAGAAACGGTCGTCGTAGAAACTCGTAATTACGAATAGGCAGATTCATATATATCGTGAAAAATAATAAAATTAATGCGGGTGTATATAGTCAAGGCGGGGCGAGTCAACGTCTTTATTTACTCGTTGAATTAATTGAAAAAAACGAAAAAAAATCGAGTTAATTTTTAAATTATTTTAGTTTATTGATCTACAAAATAATTGCTTGAAGTTTATTCTGTGTTGTGCGTAGAAAAATATGCGAATTAGTTTCGTCGCAATGTTTGCCATATTTTTCTTAGTTTTGTGACCAATTATAGTTTGTGTAATGGAGTTTACCGAAAACAGTCAAAATTCCTACACGAATTGTTACTGTTTTTGCCAAAGATTTTTTTAATTGACAGAAAAAAAAAAAAAATCGTAAAACGCGTGATAGTTACGCTCAGAAAATACCTCTACCCGGGAACAATATTACTTTTTTTGAACAGCGCTTATAGGGTAAACAAACATTAGGTACAGACAAAACATTTTAAACAGGTGAACTATACTTTAGTCAAACACAACAGTGAATTTTAGTGCTATAATCAAAACTGTTATCGTGCCAGAAGCAAAATGAAGTGTTTAGAAAAAATACTGAGTAATAACTAAAAATGGATAGATTAATTGTGTTCCTATATTAATTACTATAGATTCGTACTGCACAATAAGCTACGAAATGAACGTTTCAATACTAAAAACGAATCATCCGAAACAGCCAGCGGCCAGCGTCTACACTACTAACACGACCAAAAATCGTCCGATAGTGTACAAAAACAACTGTTTAATTTTTAGATTCTGAGTGTAGCGAAGAATGTATTTTCCATTTTACTCGTCTCGGGTTTTTTGATATTTTTTTTTTTAGGAAACGTTCGACCGTGTGTAAAATTCGTATAAAAAAATACATAGATAGGATTATATGGATTGTTTCACTTTCCCTCCGAGCTCGACGACGACGACGACGACGACGACGTTTCGAACGCGCGCGCAATAAATTCACATTTATTACGCACACCGAATTACTGGCGCGGCCAGCGGAGATAATTAAATCGGGTCCGAATGATCGGGTTTAGAGATGTTTGCAAAACGCACGTGTATAGAATCGCAGACACGCGTTACGACTTTCCCGAAGAGAGCTGCCGTGCGGTGTTTTCACCGCGGTCAGGAAAACGAATATTTTTTCATTGAAAACCGTTGGCAATAATACATTGGGTTCGCGAACAATAATTAACAAATAGTTTAATTGATTACATCGCGCGTACTCTCGTGTACTCGTTCCGATATAGGTTTTTCGTTTGAAAACCATCGGCTGTATAATCGAACGATGTGTGTGGCTATGTCTGTAATACTTCTGAACATCGGGTTTTTTTAACCAAACGTTGTTTTATCGGTGTATAATGTGCGGTAGGTACAGTAATAATATTTTAATTTTGTAAATTTTCGAATTTTTAAATAATACACCGATTTTACAGTAGACCGTTAACGAACAAATCGTTCAGTGAACAGGCTGCAAGGGAAAAACGGATTCGCGTATTCCTCCTGCAGTGTTATAACGCTGCAGTTTTTGGCCGGTCGATTTAATCGAACTCGTTTTAAAGAGAAAAAAACGACACAAAACACTGCAGTAACTCTCGCGACGGTGATCGTGGGATAATTATGATCGTGGGATCATAATTATGGTACACGTGTAAACGATTATCCGGTTAAATGTTTCCCACATTAAAATAACACTCCGAAACGCAAGAGTAAACGTAATACTGCGCTGTTGATAAGGATGTTAAACCGAACACAACGATCGGTAGTTTAATATTCTGGAAAAAAATTGAACATAACCGTGTATTGTCTTATGAGCCCAGTAGCGAAATGGGTTGACAAATAACTAAACTGTATTTTTAATTTAAATTAAATAAGCCCAGTGACTACTGTAACTTATACTATTTTACAACGAGGTTTTTTCATTTTAAATTTGTGAAACTTACTTGTCAAGACATTCTGACGTGGTCGTTCGGACGTTAAAAAAAAAAATTTACAAACGATATTTTTAAAATTTGCTAAACAGTACGGGCGTTCATTCGGCTGGTTCGGACGTATATCGTAATGTTTATTTCTGGCTGTCTGCGTCTCTGAGATCGTGCTCGTTTTAATACATTCTTATCGCAATCATTATGAGAAATTTTTTTTTTTTTTTACGTCCGAACGTCCCTGTCCGTAACGGAGACGCGATATTTTTTTGATTTCAAGCATTGTATACGAGTAAATTTACTCATGAATAAAAAGTGTTGTATCGAAACGAACAGCCAGTTTCGATTTTTGTCGAAACGAAACTTTTTTTTTTTACCTTGCACTCGAATGTAAAATATGTTCGTGAAATATTTCACAAAAATACGATCGATTGCTCGCGTGCATTTTGACCACGACACATAATATTAATTGAAGTACACACGAGAGAGTGCCCGACGAGACGGCGAGATCTCGCGAGATTAGACTTAAACGCGCGTAACCGACATTAATGACGTTCTCGGACGAGTTTTTTACCATAAGAGTGAACGATGGCGTCATTATTTTTAACCGATAGTTTATAGATACGTCTATATACCAATTTTTTTCTTCAGTGTTCAAAAAAAAAAAAATTGTTTTCTCGCTATGGTTAGTTTTTTTAGACGTTACGAAATATCACCTTATTCTACCATGTTATATTATTTTTTATATCGTTTCGATAGGAACACATTAACACAAACGCGTACAAACTATACAGTATTAAATTCAAATATGATTTCACTGCTTTGTCCGACCACAATAATATGACCATCGAAATAATAATTATATTTTCTGCCACACTCCACTCTCAATATATATATATATTTCTTTAAATTATTATACTCGTACTACGACTATAATGTAATGTTTCCTTGTTCGGGCCCGGTTTACTTTCTTCCGATCGGTTTGGTGCGCGCGGTTATATTATTGCAGGTAAATGTAATAAAGTATTATTTAATAGACCCGACCGGGTAAGAAGTACTTATATTTTTGTTTTTCACGTCAATGTTATATACGTCGTTACCTATATAACGGGCAGGTGACAGAGTAATATAATTATTGTGTAATGTTTCGCGAATATCGTTGTACACGTTTTATTATAACGTCACCTACATAATAATAATAAAGAGTATATTATAATATTTTTCTCACGTCGTTGTCATACACCCAGTGGTGTTTTAGAAAATTTTTTTTTCTTTGACAAATTTTCGTATAAATCCTGTAAAAAATACGTGGACAATGCGCCCCACTGGATAGTGGACTGCGCCGCATGCACAGGGTGTTCCGAGTTACACGGAAATTATTTCGGAAATTTAAAAAAAAAAACGTTTCCGTATAAGAGTTGTATTTTTTTTTTTGTATCAAGTTTTAAGTTTTGTGTACGCATATTATAATGTTTTTTTTCGGTGGTCGAAAAACGTTCTTCTATTGAAAACCCTAGATACGTTTAAAGTTTCTAAAACGTAGGTACGTACTTGGTAGCAGCGTATAGGATAAGAGCCGCTTACACCTGCCATTTACGACTACGATTTTTCGTCATGACTCTGCTACGATGTATTGAAGTACACAATTTTTCGGGCATTTTGAATCGCTCTTAATTGTATTAATAGTTTTTTACGGAAAATTGTTTTTCGATTAAAAAGTTACGCGTACACAACACGCGTACGAAAAACCGTAGGGCGTTACTCGAGTTTTAACACAAAAAACACCGACGAAAATAACCGAATTTTGAACCGTAGATAATAATTGTTGTAGAATAACCGTAATACGAAAGTTGTTTTTTTTCTGTTTTTAACACTTTCGGATATAACGTGGAACGTCCCTCAGTAGATGGAAGAACCAAACGCGACTTTGAATGATTTTCGATTTGTATTTGATCCGAGGGTGCTTTTAACACTTTTGTACGCGTGTACTTCTGCGGTGCGTTTGAATAGTATTGTACCTAATTTTTATCCGGCTATAACACCAGCAAATTTCTTAAGATAAAATCGAAATGTTTGCTACCCTTTTGGAACGGACCTAATTATTTCGTCGTGCAAGTGCGTGATGTCAACTTGCAGCCAATGCCGACCCGTGGGTAGGTGTTTCCCTCCTCCAAGACCACCGAGTTTAGCGAGCAAGTGTGTTTGTATATGGTGTTTACTATTTATTATGTGCATACGCTATAAAAAAAATAATATATACATATACCCTATGAAAAAAAAGTTGCGAAAACATCACTGGACGTGTCCACGAGAATTTTTTGGCGAAACAAAAAAAAACGCGATTCCAAAATAATATCAGTCGCTGCAAGTGGCGGAAGGGACGGCCGGGGATTCCAACCCCACATAATTTTTTTTTTCAAGCAAACTTATAGATCTATAATCGGCCGGTTATTATTATTTCTTATTCAAAACGCCGATTACGATCCGAACATTTAGAATTTGTTACGGGTACTATTATTTTTGTACACGACACAACGATAAAACGGTTCCGTATTGAAAAAATCAATAAATTTCAGCGTTCCAGATCATATACATATGATCTGGAACGCGTATACAAATTAATTAATGATTAATTTGTATACGTACATACAAATTAATACATCCCGATTCCCAAAACGTCCCTAATCGTGTGGCAGCAGGTAACTGAGGTTGTTCGCGAATTCGGTTGTGGGATTACACGTAACAAGTACACAAAAATTCGTTATTTTTCCCGTGTTGACGGATTTCTGCGCACGCCGCTGGTCGCCGCACGAGTCGTTCTCGCAGTCCGCACGAAGCGAACGTACAAATTCACTTTCATATTTCATTTAAAGGGGAGAAAAAAAACGTGAGCGCCTTTCTACGAGTGGTCTCCGAGTCCGAAACGCGACCACTTTTGTGCCATTACGTAAAACTCGTCCGCGGACAGAAAACGAGTATATAATTTAATATACACACCTACCCGAGAGACCCGAGTAAATGTAGTTTCGATTTCGCTCGTCACTTGTTTGCGCGCGTAATCGGCGTAGAAATAATTTACAAGTTATACGATCGGACGCGACGGAAAAAAAAAAATCCTCGACAAGACCCGGAGGCAGCCGAAAACGATAGACGTCGGTAAACATTTTTTCATCATCGAATAGATCCCCCGATTCTCCCCGAAAAATGGTTTTTCTCGGAAAATGTTTTTCATGTAATTTTTCAAGTATTGTACGTTTCGTCGTTTAATTTTATGCGTATCATACGGGCGTGTACTTTTCGACATAAATTTGTTCTCTTTCGACACCTCGATTGCTCTGCGGTGGGAAAACGGTTTATTCCGCGAAAACACGTATACGCGTACGGGGTAGACGCGAATTTTCAAAAATGGAAAACTTGGTTCCGTCGACGATGGAACACGGACGCTACCGGCGATCGACAGAAACGTTCGTACAACGATCAGTCGGCGGTTTGGAAAAACAGTACGGGCACAGTGGCTCGGATAAACGTTTTCAATTTATTTCGTTTTTTTTTTTCCCCGTGTGTTGTACACGCGTATTATGTACTGGAACGGTAAAAAATGTTTTTACCAAAAAAAAAAAAAAAAGCCTCTCCGTATTCGTCCAACTCGCCGAATACGCGGTTTTCGGGTCGGTTCGACAAAACAACGAACACGAGCGGTACTCACTGGTTTTCGACGACGAAAGCCGTGGCGGCGGCGGCGGCGACACGTCGAAAATATCGAATCCAAAAACGTCGACGGCGGCGACACGTCGAAAATATCGAATCCAAAAACGTCGACGGCGGCGACACGTCGTAAATATCGAATCCAAAAACGTCGACGGCGGGATCCGCGCGACGCACAGAACGGTCTCGCGACGGAAACGGACGTGGAAAAAACAAAAAACTCGCCGTGCGAAAATCGGCGTACGATACGATATTATATGAAAAAAAGAAGCAAGTTCTCCCGGGGTCAGTTCACTTTCGCTGTCTTTTCGGGCGCGAGTGTTGGCGAAACGATTAATTTTTTTTTCGGCGTTTTCTCGAATCGGACGTTCGCGACGACGGTTTCGAATTTTTCCACCTCCGGCGCGCGCGAACAAACGAACGAACGAACGACTGCGATAAACGTGTCGATAAAACCGTATGCAGCTACGTACGGCTCGCGACGGCTGGTGTGCGTCGTGTGCGTTTTGTTCGGACTCGCTCGCGTCGCGTTCTCTCTCTCTCCCCGGTCGGTCGGTCCTCTACTGCTGCTGCTGCTGCTGCGGCCGGCGTGCGCGCGTGACCGTCGTCGGCCACCCCACCCACCCCACTCTCGGAACGTCGCGTTTTTCTTTACGCACACACGGATCGAGCGGAAAATCAATCGCGATTACTTACTTACTGTCTTACCCCGTACGCGACAGTTATGCGCGTGCACAGTTGGTTAGTTATAGTAGTTAGTTAGTTAGTTAGTTAGTAGTTGTTGTTGTAACAGTGGCGTTCTCGAGAATTTCCGTCTCGGGGGAGGTTAACCGGTTAGGCGCGGCGGGGGAGGTTACGCGTAATACGTCCGCCATGGAGAGACCGAACAGAAAAAAAACCGCAGATCGCGTAAACGGGTGTAACGGGAACAACCCCGTGTTTTTTTTTTGTCAATATTTTTATACGGACGGTCGTATAACGTGTCGTATTATTTTAGCTACGACATAGCTAAAATAAATGGTGGACGGGATCGTGGTCTGGCGGTCGCGCGGGTGGTTTGGACGGAGCAGCGAGCGCGCTGCGGGCGGGTCACCGTTTCGGGCGTTGCGGAAACGCACGGAACAAACCCGAAATCACAAAAATTTTTGTGATTTCGGGTTTATTAAATTTAGTATAAACAGTCACAAGTGCTCAAATTTTAATTTTAGCACGGAACAAAATTCGTTCTACGGTACGGAGATACATTTCTGTTGAAAATTCCGATACGATTATTTTCGAAACTATGCGGAGAAATAGCTACACGCGATCTTAACGAAACCTAATACGTACGCCGTTAAAAATCTTAGAACCAACGCCGGTAGATCAAAAAAAAAAAACAGTGCGATTTCAGATTTTGTACAGTTGGAGCGACCGCTGATATGTTGCGTTCAAATTTCAAGTCGAAAAACCCAAAATCAACCGATTTATATGAAAACATCAAAATCTAAAAATTGCATTGAATAGCCCGCGAATGAAACTTTTTGGAAATTCGTTTGATACGCCACCGTCTATGGACTTCTCGATGACCGTTCTCGAAATTATGGAGCAATAATAACCGTACGCGTTATTGACAAAATTCCTAACCGTTTTTAGCTGTATTTCGGTGGTTTTTTCCGTCGCGTTAAAAAGTTATTGAGAACATCGAAGTGTGACCTCTCTCATGCGTACTACCTTGATCGCTATACTGTAAAGGTACCGCACGTAGAAATCCGTGCACCGTTTCTGGTAGAAATTGTTTTGACGGTATATGGAAAAAAAAAAAATAAATAAACATCATTTTCATCCACCCTCGCTGACGCTCAGAATGTAAAACTACAAGGAATGATAACACAGATCGTGCATAAATGATATTTCGATAAAAATATGGTGTTTTTTTTTCGCGGCTAAGAACGCATTGTTTTTACGATGATGTTTTTTTGATGGTGGAGGATTGCCGCCGGCGTTTTCAGACCAGATCGTTGTACAATCTATGACGTATTGTATTGTTATATCACTGTAAAACCTGCAATAGTTTAGGTTTGTTTCGCGAAAATATTATTACCACGCTTAATTGATCATCGGATTAAACACGGCCGTGAAAGTGCGGCGCTAATTGTGTAACTCGTATTTCCGCGTACAAACAATATCGATCGTTTTATAATAATAATTTTGGGCGAACGTTTAAACGGTTCTACGGGTGTTTATTATTGTGTTGACTCGGTTCGCGTAACAATTGTTTTTATGCGAATATCGTAGGATTATCACATGTAGAAAATAAGTTATTCCCAATAATATTAATATCGGTGATTCAACGCGGACGGTATTGAAATTCGAAAGTAAACTGCTGCGTGGACGGTGATCGGACGACGTTATAAAATATAATAAGCGTATTATTTGTTCACGAATTTCCGTTGTTTCTGGATCTCGCGGGATGACCATACGAGTGTCAATAATCAAGCAAAAAGTAAAATTTCAATGTAACGATAAACAAACAAACAAAAAAGAATTCCCTCTTGCGTACAAAACTGTTGCCTGTGATACCGCGGTCCCATTCACGGTATTTATATTTTGAACTACGCTGATTTTCTACCAATTTTTGTCGGCTTCACAAATACCTAATAGGAAACGTGTACGAAGTAGGGCCCCTCTGTACTCTTACTCTATGGAAACTTTTTAAGCCCTCTCGACGCGAGTTCTGCGTGGCACGGCAAACGAAATAAATCGCCACGTTTCGACGGGATATTTCTGGGTCACGATTGGTTAGGTAGGATATCAAAAACATCCTTCGTAAGATAATAAAGTCAACGTGTACAATCCGCACGCTAAAAACCAAAATTTTTATTTTTATTGTAGATTGTAATGCGCATATGTATTTTGTTGCGGGAGAATTTTCAATTAAGAACTAAGAAAAATAGTTTTGAACTTGTAATTAGATTCGTCATTGTAACGAGCATTATACGATTTGAACTACGTAAAAAATACACTGAACGCGTCGAACATATATTATAATACGCTTATACTTTTTAAATCTAAACGCGTACATAACTACAGTTAATAGCCTCGCGTTTAATATTACCGCGACGTCTGTACAATTTAAACTTGTTTCTGTACTGTTCGTTGATAATTATTTTGAAAACGCAATTTTTACTGTTAACATATACGTTGCGTAAGTATGTACATAGCTGGTTACATAACGCTATAATTCGTTAATAACAATTTTACGATCTGGTGTCAAATGTGAAGACGTATACTGCAGAATTCAGACGAACTTCCGAGGCACCGACAGCGTATGCGCCGGCATAAATAAATTATATCGTTAATATCACACGAATTGATGAAACTCATGAAATATACAGTTCCTATTCATTATTTTAACGTGAAGAATAATAGTGAAAAAATGGTAATTTATAACGAATGTTTTTAGTGCTTACGAATGTATAATATAACCACGCGGTTGTGCAAGACGAAATATGTATTATAAATATCGTAAATTATTTATTTTGTGCAGTGTAATTTGGTAACCGCAGCGATACCAACACACTATATCGACCGCCATCAATTGCGTCGGCCTGTGCGGGCGATACAGCGTCGTTTTGTTTTACGCTTCGGCTATGCTGAAGGAAAAATAAAAAACCTCAATGTTTTCCTTACTCTCTTCAGCGACCAAATACACTGTAAGAGAAGAAAAAAAAAGAAAAAGACTGGCTATAATCGGTCTGCGGGACACGGCCGAAGGGAGCACGAGTCGCTTGACAAGAAGAGCAACCCCTGCTGCAGTAGGGAGGAGATCTCTCGGAAGACCACGGTCAAGGTGGAAGGATTGCGTCGGAAAAGATGCTGAAACAGTGGACCCGAAGAGTCCGAGTTGGCGAGAATTAGCAGGAGAACAACAGAGCTGGTACGTTTATTATGGTCTTGATTGGCCGAAACCAAAGAAGAAGAAGAAGAAGAAGAAGAAGAACGTTTTACTTACGTGGAAAACTTAAAAGTCGATCGAAATAACAATATTTGACCTATGTTTAGAGACATTACCAGCGAAAAGAACTAAACCGTCATACGCTGGCAGACTGTAGTGCCACGTACCCGCGCGTTTTTTCCCCTTGTAATTTTTACACTGAATCGCGAGTTTTATCGCCGGTGTGCCATTTCAATTTCCATTTTTTATCCGTCTTTTATTATACATATAGGCGTATATTGCACTGCTGCAGGTTACGTCGTTGTCTATTTAGTCATTATTGTTTTGTCGGATAAACACGACGACAACAATATTGTAAGAATGTCGTTCCTTCGACTAATAAATACCACAACTCCAACGAGAAGCGTAAACGAACGGCAAAGCTCACACGAAAACTCGTATTTAGAAACTTGTCATGTTTTACGAGACAAGCGCATAGTAATATTTTTTTGTGCGGCGGCCGGTAGGTAGACGTGACACTCGTGTGACCGTTATACAGTGGTTAAAAATAAGAAAAAATTAATAATAAAATTGAAAATCTATTTATTATTATGTCTACCGGTATAAGTTTAACCGAGTGAAATCCGAGCGCGAGTATGTTTGCGCGTAATACCTAAATAGGCGTACGAACTCGATATAAAAAGCGGTACACACTTTCGTGGTATTAAAAATCGCTGCGCTCAAACGACGACGACACATTAACAACGATAACTTGAAGGTATTATTGGTGTCAAGTCACTACTGTGATGCGACGGTCTGCAGAAAACTCTGTTTGAAAATCATCATTCGGAAACGACTCGTCAAAATGAAGATTTTTAGAAATCTATAATGATTTGGGGGTGAACGGGTGTGAAAAAATTTCGGAGATTTGTTTTTGAAAGAATATCGGTAAATTATAATCTTTAAACTGGTGAATTTGACAGTGCCTATACTTTATATTTTGGAATTCATATGGAAGTTCACGTTACCTGGCTAATTTAATTTAATGCATATAGATTATTGCACAGTGATAAAAAGAAACAGCCATTTAGAACTGGGACTCATCGGAATTAAGTCCGCGTTTCGCTTGATTTCCCTATACTTACATTTTTTATGATTAGGTATCAAAATAAATACCATACGTTTCGTATAATGTATAAAAATGTTTTTTATTTTTAAAAAAAAAAATCATTTATAAAATGCGTACAGTAAAAATAGTTGTTTTTTTATCTGTAAACTGTACGCGCTCGCGTAAACACTGAAGTCTGTTTGGGTCAATTTGACGCGGGACAAATGCAACGGACATAACTAAGTCGTGGCGCAAATATTTCTCATCTCGATGTTAATCATTCGATAACAATATTTAACCGAAACGAAACCGTCATTCAACGACCGTCGACGTGGATTTTTATTAGATCAATATCATTTTATGGCACGAAAAAGAGAAAACAATTTTAAACTTTGTAACGACCTACATTTTGAGCTTGAAAAAAGCCGGGATCAGTCTAGGTCGCGTGGGTATAGTTTAACGGAGCAGCGATTACGCTTTGGGTGGGTCTCTGGTATGGAAATTGTGGTTCAAACGTACTATTTAATAAATGAGAGCAATGATAAACCGTTGCCTTCAAAAAGCGCGTTTCCGGTAAGTATACGTTCTGGTAAAAACCTAATTAACAATATAAAAACCTCATGATCTAAAAATTGGTAAAAAATAGCCTAAAATTGAATGAAACTTTTTGAACATATTTTCATAGTTCTACAGTACAAAGATACATTTTTGTTAATAATTCCAAGACAATAGAACGATTATTTTCGAAATTACGGAAAAATAATTATACGCGATTTTAATGAAATCTAATAAGTCGTTAAAAAACTTTAGACCAATATCGGTAGATCAAAAAATTGTGCGATTTTCAAAATTTTTGTTATATGCTCACGGTAAACGTACCGCTGAGGTAGTGTTCATATTTCAAGACGAAAAACCCAAAACTAACCCATTTAAATTAATGAATCACCTCAAAATACAAAAATAGCTATAAATACCCTAAAGCTAAATAAAACTTTTTGAAAATTGAAGTTGTATAGTACAAAGATGCATTGTTGTCTGAAATTTCAAGACTCCTCGATGACTGTTATCGAGATCATGGAGAAATAACTATTTATACGCGATATTGACAAAATGCCGTATTTAGCGGTTTTCCGTCGCGTTAAAAGACTATTTGTGAAAATCGAAAGATGAACCCTCCAAAGTATCTCCATGTTGATTGCATATTTGTTAAAAGAAAAGGTACCGTACGGAGAAATCGGCGGTGCACCCTTTTTGGTAAAAATTTTGTCGACAGTATAAAAAAAAATATAAACACCATTGTAAAACTGCACTAGCTTCGTCGCTCTGCTCGGAATCTAAAACATAACCTAAACACGAAATAAAATATCGTTCGTTTCTCTAAATATGCGATGTTTAGTCCCGACAAAACATAACACTGGTGACGCGAATATTATTAAGTAATTAATACTCGTATAAGTTTGAAGTCGATCAGGGCAATTCGAAAAGTTGGCCCGCTTTTTGTTTTCCTCAGAACTTCGAAAATAATCAAAATTTCAAAAAACGCTTCAAATAAGGACCATCTCGGATCCATTATCTATCTTTTAAGGTATTATAAGTTACCAGTAAATCTAAAAAGAGACATCATTGTAAAACCAAAACATTCTTCCCTGACGCAAAACCAATACAATTTTTGCTGACGCTCAGAATCTAAAAAAAACGTATATTGACGATATAAAAAAATGAATGCATGTTTATATTTTGTACAAAATTTTTAATTTACGTATGTATAATAGGAATATTTTGTCATCTTTTTATTTTAACCCAGCACTTATTAGATTATATAGCTCGCTCAGAATTGGTTTTTGAATGCAATGATTAATCTATGCTTTCAGATATTAAATAATACGAGTTAACCTCAACTTTAAATACAATAAATCGAAATGAAAATGTTGAAACTTTTAATTTTTCCTTCGTACGATTATCTGATTTAAATTTAGTTAAAAAAAAATAGACTTCTTTTTTTCCAGTAAATTGAAAGATAACATATGCGATTTTTGCTGTTAAATATTGTTTAATTTACGATACGATCAGGTTCATTCATATTGAATTATCTAAACATGTTTTTCTATATATTCCATTTTCTATACACCAGAACCAACATTCATCCATAATCTCTTTGGGTATCTATATAGATTGAATAAAATAAATAATTGAAAATGAGTATTATAATATCTTTATAATGTGCTATACCAAAGCATAAATATAACTGATATTATGCATAAAAAATTTAAAGGTAAAATGTTGATAATATTTTGGTCTGTGTTCGACCGAAAATTGTTTTTATTTTGTTTAATCAATATTGTGTAAATAATATGGGTATAAATTATAAATGTATGACGTGGTATTTTTTGGCTATTGTATTTTTTTTTTGTTTTGTGATAAATTATTTATACTACGTAGTTAGTAGGTACGTGTTAAAAACACATTGGTAATCGACAACAGAGAGTAGAATCAGTGAGTCAAATAAAATTTTAATAGCTGATATACGCAAAATAATTACTAAAGTCTAGTTGCTTTTAGGTTGGAACGCGTCTGCATCGATATACTCAGATCGTACTGAAAACAAAAAGATATGAAAACAATTGGTTTTACTATCGTGGTGACGATAATTGTTGCCTTAGAGCTGATCAGTTTTAGTTATGCTCCTAGAAATACGAATCACCAATCTAGAAGAAGTATGTATATGAGTTTGTAGTATCTTTATTTATTTACACTGGAACCTCAACAAAACTGTACGGGCTTATTCGTTGTTGTAGGTTAATTCTTCGTTTAATCCTGTATTCCAGTATGGAAAAAAAATTCAAGAATGATTCCGGTTTTTTTTTTAATTTGAAATGTTGATAATGAATTAAAGCACGAATTTGATTTTTGTAAAAAAAAAAAACTTGTATAGACCATCTATTATTTGCGTAGCTTGTTAGAGCAGCGACTAGGAACTACAATTTCGCGGTGGACCATTATTGTCTACTGATTTGGGTGATGGTGGTCTGGTAGGTGATTGGCCAGGAGAAGTACAGGTATATGTTGGTGGTCCAAAATACTTACAACGTGTTGTCGTATTACAACGTGCTCTTATTTCGAAATAAAGATTTTTTAATGTTTTTAAAATTTTAAGTAAATATGCACTGTTGTAATTATATACAACCAACATTTTAATTATCTTACATAATTTGTGTTTTAGATTCTAAGCGAGACACAAAATGTAAGTATAACTTAAGGAGTTGGTGCTTGGTGGGTTTGTAAGTATAGTTGAAGTATCGGTTTCGTTTTGGGGTGGATCTCAG
>CM029359.1:19835407-19845849 GCA_017140985.1 Hormaphis cornu
TAGCACATTATAAAGATATTATAATACTCATTTTCAATTATTTATTTTATTCAATCTATATAGGTACCCAAAGGGATTATGGATGAATGTTTTTTCTGGTGTGTACAATATGGAATATGTAGAAAAACGTGTTCAGAGGTTTCAATATGAATGAACCTGATCGTATCGTAAATTAAACAATATTTAACAGCGCAAATCGCGTATGTGATCCTTCAGTTTACTGAAAACAGAGAAGTTAATTTTTTTTTTTACCAATATAAACAGATAATCGTAAGAAGGTTAAATTAAAAGTTCTAAAATTGCCGTTTCTATTTATTGTATTCAATGTTGAGGTTAATTCGTATTGTTTAATATCTGAAAGCAAAGATAAATTATTGCATTCAAAAAAACAATTCTGAGCTATCTAATCTAATAAGGGCTGCGTTAAAATAATAAGATGACAAACTCCTATTATACATACGTAAAATAAAAAATTTTGTTCAGAATACAAAAATACATTCATTTTTTTTGCATCGTCAATATATTTAGATAACTGGAAAAACAACAGCGAGTAATTATGATGTTCAGTGTATATGAAAAAAAAATAAGAATGTCCGAGATCAGTCTAGGTCGCGTGTGTTGTTTGACGGGGTCGTTTGACGGGGTGGCAACTACGCTTTGGGTGGATTACTAGTTTAGAAATTGTGTTTAAGCGCATTATTTTATTTCTGAATGCGACGATAGATCAATGCTTTCAAAAATACGATTTTGAGCGAGCTCACTTTTCTAGTGTATACGTTGTGGTAAAAACAAATTTTACAATAAATACTCTAGTCAAATCTGTATCTTACCTATTTTGGTATTGTGTAAAAGTTTCATCTGGTCCTATCTTTATTTTGGATGTTATGATCAAAAAAATCTAAATTAATGTGGAATAAAAACGTTTCTCGTAATTATTTGATCCACATAAGAAATACACGGCCGCCCAAAATGACGAGTTTTACGATAAAATAACAATGTTAAATCGTCTATAAATCAGAATTGTATCAACCAATTTTTAAATTGTGTAACAAAATATGTAAAACTATCTTGTTTAGATTGTATTAAAATTTTGAGACTAAAACGTAAATACTAGAGATTTTTTGGAACAATAAATGCGTGAAATTCAAAAATTCAATTATTTCAAAGTTCTATAACTCCCTTAAAAATCGATTAAAATTTCATCAGTATACTCGTTAAGCCTTTTTAAACGATATACATAGGTTTAAAGTCGAACGGAGCATTTTGGGAATTTGACCATTTTTGTTTTGTAGGAAAAAAATGAAGCTTTTCACATCAGCAGTCCAAACGAAATTCTAATTTTTATTATATAAACGAGAGCTCACGCGTTTAAGGCAAGTGGACTGTATTTTCGCTGTATACGTAGGTAGGTATACTTCGAGGGGTATTCGGCGACTGACTGGCTGTTAGGCGAAGTCCGATACACTCGCACTAACTATGACGTGTAATTAAAATAATATAACGACAATAATTAAACTAACGTATTTAATAGTACACCTGCCAAGTATCTAGAAGTATCAAGTATTCTAGGTATAGTATCAAACATACCGCCCACACTG
This sequence comes from Hormaphis cornu, assembly GCA_017140985.1. NCBI lineage: Eukaryota > Metazoa > Arthropoda > Insecta > Hemiptera > Hormaphididae > Hormaphis > Hormaphis cornu. The sequence continues at coordinate 19,837,006 of CM029359.1, forward strand.
AAATTATACATTTCATATGTTTCAATATAATGAGTACAAATTTAAAAATTAATGTTGTCATTTAAACGCGAAGACTAGTTGATGAGACCAAAAAACAAAAATATAGGTACCATAGGTATAATATAGGTAAGTTACATATCATCAGTACATAATAGATATCAATGAATCATAATAAAAAAACAAGATATACATTTTAATAAATAGTGAATAAATTATTAATTTGAATATAAATATAAAAAATAAATAAATAAATAGGAAAACAATATTGTGTACTACATAATTACGATTAAAAATCAAGGCAAATTTGCATTACCCTCGAAAGGCCATGGGCATAATAATAATCTTACAGCACGCTTGAATTGACCCGCAATAGTACGAACGGTTGCTACTCGTATGACACCTTCTGAATCCTCGTGTGTCTCTGTGACTCGACCAATCTTCCAGTGGTGAGGTGGATGATTGTCATCACGAATAAGAACGATGGTGCCGATGGATAAAGAAGATCCCTTTGAACGAAACCATTTATCCCGTACTTGCAACTGGTTTAAGTACTCGCGATTCCAACGACGCCAAGGTTGTTGAGTAAGTTGTGGCACTCTTTTCCACCTCGTCAACCTATTCGGAGGTGTGGATAATACATCGCATTCGGGTAGTGCAGACAGAGCATCACCAATTAGAAAATGGCCAGGCGTGAGAACTGTGACGTCAGAAGGGTCAGAGGATAAGGGAGTGAGAGGGCGGGAATTTAAAATAGCTTCTACGCGCACAAGCACAGTATATAACTCCTCATATGTGAGAAAAGCATTGCTTTAAGTCTTATATAAGTTTGGCTTGACGGATTTAATTGCAGCTTTAAAACCTAACCTAGCCTAACCTTCCCAAAGTCCGCCGAAGTGGGGTGACCGGGGCGGAATAAAGTGCCAGCAAACTCCAACTTTATTAAGTGTTATTTCCATTTCTTCTTGATGATCAACGGATAAAAATAATTGTTTAGTTCTTGTAACTGCCTATTGGCGCCTAAAAAATTGGTAGCATTATCCGTACATACACCGCGTAGATCAAAAAAACGGTCAAGTGCGCTTAAAAATGCGTCAGTAGTTAAGTTGCCTACTAACTCGATGTGTACAGCTTTAGTTACAAAGCACATCCACATGCAAATATATGCCTTATAAGTTGGCGCTTTGCGACTTAAGCTCGACTTCACGTGCACGGGTCCGACAAAATCTACTCCACATTTCGCGAAAGCTCCTTCGAGTTCTACTCGATCCCTTGTTAGATCGCCCATCATTGGCTGTACGACTATCGATTTATACTTAAAACATTTTATACATCGTCAAACAATTCCTCTGGCAATATTTCTTCCGTTTAAAGGCCAACACTTTAAACGTATACGTGATAACATCGACTGTGATCCACCGTGCATGGAAATTTCATGTTCATTGGAAAAAATTAAACGAGTGAACGGACTGGCGGACGGCAATACTATAGGATGTTTTTGAAAAATGTCTAGTGTATCGGCATTTTTTAGTCAGCCACCCATCCTGATGACATCATTTTCGTCTAAAAATGGTCTAAGACGTAATAATGGACTACTATTTTTCAATGGCGTCGACTTTTTTAAACAGTTTATTTCGTCGTACCATACATTTGATTGTACCAACAACTTAACTATGGCAGTAGTAGCATTTTCGAGTTCATTGTACTGCAAAATTTCGATTAGTTTTTTAGAGTTAACCTTGGCATTATCTTCGAAACGTAAACAATAGGCTGTAACTCATAGTAATCTGGACAATAAAGAATATCTGTTTATCATAGACACATCTCGCGTTGTCGACATGACTGTTTTATTTGCTGGTCTTTCTTCCAGTATAATATCCTTTGTCAAATTCCAATTCGTTTTTGGCCATTCTGATTTTTCGGCTTGTAACCATTCTGGACCATTCCGCCATAAACTAGAATCGATTATTTGAGATAGTGAACATACACGGGAAACAATGTCTGCAGGATTTTCATACGTCTTTACATATGCTTCCACTGCGACGCGAAAGATAGTTCTTGAATTTCACCTACTCGATGACCGACGAACGTTTTCCACCTCGATGATGGTGATGAAATCCAGGATAGTACGATAGTGGAATCAGGCCAAAAATGTGTTTCATCTATGCGTAATTGCAAACACGGAATTTTTTTTGCCACTAAACGTGCTAGTAATAGAGCGGTTAATAATTCTAAACGCGCGGTAACGTTACGATTTTTAATGGAGCCACTCGCAATTTCGCGCATATCAAATTTGTTTTTATATCTCCGTTCTCGTTTGTCGTACGTATGTATAAATAGCACGCGCCATACGCACTTATAGACGCATCCGCGAAACCATGTGTTTGTACGTTACATAATTTTTTAGTATTAATTATTAAAAGATTTATTATAAGTGAATTTATTTGTTCTATATCCATTCGCTTTTTTCGCCACTCGTCACAAATTTCTAAAGGTAGTGTTTCGTCTCAATTTATATTCAATTGCTATAATTTTTGCATAATTAATTTTAAACTCACGATAATTGGACTTAGTAGACCTAAAGGATCGAACACCGAAGCAATTTCTGATTTATTTTATTTTTGTGAAAACTTGATGACGTGCAACATGATTTGATTGGTTTATACCAATAATCGAATACGATATTCTTTTTTGTATTAATTGTAAATTTCTAACCATTGATTCGGTAATAAAATTATTCTGCGATCCAGAATCAAGTAAAACCCGACAGAGTATAATTGCGTCTGAATTATTACAGACTAATACGACGGCGTTCGATAGTAGTACCTGATTGTTTATGTTTTGACGTGCAGAATGCGCAATTACACTCGTAATTTCTTCGGCGGCGTTAGATTTATTATTTTCTTGTTTATTAATTGCGCTTTCTGATGACAACGACGACGTCGTTGTATTATTATTATTGCTACTTACTTACTAGTATTATCGGACGGTGCATTACGATTTAACAAAACAAAAACAATTTTCGGTTGAACACGAACCACAGTATTATAAACATTTTACTTTTAAACTTTTTACCAAAAATATCAAATGTGTTTTAATGTATCATGCGTTAAAATTGGCGCAGGATTACTATACGCACTTTTGATCACAGAAAAAAAAAAGAAAAATAACATCATTGTAAAACCAATACATCCTTCGCTAACGCTCAGAATCTAAAATGTGTTAGTTATGAGTTTTTTTCCCAAAAAGAGTCACCAGTTTGACCAATTTTTGACAATTTTCCAACTTAAAATGACTCGAAAAAGTAAACGTTGTAACAAATTATTTTCAAAGTTTTTTAGTAACAAATGGATCTATATTAAATATATATATTGTATATTATATATATATTGGATTATATATTACCAACCTAGTAAAAAATTTCAAAAACTTTTTTTTTTCAATAATTGGTATCATAACCAATCTTTCTGCTTCAGTTTACCCTCTCCTCATCACATGTCCAAACTATCCTCGTCTATCTTTATGTTGGATCTGTATGTTACAAGGTTGGCAACACATCGATCCATTTGTGACCACAGAATTTCGATAAGTTTTAGTTAAATTTTTTTTTTTTTATGTAGTATAATATGGCTGCACTGCCCCCTGATAACACCACCTAGTGACGTGTTATCAGGTGGTGCGTTGCTCAGTGCGTTTTGTCGTCTGTGAACTGTTTTATGCGTTTGTCGTGTGTGAACTGTTTATGCGTTCTCTCATTCTTATGTTTATGTTTTTTTATTTTCTATATTAATGAACTATTGTTATTATAATGGATCGTCGTAAATCTAATAACACCGCCTACATATAGTCGTTTTAAATTATAAAATTGGTCCTAAATGTGATTTTTTTTTTTTTATCAGATTTTAGTTTTAGTTTTATCCTGTGTCGAAACCTTTGACCTGAGAGGATATCCAAACGGGAAAAAAGTTTTATGAAATTTTGTTTGTGCGTATTAACCCAAAATCGTAACATGTCATAATGCTTGGCCGTATCGTATATTGAATATAATAAAAAATAACAAATAATTTTTATAATAAGTTTACTAGAATTAAATTGAAATTAAATAAATTAATGGTTATTAGGTGTACACGTTTAAAGACTTATTTCATACTCGTAATGAAAAAATAACAAATAGTTAAAATTATTAAATTACTTTAATGTATACGTGGAGTATAAAACCGCTAAGATCTATACACGATTTTACTCGCCTCATCTTGTTTGATGGTCCATATGTTTTCGGGGAGCTTGGTGTTTTTAAGGCTCAATCCATTCAAGGAATTCAAACTCTTGGTTTTTATTATTTTGTCCCATTCTTTGTACTTCTCTCCGATCAAATCATAGACATCTGGCACGTCTACTCTACGCACCACTGTGCGGCCCGTATCTTTTAGCCATTTTTTGATTTCATTCAATTTAGAAGAATAGTTCGATACGACATTATTCAAATCTGAAGTGCCGCTGTCATTTTTGCCCTTCTCGATCGCTATCACTATTATATCTCTCAATCCACTGTGGTCTGTGGTATTATACGCGTATATCGGACTTACCGAGACCACTTCTCCGGACTTCATATAAATACCCTTTATCTCTATCACGGTTATTTGGCTGCCATGACCCGGAAGTTTTTTTCCCTTGTATTCCTGTCCATGGTTGTGCCAGGTCATAGGAATCTTGCCTTCATTCCACGGCATGGTACCACTCGGGTGCTCGTTGTCAAACGAGATCGTATTGCCATTCTCGTCCACTTCATACATGATCGGGTTTAGCGGTTTGGTCAAGCTAATGCGTTGTTTATGGATCGAGCCCCGGGGGTTTTCCACTACCATATTGTATATCCCATGAATATATAATTTATACCCAATGTCGTGAATCAGCGACACAAAATTTTCCTCGTCGTCCTTCAGGAAAATCTTGAATTCACGAATTGGTTTGAGAACGTTTCTTTCTACGATCTCGTACGGTGCCAATGCTGTAAAAAAACACTAGATTTAAACACGCATACCCTCGTTAAAATTTTATTCTTTAGAAACCAGTTTTATAGATAAGAAATTTATCTCAAATAGAGTTGAGATCAACATTTTTACTCAGAGCGTGGCAAATAATGCATTGTTTTTTCTTTAATGTTTTTTTTCTTTTTTTTTTTTCAAAACTTTTTAAATAGAAGAAATGGTCCGATTTTCTAAATCACTAATTTTCTGAACTAAAGTGGTACTTTGATTGGCCTTCTAATTCAATTTAACTAAATTTTTATAAAAAAACATGTACAAATCACGGAAACTGTGGTTTTGACTAAATAGTTTTTGTTTTATATAGTAATAAATTCTGTAATATTGAATTCAAAGACCTGTCACTTTAGCACAACGTTTATCGATCCAATGACCCTCCAGAACCACTGATCTACCCAAAGCATCGTTAAAGTAGTTTTAACTTTATATTTGTTCATGGAATATAACTTGCTCTAGGTTTCCCATTCATCGAACATTGTTTTTACAGTTATATTATATTTATATGTAAGAATAATTTAACATGAACCATTTAAGTTAACATTGTCTAACGATAAAATAATCACAGATAATTTTTTTGACAAAATTTTGCCAATTTTTTTACTTTGAGCAACTAAATAATCATCGAGAACAATCATATACGAAAGTGTTGACAGAAAAATATTACTATTTTTATGTATGCAATATTGTTTGTAACATAAAAATTTAGATTTATCTAACGACATTGAAATTTAAAAATAGATTAATTTAAACTGGCATTCAATTATAAAAATGCATTTGAACTTACACATATTAAACTTATTCAACCCCAAGCTTTTCACGATTTCACGCGCACTATTTTGGCTGATCCAATATATGTTGTTGGTGACCGTGGTGTTTATGAGGCTCATTCCATTCAAGGACGTCAACCTATATCTTTTGGTTTTCATAATATTGTCCCATACTTTGTGCTTCTCTTCGATCAAATCATAGACATGTAGCGCATCAACTTTACGCACCACAGTGCCGCGCGTCTTTTTAAGCCAAACCTTGATATCCATCAATTTGGAAAAATAATTTGAAATGATAACATTAAAATTTGGAAAGCTCTTTTCCTCTCTGTCCACCGCGATCGCTATCACTATTATTTCGCTCAATCCACTGTGGTCTATGGTTTCGTACGCGTATATCGGATATACCAAGACCACTTCTCCGGGCATCATATCCATAACCTTTATCTCGATCACGGTTATTTGGCTGCCGTTACCCGGAAGTTTTTTCCCCTTGTATTTCGGTCCTTGGTTGTGCCAGGTCATAGGAATCTTGCCTTCGTTCCACGGCATGGTACCACTCGGGTGCTCGTTGTTAAACGAGATCGTATTGCCATTCTTGTCCATTTCATACATGATCGGGTTCAGTGGTTTGGTCAAGCTAATCCGTAATTTATGGATCGAGCCACGGGGGTTTTCCACTACCATGTTGTACATCCCATAGATATATGATTTATGCCAGATGTCGTGAATCAGCGACTTATAATTTCGCTTGTCGTTCTTTATGAAAATCTTGAATTCCTTAGTTGGTTTGAGAACATTACTTTCTATCTTGTACGCGGCCTCAGCTGTAAAAAGTCACGTGGCTTATTCTTAAGAAAACAATTTTATAAATAAGATATTAAAATCAAATAGAGATGAAATGAATATTTCGACTCCAAGCGTTTTAAATAATGCATTGTTTTATTACATTGATGTTAATTTTTTAATTTGTTTGTTTTTTTTTAAAACAACTTTTTGGGTAGAAGAAATGGTTCGATTTTCTAAATAATTAATTTTCTAATAGGTATCTGAACTGAAGTAGTACTTTGAATGAAGCTTCTAATGCAATTTCACTAAACTTTTTTTAAAAAACCGGTACAAATCTCAGAAACCGTGATATTGACCTAATAGTTTTTTTTTATTTAGTCATGAATTCTGTAATTTTGAATTCTAAGACCTGACACTTTAACTCAGTGTTTATCGATCCAATGACCCTCCAGAACCACTGATCCGACCAATACGTCGTTAAAATAGTTTTAATTTTATAGTTGTTCATAAAATACAATTTGCCCTCGGTTTCCGATTCATCGAACATTGTTTTTACTGTAATATAATACATATATGTAAGCATAATTTAACATGAATTGTTTGAGCTAACATTGTCGAACGATAAGATAAACACATATTATTTTTTTTGACCAACTTTTACCAATTTTTTAACATCAAACAAATAAATAACCATCGAGAACAACCATATTTGAAAGTGTTGACAGAAAAATAGTACTATATTTTTATGTGTCCAATCTTGTATTACATTTTCAAAGTTTTTCCTGAAATATTCAGTTTTTTTGAATTAGTTTTTTTGTAATTTTGCAGTATTTAAAGATTTTTTTAATGATTAATTTTATTAATTTTCTTTTTTATTTGACCCAAAACCAATAACAATTTCAAAAATGTTCCACTTTTTGACTTGGAATTTTCACACGTTTTAAGATTTGTTATTGTAACATAAAAATGTAGTTAAAACTAACTACATTGAGTTCCAATAATAGATTGATATAAACATTCAATCCCTTATAATAATACATTTGGACTTACACATTATAAAACTTATTTGACCCATAGCTTAGCTCGTTCAGAACCGTAATTTTTGTAAAGACGATTACTGTTTAACTATAAATAATACTTCTAAACCAGCTGAGATCCACCTCAAAACAAAAACGATACTACAATTATACCAACAAGCCCACTAACCGTCATCTCCTTAAAGTTATACTTACATTTTGTGTCTTGCTCAAAATCCAAAATACAAATAACGTAAGATAATTAAAATTTTGTTATATATAATTACAAAAGTGCATATGTTCTTGAAATTTTAACAAAATAAAAAAATCTTTATTTTGAAATAAGCGCACGTTGTAATACGACAACACGTTGTAAGTATTTTGGGCCACTATAAAATACCTGTTCTTCTCCTGGCCAATCACCTACCAGACCACCATCACCCAAATCAGTAGACAATAATGGTCCACCGCGAAATTGTAGTTACTAGTCGCTACTCTAACAAGCTACGCAAATAGTAGATGGTCTATACACGTTTTTTTTTTTTACAAAAAACCATATTAATTAATTTGTGCGTTAATTCATTATCATTATTTTAAACTAAACAAAAAAATCGGAATCATTCTTGAATTTGTATTCAATACTGAAATACAGAATTAAACGATGAATATACTAACAACAATGAATAAGCCCATACAGTTTTGTTAAGGTTTCAGTGTAGAATAAATAAAAATACTACAAACTCAAATACATACTTATAATAGATTGGTGATCCGTATTTTTAGAAGCATAACTGAAACTGATGAGCTCAAAGCCAACAATTATTGTCACCACGGTAATAAAACTAATTGTTTTCATATCTTTTTGTTTTCAGTACGATCTGAGTTTATCGATGCAGACGCGTTCCAACCTAAAAGCAACTGGACTGTAGTAATTATTTTGTGTATATCAGAAATTAAAATTTTACTTGGCTCACCGATACTACTATCTTTTGTCAATTACCAATGTGTTTTTAACACGTACCTACAAACTACGTAGCATAAAAGTTTTATCACCAAACAAAACAACAATACAATAGAAGAAAAAATACCACGTCATACATTTATAATTTATACCTATATTATTTACACAATATCGATTTAACAAAATAAAAACAATTTTCGGTGGAACACGAACTACAATTAATAAACATTTTATTTTAAACTTTTTAACTATAATATCAAATGTGTTTA
>CM029359.1:19860849-19942207 GCA_017140985.1 Hormaphis cornu
TACTTGCATAATGTGAAATATATTGTAATGATAATAACGATAATTATTTACGTTTGTGGTTGTCGTCGTTATTAAGTGTTATTAAGTGTAAAAAAAAAAAAAATAAATGTAAAAAAAAAATTGCGACGGATTATATAGAGGTACCGGCGACACGAACAAAAATGTCGTAATATTCACAACCCAAATGCCTAGCCAACCTTGGAGAGACGCTGTTGCGGATAAACCGAATATCCTCCCTGTCGTCACCGGCCGTTCCACGCCTCGGTTCACTTTCCGTCTTCGGGAAAAATATTAAAAATTTCGAGAAACGAAAAAAACCACACGTTTTTACGCGATTTCAGTCAGCAATGTTACGAAATCATAATTTTCACCGGACAAAAAAAAAAAAACGGTTTGTAAAAAAAGTATTCTGTGTCGGCGGCGTGACTCGCTTGAAAATGCGTAGTACAAGAACAAAAATATGTACTTTAATTTTGCGTACCTGACCGAGCTTTACAAATTTATCGCTTATATTTGTAGGTATGTAATCGTGCGCGGATACTGGAATATTTTTTATGTCATACCTGTTTCGTTTCTGAACATCGGGTATTTTGACCTAACGTTTTATCGGTGTATAATGTGCAGTAGTAGGTACGAACACTATGTTTTGATTTTTGTAAATTTTCGAATTTTTAAATAATACACCGATTTCATAACAGACCGTTAACGAACAAATTGTACAGCGAACAAACTGCAAGCGAAAAACGAATTCGCGTATTCCTCCTGCAGTGTTAAAACGCTGCAGTTTTTGGCTGCAGTCGATTTAATCGAACTCGTTTTAAAGAGAAAAAAACGACACAAAACACTGCAGTAACTCTCGCGACGGGGACGGATATTCGTATGATACACGTGTAAACAAGTATCCGGTTAAATGTTTCTCACATTAAAATAACACTCCGAAACGCAAGAATACTGCGCTGTCGAAAAAGATATCTTAAACCGTATGGAAAAAATACAACGAATATTCTGGAGAAAAAAATTGAACACAACCGTGTATTGTGTTACGAGCCCAGTAGCCAAATGGGTTGATAAAATGACTCGTCGCCAATAACTAAATTATATTTTTAGTCCAATTTAAATAAGGTGATTACTATAACTCATACTATTTTACAACGACGTGTTTTCATTTAAAAAATTCGCTAAACTAACTGACTACCTATAGTAATTATTCACACTGACGGAAACGATCTAGGACGTTCGGACGCGGGCGTTAAAAAAAACAAAATCGCAAAGAACATTTTCAATATTTGCTAAACAGTTGATTTTGGTTGGTTCGGACGTATAGCAATGTTTATTTCTGGCTGTCTGCGGCTCTGCGATCATACTCGTTATTGTACACATTTATTATACCGCAATTGTTAAGAATGTATTATTTCAATGCTGTCCGTAATTTGTTTGAATATTTTGCAGTATTTTCGCAGTACAAATTTCAATTATTTAGAGTTTTAAAATCAATACTGTTGGCGGCGCCGATTTCGCCCATCCGGCGGAATCGGTGGTCGGTGATGGACAAACGGTCCAAGAGTAAAAGTGTCGATAAAACGTTACGTTACGACTCTAATGGGCTCTAATGCATTTTTGTCGGAAACATTCGTTTTTCCAAACAAACCGAACACGTTTACGGTATCTTCGCACGAGCATTTCGCCATCGTTCGGTGTACTTGTACTTGTACACAGTTACTCGAACAGTTTATGAGACGATTGCATCGTTTGACATCCTTCGATGATCCATCGTAATAACACGTACGTAACGACCGCCGACCCATAACCGCGCCGCGGTCACGTCGTAACGTTATTAATATTATACGTATAAAAGAAATATAATGAATAGAGCGAATAATTCATCCGATCGAGTCCGCGTGTCCGCCGAGCCCGAAGGCCAGACAAAACCAATATTTTTTAGACCAACCATGATTGTTTTTTTTTTTTTAATGATTTTAAGCGAGTCAATACACGACATTTTGCATGAGCATTATTTTTGTTTTTTCTTGAATTTCGTAAGTTTCGCTCTAGGAATACAATGTTCTTTTTGTTCTCGTTGGCGGGAAGAAAATCTTAATCAAAACAACCGTACCCAATCGACCAGTTTCGTCAACTTACATCTCGTGACGGTTATTTTAGCTGTTTACGAAATGAGTCATCGGTATGATAACAGAAAGTCGCTGCCGTTGTTGAATTGAAATCTTAACACGCTGTTTTTTGACCCGTTTGTTTTGAACTAACAAAATACGATAATTAACACATTGTTCAGTACTAACGGTTCGTGTTTGAAAAACGAAAATTATTTTTCAGTCAGTTGAACTCTGTCGGATCGTAGTAACTAACACCGTGTTACATCGGTGCGCAAATATTATTAGTTTTTTGCGTCCACTAGACCGTTGAAGTGTGTTTCAGCGCAGTTTTTTATCAGAGCGTATATTTTCATTTCCGTGTATCGGCTAAACGCGTCGTTGTTAATTCTATCGTTGTGGGACGTAGACGTAATCCTGTTTTTGACGAAACGTATTGAAAACACAAGTGGCCGGTACGGTTTCAAGCGATTGTTGAACTCCTCGTACACGTAGATGAATCCCGAGTGTGGAATGTTTTTTTCGTCATCGTGTACGCCGATAGTCGTGTTATACTGTTTGACTTTGTTCTGTACATACTGTTACGCACATATTTCTATCCGATCGGTTTTCAAACTCAAAAAGGGTGCGTGTTGTACACATAGCAATGCTTGTTTTTTCAAAATATTTCAACTCGATGTAGCTAGATTTGAAATCGGACGTATTACGGTGTTGGGCGCAACGGGTCCCCGCGAATCGACCAGTCTCCGGGCTTCGCGCGTCTCAATCAGAACACGTCCGTCTGGTTCGGTTTGCAGCGCCGACTATTCGACGCGATCTATGTTAGGTCACGGTAATCGTAACACAACTACGATAACAACAATATCTACATTTTCTGTAAAAACAAAAAAGCATCAAGTTTTGTGTACCCGATATTCGCGTTTCGGAAATTTACGTCGGTTTAATTCCGTCTGTACAAGAACGATCCGACCGGAGTGAACAAACAACAATAGGGGTTTGTGTAACGATACCCCCGTTCCGAGGGATTCTGCAATAGAGACGGGCCCTTTACGCGCGCTATGTACTAGTGATGACGGCCGGCGGGAACAGTCTGTTCCGAACGCTTTTATCAATGTGATGTAACGTACTCACGGACGAAATACCGTCAATATTACGTGTGTGTGTGTTTTTAAAAAGAATAATTCGATTCTCGCCGCGGTTCTGCCCCCGTACCCACGTATAGTATACAACGGCATACCCAATTACGCCACCGCGAACGTCTTTGGGTACCGACATATATACATATTAATAATGGGTTCTCGTTGTTGTGTTTTGCCTGATGACGACGGCATTAATCAGGCCGTCAAAAGTAAATTGCGTCTTTGCGTGTTACCAGATCATCGCGGCCGCCGTCGCGCGAGATCGCGCGCCCGTCGTTGAGCAACGGTGAACCGAGGCGCGGTTCCAGGAAGCAGTGGCGGCGGCGTGTTCAGGATTTTTTTCCGGGACTGTCGAATTTAGTTGGCGAAAAATAGGACGTTATCGTCTTTCAAAAAAACTGTAAATTAAATACGGTTGACGACGGCGGCGATAACTTTAGAATTAACGCGGCGTATTATACAAAACTGTATGCACTATGTTTTCGGCACCGAAAAATTCTAGTTTTCGAACCGAACAGAAATCCGAATTTATTCTGAATAAGGTGTAATAGCGACGGTGTGTAAATAATGGTGATGAATATTCGGTCGCCTTCAAAAAAAACGATATTGAGTTACGCATTTTTTAAGTGTACATACAACACGTATTATTAATTGTTGTTTCAAAATATAAGTTTAACACGTAAATTACGGTTTATAGAGTGCAGTAATGAGGACGGGAAAAACAAAAAATATCGATATTATCCTGATCAGGACGTGTACCGAGACAAATATTATAATACATTAATTGATCGTAATTAAAAAAATTGTAACAAGTAACAAAAAAAAAAAGCCGTGATCACTCTAGGTCGCGCGGGTGGTACTTTGACGGGGTAGTGATCAAAATTTAGCAATAAAAATTGAACGAGACTTTTTGAAAATTTGTTTGTAACTCTACAGTAAAAAAGATACACTTTTTTAAAAAAATTCCGAGACAATAGAATGATTATTTTCGAAATCACGGAGAAATAACGCTATACACGATTGAATCTAACATGTCGTTAAACATTTTAAAACCAATAACGGTACGTGAAAAAATTGTGCAATTTTCAAAATTTTTACCGTACACAGTCAACGTACCACTGATGTTGTGTTCAAATTTCAAGTCATAAGACTCAAAATCAACCCATTTATGAATGAAAAACACACCTCAAAATATAAAAACGGCCATACATAAAGCTAAGTGAAAATTTTTGGAAATTTTTCTGTTGTTGTACAATAAAAAGATACATTATTGTCTAAAATCTCAAAACTCCTCGATGATCGTTTTCGAGATTATGGAGAAATAACCATTTACGCATTTTCTCGGTGCACTCTTTCTGGTAGAAATTTTCTGAACAGTAAAAAAAAAAAAAGACATCTTTGTACAACCACCGGTTTCCTCGCTGAGAGTCTAAAATACGGTTTACGTGCCCCTCACTTAAATACGCCACTGGAAACCACCGTATGCGACCGAGTCGGTGGAAATAATTTGTAAGGACACGTGTTTTCTCCTCCGTTCTAACAACGTCATGCTGCACATTGTCCGAAGGTTAGGTTAGTACAGTTTGCATAATTTTCGGAAGTTTGCGATCCGGCGAAAACGCACTGGGTCAGATGTAGTGTCCTGACAATTTTCAATACCTATATATAATATACACGCAATAATAATAGCGGTCGAAATAAAAATATGTGCATAGGTTTAAGGTCATTTCGTAATATTATTATTACCTATACGTACAGAGTTTTTCTTCGCTACAAGGACACCGCGGGCGGTTAACAATCGACATGAAAAAAAAAAATTTTTTGGGGGCCACGGTTAAATAAAAAAAAATCGAATTCGTATTAACGTGCCGTTAAGACGTTTAAGTGTATCAACAGTTAGAAGACCTGCCCTTCAAACCGATTAAAAACTTAAAAACGCTCGCCTACGACCCGAATGATTTTTTTTACAAAACGTTCGTAATATTAATCCGAAACGGCGAAACCCGAATAGTTATTACTATACGTTAATTCATTGACGCCAAATCAAAAGTTTTTTTTGCTGCCATATTCCACTTGGGTCGTTTTCTTAAAATTAACGAATAATTTACGTTTACCATGAAACGTATAACCGCCGTAGGGCAATGCGATTTTTTAGGATGAGAATAAAATAATATGGTTATGAACACCTGGATATAATTGATTTTTGTTGTGTTCAAACGCCCGAAAGTCTCCAACGCCCGAATGAAATATGTTGATTTTTGAGCCGACAGAATTATTTCCGACTATACTGGGGGTGCCGGGATAACGTTTTTCCAGCACCGCCAACAACTGTAAAAAAAAACTAATTTTCTCGGTTCCGGGGATGGGTACTAAAACCAATTTTTCGGTTACATATATTAAACAACACATAATACGATTTTGATGTCGAAATTTCGAAGACACTGATAATTCTATTATAATAATATATTTTAAAACAGTTGCGGCGGCTGCAGTTCATTGCTCGGTAGTGTGAATGACGTATACACGTTATATAGTACGTAATAACGCGTTGGATGTAATTTACCGGACAAAAGCCGTTATACGCATGTCATTGTTTTTCTAATTATGTTATTTTTATTATCATGGCGAGGTTGAACCGGATAAATGATTCGTTTCTCTTGTTTGCGGCCGAAAATGCAGCCGACAAAACACTATCGTTTTGACGTAACGTGACGACGAATAACGTCATAATACAGGTATATACGATACCACGAGAAAGACTGGACGGTAATGTTTACTTTTAACGAAACATTTTTATTTTTTTTTTTCAATCATCCATTCACGTGCCTATATAACTTATAAACTTCATATAAACTAAATTTTTAGTCACAGTCGGTTAAATGAATGTGGATGGAAACAAAAATATTGTTCTCCGATCTAGAATCCATATTTACGTCATTTACATAGCCTTCATAAGTAAGTCAAAGTGGTTGATTTGGATAAAAAAAAAAAAAAAGATTTTCTGTCGACGCACACTTTGGTAAATTCATTTTTTGTATCGAACAATAAAACTATACGATCGTAACCAATAGTGTATCTCGAATCGAAAAGTTCACTCTGCGTATTAGTATTTTATATATTTAAGAGACGCTTGATCCCGCAACTTTCATATTTACAATTTTGTATTTTAATTCGCTATAAACAGCGAGTAAAAAAAAAAACTTTAGTCAGTACCCAGTAACTAGTCTACAGTAATAAAAACAAATCGCAAAAAAAAAGAGAAATATAACGGCCGGACGTTGAAATAAACTAATAATGCGGACATGTACACCGTACTTCATACTAAAACAACATTCACTGAATTAAAAAAACTACTACGGTCCATACGGTGTTTTAATAACTGCAGTAACGAAGCGAAAACGAATTTAATCGACGGATGTTATACTGGCTATTATTATTATTTAATAATAAAGTGTTGTTTGAAACAACTGCAGTCCAATCGCACTGGTGGATTCAAAATTAATATTAGCACAATAAAATGTTTGCGTTCGAAAGTAAAAATTTTCCTTCGATAGAACTGTGATTTTGTATTTTTTGCGGAACGAATTGTGTATGATTTTATAAGTCCCGAAAATTCTGTTGTTGTTTATAAAAAATCAATAGTAGTTTTTCTGTTTGATAGTAGTACAATAATTGTACTATAAAAATTGTACTATAAAATAATTATTATTTCTTTGGACTGCTAAATATTTATGAAAAACGAGGCCAAATATTGTAGTTTCGATGCGATAATGATGATATTATTTTTGATTCGAAAAGAATACATAACATGCGATCGCCATCGACATCATAATATTTAACTCGCAGTTTGTATACAAAACTGTACATTTTTAGTTTTACCGTTTGGGGACTCTTCGAATTTTCGTTATTATATAGAATTTTAACAAAATTAGATAGTAGACAGAGCGAGACACTGAAAGTTTCAAAATCGTTTTAGAGAACAATTTTGATTTTAGTTCTGGTGTCTTATCTGAGCGCGGCTCATAATGTTTATACGATGGATAACAATGTAGTTATTGTTAAAGAATAAAAAATTATGATCAACGTACGAGTAAACATCAATATCATAGGATTATGTCGAAATAAACCGGTCGGAAGTTAAAGTAAACAATTTCTTCCGTTTGGAAAACAGTTGAAATCTTGTAAAATAATAATTATAATAACCACCACACGATCCAGCGGACAATCCTAACCGTAATTTTAATAGACATCGTTCACTCGCTATTTTTCCAGATTTGGTAAACCTACGGTTGCCAACGCGTTGTAAAGCTCAAAAATTGTTGATTTATTATAAAAAAAAAACTCCACTTTGGGTCGTAATTTAATTTTGAAATCATTGTATACTTGCGCGTATGTTGTGTATATATTATGACGAAAATTTGACTTAAACCTAGAATTCTGGCACGTTTTTTTTTTTTTTTACGTTTTTCGCGTTTACGCGGATATTTTTGTAATAATTCTTTTAGCGCGTGCGGCTTTCACCGCCGATCGGGCGACAAGATACGCGTCTCTCAGCTCTGCGTGTCCGCGAGGCCCCGGGGCGCGATTATAACTCGACGTTCTCTGAAAAATCGTTTTTGCCACCTTTACTACATTTATGGTAATAATTACACAGCTATGAGTCAATCCAAAAACCAGGTATTCACACAATATTTTCGTCTCGTTGTAGGATGTTTTTTCCAGGCAAACAAGTATAGAGGTAGTTATTTAGCCGAAAATCGAGACGGACAAACCGTGTAATACGGGTACTGCACGTTTTACTACTATGGGTATTATGAAAGCGGCACAACAGAAACTACGAGGAGTAAAAGGGTTGTGTAGGGTAGCAATACTGATACCCCTGCAAAATGTGGACGACGTAGGTTTGTTTATTAAGAAAAGGCGAAAATTTAAGTGTCTTAATGTGTTACATCCTGTCGAAATTCGAGTGTTTGCCGCACTGACTGCGTGCAGTCGTCATGTCGACTTTTGCGGGTTTTCGTGGAAGTGTTTCTTCAGCTGAAAAATTAACTCCGCGTACGAAATGTTTGTTACGCGTACTAACCATATAAAAGTCGATCTCAGTACCTCCTATATAATATGCACGATGTCGCTATTAAACTTTGCCTATAAACGTCAATGAATTTGTCGTAGTTTCAATGATTTTCGTAAATCCCCTTCGTTCGTGTATGACGTTTCGAGATCCGCGCACGATTGTCGGACAATGATTAGACCTCAGGCGCACAAACTTCCATTTTTTTTTCTTTTCCACGTTTATGCCGCAGAGAAGTGTACGAAAACGTGTAATTAACTCTACGCAGTTGTTTACATCCTTTCGAAATTGAAAGTTACTAAACGTACAGTGTTTTTTTACAACGGATAATATTACGCACGTACGTTTTATGTGCATTTCATGAAAAGCCTCGGGCACGGCTTGCAGTGGCTATGCCATAACGCGCGGTATATTTTATTGCGATTATTGATTAAAAATCTGAAAAAACGCAAAACGCGCAAAATAAAATAAAAATTCTCTACAGTAAGTCGCGAGATATTTTAATCCATATATCGACCGTGTTACAACCATAAAAACCACCGCAGCAGTATATGTGTCAAACGGTTTAACCACGGTACTTGCGCGTATAAAAAGCGAGGGCGTGACGTTGTTTTATATTACAATACAGTGTATTAATTTGGATCTGCATTCGACGTTTTTTTTTTCCTGTTGTGTTCTATAAAAATGTACTAAGTACGAAAAAAAAAAATTGAAAAAACGAGTTTAAACATTATTTCCTATAACTCGAAAGTCATAATAGGTTGAACAAACTAACGCGTTATTAATTGAGGTTTACAAGACGAATTTTTTTCAATAACAAAAAGTAGTATATTACGATAGTAAATGCGGATTTTTTTTTTTTTTATATCCAACCAGTTTAAACTATTGTAAGAGTAATTACTAAACATTTGCGGATATACGCCTGGATGACGATTTCGTAATCGGGTTGTTTTTATATTCAAATACACTCAAATCTATAAAGGTGATAAAATAACTACACACAACGTCAGACCGACGGGCGATTGGGAAATTTAATCTTGTCTATAATAATATGTATTTTACCCAATGATTTTCACAACGTTATTACCGTCAATTTTTATTCTAGATACCTAAATTTACTTATCGAACACGTTTTTGTATACATTATTTTTTATTTTACTAGTAGTATAAAATATGTAACGTAAAAAATAGTTTTCCATTTTTTAAGTGCCAGCAACTTTTAACTTTAGTAGGTGCCTACTACAAATTCCGGATTCTAAAAAACTATTCGATTTTGAAACAAATTACCAATGATTTGTAGCTATTATATTATTATTATTATCTTGGTAGCAATTAAAACTCAGAACAGTGTTTTTCCCCGCAGTGTAACAAACAACGTCGATATAATTAACGTTTTGTTTATTTTATACCTAGTTTGAGTAACTATATAGCCGTAACAATGTGTACAAAGTTATCGTAGCATAATATAATTATTAGTGCGACAATAATCAAATTTGTACAGACGACGTGTGTCATGATCACGTCGGTACACTTGGGAAGAAGACTGATACTGTTTTTTTTTTCCGTACGGATTTCTCTAAATAAAAAAAAACAATCGTCGATCGAATATAATAATTAATGTGTCATCTGAACTTTGAAACAGGAATTATTTTCCAGTTTTGCGTTACCAGTTCCTGTTTCAATTGTATTTGTTTGTATTCCGAAAAATCCTGTTTTCGTATGTATTCGAATGTAATAATCTCTACAAAGTACTTGTCGTCGTCGTCGTCGTTTTGCTTCTACAGTTAAGCGACACGACAAATTTATAACAGCTACGTATAACAACCACGTAATCAATGTGGACACGCCTCGAAACGTTTCAAGCCCGCAAATAAATGAAAAAAACCGATTCGGATCAGTTAAGTTCTAGTTATAAAGTTTGCCTCGTACCTAACAATTTCAAACTACGCCTGTAACATGGGACCGACAGCTGTTATACTTAATATATATTATCGTCCGCACGAAATCGTCTTTCGTAAAACAATTTTACAAAATACGGTTTTCCTATTGCGCGCATTTTCAAGAACGAATCCAAACTCGATGGTAATCATTCGAATTGTGTATCTTTAAGGATTATAATATTTTTAAGGTTTCGACCCGACGTTAAATCGGATCTCCTCCTCGTAACGTACAAAACTGTGGACCGTAATCGCAGTTCGCGTCGTTTCCGTATAGAAATACGAACTCATCATCGTACGTAATAGAAACTGAACGTTGAAAACAAACGTTTATGCGGTATTTTTCATTATGATTTCCCAAGACGGTTTTTTCCTTTCTGCTAAACGGCCACTGCCGTCACGGTCTACGATAATATTATAAAAGACCCGTCGACGCCTATGCGGTTCTATTCGCGTAAATCGCTGCCTGATAATTTTTACGACCATTTAATTGTTTCACTCGGCGTTCGTCGAGAGAAAAATGGAGCGTTCGTAAGAAACGATCGGAGTTGCCGTGCGAGGGTTTCCGACCCCCTCGCGAAACATCGTTTTTATTATCATTATTTTACGTAAAAATGGCAATTTTAATACGCCGTGTAAGATAACGACGACTCGGTTTTGTTTTTATTTATATTTTTCTATTGCCGACCGTGCTTAATGCGGTTTGTCGACTCACGGGACACGTAAGTTTATCTTCTTACTCGGTCGGTATCTAGTTTGATCCGGACGCAAATAAACGAACGAATAGAAAAAACAGTATTCACGAACTAAAATGTTATAAGGTCTATATGATTGTAACACAATTTTTTGTTTGGTCGCTGGCACACGCGGGTGTGTCACCACGGTTGGTCGACAGTAGCGCGACACAATAGTTTGATTTTTTTTTGGATTTTCTAAAGACGTTTTCAGATTTTGTTACATCCTTCGTAAAGAGTTTGTTGGTTTTTATTGATATCAGACGTTTATTATAGAAGTTCGCGAAGAGTAACGGCGCGCTAAAACGAAAATAGAGCGAGCGGTCGCGGGCTGTCGGTCCAAAGGAAGAAGAAGAGTCGACGAGAAGATCGTTCGACTTTTTACGAGGAATAGCAAAGAAAATCTAGAACATTCGTGTAATACTGCTGCACAACCCGTTTCAGGGTGCCGTATGATGACAGTTATGAAATAGATCCGACCCTTACTAATCGTCATGCGTCATCATCGTTGTGATTATTGATGCTATCGACCGAAAGACATTGTGTCGGCCAATCGTCACTGTCCACCGTTCGTCGTGGGTTAGCCGTAAACGTCCGATGTTTTTTCTCTTTCATTCCCGTCTCGTTCCCTGACGCGTTACGAAATCGGAAGTCAACTGCAGCTGCTTATAATAATCACAATTCCTCTCAGCTCCGTTTGCCAATAACGATAATAACAATAATAATAATAATAATAATAATAATTCGCGGTAGTTACCGTCATCGTGTGTGTGACCTTGAACAGGCCGATCGCCGTGGTCCGCCTAAATAACGGCCGGTAGAAAGTAAAAACCGTGCGCGACGTATTATCGTTACATTGTACTACCTACCGAGAGAGTGAAAGCAAAACGACGGCGGAGTGGAAGTCGTCCGCGCGAGGCACTGCCTGCACGTTTCACGGCGGACGGAACGAGAAAAAAAAAATTTTTAAAGTCATCGCCTTAACAACAATAATTCCGAACGAGCTCTGCAAATTGCACGTTTACGGCGGTATACGTCCTGGTGAATTTTTTTTCAAATTTCTGTACGGGCGCTCGAATATTTCGGTTTTCGGAACCAGCCGCACCGCGGTAGTGTTACACGACCCGTGTAAAACGGTTCGTCGTTTTATGGATGTTGCGGCTAAAAAAAAGGAAAATCGATGTGTCGAAAACGCGTTCGCCGTTTTTTAATTAATCCTCCCGAGTTTCATTGGCCGTACAATTTTTTCGAACCGTCGAATTTCCGACCCCTCGGAGTACTGTCGGAGTTCCTTCAGACCTTTCGTTGGAGGTGTGCTGACTTTAAAAATCGGAACATTCCTATCGTAAATACGTACATAGGTAATACGATAATATTGTACGACGAGTTTGTGTGCAAGTACCAGCTACAACACTAGGTTTTCAACAAAATAAACCAGAGGGTTATGTAAAATCGTGTGTTTTCTCATGCGGTTAATACGCGTATACGTTATACCGCCCGAAACAGGAAACGCTGTTCCATATTGAAATTTTAAAAATTTGAATACTAACCGCGAGAATTTCCTGACTACGAAACGTATAATATATTACGTTATACGTACGAATTCGTGTCGAGTATAAAACTGAATTCGATTATTGAACTCGCTTCCATCTTGCATTCGTGTGCGCCAACCACACACCTACCCACTAAATTGTACATTTAGTATTACACAGTTGACTAGATAACATTTATTACATATACGCGCAGTAAGCATAATGCACACAACGAGATCTGCAACAATGCGTTTGTAGTGTACGCCGTTGCCATTCGTAATATCTTCCGAAATTCGTATCCGAGGTCCTCCGCAAAAAAAAAAAAGCAATAATAGTTCTTCAAACAAAACGCCTTTGCGTCTAATTCCGTTTAATACGACTTAAACCTTCCCCGAGGTTTCGATCATTCTAGTTTGGTCAAAATCGTACTTCCTCGTACACGACGGTCTTTTCATAAAATATTTTGAGATATCATGATACCGTATTTAATTTACCATTTATTTTATTTGTCACGTTGAAAATATCGTTTTAAACTTAACTTTTTTATTTTTTTTTTTATTTCGAAGTCATAACTAAACAGTATAGCTGTATAATTGTGTACGAGACACTCGTTTATTCGTGTCGATTCATAATATTGTTTAATTACAATTTACAGTTATGTTAGATTTTACTTTCAACAATTTCGCATTACTTTAATTACCTACATGTATGTTTTTGTTAAAGTAATTCCGCTAACATTCCTATTCATATTTTATTTAGTATACAGGCACTCGCACATCTCAGTTTGATAACTACGAGTTGTTGACGAAGTACTGATAAATTCTAAAAACTAAAGCATAACGGTTTTGATTAAAATTTTGTTTTATTAAGCGTCTTCTCCGTTCGATAGATTTTCTGATACAACCAAGTTTGTATTTTTCCGATGTTCGTCCTGAAAATGGTTCTAAATATTTGTGATTACATCAAGAAACGTCACGTATAAGACATTTGGGAGCACTTAATCATTATTTTAACAGTACAAATGAATTTTTAGTCTTGCCAACACATTTTATTTATAAAAACTTTCATTTTTTTTATTTCGATGATAAGGATAGGTGGTAAAGACAATTGAACACTGTTATTACAAGATGACTTTGCAATTGAATGAGTTTACATAATTTTATCACCGTTAAAAATCGATCAAATGTCGCCATAATTTCGATATTTGAAACATTATTTATTTCTTTAAAAATAAATATTTCCAAAAATTATCCGGTAAAAACGTAGTAGACATTATTACGAGTTCAGAACAGTTTTTAGAATGAAAATTGGATAATCCTATTAGATTATGGAACTGCTGAGACCACGTTTGCGTCATAAAATTCAGTGAAACGAAGAATCTTAACTATGGAATTAACGTCAGATTACGGAAATAAAGAACTCATTAGCAAATTTTTTAGTAACTACTCGAATGTACTATCTGCAGTGATCAATGAACAACAAGAATATAAAAAATCCTAAATTTCCTTATAATCGCTTGAAATAGCCCACACAACGTAACGAGTGCCCATACATGATCACCTAACACCCAATACCTATAATACTATTGATTTTTATTTTTTTATTGACTCAACTAAAGACATTATTGATTGTTTGTCACTCGTGGGTTTTCTGACGCAATCAAAATGATATTATTCCAATTTTTGTTCTGAACTCGTGTGACGAACAACCTTAAGGAGGAGTATCTCATCATTTTTTTTTTCTGTTTTGCTTAAACAGATTGATTGAGTATACCTATACAATTAATACTATGTTTACGATGACTCTATAAAATATTTTTAAACATTTTCATTAATTTTTAGTCTGTTACCACAGTTTAAAAATCAAAATTTTGCATTTTAAGTTTTTTCCCGTAAGTTTAAGTTTTGTAATTTAAAGTCTGTAACTTTTAAACGTACAATCTATACATATTGCTTGCTATACTGTCGTTGGCCAATAATGAAACAACAGTGGTGTCGTGATTTATTATAATACGTTAAACCGGATTTTGACCAAAAAACTCGACCAAAATAACGTATTTGAATTTAAAATTATACGCGTTTTACTGACTCTTGGGCTTAACTTAACTCTTAACTTGCAGCTGCTGTGTCTGCTAGACAAATGAGTTAATTTCAATTTTTTTTCAAACACAATTATAATATCATAATACATATTTATTAATGTGATGTATCATATTCAATTTCTCTTTGTTTGTAAATCAGAAAATACAATCTTTGCCGCCACGACACGCTGCGATAGCTGTATTATACGTATTATGAATTAGAGAAATCGTTTATCCGCGTATACGGACGCAGTCAGATTATTATCCAATCGTGAAAACATAATAAAAATAATACAAATGTCATTTTAACGTCATATACTCATGACGAGAGATTGCCAAGACTCTCTGACAGAAAAATAAATAGGTACGATATACCTATAAGTATGGTATAATATCATATGTATAAATGTGTATAAAACTCGATTGTTATTACAATCAACTTTTTACAATTATTAATGGACATGAATAGCCGTGGTAGAGGTATGACGTGTCAACAACACAATTTTGGCGTGCGTTTTATAATTATTGTTACATAAATATAAGTGTAATATTATATAATATAACACTATTCAATGTTTATGCATATATATATAGGGATTATTAATATATTAATATAATGAGTATTTCCTGTATATTGATATAAGAAATTTTGTAATAAAATGTTTTTAAAAAGCCGGGCGCAGTCTAGGTGGGTAGTTTGACGGAGTGGCGACTACGCTTTGGGTGGGTCACTGGTATGGAAATTGTGCTTCAAACGTACTATTTATTATCTGAAAGCAATGATATAAATCGTTGCCTTCGAAAAAAACGACGCTGAACGAGCTCAGTCGTCTGGTATATGTCATGGTAAATTTTTCGAGAATTTCAAAGGATATTTATACTTAGCTCGAAAATTTTCGAAATCACTTGAAACAAACATGTGTCATACTTATTTGAATATTATGTATTAGTTACCGCTTGTTCCGACCATTATTTTTGATGTTATGGACAAACAACTAAATCGATATGTCTGAAGCCGGATTTGGCGATTTTGCCACTTTTGTCGTTTTTGGCACATAACTCAGAAAATAATAAATCAAAAAAATGCTCGAAATAAAATAAAACTTATAACCAAAATACCAACTTTTATGTAGGATTCAACGAAACGATTGGAGCACTCCTTCTATCCGAAAACTTCATTACAAACCTGAAAATTTCCAATTTTTCGCCGTAAAATTCTCGATTTTGTTTTGGTTTTTGAGGTAAAACACAAAAAGTAAGCAAAATATAAAAAAAATATTAATTTATATTCTCAGTTAAGTATATAACCATCTTGTTTTTAATAAAATATTTTAACCTCTACTTGCAGTAGACCCTACCGATGGGGGTTTTCGATACGCATCATAACGATTATTGTCATTTATCGAGCAACAAGTAACATATTATATTTTATTGAAATCGCATTTTTGTTAAAATATAATGATATGATATCGAATGGATTTTTTGCGGTCAGCCAATACGGTTCGATTTCATTATTATTGACAAACGACGTGTACTCGTATATTATATATACATTTGTACACCATATTTCATAGATATTGAAAAATTTCATATTATACATTTATTTTTCCACAAAAAAAAAAAAATACAACTATAATAAGTACCTATTATATGGTCCACTTTTTAACGCACAAACCCACACATTTCACAAACTTTCACGTTTCACAAATATATATTGTATCCCATACGGTGTAAAAAGTAAAAACACACAATAACCGTACGCTATCCTTTTTTTTTGTGCGTTTACCAATGAAGTGGATTTAATTAGAAAGTTTGTGTAAACTCAAATGCAGTAAGTATATCATAGTATAAGAAAATGTGTAGGTATTTCAAACTATACATATTACGAATGAAAATTATACGTTAAATTTATATTGTGCTAATGTAGAATATGAACAATAAAATTTTTGCCATCTTGCCAATTCGAAAATGCATAATAATTAATATAAAATCAAATTCATTCGTATGACACTCGACGTCCGATGACCCATATTAACTCAAAAGTGTTTTTGAATTTAAATGTATTTTTATTTTTCTCGGTACGCTTATAATATGAATAGTATATGCCACTCAAAAACACGTCTAAAAATTGGTTAAAATGCTTAGTTTTACCGTCAAAAATCCGATAAAAATATTACGTCAATGGTTGGTTCAACATTTAGGGACTATCGTCGAAATAATATTTCAACTTGCTGTAGATTCTTAATCAATTGTTTTATAATATTCATATACATATTTCCTACAAACCGTTTGCGTTCAATGTATTGAAATCGGGCGAATAGTATGACTTGCATCAAACATAATTTTGTTGCGTGATACTGCTCAGTAAAAAGAACAATCTTTAACTAGAAATTATATTAATATTTGAATTCAGCGAGGATAAAAAATGGTGAATTTCAAAAAACGGTTATTGCAGTACAGTTGAATATGGTTAAGAGGGTAATATTCCATCATCTTTTTTTTTCTAATGGTTTGATTGAGTATAATTACTTATAGTTAATACATCTAGTCTTATGGTAAACCTAAAAAATGTTTAAACAATTTTTGTTTATTTTTTAGTCAGTTAAAATATAAAAAATTGTTATTTTAAGTTTTTTCATACTGGTTTAAATTTTGTAGTTGGTAGTCTGTAACTTTGAGTACACGACTTATACATATTTCTTGATATGCTTCATTTGTTGATTTTTCAAAATTATTTTTTTTTTTTTTTAAATTATCAGGATTTAAAATAGAGTTTCATGAATATTTTTTTTTTAATAATCAAAATTCAAAATTCAAAATTAAAAAAAAAACTTCAACAACAGTACACTGGAGGTATTGCTGTTCTGAATCGTAGTAATAATTTTTTTAAATCAAAATTGGTTGATTTTTTTTCATTTGTTAAGAAACTAAGATTCCCTACTGCTATGGAAATAACGTGCGTAAGCGCGCTCTAGCGGAATTCAATAGTAAATTTATCGGAGGATGTGCCCCGTACGTTGAACTCAAGTGTCGCCACTATGCGTTTTGAGTGAAAAACAGGTGCTACATTTTTCATCGTCAGATACAAAAATTTAGAAATTATATTACACGTAGTCGTTTTACTCGGAAAATTCGTTCATCCCATTAAAAATTGTCTCGCACGTCTCCGACACGCACAGTATTTCGACATAACTGCAGCCCATCAATTCTAAATTTATCATTATAAACATAAATAATAATAATAATATAATTACGGGTCCGAGTTGATCCACCATTGTTGTACATTTTGTAAAATTATTATCGGCAATATTTATTATTAAAAGAGAGAACAAAAATGAAACGTAAATGCACCCTGCACTTGTTGTGGCTATCAAACGGTGAAAGATTAATAATATTTTTATACAATGGTCCGGGAAACGCTAATCGATCGAAATTAATATAAATTTGATTTTCTCAAAAAACGAAAAAAATTAACGGATTGGCGTAACAATATAATATTTTCACCGATTCGCAATATATGCGAGCATCTTTCCGCCCGCACTCCCGACGTGTATAATCGCCCGGCTTGACCGGCTCTATTCGACCGCAGCTATTGTATCGTAACAACGATAAACCTACTTACACTATTTTTTTCCCTTTTTTTTTTTTTTTTTACTTACCAGCTATTATCATATTTAGTCGAAAAATACGCGTCCGAAAGAAACCGCAGGCGGTTTAGTGAATTATACGGAAAATTATGATTCGGATTCATGACCGCCGCAGAAAACGTTTGCCTTCTGCGGGTGTTGTGAACGAGCAGAACAATAATCCGAAACTGAAATTGAACCGTCTTTTGTGTCCACTAACGTGAGACCATTCGCTCTCCGAACGGTAAATTTCTGGGAAATTATACATCGACAACCGTGTTTCGACTATACCAAATCACACTTAACAATCATTCCTCACTATTGTTCGGTTGGGGTTCAATTTTCGTTTCTTAATCCTTTTAGTCCCGGAATTCCGTTTTAATGGCGCACTTTAAACGCATCTTGTTTTCGTCGTCATGGTGAAACGACGCAGCCGACACCAAAATATATCGAAACCCTACCCTGACCCAACCTAATTTTTAAAAATAAATAATTTAAATTTTCCTTATACGTCATTGCCAAACAGTTAATTAGCGCTAATTACGACCATATATGGATCGTTTCAATGGGTTTAGTTGAAAGACCAAATATTACAAAAGAAAAAACTCCAAAACGATCGCAGGGATTACTTGTTATTATACAAATCCTTGTATCCTCGCGCGGGATTGTTGTTCAAAACCGAGACTTTTTTTTGAAATTTGAGTCTATCGAATGAGATATGAATGTCAAATGACAAATTTAAAACAAATGTTGAATTCGAACGAATAGCATAGCGATGGTTCGGCGATTTTGTTGATTCTACATTTTGTTTCACCTGGAAACTTGCAAAATGTGATAATCATTTTCCAATCGGGTTATAGGTATGTTTTTAAAGTCAGACTCATAATAACTGTTCGATAATCACTACTATTATAACCATAACAAAAGACGTTTGTGCAGGCCGCGATCAGAGTAATGAAAGAACGCAAAAATTTATAAAATAAAATAAAATTTTGAAATTGTGTACAAATGCCGGATGTTGTTTACGTTTTTTTTTTTTTTTGTCCAAACTACTCTCAAAACTTGTACGCCTGCAAACCGTAACATA
Organism: Hormaphis cornu; assembly: GCA_017140985.1. Taxonomy (NCBI): domain Eukaryota; kingdom Metazoa; phylum Arthropoda; class Insecta; order Hemiptera; family Hormaphididae; genus Hormaphis; species Hormaphis cornu. The sequence goes on from CM029359.1 coordinate 19,880,164, forward strand.
ATACGAAATAAAAATGATTCGGGTAGTCACAAACATTCGTCACACGTCCAATTCAAATTTACCGAATTTACGATTTGTGCGTCATCGTGTGAAATTCAACATGGCTGATTTGCGGAATCGTATTTATCGTAATATTGTAGAAAGAAAAAACGATTACAAAATTTTGGAAAGTATGATGTACTTTAAGGTCACATTTTACACGTATCTACTTAGACTCGCGTACATTTGCAAGCTAATAATAAACCTGTGCAATATGATTTAAAAAAAAAAAAACCTCTTGCCCTTGAAATGCCTGTAGGTACTTAGATGTACGGAGATTCTAACGTGTCTTCATTAAGTATACCATGAAAAATATCACAATGCAACAAAGCGCCTTTTATATCATCCACTCATTGTCCTTTTTTTTTTTTTCAAGTCATTGTTTCCATGCAGGTAAACGCGTGTAACGTAATACATTTTATCGGACGCTCGCGCAAAATGATAGCCAGCTGTTTGTGTTGTATTATCGTAACGACACCCACGGCAAACAATGCGTATTCTAATTTGTTACGCTTTGATAACGAATAATAATAATAGGATTTTAATTAATTTTCCTTGTTGTAATAATATGCGAGCACTTACTTCAATACGAGTGTACTACTCATACGATTACTTGCTCACACACACTCTATTGTACGCACTAAATCAATAAAACGTAACTATGGATTGCGGACGGTCGGTGTTTGTATATTTTAAAACAAACGCGAAATACGGACCAAAATTCAGTTTTTATTTTTAGCTCCACGAATTCGTGTGCATTCGAAACGCCGATTAGAAAATTCCAGTTTCGTACGGTTAAACGACAATTTTTAATTTTTTTTTTTTCAGTAAAATAGTTTGCGAACGAACGGAAAGAATATTATTATACACTAATAATAATACGATAATCCGTGTGCGCTCATCGCGTGCTCAGGCGTGCGCGAACCGCGGAATATCCGCGTTTACGATAGCGATTTTTACATCATCATATTTATTTTGTACAACGTTATTACGTGTGCACCACACACACGAGTACGTGAACGGTCGAAGATACTTCTTCCGGTAACGCGTTTTTTTTCTTCTATTTTTTTTATCTTTTTCTACCATATCGTACAAAAACAACACTCGAGCTCCTCAAACCGCGTCCAATTTCACGCACGCCTACACGCGTTCCGCGATATCGTTTGATTATTGCGGCAGCCGTACAACAATAATAATAATAATTAGGTACACTTATTAATAACAACAGAACAGAGTTTTCTATATACATTATTGTCAGTAATAACGGTACCTAATTTTAATCGAGCGATTATTTGATACGGGAAAAAATGTTTGTGCGCGCGTTATCTTCACGCGCGGTCGTTTTTGGTTTTCGATGTCTGACACGTCCGTCCGTACGGGGGAGGAGGAGCGCGCGAAACCGAAACTCTCGTTTTTTCTTTTTCATTTCCTTACTTGCAGATTTTTTGTGGAAATTATTTCGGTTTTCGAGTTATACGTCCGCGTAAACCGAAAAACCGTTTTACCGTTTTCAAACAGTTTTCCTGAAAACGTATGTTTTTTGATGTTTCGAGCTGTCTGCCGAAAACGACAAACACCGCGAAATTCGATCGTATACTGTCTTTTCGAGTGGAAGCAGCGATCGAGACGCGCGTTATAGCACAAAATGTTTGGGGAGTATGATTTAAATCGGAATGTGTTATTCGGAACGATTTTTGTAAAATCTTAGTTTTGATCCGAAAACACAACGGGGTTTAGACTAAAAACAACCCCGTCGGAGAGCGAATATTGGTTCGATATTTTCACGCAGTACCTTTTTATAACGTACAGTAAACGTCGTGTTGCGTAGGAAAAAAACGAAGGAAGAAAAGATCGAAAGGAAGGATGGAAGAGAGGGGAAAAAAGAGAGTAAATTCGAGGAGGTCTGGCGTAGCGATTACGTAAAAACGTCGTATGATATTTTTTTTGTTAAATTCGGTTTTTACTATTTTATTTTCGGTTTTATTGTACACAACGCACAACTGAGCTCGCTCAGAATTGTTTCTTCGATCGTCGCTTTCAGACGTTGAACAAACAAGCGTTTGAACCGCGACTTCCGAAACACTGATCCATCGCTACGCCAAAAAAACATCTAACCCGACCTCCTCAAATTTGCCGCTACCTTTCTTTCCTTCTTTTTTTTTTTTTGTCTTCTAAAAATGGCGCTTAAGTATCGTCATTCTTTTTTTTTTTTTTTTATTGTTTTGCGTACCCAACACTAACTAATAACAACCGTTTTCTGTTTGCAGTTTGACGGCTCCGGTGCTTCGTCCCGAATGACCGACGACGACCGAAGACTTCTGTGACTCCGTCCCTCCCCCAAAAAGAAAAAAAAAACACCCGCACGGCCTCGAACTGTCGCGATGGTAATACTATCGATATGGAGCTTCATCAGCATAACAACGTTTGCATCACAAATCTTCGCCAGCACGGTAAATATTATAGTATTCGTTTTAAGTGTATAGATTTATTTTCTAAACATCGAATTGTCAGACGGTGATTTGACTAACCGTACGCACGGGTGTTCTACGAGTCGTATAAAACATATAATACGACCCGTTTTCGTATAGGGCGCGCTATATTTTTGGAATTTTCAAACACTACACATATATGTATAATATTATGTTGACACACCGAGTTTGAAAAACAAAATGTCCGAAACGATCAAAACCCGAGGAATTCGTCAAATATGCCACTACCGTTACTGTTATCGCATACCTAAATGTTTTATGCCGGCAATCTTGGTTGTGTCCGGAGCATGGAGAACCTGTGGAGACCGCGCTCGCACGTTGAACAGGGCCGTCAAAATAAACCCGGTATCGAGGTAGGTTTAATCTGGTTGTTCCGTGAAACGCAAATTCAGCAATAAAAATCGAACGAAACTTTTTAAAAGATTTTTCGTACTCCCACGTAGTACAATGTATACGTAAAAATTTCAAGACAATATAGAATGTTTCGAAATCGCGGAGAAATAACACTGCACGCGATTTCTACGCAATCCAACACGTCGTTGAAAATCTCAAAACCAATATCGAAAAATTGTGCGATTTTCAAAAGGTTCAGTGTACGTAGTATACTTGTGTTCAAATTTCTAGTAAAAAAAAAAAAAAAAAACCCGAAATCAACCCATTTATGAATGAAAATATCTGTAACTGTACGCGTTATCGACGAAACGCCGTTTTCAACGGACTTTTCGGTTAGGTTTTTACCGTCGCTTTATAGAAAAAAAAAAACCCTGCATATGTTATACGGAGAAAATCGAAAAATCACCCATCCTCCGAAGTACCCGCGTCCTGATCCGATGAAAAACTTTACTTTACTTTACTAAAAATTCGACTAAAAAACGAAAAGGCCTGTACGTCGTAGAAATCGGCGCGCGTTCCTTTCCGGCAGAAATTTCGTGTCGACAGTACGTAGAATACGTACCGTGACGTCGTCGTCGTCGTGGAGCCACTGACCGGCTTCCTCGCTCCGCGCAAAATCTAAAAAGTTTCGTCGTGACACACCACCACCACCACACACACGCCGCGAGTGTTGAAAAACCGGTGTCGGCGGCCGCACAATAATAATAATAATACGTTGTTATCGCGTGCGGAGATTGCCGTAAAGGGGAGAAGGGGGAGGGGGGGCGTTGATCCCGCGACCAGAAGGAAACGATGTCGAGACGCGTATCGGGACAATGGACCCGACGGAATTGGTTCATTTGTCCGCGAAACAGAAACGACCGGAGGGTTTTTTTTTTCTTTGTACAGGGTGTTTTGTTCGCAAGATACCAAAAAAATTATCTTAATTTTTTTTTTTTGTTGCCGGTAATCGTCGAAAATTCGGTTATTTCATCGCGTCCGTACGTGATAACACTACACGTCATAACGCACTGGCCACTCGAAAAACTCGTCAAACGGTCGGTAGTAATTTTTATTTTTTGTCGTTTCACTATTTTTCGTCGTTCACGTGATCTCTCTCGTGCCGTGTCGTCCGCGACTCGAATGTAACAACGTACAGTTTTGTGATTTTTTTTGTCGATTTCGCCGATACAACTTTGAAAAAAATCTGTTTTGGGACCGTACCACGTAGGTACGGAAAAGAAAATCATCGTATACCGTTAAGGCGGAGTATACTCTCGATGATAACAACACGTGTCCGAACCTCCTCGGCATGGACGCGTCTGTTCGAGAAAAGAACCGACGGAATCCCGTCAAAACCGGAGCGTTGTGGACATCCTGTTTGCAGGGACGCGAAAATAAAACACCGCAAACCGCTTAAATACATAATAATATTGCGCTATTGCGTCCGCGGGTGTTATATACATATAGATATGGCGGTAACAACATTGCGGCGTGGTCGTGCAGGTCTCGCGACCTGTTGCGCTGTTTGTTTTTACCCATATTGTTGTTGCGCCGTGCGGATTTTACGCAAACGATCTACTTTTCGCGGCTCGTTTACGGGCGCGTCTATTATAATAATACGACATAATCGCACAATTACGTATAAATATCTCGACCAAAACGAAACCCCCCGAAGAAGTTTGCGTATAATACACCCGTGTCATAACCGGCAGTGGTTGCCGCGGGGCGACAAGATACAACAAGGCGGGCCGATTACGTAGGTAGTCGAAGAACCGTCCGTTCGCCCCGGTGTTACACGAATTTTATCGAAGCTGCTTTTTTCAACGTTTCAAACAAGAGAGTGGCTTGAAATGAAATCGTTTAAAAACCTTATCGGTTTTAACGCGCGCACATACTCTCGATCGGAAATACGTATGTGGACGATGGAAAGTGGCAAGACGGCAGAACAATGATTCTTAAAATCTAAAATAACTATAGTGTTCTCGAGGTGAGCTCGTCGAGTGGTCTCTAAACGCAGTTACGTACACGTCGGCGATGTTAAGACTACGAAAATGTGCATAAAGTATGTGTGTAAAAGACGAAAGAATTCTCGTACATTTCAAAATCCATACGTCTCCAGAGCGCTTGGTAAGGAGCGGATCTCGTGCGCTGTGTACCGCCGGGGAACGCTCGTTTTAAAAAATTTTTATTTTTTTTTTCACACGATTCACAAACGTTGCATTCAAGTATTCGATAGTTATAGAAATCGCGGGGGAATTCATAAGTAAAAAACGTTTATTTTTCGGTTTAAAACTTACAATTTCGATAGAGAGCACGTAGGCGCAAGTGTCGTAAAAATCTCCCGCACTAGACGCCTCAAATCTTTCGAACACCGCGTACGTTTCTGCGTCAGAGACGAAATCGGCCTGCATGTGCCTAGTGAAAATAGTTTCTATATTTAAGCCACCGCACGATTTGTCTGAAATTCGTAGGTATGCGCTTTCAAACGGCTCCGTACCGAACAATATATATGTACTATAATATTTTGTTAAATGTCATATTATGGGCACCACACCCGTGCTCTATAAACCATCGATAACGTATATTTTCGCGGTTAGGTCAGGTTGCGCACGAATCGCAATATTTCCGCGCGTGACCGTATTGGATTTCAAATTATAAGTGGGTAGGTGTAGTTGAAAACGTGCGGGTGAAAATTAAAAAAATTATTATTTAAATACAAACGATATCGTTTTATATATAGTATTATGACCAACGATCACAAAGACTAGAGAGCGATATATCTTTATGACATGGAATATACAACATAGAACTATTGTTCGATTGTGTGCGTTTGTGTATAATACACATAGTATGTAATGATTACGATACAGGTATTTAGTGACAGATATATTTGGAAAATCGTGAGTTCCGATTATTTGTCGAAACGTGAAAGTGTTAAGTTGTTGAAATTCATTATACGTACCGTTATATGCATAATTTGTACAATAAACGTGTAAACGAACGCATGATTTTTCTGATTTTCAAGGCATCAACCAGAGTTAAAAAAGTCGAGGTATAGATTAATTTAATTTTAACATAATACAAGTATACATAACAAGTAGCGTTTAAAAAAGTTCGGTTCTACTCCTTTTTTTCGGTCCAGATTCGACCGATTTTGTTGAAAACGGGCCGACCTTTCTAGCAAATATCGAAACGACTCCCCCGCGGTCTTTGATCTTTGTGATCTACAAAAAATAATTTATTTTTGTATCGCTTCAATTTAGTCGGCTTAGATCGGTTTAGATTTAGTTTCCGTTGTCGGATACGAGACAAACAATCATGATTACCTGCTATAAAAGCGGAAAATTGGAAACGTCATAGTTTAGGAATTTTTTTATTTTTCTTCAACAAAATTTAATTAACTTGAGTCAATTATGTTGTTTTTGTTAACTTAACTTTGATCGACTCAAAATTTGTCAATTGACCTCTAGCTCTAGTTTGAAAAAATGTCCTTAACTTGTATAATTAACTTAAACATAATGTTAACTTGCCCAGCCTTGAGCATTTTGTCTACACTATGCGCGATTTGTGGGAGAAATTAATTTTATTGCATTAATAAGGTTATTTCATGCAAAAAGTCATGATTATTATAGTATACACTTGACGTACATGACGCTAATTGAAATGAATTTAGATGGTAATTTTGATTTTTGAAAACAAGATCTTTGCATATTTGATGTACTCGTAATTCAAACGAACCACGCGAATATAATTAAACATATTAATATAACGTTTTCTTACGATAGCACCTGAAACGAAAACTCTTTGTTTTGATACGTAATATATAATGACCGTATTTTAAAAGCGTTATCTTTCATACAGTAAATAGTAATTGGTCAGAAAAAAATCATAGTTAAATTATTATTAACATAATAAGTATACAATTTTCATGGTTAGAACATAATTTTTCAAATTACTGTATTCATTCCTCAAATAATATTAAGTATAGGTTTATTAAGCGGCTCTAATTATTATTTTTTAAACACTACGTTCTAAAACACTCGATGTAAACGCAAAGTATAATAATATGAAACGTGTGAATATTAACTGTCTATTATTTAACAAACGCCACCTTGGTGGTACAATATAATTTTTGGGAGCCAAATTAATTCATGGCCGTCTCAATCGTTGAGTAAAAAACAATTATATTACATTTTATTTTAAACCGCAGCCTAGCATAGCAAAACAATTGACCCAAAATCGTACTCGAATACATATTATGCGTATACTACATTAATTCAACTTTTTTTTTTGTCAAGAGATATTAATTTGGGAGCATAATTCTAAGGTAGGTAATAACTGGATCATATTTTTATTATATCGTCACCATTCGCACTGAAAAAATCGAATTTATGTCGCGATTGACAGCGTTCCGTGGCACTTGCATTTCGGTCGATTGCTTTATCGTTTCAAGGCTCCCACCGCGGCTTATTGTTGTCCGATATTGTATAATGATATTATTACACTTAAAATATTGCGAAAAATAATTTTCTATTTTTTTTTTCCTATGTAAATAACGTCTTTAATAATGCGTGTTATTAAAAACAGCGTGAGAGCATACATTCATTTACGTCTGCAGATTTCGTTTGAATCTGATGTTTTTAGAACCATAACAAAAACAACAACTGATATTCCGTCTAAAATTCACGATTTCTCCTAGACATAAAACTACATATCAACGTAACGTACGGTTAGTATAGTTTCGCCTATAAAAACTTGGTTTTAAAAATACGGCATAACGAGTGATTTTAGAGCAAAAGTCCATATTATAGCATGCAAACTTCATGCAAGACAACGACATTTCCAATGCCGTTTTTTTATATTTTCAACACAACGTTTAATACAGTGAGTATTTTGAAGTTGACGAATTTTTATCATATTTAAATAGTCGTGTAACTTATAGGAAAAAATTTGAATTTTTTTAAAAAGTCCATATTGTTCACTATTCGAATTATGTCGTTTGGATTTTTTTCTCTAAAATTCCTCTTTAGACTCTCCTGCAGTTCTTGCGAGCAAAATTTCCGCACTAAAAAACGTCTGCATATAACGCCCTCAGGTGGTTCTAGTCAAATTAACGCTTATGGGTAGATAAATAGTTTGCGTCTTACGAAATAAACTCGATTTCTTTAATCCAGTATACTTACTATAACTACCAAAGTTGGCTAATATCTCTATTAACTTATGTCAAGGTATAAAAAAAAGTCGACTATTACTCCATATTTGATTAACTGATCGATAAGTAAGCCGGCTTGCAAAGCAGTTATTGGATTGTGTATGATATCTAATTAATTATGACGTAGTAGTAGTAGTAGTAGTAGTAGTAGTACACTGTGTGATTAAGCGAGAGGACAACAAAATTTCATAAGTAGTAAGTACTTATAGGAAACTATGTTACAACCTTAAAAAAATTATTTTAATGCGATTCTACACGGAAGATTATTATTAATGATAAAATATATAATTGAAGGCCTCACGCGAAAATACGTTTGTTTGGTTACGATTATTATCTAAAAGAAATTTAAAATCCACAATAGCTAAAAAAAATACAGACACGATATTATGTGTAAAAATTGACGTTAGGGACGTTTCGCCTATATATTTATTATACTTGGTTAACCTTCAAGCACAAGCATTATCATACCCGAAGGTACATATTTATGTACACTAGAACAGACATCACTTTGCATCGTTAACCCTTCCATCAGAATAAAATATTACAATTACTGTAATATTTATTTATAGCTGACATTCACAGTATGTTGTTGGAGACATTGCAGGTTGGGGAATTTAAACAACAAGTACAGTTTGAAATAAACCATCAGTAGTAACGTATTTCTGTTTTAAAATTTTACTAAAATCACATTGTTTACCGCGTAGAGTACGACGCGCAAAAATTGAAAATGTATACTTCACTTTTGAGTCCGCTGATTGCAAACTTGAAAGCGGCAATTATATGAAAGTCTGCAAATTTTCTCGAAACGGTTTTCGTTTATCGCGTTTTCTTTAGTACGACTTACGCGTAACTATAAGTAAAAGTCCATAAGACGTAAATTTCTAAGTAAATTAAAGTTCTCGATCAAAATCTGAGAGCTGCTGTATTGACATCTCAAATGTTAAGTCTCGTGTACAATATTTTCGTGACTTTAACCAATCATATTTTTACAGTAACTTGTCACCGAATCGCACTCTACAAGAGTAAAAATATATTAATATTTATACGTAATATAATTTATAACCACAACGCGTTTAGGAATAAGGAATCCGGGTTAACCCCATAAACCAAATTATACTTATACAAGATTTGTGGTAAAAATTATATTTTTACGAGAGTTTTAATGTTCTACAAGCGTTACGGTTTTTGACTTTTTTGAAACGCGGTTTACTGAAAAATTAGAGCCTACATCGTTTATTGGTCTAAAAATATGTTGCGCGAAAATCGGTAGATTTAATTGCATTTTTTTTTTTTTTTTTTGCGATAAACCCTCTTGAAACGGTTCGAATTTGCGCATTTCTTCAGGAACATTTTTCGCGACCATGGCGAAACCACGGATGGGCCACGTAATGTTACACCGAACACCGTTCGTATTGATCCGTATCAATACCGACGGTTAGGGTTTTTTGTCAAATAAGGGGTAACCCTCGACCGCGCGGACTGACTCGAAAACGACTCGTATTCTCTCGCGTTTTTTCGCGGTACACCACGCATCGCCGCATTCTTCGCGACCGTGCGGTACAACTGTTGTGGTCTTGCGGTTTTTTGTGCGATTCATTGTGTTGTTTTAACGATAATAACGTCACGTGTTTCGTCGGTGCGGCGCGGGTTAAGGTACCTACCCGGGTTAATAATAAAAAAAAAAAAGTCATAATTGTATTTTATACTGCTACCACCCGGCCACTGCAGATAAGGCGGCGTGGGTGGTACAATCGTTGTACAGACCATCGTAAAAATGCGTCCACACGATACAATTATTATTGTAATATTGTTACTGTACACACACGTCATAATATACATAACGTAATAATATAGCGACGGAAACGACACCAACGGCCGCGGTTCTCGACCTTCCGGCGCGAGGTCATTCCCCGCATTTTCCACCGTCCGCCGCCGCGGGCGACCGTCGGCATTTTCCCCGGCCATTGTCCGACCGTTTTTTGTGTTATATCTGCGCGGTACTGTAATAAAAAATTTTAACAAATAATACAAAACCGTCTTTAAGAACAAAACGGGCTAAAAAGTGTACATTAACTAAATGAAAAAAAAAAAAAATCATTTTTTGGTACAACATTCGACGATACGTAGTTGAAAATAAACTATATTATCGTACTGCGAAAACGGGTATTTACCGACTGCAGAACAACAATAATTATTTAAAATTTCAACGAGTTTTTCATTGTTAACTCCTCGTTAAAGTTGATCGGGTAATAAAAAAAAACGAAAAAGTGTTCCCGAGAAGAAAATTTCAAAAGTGCGTACGACAATGTTTTGAAGCGGAGAGAATGTCATACTACACGCCGTCATGAGTACAAAACCATGTGAATTAAAAATCGTCTTTATTTTAAGTTAATTTTTTTTTTTTTTCGTAACAACATCCGAACTGAAATTATTAAAAAATTAACCCGTGACTTAACGCGACATTTTGTTTTTATTAAATTAATTTTACTCGACGGATTCGAACGAGTCGTTTCGAACTTGCCCAGCCTCGCCTGCAACACGCGTGGGGCGGCCAAATAGCGCGGCGAATGTGATCAAACGCAGCGTTGATCGAGACTTGAACGCTCGTCCCGGAACGACGTGATCGAAAGTCATCGACTGTAAAAACTGCGATTGTCTAAACAGTTACAGTGCGTTTTGTTCATCGGTAGTGGTACGCGTTAAATGCAATAATATTCAAAAGGGGAATTGTTCGTTTCACCGCGAGCAGAATTTAAGTCCGCAATGTTTGATGATTTATCTTATAAATTTTCACGCGTCACGACTATTTGTTTTCGCTGGATCAACTTGCTTCATTCCGAGTTGAAAATTTCGTCAGTCCCCGACCGATCGCTGCTCGAGTTATGATTTATTAAGCTGACGTGCACGTTCGACGTTCAGACCGTAGTATACATCGAAAACCGAAATGTTGTTCAATAATTTATAACACACGCATACTTCAGTTACATCAGTACAGGACTATAATCGTAGAGCCGCTAAAACTAATATAAAATGTAAAAAAAACGGCGGGGAAAAATAAAAATAAAATTTCGATTTCAAATATAATTATTTTTATTGTATTTTTGGAAGTTTAAATACGTTTAAAACGAAATATTTTTTACCTACCGTATTCGTTCTTTATTCAATGACGCATTAAATGCCCGTAACACGTTTATGTTATCAAATAATCATTATAACTACTAAACAACACTTGCAAACAACAAAAACAAATTTGGAGTACGAAATGTTTAAGTATCTAAAATAAATTTACAATTTACTCGAAAATCGCATTCACGAATACCCGTTGTTCAGTAGTAACACGTATACGGCGGTTCGTAAAAGTTGAAAAAAAATCACCATTTTCTGGTGATTTTCCGATTTTTTCTTTCTAATAATGTTTTGCGCGTATTTTCGTCTTTCACAAAGTGCAGGCAGCGCACTTTTCTCAGTTGTGCAACTCTAAAAGAGAAAAATAGTTGGTTTACAAACTACAGAGTTTTAACAAGCACTCCAAATTCAAATCTTAAACAGTGAACATATTTTAACCTCAAACTGTCACTAGTTAAAATGTAGATTCTCGCTATTGTAGTATTTATCGTTTTCAAACACCTATTTCCTGCTGCTGGAGAACGTTTTTCAATTATTGTTTATGATACTATCGATTACGGTTTTAAATTTTGAACAATTTCTATGATAACTTGTCGACAATCATTTTATTTGTACCTAGTATGTTTCTGAGGCCAATAACAGTATAGTTTTCTAAAAATTATTGTTTACAACATTATTATCTTTTATTTTTTTTTTTTTTTTTAATGTTATCAACTTGATTTTACTCTTAAAAACCAATTTTGTAATGCTTCGGATCCCCCACCCCAAATGCGTCACTAAGCTCCGTATTGAATGACGTGTGTACATTTGTTACTCGAACCGAAATGAAATTTTTTCCGAATTTAATAGACGTTTTCGTAAACATTATTATTACGTGTTTTGTGACGAATATCGTGTTTTTGTTTTTAGCTGCACGAACACATGCACGTGGACGACCTGATGACGGTATTTCAAGTGAATCACCATTCGGAAGGTAAGACAATTAATGATAGTAATTTTAGATGCTCGAAAAAATTTAAACAGCTTGCGCGTTAACAATAATTTTAAAGATTAACATTTTTACCGCAATTGAAAGAAAATACTTGTATCGATTGTTATCGATCGTAATATACGCGTTCCTGTACGAAAATCGTAACGTCTCAGTAAAGTGGTTTTAATTTAAAAACAAATAAATTAGTAGGTACAGTAGCTACCGCGCATCAACGTGAATAGTTTACGTTTTTGTGGTCAGTGCGCTTCGCAGTGTAGCAGACGACTTTGAAAATTAATTTCAAAAAATGTTCGGGTTAGTGACTTTGACGAAGCGCTGAATTCGTGCGTCAGATGTTCGCCCTTGTACAGGTTTAGTAGGCTGCGATAATACGTTATAGACCAAAAAACAGTTTCTCGTGGTATCAAGAGAGAAGGTTTCATCTTTGTCCTTCACACACACGCGCGTCCTTTACGATTTTGGCACCACCAAAAGAAACCGCGAGGTCCGTTTCGATCGTGGATTAATGTAATCTATCGTCTTTTGTCGAAGTGGTCGCAAACGATTCCGCCAACCTCCGGCTCGTTCTACACTTGCACTGCACGTTTGATCGTTTGACGTTTCCCAAGCAGACGCCGCGTTTGATCCGGAGGCTGTTCAACAGATAAACAACGACCTCGATGCGTGTAAATTTCAAGTACCCACCCGATCTGAAGCGTTTTTTCGACTTCTCCGGTTCCGGATGACGCTCAGCCGACATAGCGAGACTTGAAAAAAATAAACGCTCGTAAAATTCGGCTCACTCGACTCCAATTATATTCACGGAACCATTTTGGGTCGGCTACCCTTATTTTCCTGTCATCCCACTTTTAACGATCATACTCTGATCACACGCCGTGCACGTTAACAACCCTCGCGTATCTCTTTCAATCGTCCCCGCGTCTCCTCTTTGATCTTCCTGTCGATGCAACACTACCTCTCGGGCGAAATTCGTTTCTTATTTCTGTCTTACTCCATCACGTAACCCCGGCCGTCGTCCCGACTAAGCATTCTCGTTTCCGCTACCCTCTACAAACCGTACGCAGCAGTCAATTCTTTTATCGCGTACCGGTCTCCGTCGAAGCTCGATATCTACAGAGAGACGATACTTGAAGTATCTGCTAGGTAGTACGCGCGTCACCACTTTTATCGTCACCTTACTCTTCTCGTATCGTCGACCGCCCGGTCAACGCGCTTTTTTCTGCTTCTACGTCGTCTTTAAACTATCGGAAATTAAAAATACGTGATTTTCGTGCACACAGTGCCCGCTTACGAGGTGATCAGCCCGCACTCGGCCACGGAACGGGACGCGGACGGCGCGGGCTCGCACCGGATGGTCCGTCTGAAGGCGTTCGGCGAGCACCACGACCTGCAGCTGGAGCCGTCCGAGGGCCTGTTGGCGGGCGACAAGCTGCGCGCGTGGACCGCCCACCACAACTCGACGACGGGCGCGGTACACTACGACGAGCTGCCGCACGACGTAAGTACATACACAGAACGTTTCCGCGGATTTTCCTGAAACGGCGACCCGGACCCGCCGCCGAGTCCAGAGATTTTTTTTTTTATCCAGAGCTATTTAACGACAGAAAAAAAACGAAAAATCGTCGTACCTGTGTCGATAATTAACGAAACCCGACACGTAAGACAGACGCGTTTTAAAAAAATTCCACGAGTTCCGGGTCGCCGCCGGGCCGTTCTCGTCCGTATCCACGCGCGGTTTTTTCGGGCCTCAGTTCGCAAGACGTTTTTGCATTATGCCGATGGTCGTGTCGTATTCCGAGACCTGGATTTTGCGGTTTTGTTTTCCTCCGTTTTTTTTTTTTTACTACAGAAACAAAAGTGACTTACGGACGAGAAAACGAAATCGATAATCAACTGAGAACTGAGAACGCGATGTTGAGAGAATAAATCGTTGTACTTGTCGTAGGACGGGAAAGGGAGAGAAAAGTAATCGAGGTTTTTTTACATCAGCGGTTTAACGTTCGACGTATGCTCGAAGCTGGGTGTTGACGAGTTGAGACTTCACCACGTGTTAAGTCGATTTCGACGGATTGGTCGTAAATCGACTCGTAGAAACTGAACTTTTAACTCGTACACTCGAGTGAAAGAATGAACTTTCCCAACCTGGGTTGTATATTTTAAAACGTATTGTTTTCTACTTCGAGTATAACGTTGAAAAACTGATAGAAATTCCTAGCTAAATGTCATAAGTTATATTCCAGTGCAGAGTTTTCGTCGATCATAAACATACTTATAGGCTAATTGATGAGTACTTGTTGAAGGCTATGATCCATTTGTATGATTGGTAAACTGTCTGTATAGGCATTCTCCAATAGTTTCGCTACAGGATTCATCTAGATTCTAGAAGAACGATTTATTTATATCTTGATAACGAATTTTGATGTTTTTTTTTAAATCGCCAAATAAAACACTAAAGTCAACGCATCTTATAACAGCTTACGGTATTACATCGTAACAAATCTTAATAGTCAGTAGCTTACGAATACTACTACCAACTTAAACTTAGTAAAAAAAAATAATATTTTTTAAAAAAATGTTTCCGAGCTTCACTGCAGTTCACTCTGTACATAGTTAATATATTGTCAAATGGATATTAAAATTTAATGCGGTGTGTACTAATGCGTTTTTTCGATATCGGACGATTCTTATTCCATAACTGTGTAATGTTTTGAAGTACGTTTATCGTTTTTATAATCGATTTCACACGCATTCCATCACAACGCATAAGGAAAACCTAATACTATAGTCAGTACGTTTTATTGTTTTAAACGGCTCCATTATCGTCTTAGTCATCTTAAGAAAATTAAAAACACAATGATATTTTTTTTTCTTTTTAATTTCATGATTTTAATGGTATAGGAAAACGATTATAGTGCGTGTTTGACGAATGTACGTATGTTTTTGATTAGGTATTCTGTTGTTTGTATTTTATTGAAACGAGTGATCAAATTTATGTAAAAAAAAAAAAAAACCGGTAGACTTGGAATTACGTATTTAAAAAACGTGTTTTTTCACTCAAACGTTCGTGCTATAAGACTATCACAAAAATGCAAATTTTTTTTTTACACTCATATTAGATACATACGCATTATATTAAATCCTGATGGTGGTTTTACGACTATTATACCCGCGATTTCTCGTAAAAGAAATATAATGGCTGAACAATGAACATCTTATTATACTATTGTGATATTACAATCAATATTTCTTTTAGTTTTTATATAGGATATTTTGAACGTACAATGTTATACGTAAAATACTAAAACACTGCAGTGAGAATTTTTCTATAATCTTAATAAGCTTGACGAATGATAATAACATCGTTTCGATTTCGATTTTTTAATAAAACATTTTGGTACCGTCAGTACGCAACAGATCAAAATTTAATGAGGATCATTGATTAAACACTTAAAAAGTTGTGATTTCTTAAACATAGAAACATTCATGATGGAAATATTTTCTAATTCTTGAACTAATTCATCATATGACATTATAAAATTAAAACGAAACGTCCCTACTTAACTCAATAATATCATCCGACAAAATAATTAACTTGTAACAACATGTGTGTTTGTGACTCTTAACTTTATGAAAAAGCAATCATTTCTAAATGTTATAATTTCTGGAAAAAAATGGGACATCTAGATAGTTCAATTTTAATTTTTTCAATATTCAGAAAGTTGCCAAGTGTTGAAATTCCTGTAAAAAATTAACAGAGATTCACCTAGGTAAATAACCTTTTATATTTTGGATGTTCGGAAAGTATGGATAATTTCTAGATACAAATGGACAGAGGTTCAGCTAGTATATTGACTTTTAATTTTTGTATTTCTAAGTGTTATAATTTCTGGAAATAAATGGACAGGGATTCTCTTAGAGAATTTAATATTAATATTTTTTATGTTTTAACAAGTTTTTAAGAGTTGAAAATTCTGGTAAAAAAGTGGACGGAGGTCACCAGCTAGGACATAAAATTAAAATTTTTTGGATGTTTACAAATTTCCAAAGTGTTTAAATTTCTGGAAAAAGTATAGGAAAGGGGTTCACCTAGGAAATTAACCATTAACTTTTTGAATATGCAAAGTGTTGAAATTTCTGGAGAAAAATGAACAGCGGTTCCAATTAGAAAACTTAAGTTCAATATTTTCGATAAGCAAAAGCCTTCTGTGTTAGAATTTCTGGAAATAAATGGACATGGGTCCCCATAAAAAATGTAATATTTTTTAGATTTAGAACGTTTTTATGTGTTAAAATTTATGGAGAAAAATGAGCCGAGATTCACCTAGGAAATTATTTTTTAATATTTTGGATGTTCACAAATTTCCTGAGTAGTAAATGAATATTGAAGTTTGTGTGCGATGAATATGATTATACTCTGGGGCAATTGAAAATCATATTTTATTAGTAGATTCGTTTTTGTAATCTTGGAAGGATATATGAAAAAGATAAGGGAATGGATATATTATCTCATAGTCATAATAAACCTACTTACTGCGCGTATCTCGCCTTCAACACGCTAATTCACGGACGAGATAAGTTTTTTACTTTTTTTCCACGTAATCTTTTATCAAGATAAAATAAAATATATAGTAATATATATGTATATTTAAGCTCATCATTGCGTAATTTTTACGGAACAATCGATATTAAGTAACGTTTCGTCCATGATTGCACTACGTTTATTTTGGCGACTCAATTTATTATCAAAGCGCGTAGGTTTATAATATTTTGTTTATGATATTGTTGTGCTGCACACGATTTTAACGAATCGAAAAAAAAAAAAACGTTTTCGGTCTCCCGTTAAACACAAACATAATAACAAGAATAATGTTATCACGTACCTACCTATTAACAGTGGCACATTTTATATTGGAATCGTGTTATAAACACCAATGTAATATCAATTAACAGTAATAATAATAATACATAGGCAGATTTCGCCGTCGCGTTCGCTTTCGCTTTCGACGGACGTCGTCGTTTTCTCGGTCGTAAAAATACGTTCGTACATTTTATTTGATTTTACGGCGGTATCGATTGCGAACCGGTCGTGAGCTTTTTTTTATTTTCACTCGACCGATTTCGTTTCGGACTTGACGATAACGCGATGCATCGTTGTTACGTAGACGTAATTGGGGCGTTAACACGATTCCGGTAAGTGCTGCAAAATATAATACGGAAAACGTTATCACATCGATTATACGCACAGTACCGATTGGCGTCATGAATAAAACATACGAAACGATTGTTAAAAGTTGCACACCACACTATGTGATATCGTATAGGGTTTCATTTGAGAGCCGATTTTCCGTGCACCTTTTTTTTTATTTAAATTTTTTTTCACCCCTAGTTTTTTGTTCTTTTATACGTTCGTAGTCATAGACATGTTATAAACCTATGAACTGCGCGCGTCTCACTGTTCACGCACAAGTAGAGGTACTTGTCGCCAATAAAGGCAGTCGTGGATGAAATATTTTTTTCCCGTGATAAATAATGATGTTTTATCAAGATCTATCATTACGTGCTTTTCACGGAATAGTTTTTCGATTGCCCTACGTTTATTTTTGCTACTCTAATTTCATATCAAAGCGCTGTCCACAGGCTTATATTGTGTTCCTATACTCGTAGTTTAATAATCTTAATACATTTTTATTTTGACATTTCGAAAAATTATGGCGATACTAGTTGTATATTATAGTGTATAATATTAAACAGTTTGCTGCAGAGACCTTCCATACGGGGATCAAACATTTTCAAAAATAAAAATATCGATACGTTTCAAACACCGCGGCGGTATTTATAATTTTTTCTAGGGCGCGGACGATGAGGATTCCATAATTTTCTTTCAAAGACCAAAAAGATAGCCAACATATAGGTAATATTATTTTATTTATGTAATAATGGTTAATTACTATAGTAACCGACTCTATAGTAACCATTATTTTCTCTTCGTCAGGTGTATTAACAAACAATCAGCATCCGTCTGTAGGCCCACGTCTCAAAGGCGTTTGTTTATGCGTTTTACATCTTTGAGTGTCCATGTTTCAGATAGCGACACATAATTATATTCGCCATTAATGATTGAAAAAGTACGTGTACGATAAACGTGCATAACAAATAACCATACGATTACACATATTTATTTTTTCGGTTTATTCTAGGCCATTTAGGCCCATTGCCGCTTCCACTATTTCCGTCCATGTTTCTCTGTTCTCTGCCAGTTCTACTCCATTCATAACTCCCAACCTCCTGATATCTTCCTTGACTCGGTCCTCCCACCGTTGTCTAGGCATTCCTCTCGGTCGACTTTTGTTAGGTTTCCATTTCGTGATGGCCAATAAAAGTTGGTCTTGTGCTCTCCAGACGTGTAGCCAAACCTATACGAGACACATATAGGTACATTAATAATTACAGTGGACATTTCGTACAGTAAAAACTGTTAATATCGGTGAAAGTGCCCAAATTTCTCTGCGTTTGGTCAAAATAATTTATACGAACTAGTTTTAATACAATTTATTTTTAGGTAGATACATCAACACGACTTTAATATGTGTTATTATTACTACCGTTTCCTCCGAGAATGTGATTTTTTGGATTCGTTTGAAATATATTCTAAATGATAGTGACGTATCACGATGCAGGTGAACATTTTGCTTACGTGCTCGCCTGCAATAATTAGTCATCAAGGCGTTGTTTGCATTTTAATTGTTTTTCTCTTACCAGACAAAGACCAAATGTACAAAAATTGTGAAATTATATTGCATAGATATTGGTGAATTCACAAGTCAGTTACTTTTCAAATTTACGATTCTAAAGAATGAAAGCTAGAATGTCCAAAATGAAGCCAAAACGATTCATTTATCACCGATTACAACCAAATTTTGTACCTTAAATAATTTTACTATTTGCATCAGACTATAGCTGCAGAAGACTGGTATATTAATGCCATAAATTGAACTGAAAATGTCAAAACGTTTAAACAACTTTCAGAGAAGTTATGACCAAAAACACGTCGTAATAAAAAAAAAAAAAAAAAAAGATAATAATATAACCGTATAAAAACTTCTATAACCCAAAGTTGTGTAAGCCGATTTTGAAAATATGTTTAAAGACATATAAATATATCATAATTTGTTCAAATACATGTTTTTAAGATTGTATTTTGAGATTCTTAAATGAAATTTAAAAGATTTGTTAAAAAAACTATTTGTGAAATTAAAAATTTCAAAGCTAAAAAATAGTTAAACGATTTTCAAAACTGTTTCGATTTTACACACTGATTCGACATTGAATCCATATTAATAATGTGTTAACGTTTCAAATGGTTTTAATCGTAATTAGAAATTTTGATTTTTTTTTTTTTTTTATTTCGACGTGTTTCAAAAAAAGTCCAAAGTCAGAAAATAATCAGAAGTTAAAATAACTTCAAATAAGGTATCATTTATGGTCAAACAATTTGTATGATTAATTTATAAATTAAAAGATCAAAGATACCCTCAGAGTTTACAAATTTTGAGGGGGCAGTGAGACACAAACAGATGGACTTTCTGTATACCTAAATTTTGAACGAAATACTTTATCGAAAGTTAGATTTTGCTAAAATAACTCAGAAAATAATCAAAATAACGAAATATGCTTCATATAAAATAGAAATTTGAAGCCGAAATCCCAAATTGTATGTGGTATTAAACGTAACGATTGGAGCACTCCGCTTCTACCCAAAAACGCCATTACAACTTTGAAAATTTCAAACATTTTGCCGTAAAATTTTCGATTTTTTTTTTTTTTTTTTTTTATCGGGTAAAACTCAAATAGTGAGTAAAATTTCAAAAACAACTTCAACCAAAATACCGTAATTGGAGTTCATGGACCTTTCATTAGGGGTGCTGACTTTGAAAATCGGAACGTTGCTTCTATACGAAAAGTTGTTGATAGTGAAAATAAACATCATTGTAAAAACAATATAAATTCTTCGCTGTGCTCAGAATTTAAAAAGCTTTTACTCGACCCTCGGAGGTCGAGTATAAAAGTAATACATTTTTCTTAACGATCCGAGTAATATGACCCGATTCGAATTTGATTCCTATTTATGACACAGTCATTACGGACGGTGCACCTATTAGGTACATAATATTAAGTAATTTACGTGTTAACACCCGC
This sequence comes from Hormaphis cornu, assembly GCA_017140985.1. Classification (NCBI taxonomy): domain Eukaryota; kingdom Metazoa; phylum Arthropoda; class Insecta; order Hemiptera; family Hormaphididae; genus Hormaphis; species Hormaphis cornu. Next base: position 19,900,592 of record CM029359.1, read on the forward strand.
GAACGAATAATGTAATGCTCGCGATATCATTAATTACGCGATAAAACGTGGTGATTTTCTGGTCAATAAGTACACTATAAAAAACGGATAATTATATTACGATATACGAGTACATGTCAATAAATTATTATTCGTTGCATGTTGCGGTAATAATCAGGTTAATATTAACTATAAATAATTTTAACGGCACGCAGTCAAATGCAAATAAAAACGTTTTTGTACTTAACCAACAGACCTGAAATGAAAAAGTATAGATTTGGTATTGAGTAACTATGAGTACCTGTAATAGGTATAACTCAGAGTGAAAAACCGCTCGAATTGTTTTTATAATCGTTTCAAAAACAAACGTGACGGTTCAAACAATCGTAACTACCTACGCGAATGGAAATTAAAGTGGTGACGTTCATCGTTTTTCGGCAACTAACGTCGCAAACGTGAAATTAATTCGGGAAAAAATGTAAAGACGCGTTAATAATTCAATTATTATACTTTCAGTGATTGTTTTCGCATTAAAGTAGTACTGTTTTGTATTATTGACGCGTATATCGGTCCTATATTGTGATGAAGCGATGGAACTTATGCGGATCGATATGAATTTTTGTACTTCGGTCCGGCCTCGTTTTTCCGTTCTTAGATTCGATGGTTGATTTGAATTTTTTAAAAACGTCATGCGTTGTTAAAAAATAATACAATAAAATAAGATTTGACGACTAGATTTTATGCTGAAATCAGATGTATAGCTTCAATACAACGCGATGGAAGTAAAATTATTAATAGTCACTGCTACATTTATGTTGTACACGTTCTAAACATCGTAGTATATTTATCGTGTATAACTATAAATACTAATACATACATACATCATTTAAATTAAGTTCTTTTAAAAACTTTTAATTTATTCATACAAAGTTAAATCGCAGTCGCTTCTCACATACAGTAAGATAAAATTCTCTCGTTGCTATTTCGTATCGCTATAAAAATATGGTAAAATCATTATTTTGCTGTCGAATAGAAAGCGTCACAAATATTGTGATTTCGCCATTTCGTCACAAATCTCTAATGAGCTTAACGAGTTGAATTGATCCGTGTTAGTTATCAGTCCTTGACTAAATGTCCTCGCGTTAATTGAACTTGACCAACTCTCTGCGGGCAAAATTCGTTGATTGACTGACCCACCTTTTGCTTGTAATATTGAATATGTTATGCTAGAGCAGGCGCAAACTATTGCCGCACGTCCGATAAATCCGTATATAATATATGTGATGTTATGTGTGGAAAACGTACTATCGGTGTCGTTGTTTACGTACATTTTTTTATGCTTTTCGATTTTTCAAATGAGATTATCAGAAAATCGATATTTAACTCATTCTACAGTTGTATAAAAACGAGAAAAAAAGAATCTCGGTTACAATCTCGGTTACTCCTCAATCTTTCACGTATCTCGATGGATTATAAGAGCATGTCCGAATCTTTAGTAATATATTAATAGTTTTCTTTTGCTAAACCACACTACATAGTCTTACAATTTTCCGATAAAATCACTGGTCGCGTACCAAAAACCCAAGTATTTATCGTACATTTATCAAACAAAGCATTTGCTATATAATAATTACTAATAACTCATTCGAATAAAAACAAAATATTTCAAAGCAATTCAAACTAACGGCGAAAAACGTGGACTAAACATTAATTCCAAAAAAAATTAAGTACCATCTCGGATCAATTATCTATGTTTTGAGGTATCATACGTTAAAATCAAAAAATTTTTTCCACTAGAAAAAGTGATCACAAAAATAAAATAAAACAATTTTATTCGACGCATAAAAAAACACGTTTCCCGTAATTATTTGTCCCCCTATAAGAAAAACACGACCGTCCAAAATAACAAGAATTTTAAAGTTTCATCACTCCCTTAAAAATGGTCGAAATCGATTGAAATTTCAGCGATACACTCACTAAACCCTTCTTAATGACATATATAAATTTCAAGTCTATCGGAACAATTTTGAAAATTTTTATTTTTTTTCCTCAGAACTTAAAAAATAATAACATTTCAAAAAATACTTCAATTGAAGTGCCATCTCGGATCAATTATCTATCTTTCAAGGTATCATACGTTAAAATTGGAGCAGTTTTTCTACTAGAACATTTGATCACAGAAAAAAAAAAAGAAAAAAAACATTATTGCAAAACCAATACATTTTTCGCTAATGCTCAGAATCTAAAAAAAAAATAGTCAACTATACATAGAAAAAACTTTTTTCAAATTTTTATAACGTACTCAATTTATTTAGTGCATAAAAGTTTGAAAACGATCAGGAATATTTTTTTATAAAGTTTGTTAATTCTAGTTTAAACGTACTTATTATAAAATATCTGAAAGCAATAATAAATCTTAGCATTTTAAAAAACAAGTTACTGAGTGGGCTCGGTAATCTAAAACATCCAGGAAAGAAAAAACAAACACAAAATAGTAGATTTAATTTGAACATTTGTTCGGCATTGTTATAATAAGTATGATAGGTAATGTAGATTAACATCGAATGACAATTGAAAATAGCTTTAAAATTTTTTTTTTTTTTTAGAATGAAAAATTTATTTTAAGTCTATAACCTAAAATAAATCCAACAAAGTATAATAAATTCCAACGGAAAATTCAAAAATCTGCTTATACATTAAGACAATAATATCAAATTAAGTATCTCATTAACGATTCACTTTAATCGAAGTATCGGAAAAATAAGTTAGGAAGTACTACGATTTAAGTGTAGACTGCGTAGTAGTACGTCATTTCATAAAATAAACACCATTTTATCAATACTTAATTCATATATTTTGCAGAACTATTGGTTGAATTTCCTATAGCAGATAGCAAATTATGTTTAACATAACATATCAAATTTTCAAAACTAATATAACAAAAATGTGTAAGTTATGAATTTTTTTCCAAAAAGAGTCACCAGTTTGACCAATTTTCGACAATTTTTTAACTTAAAATGACTCGAAAAAGAAAATGTTGTAACAAATTATTTTCAAAGTTTTTTAGAAACAAATGGTTCTATATGTTACCAACCATGTACAAAATTTTCAAAAACGTTTTTTTTCAATAATTGATGTCATAACCAATCTTTCTGCTTCAGTTTACCCTCCCCTCATCACATATCCAAACCATCCTCGTCTATCTATCTGTACATGGTTGGCAAGTTCCATTTGTGACTACAGAATTTCGATAAGTTTTAAACATATTTTTTTTTTTTTTTTTCAGTCGTTTTAAATTGGAAAATTGGTCATAAATGTGACTTTTTTTTGAAAAAAATTGGTAACTTACATAATTTTATTATATTGTATCTGAAATATTAATATTTTATGTAAGGCAAAATTGTTGACTCAATTAATCACTGTTGAGTTATGCAGATTTTAGTTCTAGTTTTATCCTGTGTCAAATCATTTGACCTGAGAGGATATCCAAACGGGAAAAAAGTTTTGTAAAATATTGTTTGTTCGTATTAACCCGAAATCGTAACATGTCATATTGCTTGGCCGTTTCGTATATTGAATATAATGAAAAATAACAAATAATTTTTACAATAAGTTTACTAGAATTAAATTGAAATATAAATTAATGGTTATTAGGTGTACACGTTTAAAGACTTATTTCATACTCGTAATGAGAAAATAACAAACAGTTAAAATTATTAAATTACTTTAATGTATACGTGGAGTATAAAACCCCTAAGGTCTAGGTATACACGATGTTACTCGCCTCCTTTTGTTTGATGGTCCATTTGTTTGCGGGGACCATGGTGTTTTTAAGGTTCAATCCATGCAAGGAATTCAACATACTTTCCTTCGTATCCAGCAATACCCTCCATTCTATGTGCTTTTTTTCTATCAAATCAATAAAACCTGGCGCGTCCATTTTATTCACCACAGTGCGGCCCGTCGCGTTTAGCCATTTTTCGATCATATTCAATTCGGAAGAATAACTTATATTGACAACACCAAAATTTAGGACGCCACTGTACATCCTGTCCACCGCAATTGCAATCGCTATTACTTCGCTTAATTCACTGTGGTCTCTGGTTTCGTATGCGTATATCGGATGTACCAAGACCACGTCTCCGGACTTCATATATATACTATTTATCTCGATCACGGTTATTTGGCTGCCGTTACCCGGAAGTTTTTTTCCCTTGTATTCCTGTCCATGGTTGTGCCAGGTCATAGGAATCTTGCCTTCGTTCCACGGCATGGTACCACTCGGGTGCTCGTTGCGAAACGAGATCATATTGCCATCCTCGTCCACTTCATACATGATCGGGTTTAGCGGTTCGGTCAAGCTAATCCGTAGTTTATGGGTCGAGTAACGGGGGCTTTCCACTACCATGTTGTACATCCCATGGATATATGATTTATGCCAGATGTCATGAACCAGCGACACAAAATTTTTCTCGTCCTTCAGGAAAATCTTGAATTCACGAATTGGTTTGAGATCGTTTCTTTCTACGATCTCGTACGGTGCCAATGCTGTAAAAAAACACGAGATTTAAACACGCATAGACTCGTTAATATTTTATTCTTTAGAAAACAGTTTTATAAATAAGAAATTTAAATCAAATAGAGTTGAGATCAACATTTTTACTCCAAGCGTGGCGAATAATGCATTGTTTTTTTCATTGATGTTTTTTTTCAAAACTTTTTAAATATAAAAACTGGTCCGATTTTCTAAATCACTAATTTTCTGAAATAAAGTGGTACTTTGATTGAGCTACTAATTCAATTTAACTAAATTTTTATAAATAACATGTACTTTGACTAAATAGTTTTTATTTTATATAGTAATAAATTCTGTAATATTGAATTCAAAGACCTGTCACTTTAACACAACGTTTAACGATCCAATGACCCTCCAGAACCACTGATCCACCCAAAGCATTGTTAAAGTAGTTTTAATTTTATATTTGTTCATGGAATACAATTTGCTCTAAGTTTCCCATTCATCAAACATTGTTTTTACAGTTATATTATACTTAGTTATATGTAAGCATAATTTAACATGAACTGTTTAAGCTAACATTGTCTAACGATATGATAATCACAGATAACTTTTTTGACAAACTTTTGCCAATTTTTTAACTTTAAGCTACTAAATAATCATCGAGAACAACCATATTTGAAAGTGTTGACAGAAAAATAATACTATTTTTATGTATGCAATATTGTTTGTAATATTTTTTTCAAAATGGTTTTTTTTTAATTTTGCAATAATTAAAAATTATTTACATTAAAATTTTTTTTTATATTTTGATCCAAAAACAATATCAATTTTAAAAATGCTCCCCTCTTTGACTTGTAATTTTCACTCGTTTTAGGATTTGTTATTGTAATGTAAAACTTTAGTTTAACCTAATTACATTAAACTTCTATAATAGATTAATTTAAGCTGTTGTTTAATTTTAAAAATTCATTTGAACTTACACAATTTAAACTTATTCGACCCAAAGCTTTGCACAATTTTACACGCTTCAGTTTGGCTGATCCAAAATCTGTTGTTGGTGACCATGGTGTTTTTGAGGCTCAATTCATTCAAGGACTTCAACCTATATCTATTGGTTTCCATAATATTGTACCATTCTTTGTACTTCTCTCCGATCAAATCATAGACATCTGGCACGTCTACTCTACGCACCACTGTACGGCCCGTATCTTTTAGCCATTCATTGATCTCATTAAATTTGGAAGAATAATTTGAAAAGACAACATTAAAATTTGGAATGCTCTTTTCCTCTCTGTCCACCGCGATCGCTATCACTATTATTTCGCTCAATCCACTGTGGTCTACTATGGTTTCGTACGCGTATATCGGATATATCAAGATAACCATTCCGGGTTTAATATTAATATCTCTACTCTTTATCTCGATCACGGTTATTTGGCTGCCGTTACCCGGAAGTATTTTCCCCTTGTATCTCGGTCCTTGGTTGTGCCAGGTCATAGGAATCTTGCCTTTGTTCCACAGCATGGGACCTCTAGGGTGCTCGTTGTCAATCGAGATCTTATTGCCATTCTCGTCTATTTCATACATGATCGGGTTCAGTGGTTCGGTCAAGCTAATCCGTAGTTTATGGATCGAGCCACGGGGGTTTTCCACTACCATGTTGTACATCCCATGAATATATAATTTATACCCAATGTCGTGAATCAGCGAAAAGTAATTTCCCTCGTCGTCCTTCAGGAAAATCTTGAATTCTTTAATTGTTTCACAACCATAGCTTTCTATTTTGTACGCGGCCTCAACTGTAAAAAGTAACGAGGTTTAAAAACGTATATACTCGTTACTGTGTTATTCTTTACAATTTTATGGATAAGAAATTTAAATAAAATAGAGATGAGATAAATATTTTGACTCCGATTGTGGTGAATAATGCATTGTTTTTTACATTGTTTTTTTTTTTTTTTAAACAACTTTTGGGTAGTCGGAATTTTTAAATCACTATTTTCTGAAAGTTTTCTGAACTAAAGTAATACTTTAATTGAAACTACTAATGCAATTTAATTAAATTTTTTTTTTTTTTAAAAACCGGTAATAATCACGGAAAACGTGATTTTGACAAAATAGTTTTTTTTTATTTAATCATAAATTCTGTAATACTGAATTCTAAGAACTGTCACTTTAACACAGTGTTTATTGATCTAATGACCCTCCAGAACCACTGATCCACCCAAAGCGTCGTTAAAATAATTTTAATTTTATATTTTTTCATGAGACAACAATTTGCCCTCAATTTTTCATTCATCTAACCTTGAATTTACTGTAATATAATACTTATATGTAAGCATAATTTAACATGAATTGTTTGAGCTAACATTGTCAAACGATAAGATAATCACAGATTATTTTTTTGAATAACATATGCTAAATTTTTTACTTCAAGCAACTAAATAATCATCGTAAACAACCATATTTGAAAGTGCTGACGGAAAAATAGTACTATTTTTATTTATCCAATCTTCTATTACATTTTCAAAGTTTTTTCTGGAAATATTCAACTTTTTTCGAAATTATTTTCTTTTAATTTTTCAATTTTTAAAGATTTTTTAATTTTAATTTTTTTTTTTTATTTTGACCCAATAACAATAACAATTTTAAAATTGCCCAACTTATAGACTGGAATTTCACACGTTTTAAGATTTGTTATTGTAACATAAAAATTTAGATTAATCTAACTACATTGAAATTTAATTATAAATTAATTTAAACTGTCATTCAATTTTAAAAATGCATTTGAACTTACACATACTAAACTGATTCAACCACCCCAAGCTTTTCACGATTTCAAGCGCATTATGTTGGCCGATCCGATGTGTGTTGTTGGTGAACGTGGTGTTTTTGAGGCTCAATCCATTCAAGGACTTCAACCTAAATCTTTTATTTTTTATAATATTGTACCATACATTGTACTTCTCTTTGATCAAATCATAGACATGTGGCGCATTAACTTTACGCACCACAGTGCGGCCCGTCTTGTTTAGCCATTCTTCGATCTCATTCAATTTGGAAGAATAATTTATTTTGACAACATTAAAATCTGGAATTCTCTTTTCCTTTCTGTCCACCGCGATCGCTATCACTATTATTTCGCTCAATCCACTGTGGTCTATGGTTTCGTACGCGTATATCGGATATACCGAGACCACCGTTCCGGGCAACATACCTATAACCTCTATCTCGATTACGGTTATTTGGCTGCCGTTTCCCGGAAGTTTTTTCCCCTTGTATTTCGGTCCTTGGTTGTGCCAGGTCATAGGAATCTTGCCTTCGTTCCACGGCATGATACCACTAGGATGCTCGTTGTCAAACGAGATCGTATTGCCATTCTCGTCCATTTCATACATGATCGGGTTCAGTGGTTCGGTCAAGCTAATCCGTAGTTTATGGAACGAGCCAAAGGGTTTTTCGACCACCATGTTGTACAACCCATGACGATATGTTTTAAGCGCGATGTCGTGAATCAGCGACACGTATTTTCCCTTGTCGTTCTTGATGAAAATCTTGAATTCCTTAGTTGGTCTGAGGACATTGCATTCTATCTCGTACGGTGCCACATCTGTAAAAGGTCACGGGGTGTAAACACGCATTTAATCGTTAATATTTTATTCTTCAGAAAACAGTTTTATAGATAATAAAATTTAAATCAAATAGAGATGAGATCAACATTTCAACTTTGAGCGTGACGAATAATGCATTGTTTTAGATTCTGAGCGAAGCGAGGAAGCTATTGATTTTACAAAGATGTGTTTTTTTTTTTTTTTTTTTTATTGTCTGTTTGACGTGTAGCTCTTAGGGAATTGCTCCGATCTTTAACAACAATAACACTTTCCTGCAGAGAATTTTATATCCATGAAAAACTTTTTTGTGTTTTTTCGAAATTTTCAATTCCAGAAAAGTTCTACAAAAAAAAAATTTAAGAAAAAACGTATGAATGTACGGAAAACGCATTTTGACAAAATCAATTTTTTTAATTAGTCATAACTCCCAAAATAATGATTGAAAAAACTTGATTTTTTCACAAAATGTTTAAATTGGTAATGTTCAGGCGTGAGACGAATTTCAAAATATATCACACATTTTTAAGCTAAAAATAGAACTTTGAAATTTTCAAAAATGTACAATTTTATTGTCATTTAATTTCAATAACACTTAAATTTTCCAGAAAAAGTTTTGAAAATTTAATACAATGTAACAACATACATAACTGATCGTGACTAAAGTATTATAAAAATCGTTAGTCACAATTTTTTTTTATAGTCTTTCTAATTCTGAAAATTGGCCAAAATTTGTTATTTTTGTGATTTATTTTTTGAAAACAATTGTTACATACATAATTTTATTATTTCAAAATTAAAAATTTAATATGTTATGTAAAACAAAAATTGCTACGAGTGTACGAAAATTTCATAGAAATCGGCCCAGTAGTTATCAAGAGCGTACAAGAAAAGTGTCCATAAAATGGCGCGTCACACTATAATATTGTATAATGTTCGTGGACTGGGTGCCGCGCTGGTTCGATTCTCACTCCTGGAAAAAAGTTTTTTGCGTTTTTTTCCAAGTATTTTTTTTATTTTCTAATCTTGTAGTTAACATTTAATCCACATTCTATTGTCCTGTCGAGCTAAAATTTCGCATACAGCTTTGTTTCGGATTACAACAATTTATGGAAAAGTCAGTAAAGGGAGACCCCAAAGGGACTAGGAATAGGTTTTTTTTTATTTTTTTGATCACTTTTTCTATTAAAAAAAATGCTCCAATTTTAACGTACAATACCTCAAAAGATATATAATTGATTCGAAAAATACTTTATTTGAAACATTGATTATTTTTTAAGTTTTGAGGGAAAAACAAAAACGGTCAAATTCTCAAAAGTGCTCCGTTTGACTTGAAATTTATACTTGTCATTAAAAAGAATTTAACGAGTTATGTGCTTAGTTTTCAAACTATTTTGATCATTTTTAAGGGAGAAATGGAACTAACTTGGGAGAAACAAATAATTACGGGATACGTGTTTTTTCTACATCGATTTAGATATTTTTGATCATAACATTCAAAATAAAGATCGGACCAAGCTGTAATTTTTACACAATACCAAAATAGAAAATATACAGATTTGATAAAAGTTTTTCACGTTAAATTTGTTTTTACCACGACGTATACAAGACATTTCAGCTCGCTCAGTATCGTATTTTTGAAGGCAATGATTTATCATTGCTCTCAGAAATTAAATAATGCGTTTAAAACACAATTTCTAAACTAGTGACCCACCCAAATCGTATTCGCTACTCCATCAAACAACCCACATGAACTAGACTGATCCCGGCGCTTCCTTTTTTTACATTGACGTTTTTTTTTTTTAGTTTTTTTTTTCAACAACTTTTTGGGTAGAAGAAATGGTCTGATTTTCTAAATAATTAGGGTTTTAATAGGTATCTGAACTGAAGTGGTACTTTGATTGAAGCTTCTAATGCAATTTCACGAATTTTTTTTTAAAAAAACTGGTACAAATCACGGAAACCGTGATATTGACCTAATAGTTTTTTATTATTTAGTCATGAATTCTGTAATTTTGAATTCTAAGACCTGACACTTTAACTCAGTGTTTATCGATCCAATGACCTTCCAGAACTACTGATCCGACCAATACGTCGTTAAAATAGTTTAAATTTTATATTTGTTCATAAAATACAATTTGATCTCGGTTTTCCATACATCGAACATTGTTTTTACTGTAATATAATACATTTATGTAAGCATAATTTAACATGAATTGTTTGAGCTAACATTGTCGAACGATAAGGTAACCACATATTATTTTTTTGACCAACTTCTACCAATTTTTTAACTTAAACAAATAAATAATCTTCGAGAACAACCATATTTAATAGTGTTGACAGAAAAATAGTACTATATTTTTATGGGTCCAATCTTGTAATAAATTTTCAAAGTTTTTCCTGAAATGTTCAATTTTTTCGAAATAGTTTTTTTTGTAATTTTGCAGTATTTAAAGATTTTTTTTAATTTTTAATTTTTTTTTTTTTTGACCCAAAACCAATAACAATTTTGAAAATGCTCCATTCTTTGACGTGGAATTTTCACACGTTTTGGGATTTGTTATTGTAACATAAAAATGTAGTTAAAACTAATTACATTGAATTCCAATAATGGATTAATTTAAACTGTCATTAAATTTTAAAAATACATTTAAACTTACACATAATAAAACTTATTCGACCCACAGCTTAGCTCGTTCAGAATCGTGATTTTTGTAAAGACGATTACTGTCTAACTATAAATCTTACTACTAAGCGAGCTGAGATCCATCCCAAAACGAAACCGATACTTCAACTAAACTTACAAGCCCACCAAGCACCAACTCCATAAAGTTATACTTACATCTTGTGTCTCGCTCAGAATCTAAAACACAAATTATGTAAGATAATTGAAATGTTGGTTGTATATACTTACAACAGTGCATATTTACTTAAAATTTTAAAAAAATAAAAAAATCTTCCTTATTTTGAAATAAACGCACGTTGTAATTATATAACACGTTGTAAGTATTTTGGGCCACCAACATATATCTGTACTTCTCCTGGCCAATCACCTACCAGACCACCATCACCCAAATTAGTAGACAATAATGGTCCACCGCGAAATTGTAGTTCCTAGTCGCTGCTCTAACAAGCTACGCAAATAATAGATGGTCTATACACATTTTTTTTTTTACAAAAAATCAAATTCGTGCGTTAATTCATTATCAACATTTCAAATTAAACAAAAAAACCGGAATCATTCTTGAATTTGTTTTCCATACTGGAATACAGGATTAAACGAACAATTAACAAACAACAATGAAGAAGCCCGTACAGTTTTGTTAAGGTTTCAGTGTAGAATAAATAAAGATACTACAAACTCAAATACATACTTATACTAGGTTGGTGATCCGTATTTTTAGAAGCATAACTAAAACTGATCAGCTCTAAGGCAACAATTATCGTCACCACGGTAATAAGACCAATTGTTTTCATATCTTTTTGTTTTCAGTACGATCTGAGTTTATCGATGCAGACGCGTTCCAACCCAAAAGCAACTGGGCTGTAGTAATTATTTTGCGTATATCAGAAATTAAAATTTTACTTGGCTCACCGATACTACTCTCTTTTGTCGATTACCAGTGTGTTTTTAACACGTACCTACAAACTACGTAGCATAAAAGTTTTATCACAAAACAAAAAAACAATACAATAGAAGAAAAAATACCACGTCATACATTTATAATTTATACCTATATTATTTACACAATATCGATTAAACAAAATAAAAACAATTTTCGGCGGAACACGAACAACAATAAATAAACATTTTACTTTTAAACTTTTTATCTATAATTTCAAATGTGTTTATACTTTTGTAAAGCACATTGTAAAGATATTATCATACTCATATTTAATTATTTTTTTTATTCAATTTATATAGGTACCCGAAGAGATTATGGATGAATGTTTGTTCTGGTGTATAGAAAATGGAATATATAGAAAAACGTGTTTAGATGTTTCAATATGAATGAACCTGATCGTATCCTAAATAAAACAATATTTAACAGCAAAACTCGCGTATGTTATCTTTCAGTTTACTGGAAAAAAAGAATTTTTTTTTATAACTAAATTTAAATCAGATAATCGTACGGAGGAAAAATTAAAAAATCAATAATTTCCATTACGATTTATTGTATTCAAAGTTGAGGTTAACTCGTATTATTTAATATCTGAAAGCAAAAGAATGCCGACGATTAGTCTTCACCTCGGCGCTCGGAAGGAACTGCGGTTTAAAGGATCCTTTTATTTCTTTCACTTTTTAGAAACAAACCTTTTTTTTTGTCTCTGAGAAACGTACAAAATGTTTCCATGTCCGTTTCATTTTTTGACGTATTGAGCCTGGAATCAGTTGCTTTTTAACCGGACGAACGAGAACTAATTACTGCTTTTAGAACGAACTTTCCGAGCACTGCTTTAAAACCTACACTAACTAATAATATACCAATACTTTAATCGAAACTTAGCGAGACACCACTCGGCGGCGGTCACCCTTGTAAAAAAACATTAAGCGCCTTCCTAGACCATGGCCGCATTTGGCTCACCCTTAAATATGTCTCCACAGTCCTTCGGGATTTAAAAACAACTACGACATAGTATTATTATCGAGTTAGATAACTGTGCAGGCCGTATAGTTCTACACAACATTGTATCGTATACATAGTAGTTTTCATCTGATACCCGCTCGCCCTCCGTTTGTTACCTGCAGCTACGTATATTGTTTTTTTAACGAGTTTTTTATTTTATTTGTTCGTCTCTTCTGCAGGAACACGTCGGCGTACCGTATCAAGACGTGGACAAGCGGGCCGCGTTCGTGTTACACAATGACCGCAAGGATGGAACGGTTCTGATGGTGAGTCTTCTTCTGTATACGATATTATAATGATATTATGACAAGGTCAAGTCTGTAACACGCGTCACTTATTATAATATAGAACGAAAGAAATAGACTACGCGCCGTATAGTTAACATTATGAAACGCGTGCACACAATGCGTCGAGTGATTATAAAAAAAGGTTTAAAAATGAAAAATAAATAAACATGAATAGCACGCGGTACAATGGCCGTTGTAAAAAAAAAAAATTAGATACGTAATACAGTGTATGCTATTGTACCTACGCCGCTGCGGTGGGCGAAAAAGACGTTTGTCGTATAATAGTATATAATTATAAGGTCGTTCTTAATATAATGTCATTGTGACGAAATCGGCACTGGGTCGTTGAACATTGAAGTTGGACGACGAAAAAAAAAAAAAACGATTCGTCTGCTGCCGTTTTTGTACATGATACGTACATGATACGTACGTCTGGTAGCTGCGAATCTCGCGACGGTGAAAATCGTTCGGGGCAAGACGTTACAACACAACGCCGCGGGCATATATAATGATTAATAATAATAAATCGAGTGCAACGAGAATAATATACCGTACAGGGTTTATTCGAAACTATTCGTCCGGTTTAAAAATGCTTACGTAATTCTCTTTATTTTTTTTTTTAGGTTTACAACAAAAATGTTACGTACGTTAAATATTCGAGAAAATTAATTACCTGTAAACGTCCCGTGTGATTCGGTCAGAACGAGAACAACAACAGTCAAATTCATTCCGTACTCCTGACGGCATATGTATCGTCTTTTGTTACAACAATTGACTCCCCGTGGCTGCTGTTGTTCTTCGGTTTTTTTTCAATTCGTCCAGGCTTTGATTGATATTTTTGACACGTCCCCAAAGGAAATAATCGCACGGCCGGCTATTTTCGATCGGACGATGTTCGTTTTGAACAAAGCCCCGTGTAGTAATACGGCGATAGCGGTTCTGTGAGAAACGACCGCTGGAAGGCGCCGCGCTCTTTTCGGCGGTCGAAAATACAAATATTATTACGTCGGCGCCGACGGGACGGGATATCTTACGCGATTTTTTATTAATTTTTATTTCTTTTTTTATCGCACGAGACGTGTGGAATCCGTACAGGTAATATTCGTTTTTACATTATTACACTATTGTAACGTCGTCGTCGTCGTCGTCGCCGTTTTTTACCACTCGGAGACGCATAACAGAAATATCTGTGTCATTCTTCTCCCCCGAGCGCCGTCGGACACGGCGATTAGTTCCGGCCGTTGCAGTATCCGACCCCCGAAAAATAAAAACACTGCGAGGATACACGACGTTCGCCACTGCGGACAAATTGTTTAAAACAGAAATTTTTAAAAAGCCGGGATCACTCTGGGCTGCGTGGATAGTTTGCGACGGGGTAGCGCTTTGGGCGAGTGCCTAGATTACGAGTTGTGGTTTAAACGCGTTATTTTACATCCGAAAGCAACGACGCCTTCGGAAAATACGACTCGGAGTTGTCTAGTAAACGTCGTGGTAAAAACATTAACGAAACAACGAAAACTTTTATCAGATCCGCATCTTTCCTATTTTAGTATTGTGTAAGAGTTTCGGTTTCTCGATACGATCTAAATCAAAACACGTTCCCCGTGTAATTATTTGTCCGATTGGACGCACCCTCTGTCAACGCGTTCACGGAATAACAACATTGTAAAAACAATACCCGCTGCGAATCTAAAATATTACTTACGCGTGAAGAACACGCTGTTTCTCACGGGTCTGCTGCAGTATTTTTCAAAAATTATAATGTCGAGATATCGAAACCAAGGTTTCCGCGCGACCGGAAAAAAAAATAGTGATAATAATAATTTGAAAGAAAATACATTTTCTGTTGTGTCGCTGGCGAGGTTATAACCCGCACACCAATAGTTTAATGTACGCGGATACTATAACATGCAATGAAATACAGTATTTGTTTGAACGGTAAAAAACTGAAATTTTAACTTGAACAAAAATGTTCAGAACTAACGTTGATTTGAACTTAAAATATTTACAGTTTACGCGTCTTTTCTTCTTCGCCTTCCTCCCAACTATTCGGGGTCGGCCACCTTCGCCACCACTTATCAATACGATCATTCACATACACGCACATTAACAACCCTCACAATATTATCTTTTTCGATTGTTACCGTCCATCTCTTCTTTGGTCTTCCACTACGCTTCTTTTTCCTTCAACTTCCTTCATTTTCATAACTGCTCTTACTGTTTCAGTTTCTTCTCTCCTCGTCACGTCATGTCCAAACCATCTCAGCCTATTTTCCCTTCGTTTTATCCACTATTGACGCCAATACTAAATCGTACGTATTCGTTTCTTGTTCTGTCTTCTCTCGTTACTCCACTCATCCATCCAACGAGCATTCTCGTTTCCGCTACACTCATACTCCGTTCTATTTCCCTGTCAACCGCTAAACACTCCGAACCATACAACATGGTTGGTTCCTCCACACTCCTGTAAAAACTACCTTTTAGAGCCTTATTGGAATTCTTTTATCGCAGAAAACACCTGACGCTTCTTTCCATATTCAACCGCACCTACGTTTCACATCTCTCGTAAAAGACCCCCGTCATTATTTACAAAGGATCCTATAGGTACTTAAAGTTCTCTACCTCTTCTGTCGCGTCGCCACTTAATGCCATCACTCTGCTCGTATTGTCGAGCGCCTGGTCTCTTCGTCCAAAATTATACTCCATTTTATGCGGGGGTTTATGCGGTCTAAATATTCAAAATATAAAATTCCTCGTATAAATGGTCCGTTTTGTTTGGATACATTAATGCCGTCTATCAGGGTCGAGTAAGGTTTTCGAAGTTTGAAATAGTTTTAAATGCTTCTCGTTTCAAAACCGAGACAACTGCGGTAGCATAATAGGGTAATACACCGAAAAATTAATTATTCAGAAAAATCCACCGGTTACGCACTGTTAAATAGCCAATAGCTATTATTACTATTATAACACCATTAAGTAGACACAAAATTAACGGTAAGTGCCTAAAAATCGTAAGTGGATATCCAGTGAATTATTTGTTGGAAATTTTGTCACTCAATGTCACCATCTATTTAGTATTGCGTAATACCCCTATTATTTATAAGTGCAGCAGTCGATTGCATAAATTATGACGTGTACACGAGAATTATTGAATTTGCACCTCGATGCTATTGCGAATCGTTATGAAAGAATTAATTTTGTTATATTATACCGAGTGAACAAATCGCGTCTGGATAAACGCCAAAATGTCCATTGGCTTAACTTTTTTTTGTAATACTGTTTCCATTATGGATTTAACTCGTGACACTATATATGTCATATCGATTCAAATTTTAACATTTTTCGGCCGCAACAAGAGTAAAATATGTGACAAATAATTATAATTATATTATATTTAACAGTTCTAACTTGCACTTCAGTGTGTATTTCCCGATTGAATAATTTTTGACGCCATTTTTTCGCCATCTTCGCTTGATTGGGATCTTCTTTATGTACCTATATTTTTTGTTAAGTATCGAAAATTTTCCAAAAAGAAATTTGTTCGCGAAACCCCAAGTTGCAATGTGCATTAAAAATGAACATAATGTACACAACTACTGTCAACTAATATGATTTTTGATCAAATATCCATCGGATAACAACAATGGTGTAGTCACACTATCAGAGTGTGAAAGTACACAAAACAGTCTTCGTCGATCGATTTTGGTCCTATTATTGTAATGTTATTATTATTATTATTATTATTTCTATTATTATTATTATTATTACAATACAATAGAGAAATCCATCAGAAACATTTCAGTCAAACAAGGACGCGCGCAAGCTGTCTAGCGCATTTTTCCGAGCGACAGGACACCACGAGTTTTGTTTGCAAGGTAAAAGATCCTTTCGGGATTCAACTGCGCTGCCGATTATCTCTGCAAAATATCGTATTGTGTTGATAGTAACAGTAATAATAATATCCATATTTCGTACACTAATAATAATAATATAAAAACAATTAAACGATAATTAGTAAAAAAAAAAAAAACAAGGCGATTTTTCTGTACTCATTGAAACGTACATAAAAACCTAAGATATCATTGTTCAAAAAATATTTTTTCATATGGTGAAACAGTTGGAGAAAAGGGGATTGGTGGCTTATTGGCAAATGTACGTCGAGCTCGATGATTTCAAACGATTTTTTAACAAAAATAATTGCTAACATTAAATATACAGTAATAATTGTATTTATAAAAATATAAATTAGGTACTTGCGCCGACGTGATATGGTAGCCAAAACGTTTATCTCGACGACGCGTTCCTCGTAGCGATAGTTTACGTAATACCTTCGAACAGTTAAAACCGTTTAACGATCTCCTTCGTTACATTACACCAAAAACACGACTATATAGTCGTAATGCGAGTGAAGGTAAATAATATTATCATACACAGTAAAACACAATATAGGTACCACCAGCTATTACTATTATTGATATTACGTATACGCGTGTTTCATAGTTTAACACTTTCCAAACATTTATCACCGAGCAAATGTTTAATTTCTAACAATTAGACACATTATGATAATATATGCACGTAGACACGATAATAATATGGTCTGTAAGTAAGCATGCGTATAGAACGAAGGTGCACTTATTTGTGTGGAAGGCTCAAAAATAATAATGAGTTGCAGTCATTTGTCCTCATTGTGTGCGCTGCGTGTAACCGGTTAAATAGTTTAAATTTAAATTAGTAGGTGGTATATTTGTAAAGATTAGAACGCGTGTTTCGGTTCTCGAGAATATAATGTAAGAAAACGCGTCCTATTGTCATTTTAAAATCACCCGAGGTGAAAGATCCTGTGGTTTGGTGTCTAACTTTAAACGATTACCCCACTGCAAAGTGTTCTGCACTGTTGCGGCTCCGTTTTCCGCTCACTGAGCGAATTTGATATTTGAGTATACTGCATGGGCAATTTATATTATACAACAGTTTACACTCGAGCACTGAAATAATAATGATTATACTTTGTTGCACAATATCTAAGCCTCGTTAGAGCTGCTGTGAATCGGTAGAAATCTTATTATAGTGCAAAGGAAACCGGCCGGCTAAATACCTTTTCGAGTCCACCGCGGTTATATCGGCATAATAGTATGCTCTCTCGGCACAGGCATATATAGTCACCTTGTTGTGACAACATTTTGAAAATTTTCAAACGAATTCGGGCAAGAAAATATTGTTTTTGCCCCAGACATGAGTTTTTTTTTAGCGATTTTTACACGATACAATATTATACGTGGACGCACTAGCAACTGTTTCTGGAGGACTAAAGAAAGACATCAAAACAACCGGCATTCTCGTTTTAACGTGACGTTCAGATATCCGCAAAATCCGATAAAACCTATACACTCCAGGGTGTTTCGTTCGTCCGATTTCAATATTTATGCTATGCATTTTGAACCTGTATTGTGTGTGGAACAAACTTCCAACCATTTTGCATAGAGGACTCTCAGTTTTTATCAACTGCCAGTAGGTATTGCGTCAAAGTTTACCTGAGCCGACAGGAACGTGCATTAATCAGTATTGTGGTGGAAACTAGAAACGACGACTTCAAAACAGCTGAATTCCTCTTGGCCACACCGTTCTCCGAACATATTACAGTTTGCGATTTTTTGTTTTTTGAGTACTTAGGTAAATAACACCGTTTATGTGCCTCGCCCATTCCGAAACATCTCCAAAAACTTGAAATTCGCATTACGACTGGGTGGCCCAACGCGCAACCTATCATCAGCAGAAAAAAATTTGAAAAAACCTATGGCTAGTACTTGGTTTACCACGAACTATATATGGGCCCAAAATGTATAGCCAACCGAAATCGAATAAATCAACGAAACACTCTATATTATGTATAATATTATATATTACATTACTAATAAATAATAATTATAAACACGCGGAAAAATTCCAGGTATTCCACTTCAATTTGTACTTAAATTCCTGCGGTCATGCAGAGGAATACGATGATAGATGGAATCTGAAGCACTTAGAGAATGCAATTTAATGGTTTTTAATTAATTAAATCGTAATAACGATTGCGGTAAAAAATATTTATCGTATAACCATTGTTGAGTATTATTAAACAAATATACGATTGAGAGTTCTAAAAAAAAAAAAAAAATAGAAAGAAAGCTGATTTTAACTATTAGGTTAATAACACGTGTATCCCACGGAGATTCACAAAATGTAAAATTGCATTTCGCTGGGTAAACATAATATTATATATTATGATTATAATTTAGTTTAAATTAAATATCGATAAATATATTATTCCAATTCCGTAACCAGTTTCGAGTGCGTGTTCTTACGTTGAGCAATCAAATATTTAAATACCATAATATGTGATTTTTATCGGATAACAATAATTTATTTATTTCCATACAAAACTCATACGTTTGCTTATAACGTTATACAGACATTCAGTAACAGGTATAACCTAATAAATATGTAAACAAATTACAAGCACAACCACATAAACAATTACTAAGACGTATCGAGTTGGAATTTACTAATGTACTTTGTGAATTTAGTAAACACAAAACATAATATTATATTTAACATAGAAAAAAAAACCAAGAGAGGTAGAGTGTATTGTTTTTACAGTGATGTTTCTTTTTTTTTTTTTTTTTGTGAACAACAATAAGGGTATAGAAATTCTTAGATTTTTGAAGTCGGTACCTCTAAAAGGTCTCAGATAGTACTGAGTGGTCTCGGATTTGAAAGTTAAAAATTTAAAAAGTTACAGCCATGAGGAGAAACATCAATTACGAAAAACGCGCGTTTTTGACTTATCGATTTAGTTTTTTGGCCATAACATCGAAAATGATGATCGGAACAAGCTGAGACTTTTGCATAATATAATAAAATATTGGGGGGGGGGGGATTTTATGCTGAAATCTTCTTAAAGGCTCACGAGTTTCTGACTTCGAAGGATTTAACCGATTGTTCGCGGGCGCTTGCAATTATTTAATAACAACATACACGATGAGACGAATGATAATATTATTATTATACGCATTGTATTCCCTACATGGGCAACAAGTAACGACTAACAGCTATTTTTTATTTTATTATTATACGTATATTGTTAGTTGTTACCACAGGTTCGTTATATTATTATAATTCGTATGCACTTTAACTAACGATACTCCTCACAGGGTGGCCGCACTGCGGAGGATAACCGTTTTTACGCGATGTAAAAAAAATAATTAAAAATGCTCAACAATTTTAAGAATACAAATTTAAACTTTGGACGATTTCGAACAGGACAAAACAATTTACAGATGAGGGGCCTTTGTTACGGCACTTACACGAAGGGGCAGTACAATTCGAATAGTCCCAAATAAACATCTTGTAACTTTTTCTGCGTGTACGAAACGTTATCAAATCAGCGGTATATTTTTAGAATATTTTCAAAGAAATTGCGCGCTCAAAAATTGCGTATTTAAAATTTAACGCGAGGTAATCTCTATTCTTTGTACCTTACTACAACTTGCTAACGTTTTCAAAAATCGCTGTTAAAAATACATTTTTTAACTGCTTTTTCCGTTTTCCAATTTTTCAGTACGGTTATAATATAAGTAAATATTTAAATTGAAAATGTGAGGTGTGAGATGTGAAATGCAAAATGTTCGATTTCGAACTTTACTGATACAATCTGCACGTTACGTTATACAAAACATCGGGCTCGATCAACACGGCGGAACACGCACGCCTGAAAACGAGTTTTTTGTTCGAGGAAGCCGAGAAAAACCTAAGAAAATTTTATCAATGTAAACGATTTATTTTATTTACTATATTTATAATCAATAAAATTGTGCGTTTCACGCGGCTTATTTATACCAAAGAATGCGTGTGTAAAATTATATGACCCGGGAATTATGCACCCGTTAATTATACACATTTTGAATTATCGTCAAACGCCGCGTTATAGTTATAGTAATAGCAATATTTTCCAGATTGGTTTAAAAGTTATAACTTAAAAGTATAAAATATGTTAACCGAAAATAATTATTGAAAACAGCTTAAAAATAATAGGTATACGACTTAACCTGAAACAAAACGAATAAATCACTCAACTACATATTTACACTACTTTAATTCATATAGAGCTTTATAAAGCTTATAATACTTATATAACTTATAAGTCTCATTCAAAGTGAGTATAATATGATAAAGGATAATATAATATAAAACACAATATCATCCACGTAGTAATAATAAAACTTGATAGATATTCATTTTTCTCGTGGTAAGTCCGAACATAATTGCATGTGAACATATAAATTTATACCTATATTTTTTTTATTGTTATTAGTTCAATTCGAAACACTTTACGTATTTCTGGAAATTTGAGAATGAAACAATTATTATTGTTTGAACTCGTAATTTGGAGAAACACTGCTCGAAACTAGCAAATATTCAATGCATATAGTTAATATTGAATACAATAATTCTGATCGCTGCTACTTAAACAAAAACCTCTAGTCAGCAAAATATTATCTAGTTAAAAAAATGTCATCCGATTGTATGTTCAATAAAAATAAAAAGTCATATTTTAGTCGTATTGATTTTTTTTTTTTTTTTCATCTTACCAGCTAAATGGTAGTATAATCTGTCCAACAGCAGTAATAAATTATGTACATAAACGCATGCAATAATATACTTTATACAAATTTCGCAGTCGTTTTATTCAAGTATTTAACCATAATATAAATTTATATCGTGGATTCAAATGATTTATTTTTTAACGAAACAAACACCAAGGTCAGATTTTTGCGGAAATTTGCTAGAACATAATTTATAGAACATAGAGATGTTTATTCAACACTCGATATCTAAGTATAATACTGAATGTAGCGCGACGTCGATTCGTACTCACCTACTTAAAAATACGTAAAACCTAACACAAAATTAAACGATTATGTAAAAATTATTAAAAAAAAGAGTTATATGTACACTAAACATTATCGTTAAACGTCATTTAGTTTAAAACCTCAATGTTTTCGCACAAAAAAAAAACAATAACTCTAAGAATATATTATTATCATATAGTACCACCCACATATACGCACAAAAAAGTGTCTTCTCAAAACCTCGCTCCGCTCAGAAACAAAAACAATTTTATACATTCACACTTTACAGCTACGGCAGTTATATAACTTATTCTATGTACACCGAACATATTAAACCGTATACCATATTATTGTTTTTAACAATATTATTTTACAATCAATTATTATTATTGTTTTACAATCTAACGTGTGTTTCGACCAAGGAGACACGTCGCTGCACACACACACATTATATTCACACAACAAAGTTTACACGGTGTAAATATAGGAATTATTATTTTGGTTTGTTAATTGTTTTTTCCCTGTTTGTTTTGCCAAACACTGCCGTGCAGAACAATGACGTCGTCCCGAAACGTGTTCATTTTGTATTTTAACGTGAAACATCGTTTCCATTGCGTGCAGTTGTAATTCGTTCGCTTATTATTGTAAAATATGCCACTTGAAACCAAAAACAAATTATATTTTGCAGCCGCGTATCCAGAAATTTTTTTTCTATTCAGACTGATCAAAAATCTTTATCTTCTGAAGTACAAAATATATCATAGTAATACACCGTAGACGATAGATAGAAACAATAAAGATTAAGCATACGTTTTTTCGCTGATTTATCGCGGTCACACGTGTCGATCGGAACGGTACTTATATCTTTCCCAAAATCATCTCGAAATATATCGAGAATAGAAAACAAAATTTCATACGAAAGTAGGTAGTTTTATTTTGTGTGGTCTACAATAATAACGGTTCCAAATTTGTTTTATGTTCGTCGGTGTTTGTGTTTTTCCCATACTTTTTCCGTATGTACCTACAGTATAAGCATAATTTTTTTATGAATTTTCGGTGGCCGAAAAACGATTTTCCGTATAAAAAACCTTCTGCAACTTAGAGAGGTTTAAAGTTTCTAAAATGTATATATGCGTACTTCAACATAGTCTGGAGTTATCTTAGTATTTTACGATGCATCGATTTGTAGGTGATTAATTACAGTGAATGCAAACTAAAATGATACTTTTTAGAAACGATAAACCTCTCTAACTTGTAGAGTTTTTTCCATAGAAAATTCATTGAAAAGTTATGCGCACACAACACACGCAAAAATAGCGTAGAGGTGTGCAGCTGCTACTTGAGTTTTAACAGTCATTATAAAAAACTCAAACGACAACGTAGGATCATGAAAAAAATTATAAGATTTAGACATTGCAGTCATTGTAGACCACAAAAAATCATACGATAATTTTTTTTTTTCAATATTTCTGAGAAATTATGCCGTAACACATCAAACTGTTGGAGCGCCCCGTGTACCTACATTCGAAAAAACGCTGCACCAAACGATTGAAAATAATAATAAACTATCGACTCGAACGCTGTCCCCGTCGTTTCGTCGTTTATAATAATTGCCGTAAAATAACAAATTCGAAAATTTCAAAGTTCCAGGACTCCCTCAAAAATGATCAAAATCGATTGAAATTTCAGCAGTTAACTCATAAAACCCTTCTCAGTGGCATATAAGAATTTCAAGTTGAACGGATCGAAAATTTGGGACGTTTTGGTTTTTTACACATAACTTCAAAAATAATCAAAAAACGTTTCAAATAAAGTACCATCTCGGATCAATCTTTTGAGGTGTCATACGATAAAATTGGAGCATTGTTTCTACTAAAAAAAAGTGAACACAGAAAAAAAACATCATTGTAAAAACAATGCATTCTTCGCTAACGCTCAGAATCTAAAGTATGTATACCTATTATAAATACAATAATTATCACAAAACCTATTTCCGCGTGTACGTACAAAACATGATACTGTTCGAACGGATCCGCAGTGATATAACAATATTGCGAACGGACGAGTACACGGAAATACTGCAAACGTGGCACTAAATTTTACTTTTTACCGAATCGAAAATTATATTATTACTATCAGGCACGTTAACGTAATATATTATACGACGTTTAATTTGCAATAAATCCGTCTTGTTTATAATATTTCGTGTTAAATAATAAGCCTGGTCGTAATAGAATAGGTACTGATTTTTAAAACGTTTGTGATAGCGGAATGTTGTCGTTAGATTTTCAACGCGGTCGCGAAAACGAGGATAATAAAAAATTTTAGCGATTTAATATACTGTACTATAAAAAATTCGTGGGAATATTTTGACCGAACGTTAATATTATATATTACATGCAATATAGTGCGTGTTGTTGTTGTTGTTGGATTTGTGTCAGCAAAACGCCACAAGTTTTTTTTTTTTTTTTATTGATCTTAAAATACATCGACAACAAAGGCCGTTAGTTACAATGAATGACAATTAAGGTTGTTGGGTTAATTTAAATTGTACGGGTTGGAGTTTTCCAAAAATCTTTACAACTTGATGGTGTTAGGGCCGATCTAAGGTGCGTCTAAGGTGTTGGTGATGTTGATGAAGCACTTCCATACACTGACGGCATATACGTTGGATTGATATAGTTGAGTTCCGCAAGTGGTGCGAGTTGGTCTTTCATCACTTATCTTTAATATTCTTCTTCTATCTTTATATTCCCTCCCCCCATCTTCCTATAACAGACGTTATCGTCATTTTAAACCACAAACGCGGGTGACAAAATTTCAACCGAAAGCAACGAGAAAATTCCGGATTTTTTTAGATTAAATAATAAGCACATATTATTGTGTACGGGATTTATTGGCGTAGTCAACCCGGCCATAGTAATTTTTCAAGTTCACATTGTTATTCTAATACAGTCTCGGTAAAATGTGTTACTGTTAATCTTGTGGTTGAAGTGAGTTTTATTTTACATTTAGAGAGCGACACCCGCGGGAAAGTAAAAACAACTTTTTCAATAGATTGCTCTTTCGTTCAAATTCAAACCGCGATTATAACATGTACGAAATTTTTCTCTTTTGCCTCGTCACGTCGTATAAGGATCTCGGTGAATGAATTTTTTGTTATACACGACGTCATCGTTGTTCATACCTAAAAGCGTTCTCCAACAATTTTCTCTTTAAAGATAAAACAAACAAACGTACCGTTATTCAATCGAGTACAGCAAATATAGTCACTATAGAATACTTACTTGTATAAAAAAAAAAAAAAAAAAAAGAGTTTTTCGTCCAAAAAAGGTTCACGCATTTTGTTTGAGAAGTGTACAAATGCGTTCAATTCGAGAGAGACACACTTGATCAATAAAAGGTTGAAAATTTTAAAAAAAGTATTAAAAATCAAAAATATCTTCTCGGATGCGTACGCCGTTGAATTGAGTACATACATTTAGGTTTGCTTACGTACTACCGGAATATTTATCTTCAATTTGTATAAGTTTTTTGTTTTGTGAGTGAGTATGTTCCCTCGTAGCACTCAAACTAATGTATAACGTGTTAATTGATTAATAACTAGTGTTTTTTAATCGTCCATAGACCGAATAAATGCGTTTTTTGTTAAAGCGTAACAGATGTTGCCTATATTTTGTCATTTAAGGGGTATTTTAATGTTCCTTCGTAAAAGACCGATTTTAACTAAAAAGTGTGAAATAAAGATAGGTTTAATACAACTAAAACTTGACTACGAAAAAAAATACGTCATATTTTATATTATCTAAAATAATCGTTGTACATTACACAATAAACATGTACAAATATTAAGATGACTTATATTAGACATAAATTTAATCAAAGTAGGATGTTTCATTTGGTCGAAAATAATAATAACGTCCAACGCTACCAGTTGTATTTTCGTTAAAAATAGTAAGTTATTATTTTTTTTTTATTTTGGTTTTAATTTTTATGCTCAACTTACTTTTTTATCGTTCTAATAGTTTTGCCCCTATAAACTTCAATCAAATACGCCCTCAATACTCCCTGAACGTTAGCTAAGCATCTATTTTTGCTAAATTTCTTACAAGTCATATAAACGAATCGTTGTGAGTAAAAGTGCTTAAGTAACGCGGCTTATTTTTAAGAGATAGAACGGGAAAATTTAAAACTAATACCTGAATATTATATGTTTCTAAATTCTAGACGATAAATTGATATGCGAATAGACGCGTTTCGAGGATCGATAATTTACTTACGGCAGGCTGCACGTGTCTCTCTGCCTCGCCCAGGTCGATCGTATAAACCAATATACGAGAAAATTCGAATAAAAACATTTATTTTACTGCGACGCGTAACCGGTTTTCGGGAAACATAATATATAATTAATTATAGGTACGTGTTGGAAGTTAAAAACTTAAAACGATACCTAAAGCGTATTGTAGTAAGTTATAACCAGTTGCGATCACACACACACACACACACGCACATTTTTTAGCAGCAAATTTTACAATAATTTGCAGGCCGATTGCCAAATGTTTTGTCCGTTACGTATAGATATTAATGTGTCCCGAAACACACGATCACAATATATTATATTTTTACTGTCAATACATCATCACGGCCAAATAGTCAGTATACACTGCGTGAACGAATCGGAAAAGGTAGGTAAGGGCAAATGTTCTACCTGTAAGACCATTTTTTTTTTTTTTAAATATTGACGTCAGGAAAACGAGAAATGAATAATTCCAAAGTGCTCTATCATACAGAGCGATTCATTTTCTCCGCGTGCCCGAACAAACAAATCTACAAAAAGTTGCAGAATAATTAATGTTTTATGAATTTTGATATTTTCGGTCATTGGTACAGATAGAAACGAACATTTTAAATGGCTTTTTTTCTTTGGTCCCGCAGGTACAGAATGCAAGTTCGTCCAACACTATACCCTCCCATTTGAGAAGAAATACGTGTACTCAATCGAAAATGTTCTTCGGTGTTTAACAACACTAAAAAATCAGTTAGATATGCCCGAAATAAATTAATAAAAAACAAACGAACGAAAACCGACGGCAAAAAAAATTTACTTTGATAAGGTGATACTTATACTATTAAACATTTGTTTTTCTTCATCACTAAACACTACTAACTTAAATGAACCACTCGTGAAACATTGTCAAAACATTGTTCAACCTCCTTTTAAGCCCCATAGCATTCCCACAATAAAACAATCGGTCCTAAGTAAAACAGGCACGACAATAATTGCACTTGTCTTATATTTGGAGGTATAATTTATTAGCCGACACATCATTTGGTCGACAATAACGTTTGGTCGACACAACAATTGAATTTTTTTGGATTTTTTCCGATATCATTGCATTCTTTGTAAAAAGTTTGCTTATTTTTATTAAAATTAGAAATTAGACATTTGTTAGAAATTCGCAAAGAGGGACATCACGCTAAAACCAAAATAGAACAAGCAATCGCAGGACATAAAAAGAAGAAAAGTTGATGAGGACAGATTCCTTCGATAGGCTCATTGAAGACTGAGAAAGTCGTTCATAAGCTGACTTATTACCAGGAATGGCACATAATTTGGCGTTTCAAAACAAGTAATTCATTAAAAAAAAGTCTTTAGAAATTCCAAACAAATTAACAACGTTATTTTAAGTAACGGAAGACTTTGAATTGACGATTAGACGATAATCTAAAATATTTGTAACACTAAAACAACACATATTATACGATACCTAATAGTTGTGAAATACAAATAGCATGACCTTACTAATCATTGTGTCGACCAGTTGATGCTGTCGATTAAACGTTGTGGCGAACAAACGTCGTGTCGACTAACCGTTACTGTCGGCCAATCGCGGGGGTTACCCTTACGGAATCAAAACTGAATTATGGACCATTATTACCACGAACGAAATCACCCGGAGTGTTTTTTTTTTTGTGTGTCTTTTTCAGTAGAGATATAATATGTTGGTGGTTAAGATACCATAAAAGTTAACACTTTTTTCATTTATTTTTTCAGGAAGGCACCATAGGCGAACAATACGTAGTGAAGCCCGTGCCTTCCGCGTACAGGAGACACGCGCAGTCCACCGCGGACGACGAGATGTTTCTGGACCAGGAGATCCGAGACGGCGACGACGAGGTGTCCAGACAGGGTTTCCCGTTGAAATCGCCGAAATTCGTAGCGCACCACAAGCACGTCGTGTACCGGAGAAATCCCGGCGAGGCGGACAAGACCGCCGGAGATTACGGTACGTAAGGACTACTGGTACACGCCTAACCCGATGATACTATAATAATTAACACGAGATTGAGCAGTTTAGGGCGAAGCTGTGGATTTGTATGAAAAAATACCCCAAAACCGCGAACACATTTTAGAAAGTATGCGAAAGGCCGGTTTTGAAAAAAAAAAAATTTTTTTTTTAAATACCTCAGCTATGGCGCTCGTTTTCCCGATTTCGTTACGACGCGTTTAGGTACAGTTTGAAATTTAAGTAATGAAAAAATTACGATATTTTCAAAAAAAAAAAAAAAAATACTCGTATAGTTGAGTGGTTAATTCGAAAAATGAATTCTACTAAATTACATTTCATCGGCGGTTTTGGCGAAGCTATAGAAATACACCGCTAGATTACACTAGTTTCGCTGGCAAAGCGACTTAACCCAAAAATAAAATTAATTTCTTTTCTGTGACGCAATCATCGCAAACCCTAAAGTTGACGCGACCGCATGATGAAAATTTTTATGTATTTTACACGATAGGTATTTTAGGAATAGATCGAC
Organism: Hormaphis cornu; assembly: GCA_017140985.1. Taxonomy (NCBI): domain Eukaryota; kingdom Metazoa; phylum Arthropoda; class Insecta; order Hemiptera; family Hormaphididae; genus Hormaphis; species Hormaphis cornu. Next base: position 19,929,326 of record CM029359.1, read on the forward strand.
GGCAGCGCTATCTATCAGCGTGCCCGTAAAAACACAAAATCACCTAGTGTAGGAATTGCAAACTTTGCTCCTTAATTTTAACGTTCTCCTTAACGAGCTTTTCGAAAACATTCCTTACTGGGAAAAACTCTAATGCGTTGTTGAAAAACGGTTCGATTTTCGTAGTTGTTTTTTGGAAATATAAAGACAGCTCTTGCACTTTTTTTTTTCAATTTCGATTTTTTCAATTTCGATTTTTTCAATAATATTATAAAAAATGGTTTTCATAAGTTATTAGCTGATGACGACTTTTTGAGGGTTTCTTGGCGATAAAATCGAAATCCAATGCGCCCTCCTGTAATAGGAAGTTTACTTCTTTTCTGTATATATATATAAAAAAAAAAAAAAAAAAAGAGTTTATTACAATAAAACTCGTCGATTCTACGGGACTGCAGGAAAACTTTTTCTGCAAAGTCGATTTTGTCCATTCAAACGCATTGAAATCGCCTACATTTTGTTCCTTCAAAAATAGACACTAGCCATGCCCCAACGGATTTCTAATTAATATTATGTTGTTTTACTAAAGTGATGGTTACATACAATATTTTTAAAAAATTTAACAAAATGCAATATAGTTAACTTGTATACATGAATACAAAGTACTTTTAAACTTATTGTTGGACGTTCGATTTTCCCAAAACGTGGCATAAATATAATTGCTAAAAAAACATCATGTTCCAAATTGTTTTTGTTTTCTATCTCATCATGAATGTTTGAACTCTTTTAACTTTAGGATAAAACTATAAGATTTTAAATCAAACCAATAGTTTAAGTCTTTACTAAAACGAAATCATACTTCTACGTACATTTTATTCACGATTTCTTCGTGTACCACCTCTGCCGATATTGATAGCACTTAAAAAAAAAAAAAAAAACAAACATCGGTGTTGAACAAAATATTAAAATTTACACTTATTCAGTATCACGACTATTAACGGTTTGAAAACCATATTTTTCCGGCATTTGATGTTTTTACCCTTCTTTTACAGTCGTAGCACTACAACACACATGCGGTTTAAAAACAAATTATTTCACCAAAAAGTTTTTAACACCATTTTATGGCACGCTGTGGTTAGTTATGGTTTTTTTTTTTATTTTTTTTCAGCACTAATGGAACCGGATGCGTTGCCAAGGAGTCGACGGAAAAGGTCGATCACCAAGAGAGAAGCCCCTTACGCTATCTACCCGGAAATAATGGTCATCGTGGACTACGACGGTTACAAGTAATAATAATGACCAGTATTGTAAAACTCTAAAAATAATAAGTGACCGTTTTATTCGCTATCGTGACTTTTATTACGAAATCAGGTTTCAGATATTTACATTCTCGACGCGTGCTATACTATAATGTACTTTTTTTTTCCAACCAATAAAAAATTATGATATTTCGAAATCCGTACAGGTTACACGGAGGTGACAACGTGCAAATAAAAAGGTACTTTGTCTCGTTCTGGAACGGCGTCGATCTCAGGTACAGGCTGCTCAAGGGCCCGAAAATTCGCATAAGCATCGCTGGCATCATAATATCTCGGGTAAATATATCGATTTTTATCTTCTTCCTCTTCGCCCTCCTCCAAACTACTTCGGGGTCGGCCAACCTTGTCGTCCCCGATTCCTCCACGTATCACACATTACGTTACCCGACACAACATAGTATCTTTTTCAATCGTTTCCATCCATCTCTTCTTCGGTCTACCTCTTTTTCCTATTCGACGTTCATTTTCACAACCACTTCAAAGTCGCCCGCAAAACGTCTCGGTCTATTTTCTCTCATCTCATCTCATTCACTATCGATGCAACACCAACAATATACATACACCACTTACATTTTTTCGTTTCTTGTTCTCTACATCGTCACTCCGCCTAACTCGTCCGTCTAAACCCATTCTCGTTTCCACTAGACTGCGTTCTATCCTGTCGACCGTCCGTATCGATTTGTACGAGTTGAAAAAAAAAAATAGAAAGCAGATTAATCAAAAGTTTAAGAATTATTATTGTTATTATTATCACACACACACACGCGCGCGCCGAACCCAAACTAAACCCCGAAGCTAAACGTGGACTAACATCGACGAAATTATTGCAAACTCGGCATGCCGACGCTCTCGTCCGTCTCGACGCCGATCTCTTCGAACAGCGCTCTTTTCGTCTTCGGACAGTTTTCCAAAATCGAGTCCAACACGTCCGTGCACGAGCGTTTCCGCTTCTTGTACTCCCTGACGTACCTCTCGTAGTCCACCCTCACCCGTTCTCTGTCCGCCGCCGGCACCGCGTCCCCGCCGGCCGCCTCCCTCGACCGCCGTCGTTCCAGCCGCGATCTCAGTTCGGACACGGCCTCCTCCAGCTCGGCCACTCTGCGCGCCGCTTCGTCCGTGCTGCACGCCCCCCGCAGCGTTTTCAGCTCGGCCTCCGACCGTCCGCACTCGCGCTCGACCTCGCGCAGAGCCTCGCCGGTCTTCAGCAGCGCTTCGTCCATGGACCGGATCTCGTCCTGGTCCGCCGGCGTCGGATCCGGCTGCGCGACACAGTAGATCTTCTGTTTCCCGTTCAGCTTCACGACGATCCTGTTCTCCCGGGCCAACTGGTCCAGCGCCTTGTCCACGGCCGACCTGCCGACGCCCCGCCGCTGCAAACTCGAAAACACGTCGTTTCCGCCGAACGGCCGGTTGCCCGTCGCCATGAACTCGTACACTTTCTCCTTGTCCGACGATCCCATCCCAGCCACCTGTGTAGGGGGAGGCAAAAACGTATTTTAGTAAACGCTAGTTGTTGAAAAACGGTCGAATAGACCTGCTGCGAGGCATATCAATGTCATTTGGGCGAGAGCTGGAGTGTATACGTTCGCCCGTCCCTAGCTTTTGAGAACATAGTAGGAGCCCCGTCGTGTGTCGGGCTGACTTTCGTTCGAAACACCGCGGTTAGGCTCGTCAGCAACACGTGTGTTGGGCTGACACAGTCACTAAAATAGTCTAGTCAGTGTCCGTGTATTAACGCGTACATTTTCGCGCGGTTTTTCAGGCCAGAGATGCCACCCCGTATTTAGAAAGGAATAGGGTTGGCAGAGACGCCATCGACTCCGCGGCCGCTCTTACGGACATGGGAAAATACCTGTTCAAAGAGCGAAGACTGCCCGTCTACGATATCGCCGTGGCCGTAACCAAGTGAGTTATTGTACCCGGTCGGTACACGACGTTAATACAAGAATAAATATTCGATTGTTTATTTTTTTTAAAAATAAGTATGTTTAATACCTCCTCGAGCAAATCCGTTTTTTTACTCGGAGACCGCGTGCGTAACACTTTATGTACGCATAAGTCACAAGTGAAATGATATTAGATGTGTGTGGGTCATTATAACCGACAGAGAATGCATTTAGGTACGACATGTGCAGACGTCGAAAAGGAGGCCGTTGCACAAAAGGAACGGCTGGTATGTGGTAAATAAAAATAAGAGGGGAAAACGCTATATATATATATAATAATGTAATAATAATAACAACATGTAGGGTGCGATTCGGTAGAATTTGTACATATATATAAACTTTCTGTCTACAAAAGACACGTCTTGTTTACTAAAACAATCTTCCGGGTACGATGGGTATACCTAGTCGCGAGTGTATTCTATGTATTGCGCGGTGTACACGATCAACCGCAGACTGTAATCGGTCCAACGTGTGTCCACAGAGAGAGCCGCTCAAAACCAAGTTGGTCTTTTATCGTGTGTGCGCGCGTAATATAACGTTTAGACGACGTGTAAAAATGACGGGTCTTATTTAATACCTTACAACCGTTACACGTCGCAAGTGCAGTGAACTAACGGAATAATCTAATCGCACTGGTGGTAATGGCTAAAACAAAAAACGCGACATTGTAAGGCAATAAAACCGTCATTTTTGTCGTCTAGACGACGGTCTAATTTCGGTCGACGACTATTATTTCATTTCTACCGTCGCCATACCTACACTCTGCCGATTTGACGGGTCTTCTACAAAAAGTACGGATCGATCCATCCGATGTATCGCGATGGTCGTGGTGTAAAAAAAAAAACCCCCCGCAGATATCGACACGTTACTAGCACACGTTTTGTGATCGAAACGTATTTGAACAAAAAACCGCGTAGGCTGACCGAAAAAAAAAAAACGTGCGTCGAGTCCGGCGAGGAGAGCGTGCCCGAACGATTCGGAACCGATTAAATATAGCGAATTAACTGTTTCATTTTCAGATTAGACATGTGCAGGCGACAATACCCACACGATACATGCAACAGGGGTACCGCAGGTATGTCCCCGAAAAAAAACAAAAAAAAAAAAACAAAAAAATATCACATCACAATGCACTTGTAATATTATGTTCCATTCATTTTCCGCTCGACATATCATAACAATACATATAATAATTGTATCGCACTTGAAAACTAAATATTGTAATATTTTTTTTTTTTTTCCGCAAACGATGTATGTAAGGTGTTTCGACGAATTCTTGGTTTATTCACTGTCTGGCACTGAATATATATATAAAATATCGTCAACAATATTTGACGCGTATGTTAAGGTCACGTCTTCTTTTACACTGTTTTATACCACGCGCAACCTATACGACGTATACGCGGCACGTAAATCCGTGTCTACTTTAAACGCTATATTTATAGAAAAGAAACAAAAAAAACTGATTTTTTTTTTAAAAAAATTCAGCGTTCATCACACGCTGAAATACGCCCGCGCAAACGTAACGCGTCATATAAAACGTCGCACTACCGCGGTTGTTTCACGACGGTGTACACGGCGAGCTTGTTCTTTACACCGGTGACTTGTTTCCTGAACAAACTAATCGTTTTTTTTTTTTTTTGCATGTTTCAACTAACCAACAACGAAACAGTTTCACTGTTGTAACATATTACGTATGTGGTCGTAACTCTACTAAACGTTACTGTCGGATGTATGTATCCCGCCGCTCCACTCTTTTGGTCGTTCCCGATCCGTTTATTTTCATTTTTCATCCGTTCGAAAACGTACCCGCTTGTTTCGGACCGCTTATCGACACTGCGCAAACTAACTGCTGTACCTGTATAACGTACTAATATTTTTTTATTTTTAACCAAATACGCAGCCGCACCGAATCGGAGTATCGGAGTATGAGGTAAAAACAAACGCTATACATACACGCTTTTCGCTAAATATTCGCGCGTGTTTGTATGTGTCGCATCTCGACGGCGAGGCGGCAAAAGTCGAGGGCGGGCTCAAGAGAATCGGACGATTTCCTCAATCATTTCGCGTCCAGCTCTGGAACGTCCCGGGGATCCCTCGAAAAACGCCCGCTCGCGACCCACAACAATCGACGAGCCCGCCCTTTCGATCCGCCGTGATCCAGTGTCGTGCCCGACCGAAAACATATATATTACGAAATTTTTAAGCGATCCGTTCCGTGATGGTTATTTTTTTTTTTGCTTTTTCCGAACGATTTTTTCCCGACATTAATAATAAATTAACGGTATCACTGCGGGTACGCCGCTGGATTCGGTCCGCTTGCGACACCCGTCTGCGTCACGAGTATCGGCGCGAAATAGTTTTTGGCCGATGGTGTTGCACGAAACGGATGATTCTTTTTGTACGTGATCCGCGCTGATATCGCATGTTTCGTTCAGGGTTCGCGTACGTGGGCGGAGCGTGCGTGGTGAACAAACGTCTGGAGAAAGTCAACAGCGTGGCCATCATAGAGGACACGGGCGGATTTTCGGGCATCATCGTGGCCGCTCACGAAGTCGGGCATCTGTAAGCATACGAAACATTTTATACGTCGCAAAGTTTAAACTAGTGTCGTAGTACGTTCGTTTCTTCACTGGCGGTTTTTCTACATACAATGTTCGGAATGAAAAAAGCGACCGTGAAAGAAATAAAAACACGCGCTAGAACGAAATTTCTATGAACCGATACGGCGGTTCAGTTATTTTCGTACCGCCAATCTACTACGTAAAATACGTATTATACACAAAGTACAGTGCGTTTATTGTTGTATTCTGAGCTCCGAAAAAAATAGGGATTCCAGTCAAAACGATGTCGACACCTGTGAGAGGTACAAATCGCATTTTCGTTTTGCAGACTGGGAGCCGTGCACGACGGTTCGCCGCCGCCGACGTACCTGGGCGGACCGGGCGCGGAAAAGTGTCGCTGGGAAGACGGGTACATCATGAGCGATCTGCGACACACCGAAAAAGGTTTCCGCTGGTCGCCGTGCAGCGTGTCGTCTTTCCATCACTTCTTAAAGTTAGTGTAGTACATCGGTTTTTTTCTTCGCAGGAGGATAACTCGTTTGTTGTATTTTTTTCCCCCACATTGTTTCGTACGACATTTCAAACCGATTTGGCGCTTTTTGGAGCGTTCGTAGTAATCGGTTGTTTTCGAAAATCCGAGTAGGTTTAGTGTGATATTTTCAAACGGCGCATCCACCACCTGCACCTAGAGATCTTAAAGTTTCTCGCGAATCACGCCTTGTAATAATGTGTTTCAAACGTTATACAGCGGTGACACGGCCACGTGTCTGTTCAACTCTCCGCACGAAGACGAGTCGCTGCCCAGAATGTTGCCGGGCAAACTGCTGACGCTGGACGCGCAGTGCAGGAAAGACCGCGGGACCAGCGCCTGTTTCGTGAGTTTTATTGATTTGCTCGTTTTTTCTCCCCGCGACCATATTATACTGTTCGCTGCGGCATTCGAAGAAGTGAATAGGAGTGGCCAATTCGTACAATGATGCCCCCTTTTTTTATTAAAAAAAGACAGGCCATTCTGTGTATGTTCTTAGTAAAAAAACGTTCCCCGAATCGCGCCTATCACGGCGAGACATTGACCATTTTCGTTTGCTTGATTATGATCGCAGAAAGACGACCGGGTGTGCGCTCAGTTGTTCTGCTTCGACGCTGGTTCGGGTTACTGCGTGGCGTACAGGCCCGCGGCCGAAGGGTCTCCTTGCGGCGACGGACAAGTGAGTATCGTAATTTAATTTTAAAAATATAACGTCCGTCGCGTGTTTGTAAAATAACAATGCGACGACTGCACCGAGTCGGGCGTTTTGAAAAATTGAAATCCGCTAACCGTTAAAATTGTGTCGCTATCATCATCATTAAACGTACGTCGATTATTTCCAAAAAAAAAAACAAGCAGTGCGGCGACACAATTGAAATTTCCCTTCGGTAAAATGTCAAACATGACACTTGGGACGGTAGATTTTTAAAACGGAGCTAGTTCGATAACGGCGACTGCCGAGCGGTGTGTTGAGATAAACTTTTTGGAGTATCCAGTGTAATAATGTAGGCGAAGACAGTAACCCTATACAACAACAGTACGAGGCTATAGGATAACGGATTTTACGGCGGTTAGACGCACACGATTGTTTTCCAGTGTTGCGACTATCGCGGGTTTTGTCCGAAGGTAGATAGAACGAATGGAGAACGAGATCTGGACAGAATCATAATTTAACCGACTTGGCGGGGGCAAATCACAATAAGACGATCAATATTACGGTGAACAAAACGGGTTTCGTGCGATTCGTTTTGTCACTTTTGTGATCCGGTCAAAAAAATGTAGACGAAATCCCTTTTTTCTAAACGATATTTTTTTTTTTTTTTACAGCACTGCACCAACGGCAAGTGCATAACAGAACACGAGAACGTAATACCGGACTTTTCGCAAAACACACCAGCCTACCTGCGCCGAATCGGAGAAGACGGAGAAGCGACCCAAGACTGGCCACAGTATTTGTCTCCAAACGTCACGACACAGAGGTAAATGTGAACACAAACCGCGAAGCGAACCCGAACGAACACACGTTTTTACGCCGTTCGCGAAATATTATACATAAAATGGTCGTCTGCAGTTCATTCGAGCCTTAAACGTACCACCTGCATACAGGCTCGATTCGAGGAGGGCGTGATAGGGATTGATACGATTCGTGAGATTTTCGGTCAAAATTGCGAAACACGCGCGGAAAAATAGCGTAGACGATCTAAAACGTTGCGAAATGTTTCGACTACACATGCTACGTAGAGAAATATGTTGTTTACAGATCTCGTGTGATAGATTAAAGTTTTAAAACTCTATTCGATTGAAAATCAAAAAGGTTTTACGAAACAACAACTACGGAGAATCCGTACGAAAACGTCTGTTACACGTTGGTACATTGTAGACAGTTTTACCCGTCTTAACGGCGCGTGAAAATCTCATCCAAAGTCTTTTGGAAATATTTACTCGTTCGTTTCTCGATCATAACTCGAAAAATAAACAAAACTTTTTGGCTCTCCGCGTGTATATTGCAATGACCGTAGGTTTGTACGTACACGAACGTATTGGATTCAAGTGGGATTTGACGACTAAATGAACTGAATCTGTTGTTATACATAATTTATAATTCAATTGTTTAGAATAGTGATACAAGTTAAATGAGGAGTTCACTGCAATGGTATTAGGCGCAAAGTTCTTCGTATAAAATTACATGGGTTGTACGGTCCGTGGCAGTAAGTCAACCTGCACGTACCCGTATGATAAATATATACATAAGTACATTCAAAAAAACGATAATCGCATATTAATATAGAATAAATTCAAATTTCACATAGATATATTGCGAAATTATTTGTAAATTCGTGGACACTTGTGAAAATATCCACCGTGTATTACTACGTTATAATTCGGAATTTGGTAAATATTATTTTTACTATGTATGTCATACAAAATGCGTTGGTTTACACGTAAAACTCGTAAAAAAAACAAAGATCAGAAACGGTTTTTCTCGACAAATCAAACGAATAGTATATAGTTTGGACGCGTAGACTGCAGGTGAGAGCGTTTGTTCATGCAATTAAGTATAAACAATGTTGAATTTATTTTTATAGTTTACAAACTATACAGTACCTACCGGAGAGAAGTCGGAACACAGTTTTAGAAAAGAAAAATTGAAACAAATCCTCTATACCCATTTACTAACTTCTTACAATAAATACGCAGTATATTTTAGTTTCAAAGTTTATTTTATTTTCTTTTATTATACTTTTAGAGTATTAAGTACATACTTAGAAATGTTTATACTTTTTGTTTTTCATCCAAACTATTCAATACATACCACTCAAAGTATAGATGTAGTTATTATTATTATTATTATTCTTTTTCAAGGGAAACTATAACCACAAATCCGAACGGATGGGGGTGTTTGATATTAATTGTATTCTTTTGGAGGAAAACTTCCGGGAAAAAACGTTTGTTTTGTCGCAGACTAAAGTTGCGCGAGCTAATAATAAGAGACAGTTTATGGGTAGTTTTTCATCGAAAATTCAATATTACATCACAATACATACACACCGTTTATTTGTAAATACCTTGTAAATATAATATTAATATATACATACGATTGTCGTTGCAAATTATTATGAGCACTTTGGAATGGCGGGTAAGTATATTGCACTTGCTTGAGTCATTTTATGCGGCAAACATGGCAATTTTCCCACTCACGTGTAAAAAAACGTATTTTTGCTCCCCTTATACACCCTGCACAGTTAGTTTCTGCGCCTATTTGTTTTTTGTGTGTATCGAGGTGTATCTAACATAGGCGCGATTTTGAAAGAGCTATAAGAGGCTTATTAGCCCTCCCTGGTAAGTCTATTGAGGCCCCTTCAAAATGTTTTTAAAAATACATAAATTAGCTCCTCCCAAAAAAAAATTGACTTACATTTCAGCTCTTCAAGTAGCGCCTATGATACCGACTTTACCGTCATGTAAGAAAAAAAAAATATTATAAAACACCACGAGTACAGTGGCGTGCGCAGGTTTGGTAGGGTTATATACTTGCCCATTGCGATTTTTATTTTGTTTATTGGCAGACCTTTATACCTAACCTGCAGCTAGTTAATGTTTTCCATACCGATTATATTCTTCTTCTTTGCGTCTTCAGTCTTATGACTGGTTTTCTGCAGTTCTCTCCGTGCTTCCCTATTGTAACTATTAATTTCTTTAGTTTCTTGTAGCTGTCCTTTCCCATATCGTGATTCGTTTCGTGTTATATTTCATCCTTGGCCTTTCTCTTCCAATATAACCTTCTACGTCGCCTTCCATAACATTGTTCCAACATTGTGCCCTGTCGTTTCGTCTCTTCTAACCTTAATACATACTATGCCACATATTTCCTTCACTCAATACCGTTTCGTCTGTCACTCTTTCGGTCCGTTTGATCTCGAGCATTTTTCGATAACAACCACGTTTCAAAGTCCTCGAGTTCACAACTAGTCGTCAATGTACCGATTATCGAGAATGATACGCGCAAACATAAAATGCCGACAATTTGAATTTGTCGGTACCGCCTACTAACCACCGCTATGTTGAGAATATCTTCTAACTTGATGATTTTTTTTTGTACGAAATTCCACGTTTAGAATTTTAAAGTCCTGTGCATCGTACACAAACATAACCTCTGGGCACGCCACTGCACGAGTGCTTCTACTACTATATTATAGTATTTTAAGTACACATATATGGACTAGCAGCAAGCGTATACTAAATTTCGGTGTGAATTTGGCGGCGTTTTAGGTCCGTGTGGAACGACTACTGGAGGACGACCCAAAACACAATCGCGACCAACCACCGCGGTAACAGCTACTACCCCCAAGCGCAAAACCCTTACACGTTAGCGCCCCCGAACAACCATTACGCACAGCCCGAGACCACGACCGCTTACGACGCGCGATTCCCCTACAACGCACAACAACTGTTTAAACAACAACAACAACAACCGAACCGACTTGGTAACAACAACAACAACAACAACAACGAAGACCCATTAGCCCTTTTAATCAAAAACAAATACTACCAACAGACGGGGCCGCAAGCGTTGAAAACCGTCGATCGATCCGACAATAAACCGTTCGGTGAGTATTACACACACACACACACACACACAAAGGTCACACATCGCCACAATCAAACATTTTCACATCACCTGTAACAACACGTCACAGTGGCGCAAATTTACGAGTACTTGTCCCGTTGAAAAATTTTAAACCAAAAATTATATTTCTGCAAAAAGAACTATTATAGGTATGTTTTGCTCCCCCACACCCCTCAGTCTGAAACGGTTTGCGCCACTGAACGCGCACGTCATGGACGAAACGTCATCGCATAATATTATCAAGCGACGCGTTTTGGCGAGGTAATTTTTAGTTTGCCGCATTGTTTTCGCTACATCCGTGTGAGATGATTCGCCGAAAACACTGTTTGTTCGAAAAAAAATGATTTTGTGTTCTCAGAGTTTCTCATGGTTTTTTTCAGCGACCGAAGCATCACGTACGTGTTTACTAAAACGGGTAAACAGCAGGTTGTAGTTGACAAGAGTGAATTCGACACATTGTGTTTACTCATAGCCTCCTCGTGAACGGTTTGCTGAAAATTAACTCGCCAAAACACGCTTATAATTCGGTCATCACTCGGTTGAACACCACTTCTCTATCTTTATCTGTGACTAACACCTTCGTTCGACGGACTCCGCGGTCTATACAAGCTATAATCGTACACGTCGTACGTCGAAAAGAAAAAAAAACTCATTTGGGTAACGTGGACCAATTATAAAAACAATGAAAATCCTTTTACAGACACAAAAAAAACACACACACACACACACACACGATGTAAAAAAAAAAAATACCTCTAATGATTGTGCGAAGCGATTTTCAAAAATTTCAGGAAAATGTGTTAATTTTAGAGACTCTATAAACTGAAAATTAAAAGTCGTAGAAAATCTGCGAAAAAATTCAAACGTTCTGTTGATAATGGAACAGACTAGAGCGATTTTACTATTGGATAAATGTACTAGAAAAAACATCATCGTAAAATCAATGCATTTCTGCTTTGCTAAAACTAATGAAGATTTAACGAGCAATTTCCAAATACGAAGTTCAGTCCTAAGCTAATTAAAGTGTAAGCACAAAGTAATTTTCAAGTCGAGTTAAACGTAACGATTAGTTAATGCATTCTTTTTTATTCTCAATTTTTGGAAGGCAATTTTTCAAAAATATTTTTTCGATGGATCCTTCCTTTTTTTTACGAATTACCTATGATATTATTTATCCCCTACGCAGACCACTGGTGAGGCCCACGCTGTATGTTGGGTTTAGCAATTTTTCGTTTTTTGTCAACTAAACTTAAAGTTAAAGAGACACACTTGCGGATAAATTAACTTGACTTATAAAAGCCAACGTAAATGCAGTTCTACAACAATATCATGGTATAGCTCGACAAACAACACGTTATCTGCGTGTCTTCCAAAAATGCCAGTTTCGTCAGTGTTTTTCTAAATTGTATTATACAAATGTACAAAATGTGCACCAAGTAGGGTTAATTAATTCAGTCGAAACACTTGTATCAAAACGAATAGGGTCTAATAAGAGACGGCCGTTTGTTTTCCGTCCGAGTAACACTTTCTGGGGGACGAGACACGCCGGCGAACTAAACTCTCTATGAACGAACAAGGCAAAAAACCAAAAACCCAAAATGATCATCTCATGCGCATAAGATCACTGCTGAAGTTCTACGAAGTTACACGTCATATGTACACATAGGAGGTACCTACACACGAACCGAAGAACGTAAACGAATGCGCGTTATGGCAGTAACTTCGTACAATTTATTACTGCATTTATTCATCATTCATTATACTTCATCGACACGCGCTTGCGTTTAAGTCGTACCAAATAACCTGAAGACTGAAAGCACTGTCATATATATAGGTACCTAACAAATTATTTTCAATCTTAATTCTATCATCATCATCATCATGTGAAAATTATTTTAAAACCTAACAAAAAAAAAAAAAA